>OY728164.1:1954971379-1956221379 GCA_963277665.1 Viscum album
AGTTGCGTACAATACACGCTACTGTTTTATTCAAAGGAAAGCGTACCGTGGAAGCTTGGGATGTTTCATTTTAAATTTTTTGATGTCTCCATTTAGTCAAAAGTTTGAAATATTGTATTTAAAAAGGTTTCACTATCAAAAGTTGATAAAAGTGCAATACTGAAAATGAATCTGTTCTTGCATTATGACTAAGAAACTCATAATATGGATTCTAAAATTATAAGGATTATATAAAGTTTAAAATTTAGTTAATACTATTCATGACCTCTTTTAATGGCTTTTGTTTTGGTAAGTCATGGTGCAATTGAACTCAGTGTTGCGTGTAGTGCAAGTTATTGAATTATTTTGAAGAAATAACACACTATGAAATCTTGGGGTGTTACATAAAATTTTAGGATAAGGAAAAATCATTTCATATATCAAATCATCATGTTATTAAATATTGAATTAAGGAAGACCGTGAACTCCCTTTGGAATAAAATTATATAATATAGGTCCTGATACCTAGAAACAAGGGACTACTAGATCAAATGATTAGGGTGGAATTAAGCATTGGTGACATGCCTATTATATGAGAATATATTTATGTATTTCCAGATAAACTGCCCAATCTTCCTCCAGAGCATGTGGTTGAGTTTTTTATTAAACTAAAACCAAGATCCATGACTATATCAAAGAGTATGAATAGAATAGATTCTATTTAATAGAAATAATTAAAGAAGAATATTCAGAAGAATATAGATAAGGGATTTATACACCTGAGTGATTTACCATATAATGCATCAGTTCTTTTTGTTAAGAAGAATGATGGATCAATACATCTCTACATTGATTATCATGAACCTAACAAGATCATGATCAATAAAAAATGTCCTCTACCCTTTATTGATGATTTGTTTGATCTATTATGAGGAGCTCAATATTTCTCAAAGATTGACCTTTGATCTAGATATCATCAATTAAGGGTAAGAAGAGAATATATACCCAAGACAACTTTCTGCACACGATATGTACACTATAAATTTTTAGTAATAAAATTCATACTTACAAATTCACATGATATATTTATGGATTTGATGAATAGTATTTAGATATTATCTTGAAAAATTAATGGTAGTCTTTATTGATTATATTATCATATATTCTAAGAGAAAGTAAGAACATGAAGAACATTTGAGGATTATGCTAAAGAACCTACAAAAGGATAAATTATATGACAAGTTCAAAAAGTGTGAATTTTGGATACAAAAAGTATCCTTCCTAGGTTATGTTATCACCAATGAGGGTATATATATGGACTCACTAGAGATAGATGTAATTAAATAATGGCTGAGACCAACCTTTGTGACAAAGATCTGAAGTTTTATTATGTTACTTGGATACTATAGAAATTTTGTGAGAAATTTATCATGATTTTCCAATCCTCTAACCAAGTTAACATGGGACGGAGTGAAGTTACTGTTCATAACAGAATGTGAGTAAAAATTCAAGGATATTAAGAAGATATTGGTCACTACACCTATACTTACATTACCCTATAATGAGGAATAGTTTATTATATAGTTATTCCTATTTAAAAGGGTTTAGATGCATCCTCTCAAAAAATGATATTGTAATTTATTATTCCCCATGTTAATTAAAATCTCAATAGAAAAATTACCTGAAACATGATTTGGAGCTAGCGACAGTGATCCTTTCATTAAAGATTTGGAGGCATTACCTCTATGGTGAAAAGTGATATTTATATGCTAATCAAAAGAGCTTGAAATATATATTCACATAGAAGGAGTTGAATATGATCCAAAGGAGATGGTAGGAATTGATAAAAGACTAAATTATCAATACATTACCTATTGGGTAAGGTAAAAAAGATGGATGCTACTTTGAGTAGGAAAGATCATGCTACCTTATCCATGATAAGGATTGAAAAAGACTCAATACTCCTAAATTAGTAGAGGATGAATGTTGAAGTTTTAAGGGAAGGAGATAAACTTTATCTTTCTCAAATGAACACCCAACTATCCATACACACGAAGATCAAATATGCCTAGAAAGATGATATAGATTTAAATAAAAAGTTAGTGAGTATTCCAAAGTATAAATTTAATAAAGATGGATTTATAAGGTTTAGAACCTAGATTTGTGTCCCATCAAAACCAGAACTAAAGAGGGAACTTTTTGATGATGCATATAGCTTATACTTCTCTATTCATCCAAGAAGTGTGAAGATGTATAGAGATATAAAGTAGAAATTCTCATTGGATAACATGAAGTGGGAGATTGAAGAATAAATATCTCAATGCTTGGTTTGCTATAAAGTTAAGATAGGATGAAAAAATTATAAGGGGATGATGCAACCATTACCCATAAAAGTATGAAAAATAGGAAAAAATCACCTTGGATTTCATCGTATGACTCCCTAGAACATTTAAAGGATATAATTCCTTTTGATTTTTTATTAGAAACATTACAAATCTAGTGAATTTATTACCATCAAAGAAGATTTCTCACTTGACCAACTGACCAAGATATACACAAGGGAGGTGGTAAGTATACAAGGAGTAATAATATATTATATATGATCAAGATATGAGGTTTACCTATAGTATCTAGAGATGTATTTAATGGTATTTAGAGTTATATCTAAGTTTTATCACTACTTATTGCCTTAAGTTTAATGGTCAATATGAGAGAACCAGTCAAAATTTTGAGAACATACTAAGATCTTGTTCAATGGATTTTAAAGGATATTGAGATCAATAACTTCACCTAGTAGAGTTTTAATATAATAATAGTTTCCATTTTAGAATTCAGATGACACCATATGAGGATCTATATGGGAAGAGATATAGGACTCCAATATGTTGGGATGAAGTTGGAGAGAGGAAGCTGATAGGACCTGACCTTGTCCAAGAAAAGATAGAGATGGTTCAAACCATTCAATGACATATGAAAGTGACATAAATTTGATAAATTAGTTATGTTGATAATTTTTGATGAGATATAGAGTTTAAAGTTGGTGACATGGTGTTCCTCCAGATATATCCTTGGAAGTGATTTGTGAGATTTGGGAAGAAAGGGAAGCTGACCCTTAGGTATGGTGATCCCTTCGAGATCCTTGATTGTATTGGGGATATATATTATCAGTTGACACTATCTACAGACCTCTCTCAAGTACATTATGTGTTCCATATATTGATCTTGAGGAAGTACATACTAGAGAATTCACATGTACTAAATTCAGATGCTATGAAATTGGAACTTGATCTCTCATATGAGGAATAACCATTGGAAAATTTAGATCAAAGAGACAAATTGTTGTGAAACAAGACCACTCACCTAGTCAAAGTTTTTTTTATAGAATCAAAAATTAAAATAAGATACGTGGGAACCTAAGGATGTAATAAGACAAAAATAACCTAACTTGTTTTCATTCTAGTAATACAATCTAGTGGTCAGAATTATTTTATGGGGGTAGAATGTAACGACCCATGATTTTAGTAAATATATTTTACTTAACTAAATATCATATTGAGTAACTTATCTTACATAAAACACCAAACTAAAATGGAAATCATGATAATTTAATAAAATAAAATTATTAAATATGAACAATATATTATATCCATTAAATTGGAAGGTATCAATGGAAGTAACTATCTTATGAAAACTATATAAAAAAGGTATATTAATACAAGAGTCATTTTTTTCTTAAAAATAATTTTGTTTTCCATATATGATTTTTTATACTAAAATTAATTCCTATCATATTTAGAACTTTAATTTTATAAAATTTACTTAATATTTGAATACCACATATCAAAATTATCTTAATTTTTTTTATTTTTCTGAAATAATTGTTTTTTAGGTAAAGAGTGAAAAATATAGTTTTTACTAAAATTGTAGCATTTATAACAATATCAAGAAGTAAGTATAATTTAAAAACTTATAAAAAAAATTTCATGATAAAAAAATTATTTATGGTATGAAATGATGTATTTAAAAATAATATATTGAATTTATAAAATCCATGTTTAACATTTTTAAAATTAAGCAACATTTTTCTAATAAAAAACTATTTTAGTCTATTATTTAATTAATTTTTCACAAAGTAAAATTATGTTTTTTATTTTTTTAAAGTCTAATAATTCTCATTTGGTTAATAATAAACCAATTAATGTCATGGAAATTGACAACATTGTTAATTTTATCTTGAAAATTATTTTTACACTTAAAAATACAATTTTCCTAAAAATGGTTTTTACACATTATGTGTGCTCATATTAGAATTAATTTTTGTCACCCTTAGAAATTTTATTTGAAAAAAATGGATTTCCTATTTTGAATCATTAATTAAATATTATTTAATAAGTCCCATTTTATATTTCAGCATTAAAAGTAAATTACTTTGGTAAAAACTAGTTACCACGGTAAAAACAAAAAATGGTAAAAGTGAAAAATTTAAGAATAAAAGACTTAAAAAATGGTATAAACATGTGTGAAAATGTATGGTTGAAACTTTATTGATCTTAAAACTTCCCCCACTCCATTATTTTTCATTATTTATCCACATGACCTTTGAATAACGACTTTACCTTTTATATTATTACAAAAATTCCCCTCCCCTCCCTTATAAAAGGAGCTCACCTATACCCCATTTCTTCACTCATTATAAATCCTCAACTCAATAAAAATTATACTATAATATTCGAAAAATGTGATCATGTAATTACATAACTTAAATTAAATATTTCATTACAATACATAGCCACAATCTTTTAGGTTTAATGTTTTAGAGCATTAAGATAAAACATGAACTAAACCCCCCCTGTCTTTTTCAGCTAACAAACATTTCCCACTATACAATCAACTACTTAATCTATAATAAGCCTTCAACATCCACCACCAATTTTCTACACAATATAATATTCTAGACATAACACATGTATTACTTTACTTTATTACTTGGGGAAATGGAAACATAATGTGATTTTGTTCCCAATACCTAACTTCTGTATGCACTTTGATTTACATTACATGCATACAATTTGAAAAACATATACATGTGTATTTTATTACCATAATAGTGTTGATACTTATGTATCTACTATTTACAAGGTAATTTCCTTAGATTACATTTTTTATCAAAATTTTAGAATTGTTCCCAACTATAATAAGAACCCTGAGATACAGTGATAGTAATCATAAATATATGTACTATGGTTTAGATACATCATACTGATAGAAAAAAGATGATGTTAGACTATTAGATTCTAGGAGCTCATAAAATTTGAGACTTATTATCATTAAGTTCACACTTGGTGATCTTGAGTAGAGAATATCATGAGGACTAATCTTCTAATATGAACACTACATGTTTTAGGTGTCATTGTTTGTTCCCATATACAAACATGTGTATTGGTCTCTCGACTCGAGATCATTATCAATGTGTGTCATTTGATAATGTAATTTGATGAAAGTTAAAAACCATGAAATTGAATTCATGGCAAGGTAGCTTGTGTTGGGTGTGTCATTGGTGGTATTACATTGATTGAATGATCAAGATAGAATTTATCACTTCCGAGTTGAGGATGAGATATCTCAGGGGGACAATTGACCAAGATTGTAGTACATATCCATGTACATATGTATTAAAGGTAAGTCCATCTAGTAAGATCAAAAAATATATAAACCATCACAATGATGATGACACTACTATGCATCCCACTTCATGAGACATCATGAGATAAATAGATTATATTATATAGGCTATGCTCACAGGAGGTAGTCATAGCTATGACATTACTTATCTCCATAGAGGCCATGATGGGTTTCTAGAATCTACTCTTGTTTTGTGATTATGTCTCACTACTATCAAGATAAGGGTCTAGATATTCACACACTAAGTGTATCCCCAAGTTCCACCTATTCAGATGCATAGAAGTTTAGGACGATGTGGGTCCCACGTGTGGGGGCCGGTGAACATTCGAGTGTGATCGATCAAAAGTAAACATAATTCAATTATATTATTAAAGTTTATAATAATAATGATTAAATTTATTTATCAAGGTATTCATAAGTTGTTTGATCATAAAAGTGAATACGAGAAAATATAATTTTTCGAATGAACATTACACATTCAAGGTTTGTTAAATTATTAGGGGATATTACGAGATGATCTAGTGATTCATATTTTATCATGTAAAATGTTAAAGTGTGAAAATTGGTAGATAAAATATTATTTACATTTATGAAAAGTCTAATTAAGTTATAAGTGTGTATAAGGTTCTAAAATTAAGGTTATTATTTTCTAGGGGCCAAAGTGAAATTTTGGAAAGTATAACCTAGGTATAAAAACTAATTTTAGAATTTTGAATAGTAATATCCACCATTTGTATAAATTTAGAGAGATGATATCTACACTCCTCTCCTCTATATATTAAAGAGATAGAATCTAAAGGAATAATAAGGATATATCGATCCTGCTTTCTCAATCTAGTCTACATCCATCACACAGTCAAAGAGATGTTGTGAAGAACTTTGATTTCCCATTATAGCACTTAGTAATTAAAGATAGATGATCTAAGAGCTATGGTTCATGTGTGGATGATCTATAAGATTCATTAATTTGAACCTTTAAACCATGAATGACTGATGGTTAATAAATCGAATCAACAACTTCAAACAAACAAGGTATTGTTTAGGGGTTTGTTCGATTTTGTTCTTCATGATTAAATTGAATTACATATGATCTTATGGGAAATACAGGCAAGGGGTTTTATAGATTAAATGTTTTTAACAAGAATCTGAATTGAAAATTTTAAATTATATATTTTTTATACTTATATAGTTCCTTGGTTTCCTTCAATTTGTATCAGGGTGAAAGTAAAATTATTTAAGTCATAAATTTAAAATTTTGATTAAATTTTCTATGATTCAGAAAGAGGGTTTTGATACGGAACCAATGAAACTGACAATGAATTTATCTAAGTTCATATTGAAAAATTACGACTGATAAAATATCGGTGGGATTGAATAAATAATATTGATGAAAATTAAATGTTTACTTTTTGTTCTACCTTTATGGTTATCGATGCAATGAATTTCTGGAAGGGGTGTATTGCGAGCATGCTTTGTGTTGGCAGGAGATACTAGTAGCTTACAGGGATAGTTAATTGTCCCAAAGAATTTCTGTGTAAGCCTGAATAAAAATCCCAAAATCTAAAATAAATCTAAACATATCCTTTAATGTATAAGGATAATATTTGATAAAAAAATAATATAAAAAAGTGGGTTATAGTGGGTGACATTTTCCACCCACGTTGAAAACTTTTCCACCCCATTAATTGGACTGACCTTTTTTATTAATATATATATATAATATAATATAATATATAATATATAACATATTATATTATACATTGTAATATATTATATAATATATATAATTTATAATAGATTAGTTGCATTAACGAGATACCCTATCCAGACCTGGCTCTTAGTCGGGTCGCCATGATCCAGACTAGACTGAGTTAGTCTGAATCTGACCTACCTGACTAATCATGCCCATAATAAGCTCTAAATTATTATATTGAGATATATTTTAGGTCTATATGAAATATAAAATTATATAAATTTTTTAGAAATTAATTTTAACTGTATGGATTTTAATAAAATTATTTCACGTGCTGTGAGGAGTGTCAAAAATGAATTAAAATTATTTTAATGCAAGTTAAAGCATTAAAAAACTCTAGAATTAAATTTTAAAAAAATTAATTTTTTATATGTAATATAATTGTATGTTTAATGTTTATGATTTGAGATAGACCCATACATGTTTGGTTTATTATTTTAAATTTAATTATTTCATTTATATTTTAAAATTTAATAATTATTTTTATTTCGACGATCAGCATATCATTCCTCCCTCCTTAAATTTATCTAGGCCTATGTGTTCACATTTGAGTAATGAAATGTAATTTCAAACCATGAGTTCCCTTATCCCATGTTTGAGTATACATTGTAAAGATAATAGGGGTTCTTGGCGACACAGTTAGAGTTGAGAGATGACGTTAAACAAAAAGTGAAAGGCATAGGAGTTGCAAGCATTGCAAGCATGTATAGATAAAATGAATAAAAAATACATATATAAAATGAATAAACAAATGAATAATGTTTTATATTTAAATATTAATTAATTTATTATTGTGATCACATATAACAAACATGTTAAATAGAAAATGATTTCATTTTCTGAGATAAATTAAAAAATACCTCAAAGAAAATATTAAGTCATTACACGCCTTCCATCGCTTGAATTTGGACAAAACCTATGTTTCTAGGTGCACATCGACCCTAGTTTAGGGTTAATACTACTTCCAAGGAGATAATATGATAGTGGCATATCAACTTTTTTAAATTTGGAAATAAATTAAAGTAGCTTGTTGCAACTTTATAGGAAAAACATTGAGCAATGAAAGGTAATCCTTTGTAGCATATGACCCTCCACTCAAAAAATCAAGGATCCATGAGTTAATGTAGTTGTCCACCTAGAATACTACCTTAGACTCTCAGGTAATTGGTTATTCCATAGCTCGGGATATGAAGAGTGGTTTAAGGATCTTTACCACTAGAATACCCAAGAGACTAACTATTATGAATCTAGTAGTTGAGGGATACTAGTATTTGATAAAACTGTGAGAGAAATTTAAAATTTAATAATTTGAAAATGTCTACTAGTAATCAAGATATAGTAATAATCTATTAAGTTCACATGTTTCATATCAAATGGATATCACTTCAAATAATTCAATTTAAATGCGATCAATATTAGATAAAGAGAATATCATGACCGACAATAACTTCTAGAAGTGGTACAGACACTTGTGCATAGTACTACACCAAGAGAGGAAAATTTATGTGTTGGAATCCCCAATTCTTTCTAGTCCCCCCTAGGGGAGTGAGAAATGAAGATAAATATAAATACAAGAAGCACATGGATGATATGATAGATGTTCAGTGCTTTATGTTGTCATCTATGTAACGCCCTGACCCCAGTTACCCAGAGCCGGTGCATTATTTTAATACATTGGAATGATTACAAGGAATCAAGTCCCGAAGGACCGATCAGTTTAGCAGTCTTGGAAAATATATTAAATACATTAACTTTACATTACAATTTCAAACATAAAACACAACATAGATAGTTCTTTGAGAACACCATTATTTCCTTTAGCTTAACCCTGCATCTCAATCATAATACACTTCTTGGAATCCTGGGAAAATAAAACATAAGAAGGGGGTGAGATCAGATGCCCAGTAAGGGTAAATAATTTATTAGAAGCTATAAACTTTTAAGGCAAGATGTGTAATAAAAACAATAGCCTTTTAAATATAAACTTGAACATAATATGGAAAAATAAATCAAACATTACCATATAAACATGCACATGGTTATTCTACTAGTTGAATAATCACATGTAATAAATAATTTCATAATGAGGGAATGTATAATACCGAAGTTTAATTTTTGTGCCATGGACTCGTTCCAGGACCTAGGGGCTAACTGTAACCGGACCCCAATCCGAAGAGCCTCTATAACCGGACTCCATCCCGAAGAGCCTCTGTAACCGAACTCCAACCTGGAGAGCCTTTGTAACCGTACTCCAACCTGGAGAACCTCTATAACCAGACTCCAACTCGAAGGGTCTGCTATAATCGAACCCCAACCCGGAGGGCTTACTTTTACCGGTCCCCAACCCGAGACATACTAGTCCAACACATTCATCTTAAGAAGAGGTTGAAATATAACATAAACATTCGTATTAAAACTAGCATATGAAATGTCAATACTTTAACCATAAACCATGAATGGTATAAAAATAGAACATCCATAGTCAAACATATCACAAAATATTAAATACAATATGGAATATTTGTATCATAATAAATCAACTTCAAACAAGTGTAAAATTTATCAAAGGATGTTGACATAGATGAAATCAAAACTATTTGAGAGAAATACCTCTTTCTATTTTGAAATTATTTAAAGTAACATAATTATAAAAGAAAAAAATTTATTTTGAAAATATTCTTATAAGCTTTTAAGGGAAGCTTCAATGATGTTATAACAGTGAAAAATAGCCTCACCCTCCGTATAAGTTAAAAAAAAACATTTTTACCTTAATTTTGTCGAAAAGGTTAAAAAGTACCTTGTTTGGAAAATGATGGAAAGATTCCTTTCAAAACATTTTATAAAAAATCAAACAATGGTATAAATGAATTTAACTCATAGTATAGTAAATGGTAAAAATGTTTTGGAATACATTTATAAGAAACATGGATGTGGATGATAAAGAGGTCCCAGTAGATACTTACATAAAAACAACCTCAGATAATAAAGATATTGCGAAATTAACCCTTACTAATTTTCTAACTTACGAAACATACACCGCATGAAAGAAGTATCATACGATGAATATTTAAATATACATAAATTAAAGTATATTACACAAATAATGAAATTATGGGCAGTACATACACCACACAAAAGGTAATAGTGGCAATATGGCATGAATCTCACAAGAATAATGAGTGAGATGAAAACCCCTTACCTTGCACTTTCCTTTAGTCGAGGGTACGTTTAACCTCCTGTATGAAGATATTAGTATATTATTAAAGTATAACAGAACCATATTAATATTTATGATAACATACATGATTCATTAATGACTTTATACTACCCATTTAATAATAATTTCCATGTTAAATTAACATTTTAGGTAATAATCACTTTCTTTATCGTACGTGTTTTAACTTGTTACTCTTGATTGTATCACTTAGATCAAGATTTAAATACTTACAGAATATAAAACATGATTTATATATCATATATATTTAGAATATAAATATTTATAATAGACATATATATGAAATGAAAAATACCATTTAGGGAGACGTTAGTCTGTACGTACGCACAAACGATGTTTCTGTTTTCATATCGTATTGAACGAAACTAAGTGAATAAGATATATGTAAGTGCAAATATATATATATATATATATAAATATATATATCTCAAGTAGAATTATTATGTCATATATTACATACTTATTATTAATATATATTTTTATAATCATCGATGAATGGTGAATGTGGAAATGAATCTCATCGCGTCGTGGAGACGGTAATCCGTATGTACGCATGAGCGACAATATAATTTCCTTAAAGGTGTGGAATTGGATGGTATATTAATTTTAAAGAGACCTTATCATGTTATTTTACTTATTTATATACATATTACTCATCATTATATCCATCCAAATAATAGTGTTGAATAACAAATTACACCACGGTGTGGAGACGGTAAGCCGTACGTACGCACGCATGGTGACATTATCATTCATAAGATGGATAGAATAATGAATATAGTTGTACCATATTTATAATAACATCATAGTATATATAATATTTTGGAGTTATTATTTTATAATTGAAACAACAAATAAAGAGTAAGTGGAAGAATAAGAGAACTTGAAAGAGGGTGGTGAAATCATTACCTCTTCTTCAGGTTCTTCCTTTTGATTTGATCAAAAGGGATCTTTAGTTTGGCTTTATGACCAAAGTAAGTCCTCTAGGATGAAAGTAGGATAGTTGGGAGGATATTTGGGTAGGAGTTGGCCGAGAAAAATGGCTTTGAAGGTGTGAATTAGAGTGAAGGGGGAGTGCCCTTTTATAAGAGGGGTGAGGGGAACCTTAGAAAAAACTTAAAATATTATTTTATAATAAAATAATTTTCAGTTTCTAATGGCTAAAAAATTTATTATTTAAAGGATAGGGTGGGGATGGGTCTAAAAATACTCAAAAAATATGTTTTAGATAGGTTTGGGTCACCATATTAACCTTAACTTTTATATTTAACTCTTAGTTAAATAGTTTGACATTTACCATGTCTCTTTGTATTTTTATATTATATGGTTAATAAACTTACTATAGAATTCCAATCGAACCCCAATTGGTTAATTAATGTCATATATATTATTATATAAGTCTTTTGGCCGAACCTTATATTTTCAGGACTATTATATCAATTAATAATATAATATTTGTTTTAAAAACTCTTTTATGTGAATTTTGACACTATTTGGTATTTTTTTTCTAAATTCATAACAACATTATTACTTCGAAACAAATTAATATAATCAACCCTAATATGTCATATTAACCTATAAAATTAGTGTAATTCATAAAAAGTCTCAAATTACATTTATTTGGATATTTATAATATCAATTATTTTAATCTTTCATTAATACGGTAATTACTGTGTCATCATTGTGTCATAAATAAATTTAATTATTTAATGTCTAAAAAATATAAATAAAATACCATTATGTTGGAAATATTTTTATCTTTCTAATGAATATTTATAGTCGAATTTATCTTATGTGTAACCCTATATTAAAAATGTTTTAGTTATTAAACTTTGAATTTAACACTTTTAACTCTTCTTTGAATTAAATAATAATAAATGTCCTAATCTAATCCAAGTGGACCAAATAGGTTAATATTTTATTCATAGGGTTGTTTTTGGTCGAATTATACTTAACCAATAGAATTAGGAAATGTGTTAGGGTAAGAATAATATCATTTTTACCCTTAATTACCCTTTTTACTTTTAATCGTGGTAAAAAAAGTAAAAAGTTACTATTTACAAAAAATTATTTTTATCTTATTGAACCACATTTTTCTTACTAATATCAACCGTGTCTCTCAGATTTTTTAAATTCCACTCACAGAAGTGGTAAAATTATGTTTTATGTGAATTTGCAAATTCTCCTAGGAGGTGGGTAAAAGACGGTGAAAAGTTCAATAAAATTTTGTATATCTAATATTATTACAAAATGACTCCAATGAATTACATTGAACATATATAGGTATTATGTATCTATTTTGACCTAAAATAAATTTAAATAAAATAAATAACTATTTAAATAAAAAGTCGATTTTAAATAATAACTCAGTGTTTTTCACTATTCATCAAAAATTGAAAGTTTTCAGAAAAATACCAAAAATTCACCCTAATATAATTTTGATATTCCAAATTCAAAAAATGAAGTCTATTTTACCAAATTCAAAACATAGAATTTGCATTTATTAATTTAAAATTAATTCCCGTTGTCAAAACCAAAAGGCGTATTTTTAAGAAACAATAACTATCAAAAGATTGTCACTTGTTTATGTCCAATCTCAAAGTGAAATTACTTACAATGACCAGAATTGGATTAAATGGTAAAAATATAATCTATTTATTTTTCCAAACCATTAAAATTTATAATTTAACAATATAAGTTATTTTGATTAAAAAAGTTGTTTTCAGTTAAAATATAGTATTTTTCACTATGCACCCAAATATGAAAGTTAACAGAAAAACACCAAAAATTTATTGAAAATAAATTCTTATGCCCAAATTCTAAAGAATAAGTTTATTTTGTCAAATTGAATATATAAAATTTCAAATATTTGATTTAAAAAGGGTTCGCCATTAAAAGGTGGTAAAAGTACATTTTTTAAAAAATACTTCTTTTATCTGAAAAAAATGAATTAGTTCTTACATTATTTCTAAGAAACTCATAATATGGATTCTAAAATTATAAGGATTATATATAGTTCAAAATTCAGTTAATACTATTCATAACAGCTTTTGAACGGTAAGTCATGGTGCGCTTGAACTCGGTGTTGCGTGTAGTGAAAGTTATTGAATTACTTTGAAGAAATAACATACTATGAAATCTTGGGGTGTTACAATATATGTCAAGTGAGATATAGAAAAGACACGAGGAAAAAGTTTTTTTTCTTTCTAAATGATGTATTATCTCTAAGAGTTATACCAGGATAGAGACCGATAAGAAAGATATGAGATATCTAGTTCTCTGTATAGATACAGGCTAGTATAAGGGAATCAATAAGGAACTCATGTACTCAATATTATTAGGTATAATGATAGACTGGAGACCTTTGGGTTCAAACTGAACCAAAAAATAGAAACCAATCTCATTCTTGCCTCTTTACTGTCTAGATTCTTGAAATTTATCATTAATTATAATATGAGTAATATGTATTAGTCACTCCAAGATTTATTATCTTTAATTTTCCAAGATGAAAAGGATTTGAAATTTTTTAAATCTCTTATCTGTATAGTGAACCAAAGAAGGAAAGGAAAGGCTAAGGTGTCAAAGGGTAATATTAAGTCAAAGGCGCCAATGAATCATTCCTCCAAGAAGACAAAGATACAGAGGGAGAGAAATAAGTTGGAGGCAGTCTGCATTGCATGTGGTAAGAAAGTCCATTGGAAGAAGCATTTTACAGCTAGGAAGAATATGAAAGGTGATGCTTCTACTTTAGGTATATTTGTAACTGAATGAATTTTTTTTATATTTACAATTTGGGTATTAGATAATTCATGTGGGTCTCACATTTGTATTTAAATATAGGAATTAATAGATTCAAGAATATTGAAAAATGTGAATTTTATCTCCAAGAAGAAATAGACGTGATATTAACAACATTAATGGAGAAATATCATCACATTATTTTTCCTTGTGGAATGGTTCTTGTATTTAATAATTGTCATTATGTATCATCTATTACCAGAAACATAATACCAATTTCAAGTTTAGACACTATGGGATATTATTTCAAGTTTGAAAATAAATGTTTTCTTATGTATAAGGACAAGATATGTGATGGTATGACACATATCAGTAATGTATTTTATATACTTGAACTAGAAAATTTAGTTTTGGTAATCAATGAAAAATCTAGTGGGAATGACCCATATCTTACCTACCTATGGAACTTTAGGAATGTCATGTAAATGAAAAGAATTTAAAAAAACTACACGAAGTTGTATATTTATACTCTATTAAGTTAAAACCCTTGGATGTATTCCATGATTTTTTATAAGGTAAAATGACCAAATCACCTTTCAGTAGTAAAGGATAAAGATACAAATAACCACTGGATTTAGTTCATAATTATGTATATGACCAATTTCTAGTAGAGGCAAGGTGTGAGTTTTATCACTTAATTACTTTTACTAATGACTATAGTAGATATGGATATATCTACTTAATGAGGTATAAGTCAGATTCCTTTAACATGTTTGAGGAATATTAAAATGAATTAGAGAATCATCTTAGTAAAAGGATTAAAATGATCCATTTAGACCATGAAGAGGAATATCTAAACCAATAATTTATCAGTCACTTAAAGTCATGTGGGATATTCTACTATATCACTCCTCCTTATACACCTTAGTAGAATGGTGTTAATGAAAGGATAAATCAGACCCTATTTGACATGGTCAAATCGATGATGAAACATGAAACTATAACTTAATCCTTTTGGGGATATGCATTGCAAACAATGAAATATACACTAAAATGAGTACCAAATAAAGTAGTATATGGGATTTCATATGAGTTATGGTATAAAAAGAAATATTCTCTATCACATATATGTGTATGGGTATGTGAGGAGTTTTTCAAGACTAAACCTAATGATAAAATAAAATCTTGAAGCACAAAGTGAATCTTCATAGGTTATCCTAAAAAAACTAAAGGATATTACATATGTAACCATTCAGATAGAAAAGTCATTATGGAAATACATTCCATATTTCTAAAAAGTCAATGCATTTAAAATGGAAATAGTGGTAGCAAGATTGAATTTGATGAAGTTGATGCTCCATATACACAAGAGTTGTCACAAGAACAATATCTATGAGAGAAAACGGGAGATGAAGAAGTTCCCAAGACACAAGTACTATATAGGACTACTAGAGAGGTTAGATTACTAAATATATATGGTTTTATTTTCATTGATTTAGGTGACACATTACTCCTAGAGAATGATGATCCTATAACCTACAAGGAAGTAGTATATGGAAATGATTATACTAAATGAAAAAAATCCATTCATTCTGAAATGGTTTCCATGTACCAAAATCAAGTTTGGATTTTAGTAGAACTACCAGCTGATGTAAAACCTATTGGATATAAATGGGTATTAAATAAAAAGATGGACATGGATGGTAAAGTAAGTACCTATAAAGTATGATTAGTTGTGAATTATTTTAGGAAATGTTATGGCATTGACTATGATGAAACCTTCTCATCAATCACAATATTGAAATCTATAAGAATATTAAATTCAATAGAAACCTTCCATGATTATAAAATTTGGAAAATGTACATCAAAATTTATTTTATTAATGGTAATTTGGTTGAATATATCTATATGATACAACCCGAAGGGTTTATTATGTCAAAGAGTGCCGCTAAAGTGTGAAATTTGTAGATATTCATTTATGGATTGAAGTAGGAATCACAGTCATGGAATTTTCATTTTGATGAGGCCATAAGTGAATTTGGTTTTATTAAGAATGAAAGAAATCCATATTTATATAATAATTTTAGTGTGAATGCCATTATTTTTTTGGTATTATATGTTGATGAAATATGAATAATTGGAAATGAAGTATAAGTCTTATAGTCAGTAAAGACTTGGTTAAATGAATGATTCTCTAGGAAATAATTTGGTGAAGTATCCTATATTCTAGGGATCAATATATATCAATATATATCTAATAGGTTTCTTGGGATAAGTCAAATTACATACATCAATAAGGTACTGAAAAGTTATAATATGGAATAATTCAAGAGAGTATTGTTTCTGATGTCACGTGGTATTAATCTATATCAAAAAAAATATTTCCCCAGACACATGAGGAGATTGAAAGAATAAGTATAATTCATTATGATTTAGAAGTGATATTTATTATGTATTCCATGCTATGTACTCAGTTTTATGTTGAATTTTCTTTAAGCATGGTGGGTATATATAAAGCTAATCCAGGAGAGCTATATTGGGAATCTGTAAAAACTATTCTAAAGCACTTAGTGCATATAAAGGATATGTTTCTAGTGTATGGAAGAGATAAGGATCTATTAATGAGGGGACACAATGATTCTAGATTCTAAAAATATCAAGATTATTTGAAGTTATATTCATGCTTTGTCTATTATCTAAATAGTAGTGCAATGAGATGGAGAATCTTGAAAGAGTCGATGGTCTCCATATTTACTGTATAATCCAAGTATATAGTGGCTTCTGATGTATCCATGGAAACAACTTGGATATGAATTTTTTTCCAAGATTGGAATTGTACCCAATATTTTAGTCCCTATTACAGTTTATTGTGACAATACTACAATAGTGGTACTTTCCAAGGAGCCCAGATCACACCAAAGAATGAAGAATATACTTCATAAGATTAATCTCTTAAGGGATTTTACTCAGAGAGGTAAATTAATAGTTTGTAGACAATCCATAGAGGAAAATATGGCAGACCCTCTAACTAAAGACATATCTTAGTAGAAGCATGACTCTCATGTGAGAGCTAAAAGGTTGAAAGTTACTAGCAGTTGGCTCTAGAGTAAGTGGGAGTGTTGTGAGTGGGTACCCTAGAATCAACTCCTATTCATAATTTGATTACCATTACATGTATACTATTTGATACGCACACACACACACACATGTGTCTTTTCATACCATAATAGTGTTGATACTTCTGCATCCACAATTCTCATGGTAATGTCCTTAGATTATGTGTCATACAAAAGTTTATAGAAGTTCCTAGCTATAATGAGAACCTAAAAATACTTTGAAAGTAATATTTAATATGATCTAGATACATCATACTAATAGGACACACATGATGTCAGATTATCAGGTTTTGGGGGCTCATAAGCATTGATAATTATTGGCATGTAGTTTTCACTTGGTGACCGTGAGTAGAGCATATCATGAGGATTGACATTCCAATAAGAACACCACATGTTTTGGGTATCACTGGTCGTTCATATATATGAACATGTGTATTGGTATCTTGAATTGAGATCATTATCAATGTATACCATTTGATCACATAATTCGATGTTAGGAAAAAACCATGACATTGAAGTCATGGCGAGGTAACTTTTTTTGGGTGTTTCATTGATGGTATGACATTAGTTCAATGATTAAGATAGATTTTGTCACTTCTGAGTTAAGAAGGAGATATCTCATGTGCCCAGTTGACCAATATGTTGGTACCTTTATTAAATCCATGACCATAGTGATTGAAGTTAAGTCAATCTAGTATAGTCAATGAATATATAAAGCATCAAAAGGATAATGGCACTAGTGTGCATCCTTATTTATGAGATGTCATGAGACAAAGATATTATATTACACATAGCATCTTTGAAGAAGGTAGTCATAGTTATGACATTACTTATCTACTTATAGTCTATTATGGGTTGCTAGAAACTACTCTTATTCTATGAGTAGGACTAACTCCTATCAAGATAAGGTCCTAGAGGGTCACACACTAAATGTATCCATAAGTTCCACCTATTTGGATGAATAATATTTTAGGATGAAATGGGTCCCATATGCCGGGGTTGATGAACGTTCGAGTGTGATTTATCACAAGTAAAAATAATTCAATTATATTATCAAAGTTTAGGATAATTATTATTGAATTTATTTCTCAAGGTATTCAAAAGTTGTGTGATCATTAAAGTAAATATGAGAAAATATAATTTTTGTAATGAACATAACATGTTCAAGGTTCATTAAATTATTAGAAGAGATTATGATACAATTTAATGGTTTATGTTTTATCACGTAACATGTTAAAGTGTTACAATCATATGATAAAATATTCATGAAATTTATGACAAGTTTAATTAAGTCATAAGTGTGTACAAGGGTAAAAAATGGTGGTTATCACTTTATAGGGACTAAAGTAAATTTTTGGAAAGTATAAAATAGGTATGAAAGCTAATTTTATCCTCTTTAATAGTATGATCAACCATTTGGAAGAATTTAGTGATAGGATCTATCCTATCCTCTCCTCTTAAGCTTAAATAGATAAAATCCATCCAAAGAACAAGTCTAGAACGATCCCTCTTTCTCAATCAAGTCCACATTCTTCACATGATCAAAGGGATGTTGAAAAGTACTTATATTTCCCATGATATAACTATAGAATCAAAGGTTGATGATATAGGAGATGTGTTTCATGTGTAGAATATCTATAGGATTCCTAACTTGGCACTTTTGAGCTATGAAATTATAACCATGAGTGAATCAATTCAGAAATTTGAAACAAATAAGGCACCATTTATGGCTCCATTAAATTTTTTTATTCATACTTAAATTTATTTTCACCTGATCCTATGAGAAATATAAATAAGGGATTTTGTGGATTCAATATTTTTAACATGAATCCAAACCCAAAATTTTAAATTATATATTTTTCATGCTTCCACTATGCCTTAGGTTCCTTCAATAAGAAGGGGTGATCTCAAACACTTAGTATGAATAAGAATAAGTGATAAGAATCACAGATCGTAAGTGATCACAAGATAAACTTATGGAAATGAGAATATAAGTAAGTAACATGAACATAAAATACAGAATTCATAGCCAATAAATCATGGATCATAATCCAAGAATAATAGAAATAGTATTTAACATAAATAAACTGATATCAAAGGATCTTGAAATTAAAATATTGTTACCACTACCCAACACATGAATTCATAAGCATAAGTCAATGTTCACTCCTAAGACCATCATACTATAAAAAGACTCATAGTGGATTAGGTTCACTCCATAATACCATACATAACATCTCATGATGTATAAATATTCACCTAATTTATTAGAGGGATATATGATTCCAATCCCACCCATCACATCATATTATATACATTCATATGTGTGCCACATAGGACGAAATTCATAATTTTATCAAATCATTATTAACCTAATAAAGTAATGGGTTTCACAATTATTTCCACAAAACATGATCATAAGAATATAGTAAAACACTCTTCAATCAAATTAATCAAAAAATACGGTATTCATAGAGGGAATACATTGGAATAAAAACTTGGTTTATAAACCTTTAACGACTAAGAAAGAAAAAGGCAGTGATGGATAATTTCCATAATAGAAAAGAACATCCATAACCCATCTAAAGAAAGAAGGGGGATAGTATATTTAAAACATAACATAAAAATTATTATATGATGTTTATAGAGATGAAAAAACCCTTATTATTAGATAACTTGAATGATGATATAAATTAATAGATCAAGAATTGGATTCATATGGTATCGTTAGATTAATTTTCAAAAGGAAAATATTGAAATGTTTATTAAAGGGTCAATCATGAAATGTATATCCAATGAGAGTACATCCTTTTGATTATGAAAAAGAAAATATAATATAAAATATAAAATAGTTTTTAGAAATCATTTTTAATGTTTTCATAATAGAAAAAATTATGGTTTGTTTTCAAAAGTAATTTTTAAAAGGTGGAGTGAAAGGTTTTTAAAACTTTTACTTAAAAAAACATCAATAATTGATCCTTGAAAATGACATAAAGTTTTATCTTGAGGAAGTGTGGGGTATAAGACTAAACCCTTGATAATAAAAAGGGAGGAATTTTTTTTTAATATTATAGAAAATACCTTTATTAAAAACCCATGTCGTAAGAACCAATCAAAATTTCCTTTTTTAAATGGGGTAAGGAGAAGTATTAATGACATAAGAAATAAAACATTCTTGATATCAACATATTAAGGTAAAAATTATGGGAAGTGTAAAATATGTTCATGGATGATAAACATTCATTTAAGATTATGATAATTATTCTTAACATAGTTTCATTTTCAGGAAGGAAGATAATTCATTAATAAAGATGATTTGAATCAAAAACGATTTCCAAAGATAGAAATAGGGAATAAAATATAAAATGAAAGATGAATAAAAATGAAAAACATTATAAATCATGAAAGAATATTGAGTTATGAAAAACACTTTATATTTTAGGGATTATATCAATTGTAGTCTAAATCAAGGAAGATCATGAATGGAAGTAAAGTTTCAAAGATTAATAAAAAATTAAGATATTAGAATTTAAGGGGAAATAGTTGAACCATACAAAATAATATTGGTGTGTAATATCAAAACATGGATGAATTAAGGGAGATTGAGATATAAAACCTTAAAACTAGGCTAACACTTGAGTTGAAGGCCATTTGAAGAAAAATACTTGATTTTGCATAGTATATCCCATGAATTACAAAGAAATAAAGTATAAAACATTCATGGGATTGTAAATAAATAGAAAAATATAAAAAATGAAACATGGTGTATAAAATTTAACATGCCTCAAAGAAACATAATTGATACCAAGAAAATCCTTACATTGTATTCTTTCTTAGTCGAACATGCTCTAACATGCTTACTTCTTGGATTATCTCCTTTTTAAAGGGGTTATTCCCTCTTGGGATGGTCTTTTTAGAATAGAATAACCTCTTAAAGGTGTATAGGAATTTCGAGGAGAGTTTTGGGAATGGTTTAGGATAAACTAAGTGGTTTGTGGTGTGAGTGGAAGTGAGGAGAGCAGTGCCATTTTTTTAAGTGAAAAAGGATGACATTTTTGTAAATACCAAAAAAAGTTTAATAATGGGAAGTCACTCTCAAGAACATGGATCCAAAAATGAGAAATAATGGATAGGGGAAGATATAAAGTCGATCTAAGCCTGAAAAACCCATTTCTGTACATGTTTTAAACATGTTTTCAACTCATTACCATTATATTTTCACCTTTACCATTTTATCTTTTACGGTGGTAGTTATTTTTTTACCTAAGGTAACTTATCATTTATGATAAAAAATAATATAAAACTTATTAAATAATTTGGGCCTAATGATTAAAAGATTAAAATCTATTTTATTTGATTCAACTTATAAAATTGATAAAAACTAATTTTAAAATACTAAATATATAATGTGTTTAAAAAATAAATAAAACATAAGCTATAGAATGTTAAATAATGGCTTGTAAATTTTAAAAAACATTTTTAAAATTATAAATTCACTTATAAAATACATATTTGGTCTTAGAAAAATGTTTCATGAATTTATAATTCATATGTATACTAATAATATCAAAAAAGTCAAGTTATTCACAAAATTAGATTTTTTTACTATTCACCTAAAAATAAATCTTTTTAGAAAGATATCCAAATAATATCTATAGGTAAAATTGGAATTTTTAATCCAAAAATCAAGTTATTTTTTTTTTCAAATTAAAATTCTAAAATTATAAAATTATCTTTTAAATGAAAATACAATATATAAAGAAAAATTACTTTTAGATAAAAGACCTTTTTAAATTTCAAGTGTTTTTAATATTATTTCATATATATTTATAAATAATTGAATATTGATATATTATTTTATAAATATAAATAGTACATATTATGATAAACTTTTAATTATTATCAATTTAATTTATTATGGTAAAATAAAATACCCCTTTTTAAATGGTTTTTTTGAAAGATATTATTTATTTTAAAATTTTAATCAAAGAAAAATAATAATATTTAATTATTTTAATTTATTATTTATTATTTTATAATTATTATATTCATCAAGTAATTTTAATTTGTTTTGGTTCATTTTAGTCAGGAATTACATTAGTTCAGTGTTGTGTGTGACATAAGATATCAAAGATATTATGAATTTAATGGATCCAAAATCTCAGGTCATTACACTCTACCCCATTAAATAAATTATGTCCTCTCAATTTTAACTATTACCCAATGATGAAATTAGTTAAGGTAATTCTTAACATATTCATCATTTGGGATATAACTTTAATATGACATCTATGATTTCCTGAGCTTGGTCTACTCATAAGTGACCAAACCCGGTTGAACACTTGGCCTCAAGCGCGCCTCCCCATATGCTAGAGGCTACTGAATGACTATGAGGGTATAATGGTATGGTGGGGAGCGTATATCCTCATAATCATA
Organism: Viscum album; assembly: GCA_963277665.1. NCBI lineage: Eukaryota > Viridiplantae > Streptophyta > Magnoliopsida > Santalales > Viscaceae > Viscum > Viscum album. Next base: position 1,954,994,321 of record OY728164.1, read on the forward strand.
GTGGAGCACAATAGTAAATAATAGTAGTTATGAAGTAGTGGAAATGATAATAAAATAACACTAGAAACAACAATGATCGAAAGGAAACAGAATATAAATCATACAAATAATAATAATCAGATAGAAGAAATAAAAATATCACACACAAATGATGATGTCATGATGCTATGCAAAAACGAGGATTAAGGGGAACAAACAACAGGCATACTCAGTACATGCTGCACAAAAATAAAAAAAGTTCAAAAGCTAAACTCTAATAGCATCATGAGTACTAGCTTAGTATTATGCTTATTTACTCTATATTAGCATATAAAAATCAAGCTTACATAGTTGGGTGCTTCCTTTTGTCCCTACCTGCATCTATGAAGTTTTTACCGGTACCAATTGGCGACCCAAATAGGGTGTGAGTAAAACTAAGTAGGCCACCACCAATGTTGTCTGATACTATCTAGTCTGTGATTATAAAATAAATAGTGTGCAGGTATAATAAATGTAAAATAATAATGTGAATAAATCATGTAGGGCTCATGATCCTCATGGGACACCCAGACAACCATACCTGCTCTAGCCTAAGCTGAAATATCTAAACCATATATGATAAGAGTCTCATATTTTAAATAAGGGGAATAAGTACAAACATTCAAATCAGGGATACAAAGTGGGATGTTTGACTATCCCAATCGAAGATTTAGATCACCAAATCTAATATCCTTAACCAAGGGGGGAGGGGGCATAGAGCATCATGTCCAACTACTCCTAATAAATGATAAGGAGCTCCATATCTAATAATTCCAAATAAATAGATAGGATCACCATGTCCAAAACTACTTAACCAAGGGGGCATGAAACATTATGTCAAATAATTGACAACCAAGGATGAGGAGCACCATGTCCAATAGTTTTAAATAAATAAATAACCAGGATCACCATGTCCATTAAGTTCAATTAAATCATATAGATCACCATGACCATAAATTCCTAATAAATAAATAATGTGGAGAACCATGCCCATCAATTTCACTTAAATAATATGGAGCTCCATTCCTATCAATTTATAATATACGATGTGGAGTTACTTTATCTACATCACTTAACCATTCTACAATAACTAATTTACAAGTTCTGTCACACCCCAAAATTTAATTTAATTTAATTTTATTAATTCTTGGCCGTGGGTTCTCACGGAAAGGTCCTGGTTGGGTCTTGAATTTTTTTTTTCGTTTAATATTTTTCATGGGTTTAGTACCTATGCGCGGTCACCGCACAGTGGGCGGTAGCCATGTCGTTAGACTGGGTGCCCGCACAAGTATCTAATGATTAAAATAAACAAAGTTTTATGTAAATAAAGAGGGTTAAATATTTAATTTGTAATAATAATAATTTTATTATGAAATTAATGATATTATTTTTAACTAGGTGTTATTATTGTTATTATTTTTAATTTTGTTATTATTATTATTATTATTATTTTTGTTATTTTTATTATTATTACTTTTATTATTATAAATTTTATTAGTATTATATTTATTATATTTATTATTATTATTATTATTTTTGGTATTATTATTATTTGGTTTTTTTATTATTATTTCTATTATAGATATAATAAAATGAAGAGAGAAAAAAAGTTATAACCTAACCTAATCCCGTCGCCCCCCACTTCACCCCCTGCGTAGCAGTGCTGCACCCGACCCCCCAGCCCTCACTACCCTCCATCATTATGCTATCCTCACCCTCACGCCGACCTTGCCCTTGCCCAGGCCCTCTGCCTTGATCCCTTTCCCTTCTCGTACCTGACCTCATCGTGGATCTCGGCCGCCTCCGCCCTCGACACCCGGCCGTGCTTCTCTGGCCCTCCACACCCCTTCCCTTGCCGTTCCAGCCTCCCTCAGCTCCGGTATGAATACCCTCCTCTCAGCTAGCCAAATTTGGCCACCCTCACCCCAGCCACTCTGGCAACAGCCACGACCCCCTGACTCCACCTCCTTTGCACTGGGAAACCAACCAGTCCACCTTCTTACTCCAACCAGTAGTGCCTCCAGCCTATCGTGCTTCGACCAACCCTTCTTTTCAACCATGAATCCCTCCATCAGTGTGCAATTAGTGCGTGGGAGGTTTTACTTCCTTCCACTGAAGTGTCATCACGATCGCACACCATTGAGGTAGGCGAATCCATAATTTTTTCTTTCCAATGTATTTCTTTGGCACTTGGTTCTTTCAATTATAATTATTATTTTTATTCAATTATTTGTTTTGCAGTATTTCCATATCTCTAATTAGACTTGCACGACATTCATAAGTTTTTAGAATTTGTTTAAAAATTCCTTTTGATGCGTCTCTTCATTTATGACTTTTTATTGGTGCATTTAGTGTTTTTGATTAAAATTCATATATGTGGTCATGTTGAATTTTTTTATTTAGGTGCCAAATCTTGTTTTGATTTTTTTAATATGATTAACACCTCTAACATATCTATAGTTTAATGTGAAGGGTAGTTTAGTGTTGGTTAAATTTATTAAGGATAGATTTCTATTGTGATTTATGGGAGTTTCCTAGGTTTGAGGTACCTAAGATGTCTATGGAAAATAGTGTTGATCTTTTAAATTAGAAAGATACTTTTTATGAAATGTTTTTTCTTTTTGATTTTTTGATGATGTTTTTTTAGTAGGTGAATTTTTTTGGACAATTTTGAAGATTGTGAGTGTGTTAAAATGCTTGGAAAGTGGGTTTTATGGTCTCTTGGGGGTTGTTTTTTATTTTTCCAAATGTTATGGATGGTTGGGTTTGGTTTCTAAATCAAGCGACGACTTTATGGAAAGGGTTTTCAAATGTTCTGTTGGGTGTTTATTGTACCATTTAATGTGTTTTAAAATGAAAACAACACATGAAAAATGGTTTTCTCTTTAAACCTCGGTGACTTAAATGGTTTTTGGTTTTCAAAAAAAGTTGGTTCCCCTTGGGTGATTTCTAAGGAAGGCTTTAAATGTGTTCTTTAAAGCATGGTATTTTTCCTTTGAAATGTGTTTTGAAGTGAGTTTGAAATGATAAAGGCTCGTTTGGTAGTTTTGAAATGATTTGGTGTGTGTTTTGGAACTTAAGGGTCCGTTTAGCTTTATAAATCTGAAATAGTATTTGTGTGATGTTTTGGGTAATACTTTTGGACATGTTAAAGGTACGTTTGGAAACTCTATTGTTTTGTAAAAATTTTTAAATGGTTTTGATGATTGTTTGGCGTGATAGCCCGATTGGAACCTTTGATGATATAACATTTGTATGTATGTATATGTATTTTTAGGGCACCTCTATAGGAGGATATCCCTTTATGGTTTATCATATTGAGTGTCCATGTTTGGGGTAGGCAAGTATGGTGAGATGGGTCACACGTGCAAGGGCCTCATACTTACACAGTATTATTATAACCACCATGGGTTCCTGGACATCTTTCAAATGATCAAGTGATAGTTACTGACCAACCCCGATTAGACGAGTTGGTACCCCTAGATTTGTTGTTAGGACAGGCTGGCTTTGCCACTGGATTGGTCAGTTATAGGGCGACCAGTTGGTTATAGACTTAGGAGATTCACCATATGCCTATAGGTGGTTTTGAAACCGAGTACGTTCAGGGGTATTCTAGGGATGTTTAGGATCACCCATGGTTACTATATTATTTACATTGCTTGTTTACTTTCCGTTTCACTAGTTTATGTTTAGTTTGCACTTTTTACTTGTTTTACTCTGGCCCAACTTTGGTACATTCTGTTTTGGATTTTATTTATAAAATGAAAAATGATTTTGGAAATGGTATGTAGCGTGTGTTGGGTTTTGAAATGGGAAAAACATGTTGCTTATTTTAAAATGTGAAAAACCTAATTTTATATTTGTATTTCAAACTTGTTTCATTAGACTGTTTTTGGGAAAGGGAATACTTGGATTCTGTGGTTATATTTGGCATCCCTAATGAGCATCTCGGTGCTCATTCCTATCATATTATTTCAGTTATAGGTGCAGTTCTTATTCAGGTTCCTATTTCAGTTGCTTAGTGTTGGAGTAGGTTTGAGTCTGAGTTGGGTGGTGACTTAGAAGGTCACAAGGAGGTATGTTAGATTTTATTTTCTTTCTGTTGCTAGTTTTTATTTTTATTGTCAGTTTTTTTATCTATTTTTTTTATTCATGGGAGAAATCGTTCCTAATGGTTAAATTTTGATGCCCGACACTGGTTTCCAACCTGTGGGGATCAGAAACACCCTTTGGACCATGTCACGGACTGAATCGGGTGACCGGTTGTGGGTCGACCCGGGTTGGTTCATGAAAAAATGGTATCAGAGGAGGCCCTTGTTATTTGGGGTGTTTGGTTGATGGAGATTAGGACTGTTGGGACTCGAGAGGTAGGTACGGGAAGGACGTCATGAACCCTCGCTTGTTTCAAACCTCAAGTCGCCAGGGGTAGTCTGAGAATTGATTCCTTGTCTCGTTCTGATTTGTTTTATATTGAGGGATGAAAACAGAGGCAAGCCGATGTTATATCGTGATTTCACATGGAGTAGTGACCCATGTGGAGTCCCAGTACATGGTTTAAGTTCTTCCTAGTTGTTGATGCTTACTTAGGTCATGGACCACTACCATGTCTCCAATTTAAGCATGACCACTAGTCCCTCACTCTGGTAGTTTGATGCAAGTTAAGCACCGTCTTGGTTCTGATTGGTGTGAGTGCACTTTTGAAAAATGAAAAAAGTTTTTTTCAAATGAAAATGATTTCTTTTAAATGGATTTAAATACATGAAATGGGATTTAAAACTAAATGATCTTGGTATAAAAATTTGGTGTCTGTTTGGAAATGGTAGAGAAATGGTTTGGGTACAACCTCAGGTACTATATGAACGTTCGCACATGTGGGGAAATGTATGGGAAGTGCGTGTTGGTGTGTATGGATGAAAGTAGATGAAGACATGTGCAACGGTTCATGGGACTACAGGGGTGTTTACTTGGTTGACCTTGTTTTTCTAAAATGATTTTAAAAGGGGAAATTATTTTTTGAAATTGAATTTGGTTTGAAAAGTGGGTTTGGTATTTGGAAAGTGGCCTTGAAATAAAGAGATTTTGAAATCTAAAACAAAAAGGGAATTTTGGGTAGTGTTTGTATTTGTTTGGTTTTTAAGCGGGTCATTTTGGATTAGGATGTTACTTTTAATTATACATTGATTTGATATCGGTTTCAGCTTTGTGTTTTATATGTTGTTCAGAAAATGCCACCCAGAAAGGTCCCCAAGGTTTCTGATAAGTCATGCCCAGTTTTTGGTACTTCTCAGACATTGACTATCCTTCATGGTGATCGGTGTTTGTTAGAGGAAGCAGATTGTCTTGAAGAGTTTAAGCACATTTTTAGGGTATTGGGAACTTATGAAACTGTCAGAGTGCATGCCGTTTTGGGTCTCTTTGAAGGTCTAGCTCTGGATGAATGGGAGTTGTTCATCCTGTCATCAATGCAAGTTGAGATGAAGTGGGATGTATTTAAATCCATCTTCATCCGATGGTTTATACCTGAAGAGGTGAAGACGAATAAAAGGGAAGAGCTAATGTGTATTCAACAAGGCCAACAGATGGTGAAATCATATATTGACCATTTCAAGAAACTTGTATCCTTTTTTCCAGAGGTATCATCACATGATTTGATGAATACTTCTCTCTTCATCAGGGGTCTTTGTCCAGAGATCAATGAACGAGTCCTCCCTTCTAAAGACCATTGTTTCGAGAAGATGTTGGATGAGGTGTTCTTAGCTAAGTTGGTCTCTAGAGTGCAGATAGTCAGGAATCCAGCATACCTAGTTGCTCATGAAGGTTCCTCATATGGAGAATAGGGTGTGCCATAGGGACCTATTTCTAAAGAGTACTCTACAGTGGTTCTGGCTTCTGGTTCGTCAGACCGTTCAGTGGTGTGCCACCAATGTGGCCGGTTTGGTCACGTGAATCCGTCATATCGCATCCCTATGAAGATGTGTCATCTTTGTGGCTATCTGGGTCACTTGGATAAGTTTTTCAGGAAGTTTCGGCTGAAGAAGATGCTATTACTGAGGAATTCCAGTGCATGAGTGTGAGGCAGGAGATGCTTCAGCCATCAGAACCACAACCACAAGTGTTGGGGTGAAGCTCGCATGTAATCAGGAGTTGTCGGGGGTATGAAGCCTCATTTCAGGTTTTGTGTTCTGTGTTGGTAGTAAAACATTTAAAGTCTTTCCATTCTTGTTTTTATGCTATTAAACTTTTTATGTCAATGTAATTTTATTGTTTCATTGTGGAGTTATGAAGGACATGTTCTATCATAATCCAAATAGTTTTGTTTGTATGATTATGGTTTTCTGAATCATTCGTTTTTATTAAAAAGGTATTTGGCCTTTGTATGAGTTAATCTTAGTTTAGTTGTGTTCATTTGGAGATGTAGGTGCCTGTGGAAGAATCGATGTTTGTAGTTATGCTCGGATTCACTGTTTGGGTTAACTTCTTCTAGGAGGATTTTCTTTAGTATTCAGGGTTTTTGGTCTGGGTCGAGAGTTCCAGGTTTCAGTGACGGTTTTGTTTTCTCATGATGTAAAACTTAGTTTGGATAAGTTAGGAGTTCCTGTGTCACCCCCCCTTCCCGGGGTGCTATGGTTGGGTGTTAAATTGTTGTGCTAGCTGAGTTCTTGTGGTGTGGAGAACCCTCTCACGTTCTCCTATTCTCCTGTGTTGTGGTTTCTTTTGGTTTCAACCGGGCATGATTTCTTGTTTTGTCTAGTGTTTGGCTGGTTGCTTTCTGGGGTTACAAAGTGTCTATGGTGGGGAGAATTGTCACACCCCGACATTTAATTTATTTTTATTTTATTAATTCTTGTCTCTAGGTTCTCACAATAAGGTCCTAGTTGGGTCTCAGATTAATGTTTTTTTCATTTAATATTTTTCATGGGTTTCAGACCTGTGCGCGGTCACCGCATAGTGGGAGGTAGTCGCATCATTAGCCCGGGTTCCCACCCAAGTATCAAACGATTAAAATAAACAAAGTTTTATGTAAATAAATAGAGTTAAATTTTTAATTTGTAATAATAATATTTTTATTATGTAATTAATTATATTATTATTAATGAGGTGTTATTATTGTTATTATTTTTATTTTTGTAATTTTTGTAATTTTTATTATTATTATAACTTTTATTAGTATTATCTTTATTATTGTTGTTATTATTATTATTATTATTATTTTTGGTTTTATTATTATTATTATTATTGGTTTTATTATTATTATTTCTATTATTGATATAATAAAATGAAGGGAGATTTTTTTATAACCTAACCTAATCCCGTCACCTCCCCACTTCACCCCCTACGCAGTGGCACTACACCTGACCCCCAACCCTCGCTACCCTCCCTCGTCGCACCAAAATCTCCCTCACACCAGCCTTGCCCTTGCCCATGCCCTCTGCTTTGCTCCCTTTCCCTTCTCGCACTTGGCCTCACCGTGGATCTCAGCCGCCACCACCCTCGACACCCAGCCGGGCCGCTCCGACCCTCCGCACCCCTGCCCTCACCATTCTAGCCTCCCTTAGATCCAGTCCAACTCCCCTCCTTCCGACTAGCCAGCTCCATCCACCCTCCCCCTAGCTACTTCGGCAACAGTCACGACCCCTGCCTTCACCTCCTTCGCACTGTGCAACCGACCTGACCACCTTCTTGCTCCGGCCAATGGCGCCTCCAGACTCTTGTGCTCCAACCATCCATTCTTTCCGACCATGAATCCCTCCATCAGTGTGTTATTAGTGTTCAGGAGGTTGTCATTCCTTCCGCTGAAGTGGCATCACAGTCACACACCATTGAGGTAGGTGAATCCATAATTTTTCCTTTCCGATGCATTTCCATGGAACTTGGTTCTTTCAATTATAATTATTATTTTTATTCGATTATTATTTTTGCAGCATTTCCATATCCCTAATTATACTTTCACGACATTTATAAGTTTTTAGAATTTGTTTAAAAATTTCTTTTGATGTGACTCTTTAGTTATGAATTTGTATTGGTGCATTTAGTGTTTTTGTTTAAAATTCATATATGTGGTCATGCTGAATTTGTTTATTTAGGTTCCAAATCTTGTTTTGATTTTTTAATATGATTAGAACCTTTGGAATATCTATAGTTTAATTCAAATGGTAGTTTCATTTTAGTTAAATTTATTAAGGATATATTTTTATTGTGATTAATTGGAGTTTCCTAGGTTTGAGGTACCTAGGATGTCTATGGAAAATAGTGTTGCTCTTTTAAATTAGAAAGATACTAATTATGAAATGTTTTATCTTTTTGATTGTTGTGATGATGTTTTTTTGGTAGGTGAATTTGGTTTGGATAATGTCAAAGCATGTGTGCGTGTTAAAATGCTTGGAAAGTGGGTTTTATGGTATCTTGGGGGTTGTTTTGTATTTTTCCAAATGTTCTGGATGGTTGGGTTTGGTTTCTAAATCAAGTGATGACTTTATGGAAAGGGTTTTCAAATATTCTGTTGGGTGTTTAGTGTACCATTGGATGTGTTTTCAAATGAATATGACACATGAAAAATGGTTTTCTCATTAAACCTCGGCGACTTAAATGGTTTTTGGTTTTCAAATAAAGTTGGTTCCCCTTGGGAAATTTCTAAAGAAGGCTTTAAACGTGTTCTTTAAAGCATGGTTATTTGCTTTTGAAATGTGTTTTGAAGTGAGTTTTAAATGATAAAGACTCATTTGGTATTTGAAAAATGATTTGGTGTGTGTTTTAGAACTTAAGGGCCCGTTTGGCTTTGTAAATTTTAAAAAGTGTGTGTGTGATGTTTTGGGTAATACTTTTGGACATGTTAAAGGTTTATTTGAAAACTCTATTGTTTTGTAAAAAGGTTTAAATGGTTTTGATGATTGTGTGGTATGACAGCCCGGTTGGCACCTTTGATGATATGACATATGTATGTATGTATATGTATTTTTGGGGCACCTCTATAGGGGGATATCCCCTTATGGGTTATCATATAGAGTGTCCATGTTTGGGGTAGTCAAGTGCAGTGATACGAGTCATGAGTGCGAGGGCATCATACTTACACAATATTACTATAACCACCATGGGTTCATGGGCATCTTTCAGATGGTCGAGTGAAGGTTGCTGACCAACCTCAATTAGATGGGTTGGTACCCCCTGGGTTTTTTGTTAGGCCAGGCAGGCTTTTCCACTAGATTGGTCAGTTATAGGGTAGCTAATTTGTTATAGACTTAGAAACTTTGCTATACGCCGACAGGTGGTTCCAAAACTGAGTACATCCATGGGTCTTCTAGGGATTTTTAGGATCACCCATGGTTACTAGATTATTTACATTGATTGTTTACTTTCCATTGTACTAGTTTATTTTTAGCTTGCACTTTTTACTTGTTTTACTCTAGCCTAGCTTTGATACATTCTATTTTGGATTTTATTTATAAAATGACAAATGATTTTGGAAATGGTATGCAGCATGTGTTGGGTTTTGAAATGGGAAAACATGTTGCTTATTTTAAAATGTGAAAACCCTACTTTTATATTTGTATTTCAAACTTTTTTCATTAGAATATTTTTGGGAAAGGGAATACTTGGATTCTGTGGTTATATTTGGCATCCCTACTGAGCATCTCAGTGATCATGCCTACGATATTATTTTAGTTGTAGGTGTAGTTCTTGTTCAGGTTTCTTGTTCAGTTGCTTAGTGTTGGACTGGGTTTGAGTCTGAGTTGGGTGGTGACGTAGAAGGTCATAAGGAGGTATGTTCAATTTTATTTTCTTTCTACTACTAGTTTTTATTTTTATCATTATTTTTTTTATCTTTTTATTTATTTTTCATGGGAAAAATCATTCCCAATGGTTAAATTTTTATGCCCTACACTGGTTGCTAGCCTATGGGGATCAGGAATTCCCTTCGGGCCATTTCGCGGATTGGATCAGGTGACCGGTTCTGGGTCAACCCAAGTTGGTTCTTGACAAGTTCCATTAGTAATAATAATCAAGTATCACATTTAATACTTTAACATAATCTAAGAGAAAACCCATATCGCTTATATTTCATCTCAATCCATCCAGTCATTTCATTAAAAAGGGGGAAAGTAATCAAGGGTCCAATTGATATGGTATTACCATTCAAATTTCATTTCAAATATGTCCATCTAATAATTTAATTATCAAGAGGGGAATTAAAACACCAAAAGGTGGTTTAATCACAAGGAAATAATGGTAGTTGAATATCTTTCAATTGAAACCACCCAAAGGTGGTGGTTTGGGTTGAGTTCATTAGTCTCCAACCATATAAAAATTTCTCAAAAACACTTCTCGGTATATGTCTAGTTAATAAATTAAAGAGATATTAATTTTAGAGTTAATGAGAAAATTGTAAAACATATGGCACAATAATTCATGATATAAACAACCATACATTTAGGGAAAAGTACTAGACCCCCTACCTTATACAGGTAGATTACCCCTATCTGGTATCATATTTATATTTAGGATACAATGGAATAAAATGATAAATGAGGAAAACACCCTAAAAAATAGGGCATATTAGATTGTATGAATATCACATCAAAGACAAGAAGAGAAACTCGTAAAAGAAGGTAATAGAGTATTAGACTACCTAAAGGATTCCAATACAACAAATAGTACTTGAATCAGAGCTTGGATGGAGGAGGTAGCTCAAATAATAGGGAGGGGAATATGGAGGGATATTTTGTGGTGGAGCCTTCTGTGAAAATAAGGAAGAAGAAAGGAGGAAATAAGGTTAAAGGGTTGGAGGAAAAAATATCCATTTCATCCTTTTTAAAGAGGTGCACGGTTTGGCTACACAATTTTCCAAACCTTGAACTAACCATGTGTGGAACACTATCTAGGAACAATCCCCTTGCATGGTATATGGTCATGGTTTAACAAACCATACACACACCATGTGGTCAAAACTGTCCCATAGAACACACCTCTCATGGCTAGGCACAAGATTATAAAAACCATGTGTACACCATATGAATTAAATATTTATTACATATTTTTCATTTCCATTCAGACACTATTTCATGTTTTAAAAAATTGTGCTCCTCCCTTTTGGGACGCAAAGTTGAGCATAATGGTTAGTACTGACCATGTGATAACTCTATGCCTTAGTCTAATTCTTTTAGAACCAGAACTTAGGGCTCTAGACAAGATCAAGCACTCTTGTATCCTTCCTTAAAACCTCAATAAATTTTATTAGAGTAAAATAATTAATTTAGAATGAAATAAAAGGCTCCATACCTTATTAGAAAATTTGGGATCTTACAACCCCATATTTAAAACAACTCATCCCTGAGTTGCCTTAAGGGTGGTTGATCTACATTGAAGAATAAATCCTGCTAATGAGCACGTATATTGGCCTCTCCATCCCAAGTATCATCCTATACATAAATATGTTTTCATAGCACCCAAACAGGAGGAACTAAATTTCCTTGAAGAGTCTTTATGCTATAATCGAAAATAAGAACTAGATAATCCTCAACAGAAAAAAATTCTCTAATTAGACACCCTTTGAATAAAAAACACAAGATGGATCAGAAAAATAATAGAGAATCTGAGAAACATAGAAGACGTCATGAATTGCTCGGTAACTTTGAGTAAGATCCATATGATAGGCTACTGACCCAACTTTCTCTAAAATTTTAATGGGTCCATTGAACCTAGGTTCCATCTTCCCTTAAATATATTTATGACCATACTAGGTGAAAGACACAAGAAGACCTAATCTCCCACCTAAAACTGTAAATGTCATCTATAAAGATCGGTATAAGACTTCTTCCTAGACTGAGCTCTAGCTATATATCTCTTAATAAGATGTACCTAACCTAATGTCTACTAAATTATAAGTGTTCCTAGTAGTTCTTCCTACCCTACCTCCAACCAGCACATAGGTGATCAACACGACCTATCATATAGGGCCTCATAAGGTTCCATTTGCATAGTCACTTGGAAACTATTATTATAAGAGAATTTATAAAGAGTTAAATTTTTCTCCTAATAATCTCTAAAATAAAGGACACATGCCCTAATAATTTCATCTAATACCAGTATAGTGTGCTTAGACTAACCATTAGTCTAAGGGCGGTATATTGTACTAAAAAATATCTGTGAACCCATTGCCTTCTATAACCCCTGCCAGGACCCCGAAGTGAACCGAGCATCCCTATCTGATATTATGGTACATGGAATACCATGAAGGTGTATAAAATATTGGAAATAAATCCTTCCAAGTTAATTCACTAAAAATGTCTCCCTGATAGGAAAGAATGAGTGAACTTTGTCAACCTATAGACAATCACCCATACAATATCACTACCCTAAGGTGATTTCAGTAACCCCATTAAAAAATCCATAGTGAATTCATCCCATTTCCACTATATAATGGGTATTGAATATAAAAGAATGACCAACCATTACTATTCCACATTCACCTATTAACAAGTTGAACGCTGAGTAACAAAACTTTCTATCTTCTTTTTCATACTAGGCCACCAATACTTGTGGTGTACGTCATGATACATCTTAGTAAGTTTTGGGTGAACTACTCATTTATTGACATGATATTATCACATCATCTCTTCTCACATGTTTTTAGGTACCTAGACACATCCATGAATATGCACGATCTCATCCTTGTCAATAAACAAACCAGGAGGTGGGTCCTCACCTAAAACACTCTCCCTCATGACCAAGACTTAGGGATATGAAAGCTGTATCATCTTCACTCAATCCAAAAGTGATGAGGTTACAACTAAATCCATAATAATAGGCTGTACATGACACTCCTGAACCTACAGATTCATCTTAGAAAGAACTATCAACAACTACTTTGCACTGGCTTCCTAAAAAACTTGTGTCTGAGTCTTCTATCTCATAGCATCAGCCACTGCATTTCCTTTTTCCAGCATATGAGCAAGCTCAAAATTTAAATATTGAAAGTATTTAATCTATATTCACTATTTGAGGATCAAATCATGTTGAGTAAATATATATTTTAAACTTTTATGTTCCGTGTATACTATGAACCATTCTCCCATAAGATAGCGTCTCTAACAATTTAAATCATGAACCTTCACTACTAACTCGAGATCATTTGTTAGGTAATTATTCTCACAAGGCCTTAAACAAAAAGAACCATATGCCATGAACCATTCCATTTACTTCAAAACTACTCCCAACCCAATTCCTGACGAGTTATAGTAAATTGTATAGCTTCTTCCCAACTTTTCCTGAATCAGGATCGATACTGAGGTTAACCTTCCCTTTAGCTTCTGATAATAAGTAGCTATCCCAAGGAAACTCTATATACCAAATACATTATTGGGATGTTCATAGGAAAGAATGAATCTCATATTCTCTCGATCCAAATATACTTCTTATTTGGATATGATGTGACCTAGGAAGTGAACTTTATCAATACAAATATGGAATTTTATTATATTGTAATATAATATATGATCTATTAGTGTATTCAATATGATTTCAAGATTCTTGGCATGACTATGTGAAGTTTAAGAATACAATAAGATATTATCCATGAAAACTACCACAAGGAATCTAGTTATGGGTATAAAACCCAATCCATGAAGTCCATAAAGATTTTTGGAATGTTTATGATACTGAATGACATTACCAGGTACTCATAAAGGCCACATCTAATTTAGAACATTGTAAGTGGTATATCCAAGGGCCTAAATCATACCTGATAACAACCTGACCTAAAATCAATCTTTGAGAAGAACTTGGATCCTTAGGGCTAATAAAAAAGATCTTATATATTAGGAAGTGGGTGTCAATTCTTTACTAAAGATGATTCAACTACCTATAATACACATAGATCCTGAGGGTCCTGTATTCTTTCTTGGTGAAAATCACAGGTGAACCCCAAAAAGAAGTACTGGTTCTAAAAAACCCTTTGGATTCCAAGTCCTCTAACTACCTCTTGAGTTCCTGAAGCTCAGTATGACCCATCTTGTATTTTGGAATAGATACCATCTTTACTTCTAGAAAAATATTGATAGTAAATTATACCTCTCTCTCAGGAGGTAACCCAAAAAATTCATTAGGAAAAATATCACTAAACTTATTTACCACTAAAGGAAAAATATCTTGTCATACTCTTCGATCATAAAGAAATAGACTAGAAATATAGGTCAACACTCCACCTAACGTATGATTCTCCTGACCATCTCGACTTTCCTAAACATCCCATTCACCCTTGTAAATATAGTTACCACACTCAGGTGATGATAAAGACACCCTCCAACAATGAAAATCGATATGTAAATGATAAATAACCAACCTATACATTCTGATAATGATATCAAAGAATATCATATTGAAAAAAAATTTCCATAAGAAATGGTAACTACCGATCTCAAGGAAAAATACTTTCATTGGTGTACACTCTCTGATCATACTTCTAACAAAGTATCAAGAGTCATCACTCCACAAAATTACTCAATTTTGAGCCCAAGACTTTCTAAAATAGCCAAAAATATAATTAAATGTGATGCATCCATATTAAAAAAGTATACACTAAAGTAAATGATACTAAAAAAATACCTCTTACTATAGACATTTTGACACTCTTCTCCTCAGGTCTAGGCTATATTGCATGTAACTAGCCTAATACACTTCCCTGAACTACAACTTGAACTCCCTAAATAGGTCATATATTCTATAACTACATATAAAAAGTATGGATTCCATGAATATATCCACCTCCTTATCCTAAACAACCCATACTACTCCATCTTCTAACCTATCATGGTGGTACTGATCCCACTATGGAATCTGGAGTTAGTGCTGATCCTCTCCCACTAGGAACATGTTGAAAGTCCAGATAAAATATTTGGATATGGACCACTTTTCTATAGGCTTGGATCCCAAATGGGTCTCTATCACATTGATATTTCATGTAACCTAGCTTTGCATACCGATGGCATACTATATAACTACCTACGCGTATACTATTAATGCCATTATCCTTGTGAGAACCCTCAAAGAAACACTTTTTTATACTAAATAAACTACTTACTTACCTTTGTACTAAACTACAATGCCCTAAAACTCCATATTCCCTTAAGTTATGATCATATATAAGGGCCTAGTTCACTATCTTAGAAATGTTAGTCATCCAAAAAACATTCTCCTATGATCGGATGGTATACACAAGCCCATAACTAAGGAGTATCTCTCTTAATAGTTCATCACTACCAAGCATAGGTGAAAATAATTGGATCTATATAAAATGAATTGAATATTCCATAATGGAAATAAAACCCTGCTAGAGGTGTATGAAATTACTATAACATTCAACTCTCAACATTTCTGGAAGAAAATAATCATATAAGGTAGATTATAAATCCCTCCATATCATCTCCTGATGCTGACCTGCCTGATTTAGAACATCTCACAAATTTTTGGCAGATCCATGAAGAATTTAGAATATAAGCTTGATCCTTCTTTCTAGAGGCATCTCCAAATGATATAAGATAGATAGAATGACCTCTATCCATGACTCAGTAGCTTTGGGGCCACCATCCCCAAAGAATGTAAGTAGATGCTTCTGTGGGAATTCTCATGTCAATTATGATATAGTCGATGTAGATTTTATAAATCCCTCTATTGAATGCACCATGTGAAGAAACTCTTTCCGAGACGAGCATTAGTTCCCATTATAGGTATAATAGGTGGAACTACCAAAGGTTCCACAAGTGGAACTACAGGTGGGTTTGGTCCCATCATCTCAGGATCATAGTCTTTATCACCCTCCTAGAATTTGACCCAAGTCCATCGTAGAGGAATATATCTACAATGACACACACATGACTCAAAATCAGATATATAGAAGATAATATATTGATATTGAATAATATTGGTACAAAGTGTCACTATACCATAAAAAACCAACCCAACTACCTACTACTAAGGCTAGGGTATTGGTAAGATTCCAATTTTCAACCATAGGGGTTACATTATATGTAGAATCAATTCCAAGTTATAGAGGAAAATTACCATTAAGTTGTAATTGGAATCCCCATTTAATGGGAAAAAATAATTTATGAGTCATAATTTAACAATTTTTACATTTATACAATGGTCTAGTTAGAAGAATTACCATTCCCAAGTTATAAAGTCCTAATCTTTATAAGTTAAAATTGTCATTCATTTAACTAGAACCAGAATTTTACACTCGGTAGCAGGATGTAACAATTCCATAAATGATTAATAAATTATATGGGTTTCCATTATTTATTTATATAGACAAAAACTTTATAAATTATAATTTACATCCATTTAATTGCAATCAAATAACATTTTAGCCCATTTAACTAAAGTTTAATGGATCAAACATGTCATAATTGGCTAGTTAAGTTTCCACCATTAAACTAAGTAGGAAAACACCATTTAGGCTGATGTATAAAATTTAAGTAACCAATAATTTTTTCCATGGAAGAAAAGTTATTATATTTTCAAGTATAATAATTAAGGAACACACAATATGAAACATGTAATGTAGGAAATAAAATAAATATGACATTTTACATGCATGGAATATAAATTCCTAAGTTCTTATAATGATGCATGAATAATGCATGCTTACTTTACTGGGCCAAGGGAAAAAATATATAAAAAATATATAACTTTTTTAATCATGTGCATCACCCATCGGTGAAATCTGTACAACTATAATGGGAAAAAATGAAACAAAAAATTACCATCCTTGGAAACTTGGATTCCCCCCCATACATGAGTTAGATACTCCTAGGAATAGGATAATTACCAAATTATGACACTTCATAATCCCCTATCCAACAACCCAAAATAGTAAGGCATGAAAAGAAGCCTTTGATATTACTTTTTGACATCCCAAGCCTGGTCCACTCATAAGTGACTAGTGAGGGTCTATGGTGGTACAATGGAGAGACTATACCCTCATAATTAGAGTGGAACATAGTGGTAAATAATAGTAGTTATGATGCAATAGAAATAATAATAATGAAATAGTGGAAAAAAATGATAGGAAGGCATTGGAATATAAATCATCGAGATAATAATAAGATGAGATAAGAAAATAATAGTATCATACACAAAATGATGATTCCATTCTACTATACAAAAATCTTTAGAAATGCAGGAACCCATACTTTAAATACATAGATATCTCATCTGAATAGATGAATATTCATTATATAACATAATGATCCATGTAAAAATAATTTAGGTATAGTATCTTTGGAAACTTGTACACATTAGTAACTAGTTCACAAGTGAACTACATCATCTCCCTTATATTCTTCATAAATATCCCCCTTATTAGAAATATCATATATAATACCTTTCTTTATAACCTAGGGAAAGGAAACATAAGAAAGGGTGAGCTTAGATTCTTATTAAGGGTAAAAAAGGGAGATATGTAAACATAACATGAGCATAAGGGCATAAGAACATGAGTTGTAAGATCACATGTTTTGAACCGGGTTAAAATTACGAATGTTTCTGAATTTCTTTTTCGGTTTATCAATGGGTCGTTCTTTTTAAACCAATCTCCAGAATTTTATTCCGAGGGTTGGATCACCTAAAGATGGAATTTTTTTCTAACTTTGATGGAAGTTTTGAGGTAAAGGGGAAGTCGCACGGGCGGCACATGATTTGTCTAACCGTGCATAAAAATTGTGTGTAGTTGGTCTTGGAGGCAGTAGCTTTTGCATAGGTGGTGCACAGTTTGTCTAACCATGCGATAAGGGTGGCCTAGGTAGTAGCTAACACATGGTTAGTGCATGGTTTGTCAAACCGTGCGAACTAACCGTGCAAGAACTTAAACGAGATCCTTAAATTGTGGATCTCACTCGTTTTTTCCTTTAGATGGCTTGTTTTTCCTCTTAAGCGGCCATAAATCGAGATTACTCTTCCTTGAAGGTAGAAGAACCTCTCACAAGCATTTTGGAGGCGATACGAAGGCTTCTCTTGGAGAATCGAAGCCGAATTCTTGAGGTAGGTAGATATTCTTCTTCGTTCCTGTTCAGTTTCTTAGATCTACTTAGATCTACACCTCCTCTTCTCACAATTTCTTAGATATACGCCCATTATGGGTAGATCTAAGTGTGTGGATGCCAATTTTGATGAGTTTTGGTCTTGTTCTTTCTAGGAGAAGTGATATAAGGTGGGTTCTTGAAGAATCAACCCATTTCTCTTGAGGGTTCTTCATTCGTTGTGGTTTTCGTCAAAACCCCGAGGTGGGTCCCAAATCTTTAAAACTTTATTTAAGAATTATAGATTCTTTTAATAAATTGAGAATGTGAATTTTCTTGATTTTTATATGTCGATGAATGACACTTTTGATGTTATTGATTAGTTCCGCCCACATGAGATGAGTGAGGACTTGAGCTTGTGTTGAGTTTAAGCATGTTTGGCCAACTTGGTTAAAGTGATATGATTAAACAATTAAATTATTGTAATGGGGAGATTGAGTATAATTATAATTAATTTTATAATTAATTATCAAGTCATGATTTGGAATGAGTTTATGTCCTTTACTGATTATTGGGAATATTGAATATTTGATATGTTCAGGAGATAATTTAGAAACTGGTAATAATTAATGGAGGGATTAATTATTACATGTTAAATGGTAAATGGTTAATTAATTGATGACTGGTTAAAGAGATATGATTGAATTAATTAATTGTTGAATTAATTAATTTTCAAACATTAAGTTAAGATTGTGTATTGATTGTTTGTTACGATTGTTGACCAGGAGTACCTTTTGATGCGTATTAGTTTTCCATGGATTAAGTTTTCATGGATGGAGTTATTTAGAGACTTGATATGTTGTGTGAGATGGTCACTAAATTATATTGGCTTGGTTTGGCATGTTTTGAGATGATTATGGTGTGCTTATAGATTGTTAAAGTCCTGGACGAACCATTGTTTGAATGGACGAGTTCAGACTTGTTAAAGAATTTGGATAATTAAGTGCTGAGTTTTTTATTCAGTTGGCTTGCTAAGAATAATTAATTTTTAATTAATTATTAATTAATAATATGTTTAATGGTTAATTAAGTGTTGAATTATCTGAATATCTATTGTTGTTGTTAATTAATTGTTGAATTAATTAATGGTTTGGTTTTGTGGTGTTAGACATGGTATTCTACACCAATGATAAATTTATATGTTTGATTGATGAATGGGTTGTGAGACAGGGACTGATACTCCAAATACTCATAGGGTTTTAGACATGATGTTCTACACCAATGATAGATGTATATGTAATATTGATAAATGGGTTGTGAGATAAGGACTGATGCTCCAAATACTCACGGGGTGATAGAAATGGCGTTCTACACCCAGCTTGCAAGCAAATATTATTTATGGGTCAGAGACTGATGCTCCAAATACCCATGGGTTGTGAGACATGGACTGATGGTCTGAATACTCACGAGGGTGGTATACATGACGTTCTACACCCATTAATTAACATTAGACTGTGAGACTAATTGTTTGTGCGTGAAACGAGTTAATGGTTAATGAAGGCTGTTGTGACATGATGTTTTGTGAATTGATTATGAGAAAGGGTTGGACTTATTAATTAATTGGGTGAACCACCGTTAGTGGATAGAACCAGGAGAGAATTACTATTTTAGTGGACGCGCTTAGACATAATATATGAAAGATTTAATTGAATAACTGATGATGCGTTATCCAAGAAAAGCACAAGATTGAATTCAGTCTTTACTTTGTTTACTTAGATGGTCTTTAGAGACATCTTTGGTGAGTGAATTATACAGGGAATGTCGGGCTTAGGCCGAATCTCAAGACTTTAATAATAATATTTGAGTAATTGATAAATGAAAATGATTATGTAATGATTGTTGAGTATGCATGACAAATGAATACTGCAGGTTCAAACACCAAATGAGGGCTGAAGCAGGTACTTGAGTATATAGTTACTTTGTACTTCTTACTTTATTTTATGCATGCCTTCATGTGTTTTAAATTATTTATTAAATTTCTAGATTTGGGGTAGACATCGGTGGTCCCGGCCTACTAAGATTTATATCTCACACCCTACTCGGGCTGCCATTGCTCTGGGTACCTGAGTAGATTCTATTTGGTTGCAGGACTATGCTGTTTGCATTTACTTGGGAGTTAGGAGAAGAGCACTGAGCGGAGGCTCGGGATGCTTGAGGAGACCGCCCTTGGGTCTTTGATTCATTATTTGTTTATTTCTGTATTGGAATGTAAAGCATGCTGTTTTGTTCACTATTTCCTATTTTGTATCATTAGCATGTCGTGCATGCATCTGCTGTATAATTTGTTGTTGGACACTTTTATAAAATGAGTATTATTTGTCTTCCACTGTTTTTCATTTATGAGTTACTACTTTTTCTATTGTTTGTTATCTACACTGATATACCACTGTGCAACACTGATAAGAGGGTATAGTCTCCCTATGGGCTATCCTTAGATCCTCGCTGCTAGTCGGAAACCTCTGGCATACGGGGAGATGTTCTTGAGGTCATGTGACGACGGGTCCGACCACCGGTTTAGTGGTGAGCCAGGTCGGGATGTGAAAAAGTTGTATCAGAGGGAGGTTTATTTCTTTTCCTTTGTCTTACTATTTTGGGGTTGGTAGAAAGGAGACTACGAATGTGTTGGCGCTTGGGTTAATAGCTCTTCTTGGGACTGATCACCTCATGTACAGGAAATGACCAAGTGGTCAGGGATGGGAATTGATGTTTTTACTATTAGAGGTTATAGTTGATATGATTTCACCTTGAGTGACTGGTGTATTTTCCACTGTTTATTGATTTTGAGAATTTTGAAAAGAATAATTTTCTTAGCCTGATATGGCAAGGAAGTTTCATACATGCATCATTTTAGGCACTTAGAGATTTACATGTCATGCATATAACATGCCATGTAGTTGCATTAGTAGGATGCCTGCTAATTTGGATTGTGTTCCTTAGATGTAATTCCATTTTTGATTTGATTTATCATGCCTCTCTAGATAGCATGTTACAGTGACAAATTTAACATGCTTGAGTGATTATATTACATACTGCCTTGGTTATTAGCATGTTTTTTTGTTGTGACATGCTTTCGTATTATAGCATGTTGTTGTGTTACTGCTTATGCTAAAATGTTAGAGAAGTTTTGATATGTGAAAGGGATTCTAAAGATAAAATGTTAAATAAATGTTGATTGTGTTAAATGGGAGCCAAAATCCAGCGATAAGGTGTATGTGTGCCTTATCGATTGGTAGGTGGCCAACCATATAATTTGGACCATTAGGTTGACCATGTTAATTTCTGAATTGACATTGGTATCGATTAATGGCCTTATGTTCGGTTTTTGATCCTAGTGACTTGTTTGAAGTGACCCAGTTTAGGGTTGACACTTTTTCTTAGTAAGGGGATAACTTGCAGTCGATAGCACCCTCAGAACTTAAATGCCTTGCTAGCTCTATGGTTTTTCTCACTCTTTTGGAGTTGTTGGGTGCCGTTGTCCTAGGTAGGACTTCCAGTTTCCTATGACACCTTGTTCGAATGGGTGGTGATGTGTTTTTTGACCTTGTTGTGGGCTTGAGCATCGAGTAATTCTCTTTGTCAGCTGGTTAGACGTGCCTCGGGCATGGTTGGATGCTTTTTTGGTCGTTTGACCCTTTCTTCTTGGTAATGGATGACTGGTTATAGCGTTTTCCAGGAAAATAGTCGTATGAGGCAATATGACTCCGTAATAAGTATTTTTGTACTGTTGAGTATAGTCTCAGGTCAACTCCATGTAGAGTGACTTGAGCGTTAAAGAATCAATTTCTTTTCAATTCATGGAATGGTTTTCGAAAGACCCGGGTGTTTTGACACGCCGATCTTGTTGTTAATCTAGCGCGTTGGTGAGCGGATAATCTCTTCTTGAGACGTCATGGGAAATCCTAAGGTGGGTATTTCCACTTTGTTCACGATGAATGTGTTGGCAGGTGATGCTAAGTTTTTAGAATAGATTTGTCCGGTAATGGTTTGACTGATCTTCTTCATGACCTCGATTTTCTCTTAGTGCGCTCTTCTAGACACGACGAGCATGTCCCCTATCTTGACCTCGTCATTGAGACACTAATATAGCATTGATATTATGCCGTGCTACAGTTTAAATGTTTTTGGGTTTGATGAGTAGTGTATCTGGGTAGTACGTGGGATGCATTGATTCTTTTGGATACTTCCTTTTTCATGTTTGGGCACGATTGTTTTTAAAATAGCCTTGCGATGGATTGACTTGGAAAATTTACCAGATGTTGGGCAAGGAATTAATTTTACTGGTGGATGGTTTTGGAATAGTTTTAAAGGCACGTCATCAGATAAAAGGCGAATGTGGATTTTGGGTCCGCGATGTCTTTGAGTGAAGCATGAGAAACCTATTCTGTTGTTTGATCGAGGTTCAACCTTTTACGTTGACAAGGTCCTTCTAATGACCTAAGATATAAGATCTATTTCGATGTTTGAGCTTTAGAGTAATCTTTGGATCTAGTTAAAAAGGCTTATCCATCAGGTTTGAGAAGGGTTAAAGGTGTGTTTGGCGTTAGGAACGCAAAATGTCACTTATAATGAGATTAAATGACCTTGGTAGGTCAGTTTTTTTAGTAGTGGTTTCTGATGGCTTCTCAGGGATGAGAAGTTTTTAAGGTGGGTATAATATAAGATCCCATGTTTTAAACCAGGTTAAAATTACAAATGTTTCTGAATTTATTTTTCATTTTATCAATGGGTCGTTCTTTTTAAACCGATCACTGGAATTTTATTCCGAGGGTTGGATCACCTAAAAATGGCATTTTTTTCAAACATTGATAGAATTTTTGAGGTAAAGGGGAAGTCTCATGGGCGGCACACGGTTTGTCTAACCGTGCAGCCAAACCGTGTGTAGTTGGTCTTGGAGGCAGTAGCTTTCGCATGGGCAGCACACAGTTTGTATAACCATGTGACCAAACTATGTGAGAAGGGTGTCTGAGGCAGTATCTAACACATGGTTAGCGCACAGTTTGTCAAACCATGAGAACTAACCATGCGGGCACTTAAACGAGATCCTTAAATTGTGGATCTCAATCATTTTTGCCTTTAGATGGTTCGTTTTTCCTCCTAAGTGGCCATAACTCGGGATTACTCTTCCTTAAAGGTAATAGAACCCATCCCAAGCATTTTGGAGGCGATCCGAAGGCTTCTCTTGGCAAATTGAAGCCGAATTCTTGAGGTAGGTAGATGTTCTTCTTAGTTCTTGTTTGGTTTCTTAGATCTACTTAGATCTACACCTCCTCTTCTCAAGGTTTCTTAGATCTAAGCTTATTATGGGTAGATCTAAGTGTGTGGATGAGAATTTTTATGAGTTTTGGTCTTGGTCTTGCTAGGAGAAGTGATCTAAGGAGGGTTCGTGAAGAATCAACCCATTTCTCTTGAGGGTTCTTCGTTCATTGTGGTTTTCGTCAAAACCCCGAGGTAGGGTCCCAAATATTTAACACTTTATTTAAGAATTATAGATTCTTTAAATAAATTGAGAATGTGAATTTCCTTGATTTTGATATGTCGATGAATGACACTTTTGATGTTACTAATTAGTTCCGCCCACATGAGATAAGTGAGGACTTGCACTTGTGTTGAGTTTAAGCATGTTTGGATAACATGGTTAAAGTGATATGATTAAACAGTTAAATGATTGGAATGGGGATATTGAGTATAAGGATAATTAATTGTATAATTAATTATCAAGTCATGAGTTGGAATGAGTTTGTGGCCTTTACTGATTATTTGGAATATTGAATATTTGACATGTTCGGGAGATAATTTGGAAACTAGTAATAATTAATGGAGGGATTAATTATTACATGTTAAATGGTAAATGATTAACTAATTGATGATTGGTTAAAGAGATATGATTCAATTAATTATTTTTTTAATTAATTAATTTGAAAACATTAAGTTAATATTGTGTATTGATTGTTTGTTACGATTGTTGACCAGGAGTACCTTTTGATATATATTAGTTTTCCATGACTTAAATTGTCTTGGATGGAGTTATTTAGAGATTTGATATGTTGTGTGAGATGGTCACTAAATTATCTTGGCTTTGTTCAGTATGTTTTGAGATGATTATGGTGTGCTTATAGATTGTTAAAGTCCTAAACGAACCATTGTTTGAATGGATGGGTTCAGACTTGTTAAATAATTTGGATAATTAAGTGCTGAGTTAATTATTCAGTAGGCTTTCTAAGAATAATTAATTGTTAATTAATTAATAATTAATTAATAATTAATGATATGTTTAATGGTTAATTAAGTGTTGAATTATCTTAAGAGTGATTTGTGTTGTTAATTAATTGTTGAATTAATTAACGGTTTGGTTTTGTGGTGTTAGACATGGTATTCTACACCAATGATAAATGTATATGTTTGATTGATGAATGGGTTGTGAGATAGGGACTGATGCTCCAAATAATCACAGGGTGTTATACATGATGTTCTGCACCAATGATAGATGTTTATGTAAGATTGATAAATGGGTTGTGAGACAAGGACTGATGCTCCAAATACTCACGGGGTGCTAGACATGGCGTTCTACACCCAGCTTGTAAGAAAATATTATTTTATGGGCCAGGGACTGATGATCCAAATACCCATGGGTTGTGATACACTGATGCTCTGAATACTCACGAGGGTGCTAAAAATGACGTTCTACACCGATTAATTAACATTGGACTGTGGGTCCAATTATTTGTGCGTGAAATGAGTTAATGGTTAATGAAGGCTGTTGTGACATGATGTTTTGTGAATTGATTATGAGAAATGGTTTAGACTTATTAATGAATTGGGTGAACCACCGTTAGTGGACGTACATAGGAGTGAATCACTATTTTAGTAGATGGGATTAGACATAATATATGAAAGATTTAATTGAATAACTGATGATGCGTTATCCAAGCCAAAACACAATCTTGGATTCGATCTTTACTTTTTTTACTTAGATGGTCTTTAGAGACATCTTTGGTGAGTGACTTATGCAGGGAATGTCGGGTGTAGGCCAAATCTCAATACTTTCATAATAATATTTGAGTAATTGATAAATAAAAATGATTATGTAATGATTGTTGAGTATGCATGAAAAATGAATACTTCAGGTTCAAACACCAGCTGAGGGCTGAAGCAGGTACTTGAGTATATAGTTACTTTGTACTGCTTACTTTATTTTATGCATGCCTTCATGTGTTTTAAATTATTTATTAAATGTCTGGATTTTGGGTAGACACCGGTGGTCCCATCCTACTGAGATTTATATTTCACACCCTACTCAGGATGCCATTGCACATGGTACCCGAGTAGATTCTATTTGGTTGAAGGACTATGCTGTTTTCATTTACTTGGGAGTTAAGAGTAGAGGGCTGAGTGGAGGCTCAGGATGCTCGAGGAGATCTCCCTTGGGGCTTTGAGTCATTATTTTTTTATTTCTGTATTGGAATGTAAAGCATGCTATTTTGTTCGCTGTTTTCTATTTTGTATCATTAGCATATCAGGCATGCATTTGCTGTATAATTTGGCGTTGGACACTTTTTTAAAATGAGTATTATTTGTCTTCCGCTATTTTTCATTTATGAGTTACTACTTTCGCTATTGTTTTTTATCTACACTGATATACCGCTGTGCAACTCTGATAAGAGGGTATAGTCTCCCCACTGACTATCCTTAGACCATCACTACTAGTCAGAAACCTCTGGCGTATGGGGAGACGCGCTTGAGGTCATGTGATGACTGGTCCGGCCACCAGTTTAGTGGTGAGCCGGGTCGGGACGTTACATGAGGATAAAATTCATAAATTATACCCTACATATAAAAGATCATAATCTTGATTCATGATATAAAGTTTGGCAGTTCATAAGACATGAATCATAAAAGAGCCAAATAACATAATTCATGAGAGCATAATATTGATATAGGAAATAGATTTGTGGTATACACGTAAGCATAAAAAATCATTTCCTTAGTAGTTGAGGATCATTTAGAAAACTACCATAGTGTAATGGGTTATCTCCCTAAATATTTGTAGTAGTCAAGGTTCACTCACAAGACTATCATAGTGGATAGAGTCCCTTACTGAACTGGGTTCACTCCCCATTCCAGCCCTATTTATCTCACAAGATATCAATATTTACCCAATGCATTAGAGTGATATATAATTTTGGTCCCACCAATCACATAATGAAAATAATATAGGTGTGTTCCATAAGATCATAAAACATTCATCACATTATAACCCATGAAAAGAAATGAGCTTCATAAACATTTCATCATAGCATAACCCATGGAAAAGAAATGAGTTTCATAAGTATTTCATCATTTTATCATAGCATAACCCATGGAAAAGGATCAGGTTTCATATACATATATTCATCATAAATATAAACCATATATATAAAGAATAAGGATGGTATCATTAAATAATATCACTAGTAAAGCTTATGTAACATCAAATGCTGTCATCTTAAATGGAAAATTATTTTGAAAGATTAATTAGAATAGTTCTTGAAGAAAATATGTATTCCGCTTGAAATCACTTGTTTAAAATATAATTTTTCCCAAATATTAAAAAAAAAATTTTCTTTAAAAATAACCACAAAAACTTGTGATGGAATATTTAAATCATCGATCAGTCATGACAACAGGAAATACCATTCATTCCATACATGTTAAAACAAACATTCCTTTCACATTTTCTATAAAAAGTTAAAAGCACCTCATTTCAGAAAGAGAAAAGAAGATTAATTTTTAATAATTTTATAAAAAGTAAAAAATGGGTAAATATATATTTAAAAAATCATTATATAATAGTAAAAAATTTCTTTAAAACAATTTTATAAAACATGGACATGTAAGAAAAATTATTTTCGACTGAATGGAGAAATAAAGTCAAATTTTCTTAAAAACATTCTTTTAGTATCTTGAGTACTTAAAGAGAGGTAAATGAAATGGAAACATGTATTATATAGAAATAAACATATGATAATAAAAATAATTAGTTTATTGAGATATATATAATAATATTTAATCATAAAAAACTTAATGATAAACATTCCTGATAAATAATGAAATTGTAACCTAAAACCTTTACCACTTTGATAACTTTTAAATCATAATCCCCATGAAATAAATAACCATATATATTTTTAAATCATAATAATTTTAATTATAATCATCATAAAATAAATTCATGGTTAGTATGTACACCACTTAAAATAAACAAGTTGTAATATGGCATGTGTCTCACAGAAATAAAAGTGATACGAAAATCCCTGACCACTTTGAAAACTTTTGAATCCTAAGCCTCGTTAAATAATAACATAAAATAAAACTTTAAATACCATTAAAATAAGGATATTAATGATATAAAATTTCAAAGGGGTAGTATATACACCATACAAAAGAAATGAGTGGTGAATATGACACATGTCTCCCATAAATAAAAGAGAGACTAGAAATCCCTTACCTCAAGTCTCAAATTTCTTCATACATGTTTGAAACTCATGTATAATAAAAATATGTATATTATAAATTTATTATAAAACCATAATAATATATATAATACCATATATGATTTAATTATGACATTTTATTACCCATTTTTAACAATTCCTTGTCAAAATCACGTTTCAGGTAATAATTGCTTCGTTTTTCATGTAGGTTTTGGTTTTGTATTTTAATTAGTTTTTTTTCATGGTTAAATAATATAAATAATTTTAAACATGATATAAATATCATATATATTAATTATATATTTATTTAGAGTAATCCCTAAAATCTAGAGATAGAAAATGAATTACACTGTTCATGGAGATGGTAATCCGTATGTACGCATGAACACTATTTAAATTATCTAAAAAAATGGAATGAAAGAAAGGTAAATAATATATCACATTTATATAATAATTTTTATTTAATATATTTAATATAAATTATTTAAATATATCATTATTAACATCCATTTCAAAATTAAATGAAAAACTAATCACATTGCTTTGTGGAGGTGGTAGTCCATATGTACGCATGAGAGACATTATCATTTTACAAAATTTTGGAAGGTAAGAAGGTAGATATGATATTATAATTATATAAGTATAATTATCTCATAAATATAATACATATACTTTAAATACATCATTATATCCATCCGTGAGAGGTAGTTATAGAAAATGAATTACATCAGTTCGTGAGGCAGTGGTCCTCCGTACACACGATCAATGGTTTCATTTCCCATTTGATGGAGGAGGAGATGGATATAGGTTATAAAATTAACATAATAAAATATAAGTATATATAATATACTTATGTTATTATATCATCATATTTTAATAATATTTTAAGGATGTGGATGAAGAAATAAAACAAAAATTCCCAGTTAAGAACGATACATCTTCATCAGACAATCTCCTTAGGTTTTCATCAAAACCCTTCTTAGGAGGGTTTCCAAATAAAAATAAGAACTATGGGATGTGGGGAGATAAGTAATAAATTAAATTTTCAGGTGTTTTATTAGCTAAATTTATTTGAAATTGTGAAGAGGATAGGGGAGGGGGTTCTCTTTTATAAGTGGGGGAGAGGACACACTTGGAATATTTGGAAGGAAAAATTACACCCCTATTTTACACATGAAAAAAGAATTAAAATAGTATTTTTATCAAGAATTATATGATATAAGTTCTAAATATGGCTATAAAATAGGAATAATACAAGTTTTTAGGTCATTTTAACCCTTATTATTTTAGTTTAACCCCACTATAAACCTGTTATAACCTTAACTGCAGTAGTTAATTTTTAATATTTTTTCTATTCATTATGAAAATAAATAAATTTTAATTTATTATATAATATTAATCATTATGACGCAAAATATGGAATCCATTTTTAAAAATTAAATTCACATAATTGTAAAAATTTAATTTAAAATTAAACCAGCAGACGAGACAAAAAATCGGTTTTCCAAAGAAAACATTTTTATAAGTATAAAAAGTTTTTATATAAAAATTAAACATAAAATTAATTCCAATGAACTAAATTGGATTATTAATAATAAAATTTAACTAATTTTACTTTTAAATCCATTTTAAAACAAAATTTAACTTTGTAAATGATTTAATAAAAAAACAATTTTTAATAAAAATCAATAATTTTCACTATCCATCAAAAAATTAATCTTTTAAGAAAATTATAAAAAATTCACTCTAAGATAAATTTGAAATGTTAATTTAAAAAATGAAGTTTATTTTTTCAAAATAAATTTTCTATAAGTGTAAAAAATTACTTTTATTATTTTTCCATGAAAAGTAATAAAAATCATTTTTGTGGAAAAATGTATTTTAGAGGCATTAAAGACTTTACTAAAAATTAAGTACTTATTTATCAATATGTTTTATTTATCTAAAACCATGATAATTAATTTTCAAAATTTGATTTTTATTATTCATACTTCATAGTTTAATGGCTTGGTTATAATGTTCATGTTTAAATAATAATATTAATAATATATTTCGATTTGTTAAAACTTGGTGTTGCGTGTAATGAAAGATATCTAATAAATTAAATTTATTAGAAAAAAATATTTCATAAAATCTAGAGGTGTTGAATTCTAGCCCCCTTAAAATTAATTTCATCCTCAAAATTATATCAATTTGATATAAAAATTGAGGATACTTTTGCCTCATCATATCCTCAGGTTCCCACATAGCTTCTTTAAGTTGGTGGTTTCACCACAAAACATTGACTAGGTGAGTGGTATTGTTTTGTCATAATTTATCTCTATGACCCAAAATCTCCACAAGTTGTTATTCATAGGAAAGATCACAATTCATTGGTATGTCCTCTAAGTTTAGTATATGTGAAGGATCAGGTATATAATTCCTTAGGAGAGATACATTGAACACATTATGATGAGAGAGGTTCGGTGGGAGTGTAAAATGATAAGTAGCCATCCCTACTCGATCTAGAATCTCGAAAATGAAAATATACAAAGGGATCAAATTTCCTTTTCCCCCAAATCTCATAACCTTGTTCCATAGAGAAATTAATAGGAACACCTTTTCATCAACTTCAAACTCCAAATCACACCGATGATTGTCACCATAACTTTTCTATCAACTCTAAGATGCCTTGATGTGCTATTTAATGGATAAGACTTTATCTACCATTTCAATAGATAGATTAGGTCCCAATACTTTTCTTTCTCTAAATTCACACCCTTACTTTTAATTTCTACACTTCTTTCCATATAGGTATTCATAAGGATCCATCTATGTAGCGACCCAACCTTTTCTTACATTAATATTAAATCATTTTAAAGATAAACAACATAATAGTATTACACATATAGGATCAAAGGTTTAGTGTCTTGGGAAAACTAGGACCATACATAACAACTATAACATCAAGTATAAACATTTATTTAATTTCTTCTTCTCTAGCTTCTTATTGGCACTTGTCCTCTCCTTAGTACATGTAGACACCTGAGGATATACATCAAAAGGAGTGATCTAGAAGCCCAGTAAGAGGATAGATAAGAACAATATAGCATGGGGTGAGCATAATAATAACATGTGAAAAAGATCATGAACATGAGAGGAAGCATAAATATAAGACTTGAAATGTGGCAATGCATAAAAAATGAAACATCATGTCTTAGTGGTTAACTACCGCACATAATTTTGAAACAAACTAGAATCTTGTTCACACATCATTTGACATTTACTCATGATATTTATCACTTTACCCAATTCATTGGAGCGTTTTATAATTCCGGGAGCACCCATCACATTCAAACATTCATATTGCGCTATATAATTCCGGGTGCACCCGTCACATCATAATATTATCATTATCATGCATGCAACATAGAACATAAATCAATGATGAACATAAATAACCATTGTAAATTAATGAGTTTCATCTCATAAGAACACTTTCATAAACTTTGGGTTCCCAAAACAAAGAGGGAATAACATACTTGATACAAGAACCATCAACCTTGAATGAGAAGTAAAAGGTGAGTTCTTAGAAGAAGAGTTCTTTTAGAAAACATTTTGTTTGAAATAAAAAATAGTGGTGAACATTTATATCCTATAAAAGGAAATACAATGATGAAAAAATGATTTTTAAGGAGTAACCATATAAAAAAATGGAGTGAAAGAGGGAGAACCCGAAGAAAGAAAATTGGGTTCGAGAATTTCCCCATACCTTGTATCCGGATGATTCCTTCTATTTAATGTCCTATATAATGACATTATATTCATTAATTAGAAATACAGAACCTTGTGTACATTAATATGGTTCATTATGGTTTCATTAAGTGATTTTATGTTCCTTTGGATGAGTTATAGAGTTTAAAAACATTATTTGGGAATGTTTGTTTTTATTTTTTTCTTGAGTGGTTCACTTGTATTCTTAAATTGAAGTTTGGGTAGAACATGGGTAAACATACAGAACTTATATTACATGTTATTAATTATATTACAGGATATTGAATGATATTATAATTAATCATATTATATCCATGTGGATGAATCATTAGATAAGAATTAAATGATGACTATTTGGGTTAATTTGGGCGGTTTTTCGATCACAACAAACTTGTTTTAATTTATCACTTAGTAATATGGCCATAAGTTATTTCCATAACTTTAAATAGGAAATAATACATATAAAAAATTATGGTTCAAACATAAAAATTGTTTCTTGACCAAATCTGAAGGTAGAAATGGAAGAAGAAAGCATGTCGTTCTTGAAGGTAATAAATTAACACCTCACGAACAACGTTTTTCTTTAATAAAATAAAAGGAAGAGAGAAAGGGGGTTTGATGATATAATATCCCATTAGCATCATAAAATTACATTAGATGTATAATAATGGAGTTACAATACCATTTGGATGAATATAGGTGGGTAGATATCAAGAAATGAACTTGAACTTGAAAGGAAATTAAAGGAGAAGAGGGAGAGAAATTAACACTTAAATCCTCCTCTTGAGATTCTCCTTAAGGAAGCTAGGATTGGTCTTTTGATGATACCAGTAGCTCTTGAACATGGGATAAGAGATATTTAAGATGTTTGGGTAGAGTTTAGAGAAGTCTTGGAGCTTGAGAGGTGTGAGGAAATGAGGGTGTGAAGGGTGGTTTTTATAGTGGAGGGGAGAGGGGTTTCCTTAATATAAAATTCACTACTTTATTAATTTCCCCTAAGACAAGGAATATTGAGTCTTGAATGACCAAGAATAGTAATTTTATCATGTGATCCCGAACCAAGTGGTATTACATTATCATAACATCACACATGACTCTATAATTAGCTTATTTAGCTTATTTTTGAAAATTACGGTATTTCACTATTCATAAAAAATGCAAGTATTTCAGAAAAATCCCAAAAAATTTCCCCAACCATTTTTCGATGTTTAGAATCCAAAAATGAAGTCAAATTTTCAAAAATAATTTTCTAAATATGATTAATTTAATATTTAATTAAAATCATGGTTTATTACTAAAAAACAGTTTTAAAACATTCATTTACTTATTCTAAAATATAGGTACATCATACTTTCACTTGAATATTATTTTTATACTATCATAGGTAAGGTTAATATTAATTAGGGTATATAACTATTCATAAGGTTATGTTATTATTCATTAGGGTAGGTTACTATTCACCAAAAAATATTTTTGTTTTATTAGACTCCAAAAATCATCTTGAACACAACCGTGTATGTCGAATTTTCAAAATTCTAAACACAGAAGTGACAAAATTATGTTTAAAGGTCACTTAGCAATTAGTAGTTCATTATGTTGTGTATTCATGTGATTTTATGACATATTTATAAGAAGGTAATTTCTATTGAAAAACTTTGGGTCGTTACATTCTCCCCCCCTTAAGAAATTTCGCCCCCAAAATTTCACTTTACACAAACAGGTGAGGGTGTTTCTCCTTCATTTCCTCTTCTGGTTCCCAAGTTGCTTCCTCAAACTTATGGTTCCTCCACAAAACTTTGACAAGATGGGTTTTCTTATTGCGTAGAACCTTATCTCTCTGATCCACAATCTTTACTAGCTGCTCCTCATAGGAGAGATCATCTTCTAGATGCACCACCTATGAGTTTAGTACATGTGAGTGGTCTGGTATGTACTTCCTCAGTAGTGATACATGAAACACATCATGAACTTGATCCATATTCGGTGTAAGTGCAAGAAGATAGGCTACGACTCCTATGCGGTCAAGGATCTCAAAGGGGCCAATATACCTTGGGCTTAACTTCCCTTTATTCCCGAATTGCATGACTCTCTTCCATGGAGATATTTGAAATAAGACTTTATCTCCAACATCAAACTCCAAGTCCCTTTGACAGTTGTCAGCATAGCTCTTTTTCCAAATTTGAGCAGCTTTGATGTGTTTCTGGATGACTTGAACCTTCTCTGTCATCTCTTGAACAAGATCGGGTCCAAGTAGCTTTCTTTCTCCAACTTCATCCCAACAGGTTGGAGTTCTACATCGCTTTCCATACAGAGCTTCATATGGAGCTATCTGAATATTCGAGTGGAAGATATTATTGTATGAGAACTCAACCAATGGGAGATGTTGATCCCAT
Organism: Viscum album; assembly: GCA_963277665.1. Classification (NCBI taxonomy): domain Eukaryota; kingdom Viridiplantae; phylum Streptophyta; class Magnoliopsida; order Santalales; family Viscaceae; genus Viscum; species Viscum album. Next base: position 1,955,028,026 of record OY728164.1, read on the forward strand.
CCACCTTTGAATTCTAGAGAGCAGGATCTTATCATATCTTTAAGTGTCTGAATAGTTCTTTCAGACTGGACATCAGTTTAGGGGTGATAGGCCGTGCTGAAATTTAATTTAGTACTCAAAGAATGTTGAAGGATCCTCCAGAATTTAGATGTGAACCTTGGATCACAGTTAGAGATAATTGAGAGTGGAACACCGTGCAGTCTCACCACTTCCTTCACATATATCTTTGCAAGTTGTTCAAGCGATAGATCTTCCCGAATAGAGATAAAATAAGAAGTCTTGGTGAGTTAGTCAACCACAACCCATATCACATTATTTCCCTTCGACGTCTTTGGGAGACCCGTGAAAAAGTCCATAGTAACATTTTCCCATTTCAACATGGGTATAGGCAATGGCTGCATCATACCTTTGGAATTTTTTCACTCAGCTTTAACTTGCTGACATACCAAGCACCTTGAAATATATTCCTCAATTTCCTTCTTCATATTATCCCTCCAGAAGTGTTCTCGGAGATCACGGTACATCTTGGTACTCCCATGATGGATAGAGAAAGTAGAGCTATGTGCATTATCCAATAGATCCCTCTTTATCCCAGGCGATGAAGGTACACAAAGACGCATTCCAAACCGAATCACACCATCATCGTCGATATGGAACTCTGGCAGCTTCCCTTCCTTTACTGCATTCACCCTCTTTTGTATCTCCACATCATCCCTTTGTGCTTCCTTAATCCTCTCCTAGATGGATGATTATACAATCATTTGGGCAAGGTATAATGTATCCCCTACCCTTATGATTTCTAAATCCATTATTTACATATCTAAGAAGATATGGTCTTTCTCAATCTGTAACATGGATAGAGTAGCGGGTTCTTTTCTGCTTAGAGTATTAGCTACCTTTTTCGCCTTTATAGGATGGTAGTGAATAGAGAAATTGTAATCCTTGATTAACTATAACTATCTCCTTTGACGCATGTTGAGATCATTTTGTGTGAATATATACTTTAGGATCTTGTGGTCGGTGTATATGTCACACTTCTCACCACAAAGGTAGTGCCGCCAGATTTTTTAAAGGAAAAAATCACGGCTGCCAGCTCTAGATCATACATCGGTTAGTTCTTCTCATGGATCTTCAACTGCCATGAGGCGTAGGCTATCACATTACCATTTTGCATGAGTACGCAACCCAATAATTTATTTTAAGCATCACTGTATATCACAAAACTTTCTCCACTTTTTAGTAGTGTGAGTACAGGTGCAGTGATCATCCTTCTCTTTAGCTCCTTGAAGCTTCCCTCACATTCTTCCGTCCAGACATAATTTACCTCTTTCCTTGTTAACTTAGTTATCGGACTTGACAATCGTGAGAAGTTTCTCACAAAACGTCGGTAGTACCCAGCTAATCCAAGAAAAATACAGATTTCTGTGACACTAGAGGGCCTGGTACATTCCTCAATCACCTTTGTTTTTGAAGGATCCAAAAAAATTCCCTCACTTGTGATCACATGTCCCAAGAATCTGACTTGTTTCATCCAAAAGTCACACTTTCTGAACTTGGCGTACAACTTCTTCTTTCTCAAAGTCGCCAACACAAGTCTTATATGTTCTTCATGTTCCTCCTTTCTCTTGGAGTATATGAGAATATCATCAATAAACACTACCACACATTTGTAGAGGTAATGTCTACAGACTATATTCATCAAATCCATGAAGATTGCAGGGGCATTAGTAAGTCCGAAGGGTATCACCAAAAACTCATAGTGCCCATACCTTGTACGGAAGGCAGTCTTCTAAATATCTTCCTTATTCACCTTTACCTGATGATATCTATAACAAATATCCACCTTTTAGAAGTATTGAGCTCCTCTTAACTGGTAAAAAATTGTCATAAATCATTGGGAGAGGATACTTGTTCTTTATGGTGATCTTTTTGAGTTCCCGATAATCAATACACAGTCGCATTGTTCCATCCTTCTTCTTCACAAAGATCACTAGTGCACCCCAAGGTGATGCACTAGGAAGTATGAACACTTTGTCCAGATGCTCTTGCAGCTACTTCTTTAACTCATCCAATTCGATAGGAGCCATCCTATAGGGACACTTCGAGATAGGAGTAGCACCAGGTATAACTTCAATTGAGAAATCTACCTCACAATCCTGGGGAATTCTGGGTAACTCTTTCGGAAATACATCGCTGTATTCCCTCATGATGGTCATTTCTTTAAGGTTGGAACTTTCCTTCAACTCAACCATTTGGGCGAGGTATGCTTCTTCATAGAGAATCAACACCCACACCATTAAAGGATTTTTAAAAGGAGATTCATGATCTTCCTTGAATTTGTAGAGGAGCATGGGATGGTTCAGAATATGAAAAGATATTTCCTTTTCCTGACAGTTGATATGTGCTCTATATAACGAGAGCCAATCCATTCCCATTATAGCATCGAATTACACCAAAGGAAGTATTACAAGATTTTCTGGAAGAATCTTCCCACATACACCAATAGGAGAGGAGTCAAACACTTGGGTTGCAATGATTTCACCACTTGGTGTTTTTACAAATATCTCTACTTCAAGGTTTCATTGCTTTGATTCTATAGTTCTAGCAAACTTTCAAGATATAAAGTAATGTGTAGAACTAGAATAAAATAATTCTTTTTCCATTCTTGAGTTAATAGGAAGTGTACCTTGTACGACTTTATTATAATGATCCACCTCCATAGTAGTGATGGAATAATCATTCCCTTGTTCCTTTGGATTTGGTGGCTGCTGATGCTGATTACCCTCGAGAACTCGAGGTTTAGTGCACTAGTTTACATAGTTCCCTAGCTCCCTACAGTTGTAGCATTGAATCATGAGTGGTTATCTCCTTTCATCAGCTACATTATCCTTCCTTTTCGTGTCTTTTCAACACTATTGAGCATGGTTTACTTCTTTCCCACACTTGAAGCATTTCCCCGTCCCTTTGAGATAGTTCCCATGGTGCAACTTACCACATTTTTTTCATGTGGGTCATTGAGTTTTCTTCCCACTTTTTTCATTAGATCCTCCAGCTTGAAACTCCATATTTCATTTCTTATCCCCATAGCCATGAGACCATTATCCAAAATCCATCTCCACTTTGAGGGCACATCTAACAACTTCTTCCTAACTCCCAAAGTCTCGAATTGCAAGAGCCTTTCGAAGGTGTGGTTTTAATACACTAAAGAATATATCAATTTTACTATCATTGTTGATAACAAAACCCGAATCGTACATTGAAATACTTGTTAAATTCAATTCATAGGTTGTGATAGATTCTCCTTCTTTTTTCTTGAGCTCTATGAATTCTCTCTCCATCTTAGTGTGAAGAGTTCTTGGGAAATACTTGTTAAGAAACATTATCTTAAATTCTTCCCATTCGATCTCTTCAATGTCCTCCCTTGGCTTGGTGTTCTTAATCAAATCCCACCATTGATCAGCTTATCCATCTAGAAGATAAACGGCTAGGGTCAAATTCTCTATATTAGAATAGTAAAGCATAGAAAAGATCTTCTCCATAGAGTTGACCCACTATTCCACAACTAGTGGATCAGAGGATCCACTAAACGTCGGTGATCGTTGCCGCATAAAACATTCGATAGCCAGTTTCTCCCTCTTTGGTGAAGGAGGATGTTCCCCATTATTATGGTTATTGTTCATAACCTGAGATAATTGGGTAATCATCACCATGATATTCTGAACTCCACCTTCCAAATCATTGGGGATGTCATTTGGGAAATTGTTGCATTGGCCCTCGCACGAGTTGTTGGCCTGATTTCTCCTGGTTCCCACCATTTTCTAAAATAGAAAAGGTTAGAACAAAACATAAGTAAACAAGTCATGAATACATAACTTATTTATTTGAAAAATTTATACTAAAATAATAACATATGGGATCCCTATGTAAATATTCTTGTGTGCATATTTGTACTTAGTCTCATGCTATAGGTTTTCTCTAGGGTTCACTAATCCTAATTCCCAAATTAACTAAACCTTTCCTCTGATACCAACTATAGCGACCCAAAATTTTCTTATATTACTATTAAATCATTTTAAAGATAAAAAACATAATAGTATTACACATAGATGATCCAAAGGTTTAGTGTCTTGGGAAAACTAGGACCATACATAACAACTACAACATCAAGCATAAACATTTATTTAATTTATTCTTCTCTAGCTTCTTATTGGAACTTGTCCTCTCCTTAGTACATGTATCCACCTGAGGATATACATAAAAAGGGGTGAGATATAAGACCAGTAAGAGGATAGATAAGAACAATATATCATGGGGTGAGAATAATAATAACATGGGGAAAAGATCATGAACATGAGATGAAGCATAAATATAATACTTGAAATGTGACAATGCATAAAAAATGAAACATCATGTCTTAGTGGTTAACTACCACACATACTTGTGAACCAATATAGAATTTTGTTCACAAATAATTTCACATTTAATCATGATATTCATCACTTTACCCAATGCATTCATATTTCACTATATAATTCCGGGCGCACCCATCACATTCAAACATTCATATTGAGCTATATAATTCCGGGCGCACCCATCACATCATAATATTATCATTATCATGAATTACACATAGAAAATAAATCAATGATGAACATAAATAACCCATGTAAAGGAATGGGTTTCATCTCATAAGAACACATTCATAAACTTTGGGTTCCAAAAACAAAGAGGGAATAACATACTTGATACAAGAACCATCAACCTTGAATGAGAAGTAAAAGGAGAGTTCTTAGAAGAAGAGTTCTTTTGGAAAACATTTTGTTTGACATAAACAATTTTGGTGAACATGTATATCATAGAAAAGTAAATAAAATTATGAACAAATTATTTTTAATTACTAACCATATAAAAAATGGAGTGAAAGAGGGAGAACCCGAAGAAATAAAATTGGGTTCGAGAATTTTCCCTTACCTTGTATCCGAATGCTTCCTTCTCTTTAATGTACTATATAATGAAAATATATTAATTAATTAGAAATACATAACCTTGTTTACATTAATATGGTTAATTATAGTTTTATTAAGTGATTTTATGTGCCTTTGGATGAGTTATAGAGTTTAAAAACATTATTTTGGAATGTTTGTTTTTATGGTTTTCTTGAGTGGTTCGCTTCTATTCTTAAATTGAAGTTTGGGTAGAACATGGGTAAACATCCAGAACTGATATTAAATGTTATTAATTATATTACAGGATATTGAATCATCTTATAATGAATCATATTATATCCATGTCGATGAATCATTAGATAATAATTAAATGATGATTATTTGGGTTAATTTGGGCGTTTTTTCGATCACAATGAACTTGTTTTAATTTATCACTTAGTAATATGGACATAAGTTATTTACAGAACTTTAAATAGGAAATAATACATATAAAAAATTCTGGTTCAACCATAAAAATTCTTTCGTGACCAGATCTGAAGGTAGAATTGGAAGAAGAAAGCATGTCGTTCTTAAAGGTGATAAATTAACACCTCACGAACACTGTTCTCTTTAATAAAATAAAAGGAAGAGGGAAAGGGGGTTTTATGATATAATATTACATTAGAATCATATAATTCCAGTATATGTATAATATTGGAGTTAAAATACCATTTGGATGAAGATAGGTGGGGAGAGATCAAGAAATGAACTTGAACTTGAAAGGAAATTAAAGGAGAAGAGGGAAAGAAATTACCTCTTAAATCCTCCTCTTGAGATTCTCCTTAAGGAAGCTAGGCTTGGTCTTTTGATGAGACTAGAAGCTCTTGAACGTGGGAGAAGGGATAGGGAAGATGTTTGGGCAGAGTCTAGAGAAGTCTTGGAGCTTGATAGGTGTGAGGAAATGAGGGTGAGAAGGTTGGTTTTTATAGTGGAGGGGAGAGGGGTTTCCTTAATTTAAAATTCATTAGTTTATTAATTTACCCTAAGACAAGGAATAGTGAGTCTTGAATGACCAAGAATAGTAATTTTATCATGTTATCCCAAAAAAAGTGGTCTTACATCAGCATAACATCACACATGACTCTATAATTAGCTTATTTAGCTTATTTGTGTAAATTACGGTATTTCACTATTCATAAAAAATTCAAGTATTTCAGAAAAATCCCAAAAATTTACCCCAGCCATTTTTAGACGTGTAGAATCCAAAAATGAAGTCCATTTTTCAAAAATAATTTTCTAAATATGATTAATTTAATATTTAATTAAAATCATGGTTTATTACTAAAAAACAGTTTTAAAACATTCATTTACTTATTCTAAAATATATGTACATCATACTTTCACTTGAATATTATTTTTATACTATCATAGGTAAGTTTACTATTAATTAGGTTATATAACTATTCATAAGGGTTTTTTACTATTCATAAGGGTAGGTTACTATTCACTAAAAAATATTTTTGTTTTATTAGACTCTAAAAATCATCTTGAACACAACCATGTATGTCAGATTTTCAAAATTCTAAACACAGAAGTGAAAAAATTATGTTTAAAGGTCACTTAACACTTAGTAGTTCATTATGTTGTGTATTCATGTGATTTTATGACATATTTATAAGAAGGTAATTTCCATTGAAAAACTTTGGGTCGTTACAATCTAAATTCTTGAATGAAAGATATTATTGTATGAAAAATCTATTTGAGGAAGGTGTTGGTCCCAACCAAATTTGAAATACATAGAACAAGATCTTAGTATTTTATCTAAGGTTTTAATGGGTCACTCAGATTGACCATTAATTTGAGGATGGCATGCAATTATAAAACTTAAATTCATATCCAGAGCCTATTGAATACTTTTCCAAAATTTTGACATAAATCTCATATACTGATTAGATACAATACAATGTGGTATTCCATGTAATGCTACCACTTAATTAATTTATATCTTCTAAATATGATCTAGATAGAAACTTTCACCAATAGTTATGAAGTGTGTTGACTTCATAAGGCGATCAACTACAACTCATATAGAATTATTCCCTTTATATGTTTTGGGGAGTCCAAGGATAAAATCCATAGTGAAGTTTTCTCATTTCCATTCTGTTATGGGTAATGGTTGTAATATCCCCTTATAATTTTGACTCTTAGCCTTAACTTTCTGATATACCAAGCACCTAGATACAAAATCTACAATATCTATCTTCTTTCAATCCAACCAAAAACACTCTTTCAAATATCTATACATCTTTATACTTATAGGATAAATAAATAATAAAGAACTATGAGATTCCTATAAAAAATTTCTCACATTCTTATATAGTTACACATCTTCCTTCAAAATCTCTTTAATATTTACTTGTATATATGGTTGAACGCTCATTTGAGAAAGATAATATTTTTACTTTTCCTTCAATATTTATAGAATCATCATTTATAAATCTATAAATATTGGATCTTTTATGATTCTCATCATAAATAATCTAGAATGATCCTTTCGACTCAAAGCATCATCCAACTTGTTTACTTTCCCAGAATGGTAATGTATTGAGCAGTCATAATCTTTAATCAGATCCAACCATCTTATATAGCTCATATTCAAATCCTTATATGTGAATATGTACTTTAAAATTTTATTATTAGTATATATATCACACATTTCTCCATAAATATAATGCCTCCATATCTTTAATGTGAAAATTACCGCAGCTAAATCCAAATAATGAGTTGAGTAATTTTTCTCATGAACCTTAAATTTTTGTGAGGATTTAACTATAACCATATCATTATGTATAAGAATATATCCTAATATATTATTCTATGCATCATTATATATTAAAAAACCTTCTACACTATAGGGGAAAGTAAGAACAGATGCACTGACCAACCTTCCCTTTAGTTCCTTGAAATTTTCTTCACATTCATCTATCCAAAGGAACCTGTATCCCTTCTAAGTTAACTCAGTTAGTGGATTGGATTACCATGATAAATTTTCCACAAGGAATTGATAATATCCAACCAAATTAAGAAAACTATGGATCTTAGTCACTATGGTTAGTATGGGATGATGTTCAATAGCCCCTATCTTTTATGGATCCACTGATATACCCTCTCTTGAGATTATATAACCAAAAATGAAACTTTTTATAACCAAAATTTATACTTGGTAAATTTTTCATAAAATTTAACCTTCCTCAGGGTCTTCATCACAATCCTCATGTGATCTTAATTCTCTTCCCTACTCTTTGAATAAATAAGAATATCATATATAAAGAACACCAAGAATTGATTAAGGTAATCTCTAAAGACTGTATTCATTAAATCTACAAAGTTAATGGAGAAATTAGTAATACCAAATGTAATCACTATATATTCATAGTGTCTATAACTTGTATGAAATACTATCTTGGATATATCATCCTTTTTAACCCTCAATTAATGATATTCTAAACCAAGGTAAATATTGGAAAAGTATTGAACTCCATGTAGTTGATCAAACAAGTCATCAATATGGGGTAAAGGATACTTTTTATTGATTTTGATCTTGTAAAACTCCTAATAATTAATGAAGATTCATATTGATCCATTTTTCATCTTAAAAAAGGACAAGTGCACCCCAAGGTGACACACATGGCCGAATGAACCTATTTTCAAGATTATCTTGAAGTATTTGAAAAAGACATAGCACTAGGTATGTATTCTATTGAGAACTCAACCTCATGATTTAGTAGAATACTAAGAAAATCTTCTAAAAATACATCAAAAAACTCCTGCACAATAAGCATATAATCAATATTGAGTTTCTCACCAACCATATGAGATAAATACTAATTTTTAATAGGAATAAATACCCATATAATGGATGTGATCTCCATAATAAGTTCATATTTATCATCACAATGATAGAAAATCATATATTGGTTTGGAAAACCAAACATGAATTCCCGTCCTTAGAAATTGATATTGAATTTATATAAATAAAACTATTTCATTCCCAAAATAACATCAAATTCAAAAATAATAAGATTTTCATAAGGCACGATCTTAAAAACTTCAAGATGATATAGTCCCTTACTTATTCTAGGAGTTACCCTCTAGAATTAGGAATTGAATCAGATAATTCCTAGGTTCTATAAATTAAGACAATGAACTATAAATGGATCCCAATGATGAAATTTATTTCCTTCCATAATACTCTTCATTTTTATCTAATAATTCATTTATATAAACCCTTCTTTTCTGCACATAAAACATTTTACTATTCCTATAAGACACTCTCCTAGGAATCTCTTTCCATATTCTAGACATAAAGGAAATCAAGAATTCTTTATTACATGGTTTCCACCACCCAAGCTCTTAATGAACACCATTATTCTCTTATTTGGTGAGTCTGAGAGCTTTTTAAGGTATAGGTTATTAATCATATACATTGATAACTATTTTAAAATAATAAAAATATCTTTCACTCCAGTAATAATACCATTTGGTTTCTCATAATCAACATATTTTCCATCACATTCAACATTAACATGATTCCTCCAGGTTGCATCCATTGACTAAAACTAAATATCAGAGTGTGAGAAATAATAATAATAGTGGGGAAACCACATAATCAAAAAAAAAATCATTTATATGATGTAGAAATCATGAAACCTTATTTTAAATCTATGAAACCTTTGGTTTAACATAGTCCATTTATTTTCATCATCTTTTCAAATCCTTTATGATAATTCATAAATAGTTTGTGAATTTCCAAAACATATCCCCATGAGTGTCAAACTAGGTGTGCAGAAAGACCATCTTCATACACCAGGTGATGATCGAGTCAAAGTCTAATAAACCATTTTCAGAGATATTACCCCTAGGTATAATTGTTCTAGATCCACATCCACTTTTAGTATCCATATATGGATGTAATTGATTGGAAACCACTCGCTCTATCCTCCACCAAAATTCTATGATATTTTCCTAAACTTAGAATTATCCTTATGGTTATCACTAAATTTTTCCCATCCTAGTTTACCAAGGTTTACTAAATTTTACTTTTATACCAACTATAATGAACCATAATTTTCATACTTAGATATAAAATATGAATAGATGAATATTCATTACATAACATAATGATCCACACCAGAATCATTTAGGTATAGTATCTTTGGAAACTTTGAGACATAAACAACTAATTAATAAGTGAACTAAAAAATCTCCCACTATACTCTTCATAAATAGAATCCTTCTTAGTCATATCATACATAATATATTTTTTCATAACTTGGATAAAGGAAACATAAGAAAGGGTGAGATCATATGCTCAGTAAGGGTAAACAATGAAGATATGTAAACATAACATGATCATAAGGATATGAGAACATGCGAATAATATTTGAAAACCATACCTTACATATCAAATATAATAATCTTGAGTCATAACATAAAGTTTGATAGTTCATAATACATGAATCATAAAGGAGTCAAAGAACATAATCTATGATAGGATAACATTGTCATATGATGTAGATTTGTGGCATACACATACACATAGAAAATAATTTCCTTAGTAGTCAAGTCCCATTTAGAAGACTATAATAGTTGAATGGGATCTCTCCCTAAACCATATTAGAAGTCAAGGTTTAATCCTAAGGCTATCATAGTAGAAAAATTCCCTTATTGAACTAGGTTCACTCCCAATTCTAGTCCCATTTATCTCATGAAATATCAATCTTTTCCCAATGAATTTAAGGGATATATAATCCTAATCCCACCCATCACATAATAAAAATCATATAGATGTGTTCCATAATATCACAATACATTCATAATATCATAACTCATGAAAATAAATGGGTTTCATAAACATTTAATCATATAATAACCCATATAAAATAAATATGCATCATAAACATTACATCATTTCATCATAGCATAACCCATGGAAAAGTAGTGGGTTTCATAGAAATATTGTCATCATAAATATAAATCATCCTGTGAAAGAATATGGATGGTATCATTGGATAATATCCCCAATAAATATTAAGTAAAATCAAAGGATTCCATCTTATATGGAAAATGATTTGGAAAGATCACTTTGAACATTTCTTGACAAAAATATCCTTTCCACTTAAATCACTTATTTAAAATGTAAAAATTTCAAAAATATTATAGAAATATATATTTTTTAAATGATTTGGGAAACTTTTAATGGAATCTTTAAATTATTGGGTGGTCATTAAATTAAGAAATACCATTTATTCCATAAATGTTAAAACATATATTCCTTTCACATTTTTTGTAAAAAGTAAAAATTACATTTTTTTAGGAAGAAAAAAGAAGATTCATTTCAAACCATTTTATAAAAAATAAAACAAGGGTAAAAATGTATTTAAAATATAATTTTATAATATTAAAAACTTCCCTTAAAACATTTTTAGAAAACATAGACATAGAAGAAAAATTATTTTTGATCGAAGGGAGAAATAAAGTCTAATTTTCTTAAAAACATTATTTCAGTCTCTTAAGTACTAAAGGAGAGATAAATGAAAGGGAAAAATGTATTATCCATAAATAACTATAGAATAATAAAATTAAAGAGTTTATTTAGATATATATCATAATATTTCATCATTGAAAACTTAATCATAAACAATCCCAATAAATAATGAGACTGTAACAAAAAACCTTTACCACATTGGTACCTCTTAAACAATAATCCCCATGAAAGAAATAATCATATATGGATTTTTAAATCCACATAATAATAATTATAATAATCATAAAATACATACATGGATAATATATACACTATATAAAAGAAATAAGTGGTGAATATGGTATGTGTCTCATAGAAATACAAGTGAGATGAAAATACCTTACAACTTTGGAAAATTTTGAATCATAAGAAAAATTAAATAATAAAATCAAATTAAACTTTAAATATCATGAAAATAATTATATTAATGATATAAAATTTCAAAGGGGCATTATATCTACCATATAAAAGAAATAAGTGGTGAATATGACATATGTCTCCCAGAAATAAAACAGAGACTAGAAATCCCTTACCTCAAGTCTCAAATTTATCAATACACATTAAAACATAACATATTATAAATATTAGTTTATTATAAATATATTATATATAAATAATAATATATATCATATCATATATTATTTACTTATGAAAATTTATTACCCATTTATTAACAATTCCCTATTAAAATCATATTTTGGGTAATAACTTCTTCGTTTTTCATGTATGTTTTGGATTTTTATTTTTGGTACACTTATTTTGATCATGGTTACATGTTATAAATAATCTTAAATAAGATATAAATATCATATATTTTAATTATATATTTATTTATAGTAATACATAAAAGTTAGATATAGAGAATTAATTACACCATTCATGGAGACGATATGCCGTACATATGCATGAACACCGTTTCCGTTTTCTCAATAGATGGAATGAAATAAAGTTAACTAATATATCAACTTTAAAAAATTATTATTATTTCATATATATCATATAAAATCATGAAATCTATCATTATTACAATACATTTTGAAATAAAATGAAAAACTAATCACATCACATCATGGAGGCGGTGGTCTACACGTACGCACGAGTGACATTATCATTTCTAAAAATTGGAAGGTAAGAGGATAGATATGATATTATAAATAAAAAATTATAATTATATAATAAATATCATATATATACTTTAAATACATCATTATATACATTTTTAAGATATGATGATGGAAAATGAATTACATCTGTTCGTGAGGCGGTAATCCGTTGTACACACGATCAATGGTTTTGTTTCCCATTTGATGGAGGAGTATATGGATATAGGTTATGAAATTAACATAAAAAAATCTACTTATATTTAATATAATTATTTTATTATATCATTATATTTTAATAATATTTTAAGTAGGTAGAAGAATAAATAAAATAAAAGTGCTCGGTTAAGAATGATACATCTTCTTTAGAAAACCTCCTTATGTTTTGCATCAAAAGACTTATTAGGAGAGTTTAATAATAAAAATAAGGACTCTAGGATGTTGGGAGGGAATTAATAAATTTATTTTTTAGGTTTTTTTGAACCAAAAGGATTTTTAAGTGTGAATAAGAGAGGAGAGGGGGTTGCCTTTTATAAGTGGGAAAGAGGACACACTTGAAATTTTTGAAATGAAAAAGTTATACCCACGTTTTACACAAGAAAAAGGCCCAAAAATAGATAATTATAGAACCTTAGATGAAAAAAGGTCTAAATATTTCTATATAATATGAATTAGACGGGTATTTAGGTCATTTTAAACCTTATCTTTTATGTTTATCCCTAGTAAACCCATTTTAACCTTAACCGTGGTAATTAATTTTTACTGATTTTACTATTCATTTTGACCAAAAAGTAAGTTTTTATTATTATATAATACTAATTATTCTTATTCAAAATATTAAATCTATTTTTCTAAATTTAATTCATAGAATTTTCATAACTTAATTTAAAAGTAAACCCACCCATAGATGTGACAAAAAATTTGTTTTCCAAAGAAACCATTTTCATAAGTATAAGAAGTTTTTATATAAAAATTGAACATAAAATTGATTAAAATGACCTAATTTTGATTAATAATAATATAATTGAAATAAAATTACTTTAAAAACCATTTTAAAACAAACTGGTACTTTTTAAATGATTTAATGAAAAGACAAATTTTAATAAAAATTAATATTTTTCAATATTCATTGAAAAATCAAACTTTTTAGAAAAATCTTAAACATTCAATCAAAGATAATTTTGACATTATTATTTCAAAATTTAATTTAATTTTGTCAAATAATTTTTTTAAAAGTGGAAAAAATTACTTTTATTCTTTTCACAAAAACTTTTAAAAATCATTTCAAAAAAAATGTATTTTTGAGGCATATAAAGACTTTACTAAAAATTTAGCACTAATTTATCAATATATTTTATTTATCTATAAGAATTATACTTAATTTCTAATTTTTTTATTCCCATTTATACTTACAAGTTTAAAATCTGGGTTATAATGGTCATGTTTAAATAATAACATTAATAGTATATTGCAGTTCATTAAAACTCAGTGTTGCATGTAATGCAAGCTATCAAAGAAATTAAATTATTTGAAAAAAAATATTTCATAAAATCTCAGGGTGTTACAAGTAATGGGAAAAGGAAGTAGACACACATAGTACATGCTATAAAAAAATAAAAAAGACTAAGATATAAAATCTAATAGCATCAGAATCAGTAGCTCAATACTTTTCTCCCATACTCTATTCTAGAATAGAAAAATCATGCATCCATAGTTGGGTGATTCCCTTTATCCCTACCCACATCCATGAAGTTTTTTTGGGTACCAATCAGTGGATCAAATAGTGTGTTATTAGAGCTCAATAGATCACCACCATTGGGGTTTTATATTATCTAGAATGTGAATATAAAATGAACAGTGCACATGTATACTAAATGTAAAACAAAAATGTGAATAAACCTTGTCAGGCCCAGGCTCCTCATGGGACAACTAGCCGATGATACTTTCTTTGGTCTGATCCAGAATATCTGAACCATATATGATAAGAGTATCATCTTTTAAATAAGGGGCATTAGTCCAAGTGTTTATATCAGGGATATGAAGTGGAATTTCTGACCATCCTTTTTGATGATGTGGAGCTCCATTCCCAACATCCTAAACTAAGGGGTGTGTGGATCTTCATGTCTAACTACTCCTAAAAAATGATAAGGAACACCATGTCCAATAGTTCCAAATAAATAGTGAGGAGTTCCATGTATAACACCACTTAACAAAGGGGGCTGTGAAGCATCATGTCAAAAAATTCCCAACAAAAAAATGATGAGTTCCATGTACAATAGTTCCAAATAAATAAATAATGAGGAACTCCATGTCCATCAATTTAAATTAAATAATGTGGAGTACCATGTCCATCAATTTCCAATAAATAAATAATGAGGTGTGCCATATCCCTCAATTTCAATTAAATAATGTGGAGAACCATGTCCATTAGTTTCCAATATATAATGAGGTGCTCCATGTTTGACATTACTTAACCATCCCACAATAATCAATTTCCAAGGTCCATTAGTAATAATAATAAAGTATTTATTTAATACTTGAAAATAATCCAAAATAAAAATCCATATAACTTATAATTCATCTCAATCCATTATTCATTTTATTAAAAGGGGTAAATTAATCAATGTGCCAAGTTAAATGGTATTACAATTCATATTTCATTTCAAATAAGACCATTTAATCATTTTGTTAGTAATAGGTAAATAAACACTCTAAAAGGTGGTTTAATCACAAGGTAATAATAGTAGTCAAATATATTTCAGTCAAATCCACCCAAAGGTGGTGGTTTGGGTTGAGTTTATTAGCCTCTAACCATGTAAAAAGGCATCATATCACTTCTACGTAGATGTATAGTTAAAAAATTGAAGAGATAATCTTTTAAGAGGAAACACACAGAATGTATGGCGTGCAACACAATGATGCATGATATAAATAACTATAATTTTAGGGAAAATTACTAGACTATATAACTTATACCAGTAGATGAAATATCTTCTGATATAATCTTTAGAGTCAAGCTAGAATAGGGTAAAATGACAAACCATACAAATACCATAAAAAATATGTCATATTAGCTCACACAAAGATCATATCAAAGATAGGAAGAGAAACTGATAAAATAAGATAATGAAGTCTTAAACTTACTGATAGGATTCAAATGTGAAAAATGATTCTTGAGTTAGATCTCATAAGGAGGAGGTATCTATGGAGGATAATATGGAGGGATCCTACATGGTGGAAGTTTCTATGAAAATCATGAAGAATAAGGGAGGAAATAAGGTTAAAGGGATGGAGAAAAAATGGTCATTTCACCCTTTCTAAATAAGTACATAGTTTGGCCATACAATTTTCCAAAATATTCACTAACCATGAATGGAACATTATCCAGGAACAATCCCATCGCAAGGTCCATGCACATGGTTTGACAAACTATACACACACAGTGTACTTGACACTATCCCATGGAACACACCTTGCACGACTAGGCGCATGGATAAAAAAACCATGAACACATTGTGAAAATTACCTTTGTATTTTATTATATTTTTTTCATGTCCATTTAGCCTATGTTTCATGGTTTTACAAACCATGATCCTCCCTTTTTGGCCTCATAGTTGAGATGCACGGTTAGTACTAACCGTGCACCTTCATATACTTCTTTAAAAACTAGAACTTCAGGGTCTGGTCAAGCCCAAAAACTCTTAAATCCTTCCTTAAACCCTTAGGAACTTTTATTTGAGTAAAAAAGTGATTTAAACTAAAAAAAGGTTCCACACCTCATGAGAAAATCCAATATATTACAATATATACATTACTTTATTAGGATATATCGAGTTACTTTTCTTTACTCAAACAACATTAATATTTCATACAATCATATACCAAATTATGTATATACCCTAATCATGTATTATCCATAACATATATTCCAAAAACCAATTAAATATCTATGATATTAAACCTTAGTGAAATCATATATTCTTCTAAAAATTAAATCTTATCTTTAAGCACTTGTTCATAAAATCACACACCAGTCAATATATATCATAATCCTAAAAATGAGATAAACTTCATAAAAAATATCATGGTTTACTTTTTTATTAAATCAATAATCAATTATAAGGATATCAATACTATATAAATCACTTTTTTCAAAGTCAATCAACCCTTTATTACCTCAATATCAAACATATATTAATCTTAATATCTATTCACACCTCAATCATGAGTTATCCAATAGTTATCCCTAAAATATAACCTTGTCATTAAATAACTTTTAATGGATTTTATACCATTTAATATATTTTTCAAATCCATTAAAGAAAAATTATTTGAGAACAATCCTTTAACGTTTCACATAATTCTCACAAATTTTAGAATATACTAGAATACCATTGATAAATATCACTCACTAATGAAAATAACTAAGTGCGGCAAGATTTAATTTCTATTAATATATCAAACTCACTACCTTAGGTAATATTTTTAAAATCATCTTTTATATCATAACATGAATTAACTAATATTTTCAACCATTTAAGTATGTTCCCTTATTTAGTTATAGGACATAGAGGTTTCTAGATACATAGCTTTCCTAGATTAATTTTTGTGATCCTATTTCAACCAAGTGCTAAAAAAAATGATTAAGATACTATCTAATAGAAATAGAGAAAATGATAATATGAATAAAAAATATTAATACCAAGATGTATTATCTAATGATACATTCATTTAAAACTATGATACTTTCATTTTAACTATTTCATACTTGGATCATCTTATAACTCTCTTGGTTCTACCTATGTTACTTTTTGTTCTATCACACTTATTAACATAATACCTTAAAAGTAATTTGAAAATAAACCCTTCATAATGGATTGTAAAGAGAATGTGACTAACCACATAATATCCCCCAGGAGTTTCAAATCAGATGTGCAGTTAAACCTCTTTGTCATACATCGAGTGATGATTGAGTTAATACCCAACACACCCTTTTTAGGGTTATTACCCCTATGAACATTTGTGCCATGCCTTACATCTAGTTACAGTATCTAGAAATGGATGTTATTATTATGAGAACCACATAATCTCTACTTTAACAAAAATTTAGGATGTTATCCTATACTTATACATATTCCTATGGTTTTATCTAAAGATCTATTATCCTAATCCTTAAAAAAATAAAATATTCATCATAAACAACTTAAAGGTTTATCTATACCTTTGAAACTATGATAAAACTTAACCTATAAATCCTTAATGACCTTTATTACTATTAATTTATCTTCAACCAATAACATCCTAAACTCTAAAGTTATCTAAACCCTACTCTGGTACCAACTATAATGGACCATAAACATGATCATCTAATTACACGACTTAAATAAAATATTATATTATAATACATATCCACGATATTTTAGGTTTATACTTTTATATAATTAGTATAAATCATTAACTAACAAAATCCATGTCTTTTTCAGTCAATAGACACTTTTCCGACTATAAAACCAAATTATTAATCCATAAAAAATATTCAATATCTCCCAAAAATTTTCCACACAACATAATCTTCTAGAAAAACCACATATATTACTTTAATTATTTACCTAGGGAAATATAAACATAAGAAGGGGTGAGCTCAAATGCCCAGTAAGGGTAAACATAAGAGATAACATTTAAAGATCATAAGCGGGCATAAGATAAACATATGGGAATGAGAATATAAGTAAGGAACATGAACATAAAATACAGAATTCATACCCAATAAATCATGTATCATAATCCAAGAATCATAACTTGAGGATTAAGTATAAATAAACTAATATTAAATGATTTTGGAATCAAAATATTGTGACCACTACATAACACATGTCATTATAAGCATAATCCAATGTTCACTCCTAAACCCATCATAGTGTAAAAAGTCCCATAGTGTATTTAATTCACTCCCTAATCCCATAAATAACATCTCATGAGATATAAATATTTACCCAATGTATTTTATAGCTATATAATTTAAGGCCCACCCATCACATCATATTAAATACATGCATATGTGCTCCATATCATAAAACATATATAATTTCATAAAATAATTTTTAACCTAATAAAGGAATGGTTTTAATGATTATTTCTATAAAAATTTATTATAAAAATCTAAGAAAACACCCTATAATAAAAGGAATAAAAAATAGGGTATTTATAGAGGGAAGACATTGGAACAAAAATTAGGTTTGTATACCTTCAATGACCCAGAAAGAAAAAGGTAGTGATGGATCATTTCTATGATAGAAAAGAACATCCATAAGCCATAAAGATAAATAAGGGGGATGATATATTCAAAAAATTTCATATGAATTATTATAGGATGTTTAAATAGATGAAAACACCCTTATTATTAGATAAATTTAATGATGCTATAAATAAAGAGATCAAGAAATGGAGTCATATAATATCATGTGATTAATTCCTCAAAAAGGAAAATAGTGAAATTTTAATTAGAGGGCCCATAATGAAACATAAATCCAATCAAGGTTAATCCTTTTTAATATGAAAATTAAAATGTAATATAAAACATAGAAGTGTTTTTAGATATCATTTTTATTGTTTTCACAAGTGACAAACTTACGGGGTGCTTTCAGAAGTAATTTTGAAAAGGTAAAGTGAAATATTTTGAACACTTTTACTTAAAAAAAATCAATAACAGATCCTTAAAAATGACAAAAAAGTTTTATCTCAAGGAGGTGTGTATTATAAGACAAAACCCATGATTTTGCAGAGGGTTAAAACATTTTTAATATCTTATAAAATACCTTTGTTGAAAACTGACATCATAAGAACCAATCAAAATTTGTTTTGTTAAATGGGGTAAGGATAAGTATGAATGGAATAAGAAATAAAACATTCTTGGTATTATAAATATCAAGGGAAAACATTGGAAGGAATAAAAAAACATAGACATAGATGATAAACCATCATTTAAAAGGATGATAATTATTCTTAGTATAGTTTCATTTTCAGAAAGGAAGAGAATTCATCAATAAGGATGATTTGAATAAAAAATCATTTACTAAGATATAAATAGGGAATACTATATGAAATTAATTATTAAGCTCATGGAAGGCCATTATAACTCATTAAATAATATTTAGTATTGAAACACACCTTATGTTTTAGGGAAGATATTAATCACAGTCCAATGAAAAGAAGAGCATGAATGAAAGTGAAGTTTCCAAGATCAAAAATAATTTAAGATATCATAAGTCAAGGGGAATTAGTTACAGCATATAAGATAATATTGGTTCATAATATAAAAAAATTCCTTAATGAAGGGTTATTGAGATTTAAACCCTTAAAATGGGGCTAACACTTGGGTCGAAGGCCATTTGAAGAAAAGAACTTGATTTGACTTAGTATATACCATGAATTGAAAATAAATAAAGTATAAAACATTCATGGTATAGTAAATCAATAGAAAAACATAAAAAAGAAACATGTTGCATAAAATTTAACATGTCTCAATGAATCATAATTGAGACAAATAAACCCTTACATTACATAAAACATTATGTTGATCTAACATTCTCACTTCTTGGATTATCTCCTTCGTAAAGGGGTTATGCCCTTGAGGGATGATCTTTTGAGAATATCAAAATCTCTTAAAGGTGGATATAAATTTGGATGATAGGGTTGGTCATAGTTTGGGTTGAATTAAGAGGGTTTTGGTGTGAGGGTAAATGAGGAGAGTAGTGACCCTTTTATAAGTTAAAAAGGATGAAATTTTTGTAAATACCTAAACTTTTTTCATAATGGGAAGTCACTATCTAGGAAAGTGGCTAAAAAATTGAGCAATAATGGATAGAGGAATAAATACGGTCAATATAGGCCGCAAACACCCATTAAAACACATGTTTTAATCATGTTTTTTAACTCATTACCATTTTATTTTTAACTTTTACCATTTTAGCTTTTACCATAGTAACTAGTTTTTACCAACGGTAACTTATCATTTATGACTAAAAATAAGATATGCCTTTTTAAATAATCTGGGCATATAGATTACACATTTTAAATCCATTTTATTTAATTCAACTTCTAAAAGTGATAAAAATTAATTTTAAAATAATAAATGTATTATGTATTAATTTTTTTTTGAAAAATATAACTTAAGTTATAAAATGTCAAACATGGGTTTATAAATTAAAACCAAAAATTTTAAAATTATAAATTAACTTATAAAATATGCATTTGATATTATAAAAAGGTTTCATGTATTTTCAATTCATAATTATAGGCTAATAATTCCATAAAAATCATGTTATTTGCAAAAAAATATATTTTACACTATTCACCTAAAATTAAATATTTTTAGAAAAATCCTAGAAACCTAAGATAATATTAAAACGTTTAATACAAAAATGAATTTATTTTTTTAAAATTAAAATTTTAAAATTCTAAAATTTTATTTTAAATGAAATTAAAATATATAAAGAAAAACTACTTTTAGAAAAAGAGCTTTTTAAACTTTTGGTTTTTTTAGTATCATCTTATATAAATTTATAAATAATTGAATATTGATATATTGTTTTATAAATCTAAATATTACCTATTATGATATAATTTTAAGTATGATCAATTTAATTTATTAAGGTAAAATACAATAACCCTTTTTTAAATGGTTTTTTGAGAAGTATTATTTATTTTAAAATATTAATCAAAGAAAAATAATAATATGGAATTATTTTAATTTATTATTATATTTTTTTATTTACTAATGATTATATTCTTCATGTAAATTTAATATATCGCAGTTCTATTTATCCAGGTGTTGCGTTAGTTCTGTGTTGTGTGTATCACAAGCTATCAAAGATAATATCAATTTAAAGGATCCAAAATATTAGGTCATTAAATCTATCCTAGTCTCCCTTCAAACCTATACCCACATCCTAGAATCCTTGTTCTTTCTAAAAGACCAAAATATGTTTCCTGAAGGTGTTACCCAAGAGAAAACATATAAAGGGAGATGTAATGTTCTCAACAGAGCCCTTTTAATCCTTTATTTATTCTATCCTCTCAAACCTATTATATCCATAAAAGTATGATTAAAAATTGTTAATATTTAGAAATTTTATTATATTTATTTAATATCACTTTTCTACCTTCCTTCAAAACTATTTGAAAAATAAATATGTCATTATTCCTATGTGCAAACTACCACCTCCATGAATGAAGTGCTTGATTTTTTGTCACCCCCTTACATTAATAGTTCTAAAAGTTTATTTAAATGATTAATATTATATTTGTAACATTATTAATATTCTAAAATTATAAACCATTCCCTATATTCCTCATGATCTATGAAAAATGAAAGCATTGCCCATGTGTACATGCGGACTACCACCTCCATAGAAGTGACATGTTTAATTTTTCACTCTAGTATTTTATTAGTTATCTAAATATTTTAAAACCTAATTAAACACCTTAAAAATATATATATAATATTATTATTCTTATTTAATAATTATATTATGTAAAATGAATCAATTTCTTAACCATACTCACACATAAATTATAGCTTGTTCTTGTTTGGATCGGTTTAGCCACCTATATGAATAATGTTATAAATTTATATCATAGGTAACTAAGAAAAAAAATTCTGGTGATATTGAAAATAATAAGTAAATAATTTTTTTGGTTCTATAATTGTAATGGTAATATATAACCTTTTATTAAGATACCCCCTCATTCATGAAAATTACCAAAACAAGCTCGCCACCAACTTCATCATTGCGAGTCATAACTAAAATAATTATGGAATGAAATTATAACATTATGAATAATTATAAAACATATATTATAGTACCCATAGTGATATCATAATGATAAAAATTGAATCTATAAACAAGAGTAGACACCTCCATTATGAAACTTGTTTTAAATAAACAATAGAAACTATTAACATATGATAATGAAAATAAAATGTAACTAACTAATATATTTTTAATAATTTATTATAAATTTAGTTGATAAAAGTTAGAGGTATGAATAAGGTTCTGAAATATGTGATGAATATTTTTTTATACAATATATTAGAGCATATTTGGATAAGAAAGATTTAAGGTAATGGGTTTTCTTAAATCAACTTCATTTATTGAGTCATAATGATTTCTATTTGAATATGGTTTTAAAAGATGGTTTTATTCTATTCTATGACATTATTATAATTTTTTCCTCATTTTATGGGTAATTACATTTATGGATCTCTTTATTCATAAAATTTGATAATGTTAAGAATGATTCTCATTCTCTCAAAGTGATCCCTTTATAATCTATATCCATATTCACTCTCTCTGATAATGTTTTTATTTCTTATTTTGAAATCCAAATATGTTTTATTTTTGATGATATTTAGGATTATATTTATCTCTTTTCAAAATGATGATTTATTACTCTCTTTATGATGTGGGTTTCAATAATAGTAATTTCAAAATATCAAAAAGGATTTTTGTTATAATTTTGTATTTATATCTTCAGTCCACATTTCCTGTGGAAAAAATTTAAGTATTTTTAAGGATCTATTATTTTTATTTATTTTAAAGTGGCATTTTAAGAAATATTTACATGTTACCTTCTTGAAAATAATTTTTTTGAAAGTGATTCATAATTTCATCTGTTTATGAAAATGTTTAGAAGTGATTTCTAAAGCTGTTTTTATGGTTTAATTTCCATTTTCCTCTTTAAAAGATCTAACTCCTATATAATTATAATTTATAAATCACTGTATAAATTTCCTAGTGAAATAATCCTTTTGGGTTATTGAATTTTGGTATCAATCAATCTAATCCCTGAAGTTAGTTTATACGATACCATTTTGAAATGATATGAAACACATTTTCCTTCCATGGGTTCTTTATAATATGATAAATGATTGATTTTATATGATATATATATATATATGTATGATTATTATGTGATGTGTGGGTCTTATATGACTCTCTAATTCATTGATTAAATCTTTACATCCCATGACATAACAATGAGAAATGAGTAATGATGCTCGATCCACTATGGGAAACATGTTTTATTGCCTGATCTAGTATGAGAAATAGGAAGTAATACATCATCCACTAAGGGAAACATGAATTGATTCCTGATCCAATATGTTATTATTTTCATGCTTATTATTATTCCAAATTTCTATGTTATATGCCTATTATTATTCTTAATGGCCCTTGTTCATTATATCACACTCTTATGTCATGATACTTATTTTTTCATTTGAGATTACATGTATTATATCATGACTTATGAACAACTATTATTACTTCATGTTCTTTTTATATGATATTTCTTCACTGATCATGTTTTTTCATATGCTCATGATCTAAACCTTTATAAAACATTTATAATTTTTCCCTTACTGATTATTTAAGCTCAACATTTTCTTATGTTTCTATTCCTCAAGTTATGAAGATGAGTATAACATATGAGAAATCTAGAAGGGATTATAGTGAAGTTCAATTATGGTGAAATGTTCATGAGTATTTTAAAATAGGTTTCTTAAATAGATGATCCTCAAAGATACTAAACCTTATGTTTTTGGTATTGTGTGTTTATTTTTGATATGTAATGTTTAACTTATAGAAATAATGTAAAATAAAAATATGTTTATCTTGGTTCATCTCACTTTGTATCAAATAAAGTGTTTAAAGAAAGTGTTTTTAGTACTATATATAGTATTTTACATTTGGGTAACCTCAATTTACATATTTAAAAATGAAAATTTTCTAGTTTCTTCCATTCCTTAAATATTGTTTTAATTTATATATTAAATTGTGACAAACTTTCAATGGTAACACATAAGATCTTCAGATTCAATTATAACAAAATTAGAATAAACCCTATCTTTCATTGAAATGTTTAGTTTGACATCACCATGTTCTAGAACATAAGTGTATTACATCATATCACCAAAACATTTATGAATCATATGTTACAAACTGCATAAATATAGAAGTTAAAAAATTATTAAATTAGCATGAATTCAATATGGAGTGTGGTGTGATTTTAAAAAAAGGAAACAAAATAGTCCTTTGACTCAATAATATTTCCCATTGTTAAAATCATGAAATATGAAAATAATAAATCCAATGAAATATTAGTTTTACTAAAATTTTAAAATAGAAACTTCCTATAAATTTAGGTAACTCCTCCTAGGAATAAAATTCTAGAAAACTAAAATTACCTCCCTTAAGAAAATATCAATAAATATGTTAATCTAAGAAACCCTCCCTCTAAATAGAAGGAAAAATTACTACACATGATCATATCTAATATCCCCCATTTTGTATTTTCAAAAATAAAAAACAAAGAGTAATAGAGAATTAAACATAAATGAAAGTATGAAAATTTTAAAAACATTCATCCATAATAAAAGGAATAGTAAAATAAAATCAAGAAATAAAAAGTATTCATAAGAAAAAATTTGATCAATAATATGAAACAATATTCAAAATATAAATTAAAACTGAAAATTTATGTCTTCTTTTGAGATTTGGTGATAAGGTGTTCAAGTCTCCTTAGTCTTTCACCTCGATCATTTATCTTCTAATATTTCTCCTATATCATTAACTTATATTTTTCTATTTTATAACTTTTATTACCTAAAATTATGTTGGTTTGGTTCAAATATTTCCTTATATTTTCATTATGATCTAGAAGATATAGAATATCAACATATTGTACTTTTATGTACTTCACCATCCTTTTTAATATCTAAAATTATTGTTGGCAGTCATATTTAAAATCAAATACATCTAACTTAATCTCCACTTTCTAATTAATGATCCACTTATATGACTTATAAATTTTAAAATCTATTTTATAAACTTGAAACATACTTATCCTTGAGTAAATATTAGGTATAAATGATATAACATCTACTACCCTAGCTAGTTGTTCGAACGATACAACTATGAACTCTTAAAGTCGGGCCATCCTCCATTTATCAATAAAAATTTCAGTTAATATTTCCTATAAGATAAATATTTCTTATTCCTTAGATTAATATTTTAGATAGAAAATATTAATGATGTCAAAAATTTTATCTAAGTGGTCTTGTTCACCTTCAGCTTCAACTCCATTATGGTCCTAAAAATCTGAATATTTTTCTTTTCTAAGTTCTCATTTTATCAATAGAACTGACTTGTTTAGAGCGTATTTTGATGAAGTGTTTCTTGACATTTCATCTCTTTTAGAAGTATATTGAATATTTTGGGGTTAAATTTCTAGTGTACTATCATATTTTTAATAACTTGAAAAACTAGATGATGATGAAGGTTGATCGGAAGATGTGGCTTCTAATGACTCTGGAGGAGTATATTTCCTCATAGTAGCTTCTTACATCACAACTTCCTTAGGTTATAATACTATAGTTGATTCATTATATGCTACCTATTTAGTATACCTTTTTGATTTTGATTCATTTTCACTCATCTATATTGAAAGAGGTGAAAATAATTCTAAGGAATATTTACTAACTTTATTTAGTTTTTCTTTTCTTTTCCCTACCTCAACATCTAAAAAATTAAGATTCTTCTTTAAAGTATTTTGGATTTTTCTAACTTGTACTTTGATAGATACTAGTGGTAAGAAAACTTCATACTTATTCAACTTTAATGAAAACTCTATATTATTCTTAAGTAACCTCAAACTAATCTATTCTATTATGAGAGATTTTTCTTATGATTTTGTCATATCGAAAGATAGTTTACATGAGTTTTTATCTTCCAACTTATTACTTTATTTATATTCATTTATGGAATAATATTCTCCATAATTTTTAGAAATAATATTTCCCTTTTCATCAAGGGTTACCTCAATTTTATTTTTCTTTATATTTAGGGATCTAATAACTAAAAAAATCTTATTATGTCTTCTGTTTCAAATCATTTTCAATATAATTTTTCTCTTAATTATTTTTCTTAGTGACTATAAGCTAAAATTATGTTCCCCTTTCAATGAATTTCTTCTAAACATGATCAAAAAGAAGATTTATCATATAAATTGTGTCACCATTGAGTGTAACCTGATTCTTTCTATATAGAGTTATGAAATCCTTCAAACCATCCTTCTCTCGGGTCTTCAATACAATCCGATTCAATAATCTCAAATATATAAGTAACTTCAACTTAACCATGCTAGTGAAAAAGATACGTAATACAAGAAAAAATTTAAAATTTTAAACTTTTACATGCCAAAAAGGAAGTAAAAAACATAAAAATATTGAATTTTGATTGTGTCCTTATCACCTTTACTTATAATTATGAAAACTTAAACCCACTAAAAAATAATTATGGCTTCCGGATCCAAGTAAAACACCTTATGAACATTTTCTTTTACATGGAAGAGGGTCTCCTTAGAATTGTTTTTATCGAATGTTTCAGAGGATTATAGAAGTTTATGTGAGATAAAAAATGATTCTACCTCTAATTATAGTCAAGCTAATTCAACAAACTCCTTCAAAGTCAATAAAAACTCATGTCTCCAAATAGTAAACTTAACTTTCTTTACTTCACCAAACATGTTGGAAAATAATAGAAAAATATAATTATTGAGTGATACAAGGGTAAAATAATTCACACCCCATTCCCAACAACATGAACAACTCCAATCCTTGGAATTTAATTATCTTATTAAATGAATATCCATACCTATTATACTAAACTTGATTGATAATACTCCCATGAATGATCTCTCTTACAATAATTTCTTCAGAAGATCCCATGAATCTTTAAAAATATTGATGCATAGAGAATCACAAGTTATGATTCAAAAGCTGTAGTGATCCAAATTAATTCTAATAAAGTAAAAAGGGTATAATAACATTTATATAGTCATATATTACACCTATATATCTGATATAGATCAGATGATCCAAATTTTATCTTGCCAAAACCATGACATCAAATCTATTAAAGAAATAAATTTTGAATTTCTAAAGAATAAATCCAATTACCTTTGAAAAATTAAAATATAATTAATTAAATATACCCAAATTTTAAAATTTATCAATATAATAATATATTTTAATGAACCTCTAATGAAGGAAAACATACCATGTACTAGTTATTTCAGCTATCAGTACACACATACATTATTTGAATTAGAATTTAAGTTATTAGAATCTAGACCTACTTTGGTCCAAAAATATTGGAAAATATAATGTAACAACCCATATTCTAGACCACTCATCAGTGCCAAAACCGGCAGTCACCACTAGACCTTAGACATGCCTCCTTATATTCTAGAGTCTATTGACTAGCATTAAGGACCTAATCCAATGATGGAGAGACTATTAACTCAAATTAGAGTCATAAAAAACCATAAATAACCAAAATATCCTTCTCATAATTAGATTATATAGAATAAATAAATCATCCAATATCATACATTATGAAGTTATAGAAAACATACCCTGATCAACCATCGGGTTTATCCCATATAAATAATAAACCAAAAATACAACACATGCATATTGTTCTGACCACCATCCTCAGACCTCACACACCCTATCTCTAAAATATGCATCCATTTGGTCTAGACTGATCCACTGCACTTCTGTACTGAACCTAAAAGTAGGAATAAGGCTTGCATGTTCACCGGTATTACTATACAGGGTGCTAGCATAAAAACCAATAGGTTCTAGCCATGTATCTTCAATACATACTGTCATAGGTGTGTGCATTCATAAGTAAAATAAGTATGTAAATAAACATGATCACTATATAATTGTGTGTTAACCATGATACCATGACACTAGATGATATACACATGCCCTCAATCCAACACCTGTTAACCGGAAAACTATGATTCCTTACCATACTTGCTTTGGTTCCATAATGGAACCCTATCATCACCTCAAGTCATGTTATCTTAACCAATTTATAGCCTATAACCAATGACTTAGATTAGGGTGGTGTCCAAACATCTACCCAATACCCAAAGAGATAGAGAATGATCATACATCCACATCTCAACCAAGTTTCTCATCACTCAAGATAGGGTCCATCTGTCATGTCTCACACCACATCACAACCCAAAACCTCTTTGTCCATCCTCAACCCAAGAATACTCAAGGAAAGGTCACTAATCCACATCATTCATCATATCACAAACCAACCACTAGGGTATTCCTCAACCCAAGCCTCTCATTGTAAGGTCCAACACATGACCCAAGACTAATCAAGTCAAGGTCCCATTTCATGTATACAAGGACTATATATCTCCCATGACAGTCCAACAAGTTCCTATATAAAATCATGGAGATATAAGACCCATTATCCTCTACCCTAGTAGGTATTACACATATCATAATAATAATTACACAGAAACAAAAAAACACAGGGCTGATTCCTATCACACAACTCACCAGCTGATCCCAGGGCACTATCCACTCAATATCTATCCTCTCACCATAATATATCTCAAATCACCCATCAAGTCACACATTAATCCCTCTAGACCCATCATGATCTTAATCATAGATTCCATTATGCACCTGTCACCATTTAGTGACATCACTACCTGAAGGCTCATCCAACCCAGACCCTAAGGTCCCATACAAACTTGCCAAAGTCCCTCAACACTCTTGGTCCCTCTACCTAGAGATATTACCATTCCATCACATTATAACCAACCCTGGACTCAATATTTGGGGTCTAAATCCCATAAACCCTCCCCATATAAACCAAATTCCATGTCTTGAACAACTCCCATGACCCCCACCCAGGTCTCGTCACACATCCCTAAACTTTTCACCTAGAGGAAACCCCTATCCATTACACACTCCAAGTACCTAAGGAATTATCCCAATCACCTCACATACTAAGACTCTCCTATATCCTCAAGAGGTATATCCTAGTTACTCTTGAGACATAAAAATGTCTCACTAGTCATCACTCAGTACCAAACCCCTTATGACTACCCACTCTCCCTAGGAACTCAACTTAGGCTATCCCACATCCCATCTGTCACCCCAAGACCTCCTGGGGGTATCTTTTTAGTTCAACCAAATACCTATCCATTGGATACATAGTCTTTGGGTGGTCCCAATTCACCAAAGTGAAAAAAATAACTTGACCTCATCCCAGGAGGATCAATTCCGCCCAGCCACCCCACCTAAGTGGCCACTCGATCCCTAGTCATTCTACCTAAATCTATACAGTTATGTAGATATGCACACCCATGCATAAAAATATATATTAAATTGTATTATAGGGTATAACTACTTGGAACATGAAGTTAAACCCTCTCCAAGATTTTCTAATCCTTGTCCACACTCTTAGGCACTTATCTCACATAATAAAATAATAATAATAAATTATAATCATTCATAATTAATTATTAAAATTAATTTAAATATTAATATATTCCTAAAAACTCATCTAATATTATATTCTCACTGAAACCTCAATAAATAGGGTATAGTTTACTCCCAACAAATTCTTAGACCTAATCCTTACAAATCCCCAAACATTTCACCCGATTCAATAAAACATTTAGTCCAATTTAGGAATAATCCTTAGAAATAATCATATGGAAATGTAACTTCATTGAAATAGTGTGTGATGATGTAAAACAATGTCTTAGGAAATTATCTACAAAAGTCAAGAAAAATACCTATAAATTGGGATGATTTTGACTATACTATAATGAAAATAATCAAGAAACCCTAGTTAAAATCACACAAAAATAAATGTCCATCACTGAGAAACTAAAAAAAGAGATTTTAGAGGATTAAAACACCTTTAAAATACATTTTAATATACCAAAATAAATCTATATTCAAGGGAAATCAAATAAAGGTAGTGGAAGGGGATAATTTTCCAAAATGACCATCTCTTAATGCCCAATCCACCTAAAATCCTAAGGCACTCTAACACAAAAATTATGGAGCTATGTCCATATAAAAATACACAACCAAGACTGGTTCATGGTGTGAACATGGGTTTTATTCCATGGAACCTTTCTTAGGAAGAGGGGTCCTCCCTCTGCTTGACACTTTCATAGTGCAAACCATAGATTCATTGTAAGGACCCAACCTTAAACATTACATAATATTGATATTTATATCAAGAATTCATTCTCTTACATTTTAGGATATTTTTAGGTTTAGAGTTTTCAAGAATTAGTTAACAATTCATACATGATAAAACCATATAATACAAAGTGGACACTTCTGATCAGAATCCATTCTTCCCACCATATAAAACTTTTAAAACAAAAAATGATTTAATTTCATGAAAAATATTCACGACTTTCAACTTTAAATCTTCCTTTCACTTACCCATCCATAAATCTTGTGAAAAATAGTTTAAAAGTGTGGGATGAGTACAAAAATATTAGTAAGATATATAAAAATAAAGAAAACCGTTAGTCTAGTGAAAACATAAAAACTTATGTAATGTTTAACTTTATCTTAATAATTATTTGATCATATGAAAGGAAAATTTTTACATGAAAAAACTCACTTTTATATCAAATAAATTCTTTAAAAACCCAAAGCAAGCAATTAAAAACACTTTTCAGTAACTTAGAGAATCACCTTCATAACTTATTTTAAACCCATGTTAGAAGTAACTAGAGCCCAATTAAATCCATATGAGAAACCCTTTTGTAAATACCTCCTTATTTCCTATTATTACAGGTAACATTACCCAATTCACTGGATCTCTATCTGGGTACACTCATCATTTAAGCTATAATGGGATCACCCAACGCTATCTAGGAGAACCTGTCATATAAACTATAACAGGATCACCCAACACTATCTGGGTGCACCCATTTATCATGTATAATGATCAAGTATCATATCATGAATAATTCCTATTTTTTATTATTTCAATTTTTTCTTCATAATTTAAAAAAAAACTTCTTTAAACTTATAAGAAAACCACTTTTGGATATCAAAATACCCTTTCTTTTAGAAAACCATTTTTAATACTAAAACATCATTTTCTTCAATTTTTTTCCAATAAAAAAATAGCCAAAAAAGGTAAAGGGTTTTATTTTAATATAACATGAAATCCTTCAAAGGAATATAGAAATAAAATAATGGCTAGGGCGGCGTAAAATTCATTATTGTAGTATATAACATTCCTATTGTCCTTTTTTAAGGCGTTCTGTATAAAACACCTAAAAAGATTTCTTTTTGAAAAAAATTTAAATAAAGTAAAATAAAAATAAAATGTACTTTATAAAATATTTTATGTATACATAAAAACTTTCATAATATCATTTTAAAAACATGTACATAGAATATTAATAGTTGGAAGGAAAATATTAAAAGCTATTTTTTTAGAGAAAGGTCCCTTATCACTTTGGAAATATTTGAATCATAATACCCATGAAAGAATAACATTAAAAAAGCTATAATGACCATTATAATATATAAATTCATGATATAAAATTTCAAAAGTTCTATATATACACTTTTTAAAAGAGTATAGGTGTACAACATCAAAATATGCCCCAATGAAAGGAAATTGAGACAAAGTCCCTTACCTCTAACTTGTCACGTGTGTCTTTATATTCCAGAATAATAAAATTATGTTAATTATTTACTTTATTTAAATCATTTTTAAAGTTTATTATTAATTTTATTTCACTTATTACCATGTTATATGAAATTACTCAATCAATTAAGTATACACTAGATTTTTTGACCATATTCGGATTATATGTCAAAAATGAATTTGGTAGGTTGACTATGGTCAAAGAGGTTATTATTTAAACTTATATAATAATAATAATAATGAAATAATTATCATATTTATACATAAATTATACTTTTTATATCAATATTAATTTTTTTTGAGAAATGAAATACGTTATGAGCATGGAGATGGTAGGTCGTGCATACACATTAGTGATGTTTCTATTTCTCAAAAATCATCATAGAAAATAGGTAAGTAATATTTTATATTTATATAATGATAATAATATAATATATAACATATTATTTCTATAAATATATTTAATATATCATCCATGTGTTGTGGTGATGAAAAAATAGTCACATTGCTTCATGAAGGTGACAATCCACACGTACATGAACGACATTATCACTTTTTCGATGAGTGAAAAGGTAAGAAAGAAAATGATATATTATATATTAGAAATGATAAATATGTGATTAGTATCATAATTATGTAATTTATATCACATATATTTACTATTTTTACCCTTATTACCTTCCATGTGATGCATTAGTGAAAAATGAATCACATTGCTTCGTGAGGCGGTGGTCTGCCGTACACATGAGCAACATTATCATATCCCCTACATAATGGAATGTTAAAAGGTATATATAATATACTTAATAAAAAGGTATAATTATTTTATAAATATCACATATATAATTTATATACATCATCATAAACAACCGTGATAGGTGGTAATGGAAAAAAATGACATCGGTTCATGAGGTGGTAGTCCGCCACACACACGAACAAATATTTTGTAACCCATTTTATGGAAGTGGAGATGGTAATAGGACCTAAAATTAACATAAAAAACATAATTATATTTAAGATAATAATTTTTTATATCATAATGTTATAATAATAATTGAAGTATGTGGATGAAGAAATAAAACAAAAATGCTCGTTGATGAATGTAACCTCTTCTTTGGGTAACTTCTTTTGGTTTGAAAAAAAGGCATTACTTAGTAAGATTTATGCCCAAAATAAGGCTTATATGATGATAATATGTAATTAGATAAGTTATTAGTGTAGTTATTGGATGAAAGAATGGGGTTTTATGGTTTGAAGAGAGGAGGAGAGGGGGTTTCCTTTTATAAGTGAGGTGAGCAGCACATTAGAAATTTTTCTAAAGAATGAATTACAACCACATTTTTTGCATGTAAAAAGGGTTAAATAATGGTCCATTATCTATCCTATAAAATATAAGGTATAAATATTATCTTTTAATAAATTTTATAAAAGTTTTTAGGTCATTTTAATCCTTATCTTTTTAGTTCAATCCCCGGTAAACCCATTTTTACATTAACCATAGTAATTAATTTTTACTATCTTTACTATTAATTTTGGTCAAAAATTAATTTTAAATTATTAGATAATATAAAATATGATGATTTAAAATATTTAATTCATTTTTACAGATTCAATTCATATAATTGAAAAATTTAATTTGAAATTAATCCCACAGACGCAATGAGAAAGCAAGGTTTCAACCAGAGTATTTTTTGAGCAAAAAATTGTTTTATATTGACTCTATAACAAATAATAATCATTATATAAAATTAAATTAATTTTTAATGATTTATAATATATAAATTTCATTTAAAACATTTATAATTAGATATTATATTAATTAATTAAAATATATAAACATCATGTATTTTAAAACACTTTTTAGAGAAATCCCGTTTTTAAACCCAAAAGAAAACTTATACTAAAAGACAATAAAAATTGATTAAAAAGTAATTAAGTGGATTAAATATAACCAAATAATAATTATATTAATTTAAATATCATTCAAAATATATTTTTACTTTTAAATTACTTAATTTATTGAAATGAAAATTCTTTTTACAAAAAAATTGTATGTTTTACTATTAACTGAAAAATCCATATTTTCTGAAAAAATCCCAGAATATCACCCAAAGTAAATTTTTTATATTATAATTTAAAAAATAATATTAATTTTTTAAAGTTAAAATTAAAAAATATATAAATTAAACTTTTAAATAAAACCATATAAGAAAAGTGTTTAGTTAAAACCATTTCCTTTTTGATTTAAAAATTACTTAATATTTTCATAATGAATATAAATGTCTAATTAATATTAATAAAAAAATGGTTTATTCTATCATTAACTAGTTTGTTAAATTCATTCCTTAATTTAACCTAGGTAGTAATCCCTATCCTCTACTTCCCTGTTCGTGTCTTGAACACACCTCATGAATGACTATCCACAACATGAATGACAATTCACACTCTTAATGGCTTGAAGCTGCGATTTTCCATAGCTCGACCACTTTACCACTACTAGAGTGATTCCCTGAACACTTGAGGCCTCTACCAAGCCTCAAACCATATCCAAAAACACTATTTATGGATGTCTATACATTCAGATTCTTGATATGAATCCCAATTAAAGATCTGAACCTCACTCTTGGTCTAGAAATTTGAACTTCCTCCGAAATGAAATTACCTGAAAAACCATGGGGTTTTACAAATGGCCAAACATAATTCTTCTTATCTCTAATAAGTTTTGATAGTTCTGTATTTATAAATATCAATATATATCAATCATCAATTCACCAATTACTCACTGTGCTCCATCTATTAATTTCAAATACTCTTCTACTAAGAAATTCCAAACACAAAGGCACATTATTTAACAGAAGATGAGTCACCCAATCACCCTTGGTTTCAAAAATAAGATAATTTTTACCTTAAATATATATCTTTATACAACATTATTTCATTAATAAATTCATCAAGAAGCTTGTGGTTCTACCCACTATAAGTCTTTACCCACGAAAGTTGATTCTAAGTCACAACGCTCCCCACCATAAAAATCCGCTTTTCGGAAGAAAATTCCAATTTCTAGTGGTCTATTAACCTGACAAAAACATTTCAAACAATGATTATAATTCAATATCCATATCACTATATCCAAAATCATACAATAATTCTGATAATACCACTTATGGACGACCTTTCCTGAAAATGCTTGGTTTCACCTGCTGACGCATTACGAAACTACCCGATCAAAATAACTTAACACTGAAGGATTTGTAGAATCACTCAAAAACCCACAATGATGTATGAACCTAACACTTAATGAAGTTCCATGGTTGTATCATCAACCACTTACACTAGTTATCATGCAGTTACGTCAATAACCAGTGCAACCTCGATCCAAATCACCCTCTAATCATACCAAAACCACTCAATCTTTATTCCAACACATTAAATCATACCAAAACAACCTATAAATACTAAATCTAGAATTTAGTAAATAACTAGATTACATGTGAACTTTTCACACATTATTATTCTGATGCTACCTTGACCATCAACCAATCGGTCTCACCACTTCCCACAATCCATCCTACACGAGGGTCATTTCTATCATGACCAATATGCAAATCCACTATAGAATCATCATTATTGTCACCTTACCAAACCAAAACCTGAAATCCATAGACTAATCTCTATCCATTACCACACATAATTTCTAGACATGATCATCCCACTCATACCCAAATGCCAACACAAAACACCAACCATCACCTATTTCCAACCCACTAGGAACATCATCCACAACATCCACTGAGATTCATCCATAATGTGGGTCACACACTCAAATGGATAATGGTTAAATCCTTAAAATATGTATTCCCTTAAACTTCTCCTTGAGAACTAACCTAAATGGGTCCCAATACCACACCTCCCTAAAAATTCCTATCAAGGAACAAAACCTTGAGCCATCACTCCTGCACGCATCTTACCTATAAAACACTACCTGAGTTCATTTTTAACCTAAAAAACTCTCAATAGACCCACACCCAGTCTTTTCACTAATCCAAAATTCAACTAAGAATAAAAAATAGCTAGCCCACACTACCCTCACATGTCACAACCCATCCCTTGGGGCCCGTACCGTGACTACCCCAAGCCTGCCTTCCATAGGCCTTGGCTGGTGACTAGCACCAGAAAGGCATATACCAAAAAGGGAAGTCATTGCCTTTAAAGATGTACACACACCGACAGGGAAAACTGAAAAAAGCTAACCATGAAGGAAATAAAAGTAATACAACCACAACAAAGTACCAACACTAAGAGTAAAGTGTTTAAATTGAAAGTAAAGGGCCCAGAATACAAGTCTAACTGAAAGAAAAGTACAACAAAATAAGTACAAGCTCCGAAGGTTGTCCACCTAGGATCCTACCTGAAGGGTAGGTACATCTCTCCTTCAGATGTTACTATATCACACCACATCTATTGATCCACCTCCGAGCACTATCTAGTCCTCGATCCCCAAAGTCCTAGTCAAAGCTGTTCGTCGTCTGTACAAGACACAGTAGGTGTGGGTGAAGCTCATGCAGGGGTGAGTATAATAATACTCAGTAGGGACCCCAAGACCCCCTAAAGGTCTCTCAATAATCCATGAAGGAAAACACTACTAAGGAAATATCACAAAGGTAATACCACTAGGAAAGATCTCAAACACATAGCACAAAGTAAAAGACGTAGCTCACACCAGGTATAACTTAATTACAGAAGTAAGGATGATTAGTCGTAAAGCTAGATCATCTTATTCTATTGATAAGCTCTACTTATGATCCACATAGGGTCACTAGGTTTTGATCCACATAGGTTCGCTAGGTGCTGACCCACATAGGATCTCTAGGTATTGAACCACATAGATTTTCTAGGTACTCACCCACACAGGATCACTGGGTGCTGACCCACACAAGATTTCTAGGTGAAGACTATAAGAGTTGTTGTCCTATAACAAACTGCTTGTACTTTTATTACATGGATATTTAATTTATTTAAATATTAAACATCTTATTACATATTGTTCATTTTTCTACATGACTATGATGTAATATTGTCCTAGAGTATTTGTTGCATTGATAAGGTCCTGAAAGTTCCCCACTATGATGAGAAACTTGAATTTATATATCAATATTCTTAAATATAGTTCTATGGTTGGATGAAATACTATGAAGGGACACATAGCATGCAGAACGTCTAGTGGGAGTACTCATAAGCAGATGAGACTTCCTCTCATGAAGTTCTCACTTGGTAATCTCCAAGACAAGAGATTATGAGAACAGATCCACCAGTAGGAATTCTGCATGTTTTGGTGTCATCAAATATTTCTATCTGCGAGTGTGTGTAATGATCCTTAAACTTTAAGATTATCATTAATATGTGTCATGAATCGTGCACTTTGATTTACTGACGAAAACCGTCACACAGATAGTTGGTAGGAAGTAGGGTACATTGGGTGCGTCATGAGTGACATGATATTAATGGATAAGTTGAGGAAGGATTTGCCCCTTCTATTTATGGAAGTTGATACCTTAGTCATTTGATTGAAATAGAAACATCATGCAAAATTCCATAGCCATGGTGTAATGATGAGTTTATTTTAGGTAGTCAAAGAATGATGTATCAAGCATAAAGGTTGATGACATTATCATGAAACCTGCTTGAAAAGATATTTAGACAAAGAGATTATATTACACAGTGAGCATTCGTATGTGGATGTCGTTGTTGTGACTTTACGTTCTTTCTCTTGGGTTCCTTGACCCATTGCTAGATAGTACTCTTGGAATTTAGGCAAACCCACCTAATGCCAACAAGAAATAATCCTATAGGGTCACACATTAAGTGTTTTTGGTGGTCTCGGATAAATTCTATTTGAATTTAATTAATGAAATAAATATTATTCTCAAGACCATGGAATAATTTTATTAAAGTTAAGATGATCATATAAATTTAATTAAATATATTTATTTATTTTATTGAAAATTTAATAAATATTTATTTACTAGTTTGTAAATAAAATATTTATTTTAGAGAATAAATTATTTATTTATTTATTCACATGTTCAATAAATTGAAGTTGAGTTCGAGCGGACCAAGGCCAGTCCATTAGTAAAATAATTATTTACAAGATGGTAAATAATTATTAGTTGGAACAATTTAAAATAATAATGATTCTCCTATTATTTTGTGACGTGGAATTTTATTCATAATTCTATTTTGCGCAAGTTGGCGCACCATAAATATTGACGCAATATTATTATTATGAGCATGGGTTTTCTCTAAGTTAATGAATGTATTTAATTTCTATTATTAAATTAAATATTGTAACTAAAGTTCCATGCATATAAATATACAAGTACATCTATTGTGCTATAGTGAACACACCACACACTTGTTGAATTGAGAATTGTTGAGCTAAACAATTTCTCTCTCTAATCCTCTTCCCGCCCCTCTCAAGAACGAGAGACATTCTTCAAGGCTAAAGAACAAGCGATCAAGAATGATCGACACAATACACTCGCTTCACCACACTATCACCCGAAGAATGATTTATATCGATTGAAGGCCATCGAAGCACGTGTGGATCACCGCTAGAGGGATTCTAGTTTGGATCCTTGTAAGCGCAATGAGATAATCCGGAAGGGTCATTCCAAATGATCAACATTATAAATGAAGAAAATACCGAAGATCCATGTGTTATTTTCTTTATGAAATTAATTAAATTAATTAGAAACATGTTGTGCAAGATACTCTCTAAAGGTTTCGTGCCTCTTAATTCTTTATCTAAATATTTGATTCTATTCTATGGAGACTAACATTCATCATCTTATTGATCCAAAAATAATCATTGATCATGGTAAAAATTAAAGTTGGGTGTCGGCCCAACCGTGCTTCCGCTGCACCTGAAACCTACAAGTGGTATCAGAGCAGTTACATCATAGTTTATAATTATTTAAATATTTATTTAATGATTTATGCGTTTAATAATTTAGTTGTTTCAATTCAAGTTAATCAATCTGCAAATCTGAATCTCGAGATCTGTTCCTATTTTGTTTCTTGTTCACCTTACAAAAACGATATTTTCTTTTAATTTTGATTAAAATAAAATAGAGGATCTCTTCCAGAGGTGCCAAAGCTTCCTGTCCGTACAACACTAGAACACACGACATGTATTTGGTAGTACACATCATGTATTCAAGATTCAATGCATCAGACCAGTTTTCCAAACCAATCCGTGCATTGGAGTCTTTCTAAGTCTTAAATGACTCTGTGTGTTGACCAGGAACAGGTGGCATACGGTTTCCGGATTACACGCCATGTAATCCACTGGACACATTGTGTAGTCCCTTTGGGTTAGGGTTGGACCATGTACCCCATACAAGACTTTCCCGGCTAGAAACCATGTAACACAGATACTACATGGCGTGTGGCCCACTAAACAAGCCATGTACTCTGAAGATTTCCAAAGTACATCTATATGCCATGTCCCTGGGCATGTACTTAGGATGGACGGTGAATGATAGTACATGCCATGTAGTCGGAACTACATGCTGTGTACTCATCCAAATTACACAGATTTATTAAATTTTATTATTATATTATACAAACCCTTGAGACGTGTACCATAGTGCATGCGTAAAGCTGAGGCACAACACGTGATAGATGTTTTATATATATGTGTTTAATTTAACATCTACATAATGTTCATTTCTACTCATTGGGTAGTTATGAACAAGAATTCACCGAGTTTCCTCCAAGATACAAGTTACGTACAAAGATAATTTTAAATGAATTTATTTGTTTAAAATTATGATGGATGATAATCTCAAGGAAATTCAGGAAAAGGTTTTAAGATAAAAGGATTTATTAATTAAAGATGAAAATTAATTGATTTGAGAGTGATTTATCTTAAACAAGAACGATTAAAGAATTGAATTCTAGTTTTATTTATGTATAAATATCATTACATGTATGGATGATAATGAGCTAGACCAATACCTTTGTATGTGGATGGTTTCTTTTAATTAATTTATTTAAATTAAATTTGTTTGCATGTGAGCCTTCTCCTCATTAATATGTAGGGCCTTCGTGCCCAATGTTTCTTTTATGTAAAAATCATTTTTTACCCCTCAACTGCATGTGATTTTAAATAAAGTCATATGCAATGGATGAAACTCCCAAGCTAGTGGAGGCAGTTCAAGCTGGAGTCAAGACGAAACCAATCCCAGGAGATACAAAGGTGGATAGGTGGAAAGATGTAAACACGAACCCAAAAGGTTCAAGATGTTTCTCCCCTAGGCCAGGGTTAGTTTATCAACCACTAGATAAACTAACCATTAGAAAATCTCATGATCATTCCCTTTATTTTATTTCTGTTTGTTGCATGGTTTATCATTATGGATGTGTTGTCACATAATTAATGAATTAAAAAAACATGCAAGATGGAACTAAAATAAACCATACTTATGCATATATATTATCAAGACATGGTTAATCATATAAGTAAGTTCCACTTAATATTAACAAGCATGTGATAATGATAATAATAAATTTACTCATAAGATATAAAAATCACTCAAATAAAATATTAAGTCAGATGAAGCCTTCTATTACTTGATTAAGGGAAAAACTCTATAGAAATATGTTTTTGACCAACCCTTGTTGGGACACTTACTTTTATATAGGAATCACTTATGAAAGGTTTCGGGTTGACTTAACCATATTACATCAAGAGGAGTATCCCTTGCTAGACTTGGTGTAATATTAGAGGCAAGAGTTAATGAAATCCAAAAGTTGTGATTTTAGGATTGGGGAATCCACTCAACAGATCAAGGAGCTGCAATCCCATAGTTGAAAAAGAACTACCTACCTAAATACCTTCTAATATATTGACTAACCCTTGTTGGGGTTATGCGAAGGGGAACATGGATCCTTGCAACTAGAATGTTCAGGAAATTGGACATTATGAGTTCAATGGTGAGGGCCATTGGGACTTGATAAAATAGTGGGAGACTTAACAAAAATTTATTATTTCTCATAAAATGTAATCAAGAAAGTACTAATGATCTTCTCTTTTAATTGTAGAATAAAAATGAAAATCTTGTCAACCACACTATCCCTGCGATCAATTTTGGATAAAGACAACATCCTCACCGGTAGTAAATTATAGGAATGATTTAGACACCTTCGGGTTATCCTATTCCATGAAAGGAAGTCTTACATGTTGGATTTATCATTACCTGATCCACATGCCAAAGAGGCAAGTGATGAGGATTTCCTAGTCTATGAGAAACAGATGAACGACACGATCGACGTTAAATGTTTGATGCTATCATCAATGTCTAGTGAGCTCATGAAGTCTCATGAAAACATGGTTTCTTATATAATGATCAAGAACCTCCATGGTATTTACTATTATAAAGAAAGACAAGAAAGGTTTGATATCTCTAAGGCACTCTTTCAAAGTAAGCTTGGAGAAGGTGCCCTAGCTGGGCCTCATATAGTCAAGCTCATTAGCTACATTGAGCGCCTAGAGGTTATAGGGTTTAAAATCCACAAAGAACTGGGTACCAATCTCATTATCACATCACTCCCTCAGAGATTGTCTAACTTTATTGTCAATTTCAATATGAACAACATTGAGAAGTTTCTATCTGATCTTCTTATACTCATTCGCCAAGTGGACAAAGATATGAAGTGTGAAAAGCCTTCTATCCTTATAGTGAATAAGAGGAAAGGGAAGGTGAGAGATTTAAGACCAAATCTTCTTTAAGACCTTCCAATAAAAGGAAGATCAAATGGGAGGCAAAGAAACATGAGGCTATTTGTTTCGCATGTGGAAAGAAGGGCCACTGGAAGAAGAACTGCACCATGCCTAAGATGTAGGGGGAAGCTTCAGGTGCGTTTGTTACTGAATGAAATTTATCTGTTTCTACAAATTGGGTATTTGACAAAGATTTTGGTGCTCACATATGTATCCAAATACCTGAACCAAGTATATTTAGAAAGATTGACCGAGGGGAGGTAGATCTACGTGTAGCCAACTGAGCCAGACTTGCTGCTGTAGCTATCGGGGACTACCACCTCACATTGCCAACTAAGATGATCTTGGTGTTAAAGGGTTGTTATTATGTGCCATCTATTACTAAAAAAATTGTTTATGTATCCAGATTAGATAGATATGTTTTTTTAAAGTTTAGAAATGAATTTTTCTTCTTTTAAAAAGATAAAATTTGGTTTGGTAGGGAACATCTATACAACAGTATTTACATGTTTTATTACACAAACCTAGTAATGGAAATCAATAACAAAGATACTTCACATGACTCATACCACACCCAACTTTGGAATCAACGTCTAGGTCATGTAAATGAGAAATGATTGATAAAGTTACATCAAGATGGATATTTATATTCTTTCAAACTAAAATCATTTGGCATATGTCATGAATTATTACAAGGAAAAATGACCAAAGCCCCATTTAGTGGGAAAGGTGAAAGGGAAAAAGAAATTCTTGAATTGGTTCAGACTGATGTGTGTAGACCACTTCCAGTTGAAGCAAGGGGAGGGTACTCATACTTCATAACTTTTACTGATGATTTTAGTAGATATGGATATATCTACTTAATGAGGTATAAGTCTGATTCTTTTAATAAGTTCAAAGAATACAAGAATGAAGTTGAGAACCATCTTGGTAAGAAGATTAAGAAACTCCGCTCAGACTGAGGTGGAGAATATCTTAATCAAGACTTAATTCATTACTTACAAGAGTTTGGGATCCTATCCCAACTCACTCCTCCTTACATGACCCAATGGAATGGTGTGAGAGAAAGGAGGAACCATATATTTTTGGACATGGTGAGATGAATGATGAGTCATGTGAGTCTTCCATTATCCTTTTAGGGATATGCATTACAAACAGAAGTGCACATACTAAACCAAGTATCAACTAAATCGATAAATGATATTTGATATGAGTTATGAAGTGTGAATAAAGCCTTGTTATCAAATTTACATGTGTGGGGAAGCGATGCGTTTGTTAAGGTATCTTCGGGTAACAAACTTGCACCCCGAGGCACAAAGTGTACCTTTATAGGATAACCCAAGGAAACAAGGGGATATTACCTATACAACCCCTAAAAAAAGGTTATAGTATAAAGACACGCCATATTCCTTGAGAGGGAGAAAATCTCTAAAAGAGATAGTGGGAGCGAGATAGACTTCGATGAAGTTGAGGCTCAAGGTATAAAAGAGTTGGTACAGGAGCAGATTCCACAAATCCCCATGGAAGAAAGAACTATTCCAGAGACATAAGAACTACGTAGGAGTACAAGATAGGTTAGAGAACTAGAACAATACAATTTTCTAGTTATCGAGGATGGTGAATCATTATTAGTTGATAATAATGATCCTTTAACCTACAAAGAAGCAGTAAGTGACACATATGTTTCCAAGTGGTAAGAAGCCATGAATTCTAAAATGGATTCCATGTACCAAAACCAATTCTGGATTTTGGTAGATCCTCCAGTTGATGTAAATCCTATTGGTTGAAAATGGGTATTCAAGAAGAAATTGGACATGGAAGGACAAGTTAGTACCTATAAGGAATGACTGGTTGAAAAAGGGTTCAAACAGTATTAAGGAATTGACTACGATGAAAAATTTTCACCAGTTGAAATGCTGAAATCCATCAGAATTCTATTAGCCATTTCCACTTACCATGACTATGACATTTAGAAAATGGATGTCAAAACAGCCTTCCTTAACAGGATCCTTTAGGAAGATGTCCACATGACACAACCAGAAGGATTTATGACTACAAAGGATGCCAATAATGTATGAAATTTTCAAAAATCCATTTATGGATTAAAGAAATAATCCATGTTATGGAAAATTCGTTTTGATGAAGCCATAATGAAATTTGGTTTTTTCAAGAAGGAATGTGAGCCTTGTGTCTACAAACAGTTTAGTGGGAGTGTAATCATTTTTCTAATAGTATATGTTGATGACATATTACTTATTGGAAATGAGATACCAATCTTACAATTTGTTAAGGCATGGTTGAATCAATTCTTCTCTATGGAGGACTTGGGTGAGGTAGCATATATTCTTGGGATCAAGATCCATCGTGATAGATCCAAGAGATTGTTGGGCCTAAGTCAAAGTACATACATTGATAAGATACTGAAGAGATTTAGTATGGAACAATCCAAGAGGGGATTGTTTCCAGTGTCACATGGAATTCATCTTTCCAAGAAAACGCGTCCTCAGACACATGAAGAAAGAATGATAATGGAAAGGACTCCTTACACATCAGTGATTGGGTCAGTCATGTATGTCGTGCTATGTACTAGGCTGGATGTCTTCTATACATTAAGTGCGGTAGACAGATATCAAGCTAACCCAAGTGACCTCCATTAGATGGTAGTCAAGACTATCCTAAAGTATCTGAGGCATACTAAGGATATGTTTCTGGTTTATGGAGGAGATGGGGAACTAGTTATCAAAGGATATGCATATGCTAGTTTCTAGACTGATCAAGATGACATGAAGTTGCAAAAGAGATACATATTCACTTTGAATGGAGGTGCAGTGATCCAGAAGAGCTCAAAGAAGAGTGTGGTCATAGA
The DNA here is from genome assembly GCA_963277665.1 of Viscum album. Taxonomy (NCBI): domain Eukaryota; kingdom Viridiplantae; phylum Streptophyta; class Magnoliopsida; order Santalales; family Viscaceae; genus Viscum; species Viscum album. The sequence continues at coordinate 1,955,072,864 of OY728164.1, forward strand.
TTCTATAGTAGAGTCTGAGTATATCGTAGCTTCTGAGGCAGCTAAAGAAGCAGTTTGGATGTGAAGATTTTTCTAGGAGCTGGATGTGATACCTAGCAATAAAGATCCCATCACATTGTACTGTGATAATACTACATCGATGGTTCTCGCAAAATATCCAAGGTCAAATCAGCAGATGGAGAACATACTTCAGAAGTATCATCTCTTGAAGGATTTTTCTCAGAGAGGTGAAGTTTCAGTGAGCATTATTTCCACAGAAGACAACATGGTAGACCCCTTGACTAAATACTTGACTCAGTAGAAACATGATAACAATGTGAGGTGTAGCAGAAAAAATGTCATAGGAAGTTGTATCTAGTCCAGGTGGGAGTTTGTAGGAGTTGGTGGCCTAGAACCAACTGGTTGTACTTTGATTACATGTATATTTAATGTATTTAAATATAAAACATCTTATTACATATTGTTCATTGTTCCGCATGACTATGATGTAATAATGTCCTAGAGTATTTGTTGCATTGATAAGGTCATGACAGTTCCCTGCTATGATGAGAACCTTGAAATTCTATAACAATACTCTTAAATATAGTTACACGGTTGGATGACATACTATGAAGGGACACATAGCATGTAGACCGTCAGGTGTGAGTACTCATAAGCAGATGAGACTTCCTCTCATGAATTTATCATTTGGTAATCTCTAAGACAGAAGATTATGAGAACAAACCCACCAGTAGGAATTCTACATGTTTTGGTGTCATTGGATATTTCTATCTATGAGAATGTGTAATGATCCTTAGACTTTAATATTATCATTAATATGTGTCACGACTCACATAATTTTATTTACTGACAAAAACCGTCACGCAGAAAGTTGGAGGGAAGTAGGGTACGTTGGGTGCGTCACGAGTGACATGATATTAATGGATTAGTCAAGGAAGGATTTTTACCTTACATTTATGGAATTTGATATCTCGGCCCTTTGATCGAAATAGAATCATCATGCGAAATTCCATGGCCATGGTGTAACAATGAGTTTATTTCAGCTAGTCAAAGAATGACGTATCAAGCATAAATGTTGATGACACTATCATGAAACTTTCTTGATGAGATATTGAGACAAAGGGATTATATTAAACAGTGAGTATTCATATGTGGATGTCATTATTGCAACTTTAAATTCTTTCTCTTGGGTACCTTGACCTGTTTCTAGACAGTACTCTTGGACTTTAGGCAATCCCTCCTAATGCCAACAAGAAAGAATCCTAGAGGGTCACACACTAAGTGTTTTTTGTGGCCTTGGTTAAATTCTATTTGAATTTAATTAATGAAATAAATATTATTCTCAAGACCGTGGAATAATTTTATTCAAGTTAAGATGATCACATAAATTAAATAAAGTATATTTATTTATTTTATTGAACATTTAATAAATAATTATTTACTAGTTTGTAAATAAAATATTTATTTAAGTGAATAAATTAATTAATTATTTATTCGGGTGGTCAATAAATGGAAGTGGAGTTCGAGCGGACCAAGGATGGTCTGGTAGTAAAATAATTATTTTCAAGATGGTAAATAATTATTAGTTGGCATAAGTTAAAATAATAATGACGCTGCTATTATTTTGTGACGCGGAATTTTATTCATAATTCCATTTTGCACAAGTTGGCGCACCATAAATAGTGACGCGGTATTATTATTATGAGCATGAGTTTTCTCTAAGTTCATGAATTTATTTAATTGATGTTATACAATTAAATATTTCAACTGATGTTCCAGGCATATAAATATACAAGTACGTCTATTTTTCCATAGTGAACACACCACATGCTTGGTGAATTGAAAATTGTTGAGCTAAAAAATCTCTCTCTTGAATCCTCTTCCTACCCCTCTTAAGAATGAGAAAAGTTATTCAAGGCTGAAGAACAAGATATCAAGAATGACTGACATAGGACACTCGCTTCGCCATGCTAGCACCCACAGAACGAGTGGTGCCGATCAGAGGCCATCAGAGCACGTGTGGATCACCGCTAGATGGATTCTACTTTGGATCCTCACAAGCACAACGAGATAATCCAGAAGGTTCATTCTGAATGATCAACATCATCAAAGAAGAAAATACCAAAGATCCATGTATTCTTTTCTTTATGAAATTAATTAAATTAATTATAAACATGATGTGCAAGATCCTCTCTAAAGGTTTTAGGCCTCTTCCTTCTTTATCTAAATATTTGATTCTATTTTGTAGAGATTGGCGTTCATCACTGTATTGATCCTAGAATAATCATTGATCATGGTAAAAAATAAAGTTGGGTGCTGGCTTAATCGCACTTCCACTATGCCTGGAACCTACACTGACCCACATAGGATTTCTAGGTTCTGACCCACAGAGGAATGCTATTCATTATTCACGTCATAGCCAGCCATTGGATTCCCACAATCTGCAAGCTTGATTCTAGGAGGATCTGGTTCTAAAGACATTGGTTGTACCTTAACCTCCATGAAGTCCTACATAGATTAACCCCAAAGTATCATCTCATCGTAAGGGTCTCAACGCAACAGACAACACGTCGAACGGACGCCCGGTCGGTAAGATATGGACATTTTTGTAAAAAAGGCCCGATTGGATTTGTGTCTGATCCAACCTATACATATGCCAACTTACTCCAAAACACTTGTAGAGTATCTCAGAAGGACTTCCCGTTGCAAGGATCCCAATGACACTGACGACGTGACAATCGAACACTCAATTTGAGAGATATGGGCGTTTTTGTGAAACAGGGGCCGGTTGGGTCTGACCCAGGTGGGTCGACCCAACCCGACCCAATCGGACTAACCCGACCCGACCTGGTCTAGCCTGGGCTTGGCCCATTGGGTTATGGGTCTGACCTAGGCTGATAGGGCGGGTTCGGCCTGGTAGCATGGGTCTGGCCCCGTAGCGAAAGTCCGACCTGGTAACACAGGTCCGAAACAGTAGCGTGGGTTCGGCCCGGTAGTGCGGGTCCAGCCTATGGGTTCACTTGATCTGCCAGAGGTAGACTAGCCTTCGGACTGGCCAGGACGTAGCTCCCAGCTACATCCGGCTCTTCTGCTGCCCAGCGGATGCGGGGCCTCCTCTCCACCATGGTCGAGTGACCGCAGACCACCTCATGCCGTATCGCACGCGGTCTCCAATGTTGCCGAGTGACCTCGTTCTCCACATCACCTCAAGAACTGATTCCATGTGTTGAATTAGTTAACATGGTGCCAGTGTGGTGCCGCAGATATCCAGTGCTGCGGTCGAGTGACAACGACCTCCACCATTCGCTCGGGCGGCCCGGACGCGGCCTGCCGTTCACCTGGGCAGCTCAGACACATCCTGCCGTTCGTCCAGGTGGCTCAGACGTGGCCCTCCATCCCCACGCTGCCATGGCCAGCTGGCCAAGACCCTCTGCCACTGCGGTTCACTGACTCCCTATGCCCACGACCGCCACTGCGGTCCACCTACGGGCGGCGATGCGCTGGTGGTTTTCTTTTGCGGGGCACCAGAGTTGCTTTCGTGGTTTGTTTCTCAATCCATCTACACCTACAGAATCTTTAGGCCATCACTTTCACTACGACGGCCTAAAAATCACCTTTACAACATTTTGTGAAATCATCCATGAAGAACAGACATACGGAGGGGCTCGAGCCTTGTTCTTGTTGGCCCGCGCCCTCCACGTTAGTAGGTTAAAGACATGGGGAGGTTTTGGGATTTTAATTCAACCAACACAAGTGATAATATAATCTCGGATAGAGAAATATAAAAAATAATTCACCCTCCTACAAGAATGCACATTCCACGAATTAACCTGTTCTTGGGTTAATATGTGTTCTTCGTTTGGAATAAGAATGGGGAACTTTAAATTTTTCAGACTCCTACCTCTTTGGCATTTGTTTCCATAGCATTATGTCCTCTAGGTTTCAAGAAGTTGACGTTGTTCATCGCTTCCGACTCCGTTCTTTTAGGTACATCGAAGTTGATGACGTTCTGCGGCATTATTCATTCTTTGTCAGAGAGTTATCTCACCAAATTTTCATCAGATATTTCCCCATGGTTTAATTCTCCACTCTCTAACATGTTCATTTAATAAAAAGAAACACATCGCAATGTTTCTGTTAAGCTGTGATGTTGCATCGTTACACTATTTCATTTATGAAAGAGTGTAGTGGTTATGCTTGCACAACGAGCCATTAAAGGGCTTCCTTAATTGCAACTTCTCATTGCCTTATCTCTGCTCCACAGTTTCATCGTCCGCCACTCAATGGTGCGAAAGAAAAATAAAATAACTTTTTAAAGTTATTTTATTATTTTTTAAAAAATTCCCAAAAATTGACTTTTTCGTCCGACCTTTGCCGGTCGAAGTTAAGTCCTTTCTAGGTGAATCCCAGCGTTCTGAGTTCAACAATACCCTTATATTTTCGATCTGAGCACCAGTCCAAATGTTAGAAAATCCCACTTGCACGTTTACTGAATGTACCTTAATAAAAGTTCAAAATTACATTCCAGGAACTCCGGGCCTCAAAATCACGCGTTGTCAAAGCACACGGTCTCAAAATAATTCCATATAATTAAAAAAAATTACACAGAAATTCAGAGACATTACATTCTCCCCACCTTAGGTATCTACATCCCCAAAATCCAATACAAGGACTAATAAAAAAAGCGGGGGTACTAAGCATGAATCTGAGCCTCCCACTTCCATGTGCTCTCCTGGAGGTTCCTGTGCTGCCACCGAATGTGAACCAAAAGAATCGACCATCCACAAAGGACCTGATCTTGTCAATCCTCTATGTTTACTAGAAACTCCGCAAATGTTTCCCCATCAACAATGTCCAGATCTCCCCAATCGATGATGTGAAATGGATCATGCACGTACCTCCTCAGTTGTGACACTTGAAAAACATCATTCACCCAGTGCATCTAAGGGGGAAGAGCTAGGTGGTACGCGAACTTGAAAAATCTTCTTAGGATCTAAAAAGGTCCGATAAACCTCAGAGATAACTTACCACCCTGGCCAAATCTTCGCAATCCCCGTTGGGGAGAGACCCGAAGGAAAACATTGTCTCCCTCCTCGAACTCCAAGGGTCTCCATCTCCTATCGGTGCACTACTTTTTTCCTCTCTGCGTAGTCCTCATCCACTCCTACTTCCATTCTTAGGCCTCACATACCCTATATCCAAAATACCTGTTGAGCTGGTCCAACCTAATCCACTACACATCTTGTGTTAAACCTGAAAGAATACATAAGGTCTACTTTCACACTGAGATTCCCATATAGGGTGTGAGAATAAAATTTTGTAGGGTCTCATAAAGAACCCAAAACATATGTTTTTATATGTGTGTGTATGTATGAGGAAAATAAATACATAAATAAACATTCTCCCTGGGTTTGCATGTAAAAACCAGGATACTATGACATGCAATGAGGTACACACACTTGTCAAGCCCCCACGTGATGACCAATCCACCATGGAACCCAACCATAACTACTTCAGAGCCATGATAGAACCATATATTCCGTTTGAATCATGATACCATAACCAATTCCTATCTTAGATCTGAATACTCATTGTAGGGTGGTATTCAAACCTCGACTCAATACCCGAAGAGATAGGGCACAATCATACACCTACATCTTAACCCGCTTTTTTATCACTCAAGGTAGGGTCCATCACTCATGTTCATATTACATCATGAATGAGAACCTATTTTAAGGTCCTTAACCCAATCATACTCAAGGAATGGTCACTCATCCAAATTTTGCATCGTACCATGACCCATCCCCCAGGGTGGTCCTCAAGCCAAGCATAATAAAATCAATGTTCTATTTCAAGAATATAAAGATTCCTTATCTCCGATGATATTCTATCCAATTCCTATCTCAAATCATGGAGATCTAGGTTTAAGGATCCTCTCCCCACCTAGTTTTCACCTATCAGAATCACAAGCACACACAAGCAGTAACATACATGGGTGCCACCCATCACACAACTCACCAGCTGATCCTAGGTCACTAGTCACTTGAGACCTATCACCTCACTAAAACACATCACAAATTTCCTTTCAGGGTACATATTAGGTCCTCCATACCAAGCACAATCTTTTCTCATCGATACCATCACACATCTATCACCCTTTAGTGACATCACTACTCGAGGGCTCATCTGACCTAGACACCAAGGTCTGATCTAACCCCACTAAATTCCCTCAAAACTCTTTGTCATGCTACATAGGGACCTTCCCAATCCATCACATTTTAATTGAGCCTTTTCTTAATAAGAAGGGTCTAAATCCCATCCAAAACCACCTTGGAAAATCAATACCAAGTTCCAAACAATACCTACCATCCCCACCCAGGTCTCTCTACAAATCTCTTAAGGGGTATCCCTTAACCCATACCCCATATAAAAATATTATCCATTACATATTCCAAATATTTTAGGGAGTATTCCACTCACCTCACACACCAAGACTCTCTTTTGTCCTCAAGAGGGAGTTCATAGTCACATGTGAGATGAAAAATCATCTCACCCATCATCACTTAACCTCAAGCCCCTCATTCCTTCCCACTAGCTTTATGAACTCAACCTAGGATATCTTATATCCCACATAACACCTAATAACTTCCTAAAGGTCTCTCAATATCTCAAAAAAATATCTATCCCCTTGGTGACATAGTCTTTAGGATATTCCAATTCACTACAGTTATAAAGTGAACTTGGTCCCATCCTAGGAGGCTCAATGGAACCATATCACCTCATACAAGGGGCCTCTCAATACCTAGTAATTCTACCCAAACCCATGAAGTTATGAAGGTATGCACACCCATGCATAAATAAATACATTAAATTGTATTATAGGATCCACCTACCTGGAACACAGAGTTAACCCCTCACTGAGATCTATTGCGTGTTATCTAAGACGATCAATCCTTGACCATGTTCCCAATCACCCATGTCACATCACAGAAAAACAAAAATTAATTATAAGTTTTTATAATTAATTATTCAATTTTATTTAAATAGAAATAAATATCTAAAAACTCATCGAGTAGTATTCACTCGTTAAAACCTTAAGCAAAAAGGTGCGGTCCACTCTTGACACATGACTAAACAAAATCCATAGAAAATACCTAACTATTTCACCTGATTCAATGAAAAATTTAGTTCAATTTAGGTAAAAACATTATGAAAAATCATATAGTAACATAAATTTACCAAAATGGCGTGTGACGATATGTAGACAATGTCTCAGGACATCCTATATGCAAGCTGAGAAAACACCCCATGAATCGGGACAATTTCCACCATAATCTAGTGGAAATCATCAAGAAACCCTAGTCTAAATCACAAAAAAGAAGCATCCATCACTGAGAAAACAAATTAAGTATGAGGATAGGATGAAAACACCTTAAATACTATAAGAATACACAAAAATGCACCCCTATTTAAGGAGGATTGAAGGAAGGAATGATAAGGGTAGAATAATTAAAAATATAATTCTCCTGACGTCCAATACCCTTAAAAATAAAGGTACCCTGAACCCAAAAGGATGAAAATACCCCATATAGAAAAAAATTCCTAGGACTAGTTTACAATGTGAATAGGGGGTCCACCTCATGAATACTTCCCCTAATAGAAGGGTCCACCATCTTCCTGAACATTTCAATGAAAGAACCATTTATTCACACCATGAATGAACCTAGGTTGTAAGACATCTCCTTTTATTCCCTATTCACATCCTAAATTATCCCCATGAGTAGTTATTCATGGGTGAATGACAATTCACACCATAAATAGCCTACGTTTGTTATTTCTAATATCTTGGTTACCTGACCACTACTCCAACACTTCCCCATAGACCTAAGGCCTATACCGAGCCTCAAACCACATCCAAAAATACAATTTTAGCATGTATAGAAATTTGGATTATTGATCTAAATTCCAATTCATTATATGAACCCCATTTACTGATCAAAAAAATTTAAACTTCTTCCAAAATTTAATGAACTATAAAACTTCAGGGTGTTACGTAGAAATGTAGACACACAAATATTTCTAATTATTCTATGTTATACTACCATTATTTCTTTTAAAATTAAATATTTGTGTGTTATAAAGAATTAGAATTTTTTCAATGAACATCAGTCCTACTAGTGTCTACCTATTTGAAACTTTGAACAAAAAGATACAATTTTTGGAATTAAATAGTTAGACAGAAATTGAAACCTTTTGGTGAATTTACCACAATGTCTGAAATTAGTTTTCTTCAATTTCAACTCATCGTATTGTATGTAAAAGTTATTAATTCTGGAAGTAAAGTGTGAGAGAAAACCCCTCAATATTTTGAATTTTTTATTTAACTTAACAAATTTGATTTTATCTTTTGAGGTTGGAACCAAAGTAGTCTCAGTATTAAGTTTGGAAGTTAACTTTGAATCTTTATTCCTATATGTATCTAACTTATTCTACTTCTTAGAAACCATAGATTTATGTCCCGTACAACTCTTAAAGAGTATTTGATAAGTGTCTTCAATATTTTAATATAATCATTTAACTCTTTATAAGATTTGGGCATTTTATCCTCCTCATATTACTCATCATCGTCTGATGAAAAACGAAAATTAACATCAAAACGATAAATTCATCAAGGCTTTAAGAGCAATACTTACCATGTAAAAAAGTAAATTATATAGATCCTTTTTCATAAAATCCAACTATTTTATATTTTTTTTCACTATTCGAATCACTAACACTATCTGAAGATCATTCTTAAATGGTACTCCATGTATCATTAGTTGATATATAATCCTTTTCCCATTCCTTTTAGAAATTATACTTGATTTTCTTTATTTATTATTTACTTTTGTATATTTTGGTCTAATGTGACCTGAATTATTACATTAATAACATATAATTTTCTAATAATATTTCTTATTATATCTATCCTTTCTGTCTTTATAATAATACTTCTCAAAATTATGATTTCTAAACATCCTCCTCACCATCTGAGAAAATACATTTCAATATATTTCATGCCATTACAATCCAAATTTCACTTAGATGATCTCTTAGACATACTTGTATTCAAAGCATTACAACCATAATTCATAGTTTTAGAAGTTTATGTAAACACAACTTGATTATTTTTATTTACTTTTTTAGTATCCCTCTTTAATAGATTATTATATTATATAAGGGTTCCAATTAAATCATCAAAACTATGCTTAATAATATGATTTATGTCATCGATAAACATTATTTTTTATTCCCAATATTTTGGTAGAATATTGATACTCTTTTCAAAAAGTTATTCATTCATTATCACACATTCACTAAGTGATTGTAAACTATTAATAATAGTCATGAACCATTGGTTCATTTGGGAAACCAATTCAATTGAAATAAATTCAAATGATTGATAGTCATACCTCAACATGACTCTTTTCATTTCAATAACTTTATAAGTTATGAAGTGTGTAAATATATGATTTTCCAAATTCCAAAAACTATTTTAGGTAGAGAAACTTAATCTATATATTCCTATGAATTACACATAACAACTTGTTCCGAAATTTTAAATTTAGTTGAAATTATGATTTCTCATCATGAGTAAAATTCCAAATTGGTTTATCATGAATATTATATCCACCAGTAAACTTAAGAAAGTTTTTAACTCTTTAATTTATGATAAAGGTTTCTATATGATCTCACTAATATTAACAATAAGTTCCATAAAAAACTTTGGGTTGACTCATATTTAGATTTTCTAAACCGTTCATTGGTATAACACCTACAATAACAAAACAAATAATCTTTCCTCTAATACATAGTTAGTGTGAGGAAACTAGTATAATATTTAAAAAAAATAAGAAAAGATAAGTTCTAAAAGAACAAAGATAATATCTCAAATGTAGAGACTATCACCAATATCACTAAACAATATTCATGTTTTTCCAACATGGGAATATATTTTGGTAAAAGTATATTTTCTATTGGTAAATAATTTTACCCACAAATACGCCTTTGTCAATACATTGTTGGTAAAAACTCTATCGATAAATGTTATTGCAAGAAATAAAATAGTTCTATTACAATTATAATAATACCAACATAATATAACTATTGGTCAAAATGTTTTGAAAAAAATTCATACGATAGATTTATCTCTTGATAATAATAATATCAACAATTAAAATATATTTATAAATTATTTTTTAAATGAAAAATTATTTGATAATGTTATAATATCTTCTAGAAATAATTTATATTATATTTATTAAATTAATTATATATAATATAGTGATTATAATTATTATTTAATAATTATGAAATTGATTTTCATAAAACCATACCAAAGAGATTAGAGAGATGTTATATGAGAACATAAAAAAAGAACTTTTATTTTTATGCATAAATAATGGAATGGTTATCATAATCTAGTAAATACACTAACCAAACTAGGATCAAGAATTTGACTTCATGATGTAATTTCATTGAATCTACCATACAATGGCCACACAAACCCATGATACAAAATCAAGGTCAACTAGATATTTTTTACATAATCCTAACAAAATAGAGGAACCATTACCACTAATCATGTTATCTATATCTGAAACTTAAATTGGAATCATGCAACACTTGGTCTAAACAACATTGAATTTCTGCACTACAAATATTAAGATATAATTATCAAATATGGTCCACCATTAGCGGACCTCTATGAGTAGAAAATCCCAGTGACAAATCTTGGAAAATAGAATGGATATGATAATGATGATATATGAAAATACCACTTGAAAACATCCAAAACAAAAACTAAAACCAAGGACAATAAAATACATTGACCCTTAACCCAGAATAAAAAAAAAACACAGTTAAAAAATGTTAGAAATAACTGGGTTTTTCATTTTGAATGATACAAGGATGGTCTAGAAGCTTATGTAGAGTCAACCAATACTTGATGTACTTTACCAGAACCTATTACAGAATACAAGTATCAAATAAAAACTCAATAAATAAACTCACAAAATAAGAATGAATAAAGAATCAAAACTCTATTAAAAATTGATAATGAAGAAGGAATTACATTACTTGACTAATAATATCTTTAATGACATAAGGGACTGTAAATTTTCAAGTTAAATTTAAATCCACTTTCCAAAAGGACCCATGAAAAGATAATGGATTTGAACATCCTGGAACCTTCAAACATCACACATTAGATCCAGCTAATTAATAACCTAATGCTATCTAAAAAACTGTAACAACCATTACACCTAACACACAATAACAAATAGTGACATTTTTAAATCATAGAACATCTAATTATTATATTTTGTGTACAAAATAAATTTCAGATTAATAAAATATCTTATATATTCTCTTATTATCAATGAGTTCTAACTATGGTATTTTTAAATCATTAGTAATCCATTTAAAAAATATGATAAATAGTCTAATGTTTAAATTGAAAAGTTTTCTTAAAAATGATCATATTTTTACAAGACCTATTCTAAAACCTTTAAATACTACATTAGAATGTATACGCTACCATTAAAATGTTATAAGAAAAATATTTTAAATTTAAAAAATAATATAATGGTGGTGATGGAATTTTTAAGAACTAAAACCCAAATTTTAGTTAGTGTTTCTATTTATTTATCCTTCCAAAATAAGATATATTTTACATAGGTATATACTAACAAGGATTGATATATATGAATTTTATAATAGAAAATATGAATAAAAAAATGGTAGTCCAACTATGACATATGATCCTCCTCTTTAGAATATACCACACCTTTAAAAATTGATAATTTTAAATCTTATAAATGAAAATATAAAAGAAAAAACATGGGTAACATGTAGATAAAACTGAGACCGAAGAAAAAAATTACATTGATCAAAATTAATATAAATATTACCTCTCTTAATATTTATAGAGGGAGACATGTGGCTTAAATAGAAATAAATGGAGCAGAAATATTATCATCCTATGTAATTTAATTCAAAAATAAATAGTATTCAATCAAGAAAATAGTAGAAAATTCATACACAGATTAAAAAAAATATTAAAAAAAATGTGGCATTATTGGATATTAAAACAAGATACTATTTTTAGTCAAAAGAAAATTTTAAATTAAATGATGACATTGATCTGATAATACAAACCATAAAAATAAATAAAAAATGAATAAATGTTTAACTTATAATAAAAAAAACATATAGGTTAGGCTTGTCATGAAGAAAAACATCATGATGGAAAGCAATAAGAATACAAGAATTAATGGAAAAAGAATTGATTAATAAATAACTCATTAGGTATGCATGAAAAAAAATCTTCTCTCAACCGTTTTATGGAAAATGTGAGAATAAAAATATCCCTATAAAATGATAAATTGACTAAACCATTCGAAATTCTATCACCATATTCAAAAACTAGGACCAATTAAAATTTCATTACCTATATTTTTGTAGAAAATAAATGTAGGGTTTTGATAGGTTTAATTTATTTTACAAGAACACAAAGAATTTTTCAGTGTTTTTGGTATTACATGAGATATGATTTTATTATTCAAGGAATATAAAATATTATAAATATGAGACTTCACAATATGATATTGTTATAATAAGAAATATTATCAATATATTTTGGTCTTGTGTATATTTTATAATAGAAAAGGTATTTTTAATCATGTTTAATTGAAAACACTACATTTAGAACAATTTTGAATCATTAAAGAGCCATATAATATAAAAAAAGGGTGAAAATAAGGCATAACATTAAATCATATGATAATCATAAAATAAATTTTGTGATATAACCAATGAAACCAAGTACAATGAAGCCTTTTAGGTTTTAATAACCATTCATAAGTAATGGATTCTTTGAGACATGAAACTATAATTTAAATAAAACATGCATAAAAATTATTGAAGAAGGATAAAGGGGTTAATTGAATTTGTTTTAAAATAAATAACTATTCATAAGCACTGAATTATTTGATACGTGAAAGTATAATTTAAATAAAACATGCATAAAAAGGATTGAAAAAGGAGAAAGGGGTTAATTAAATTTATTTTAAAATAAAACTGTACACTAACCCACCCTACATATCATAATAGAATTATATATTTAACAAATAATAAAAAAATACACAACCAAACATATATTCATGAAATAATAAATTTAAATCATATTAAGGCATAATCCGTTAATGTAATTTCATGCTGTTTAGGATAAACATTGGATGGTTAGAGGATTTTAACACATGAAAAACCAAAAGAAGATTGATATTTCCTTCCAATGATATTATTATAAAATTATATACCATCCAAAACAAGGATTAAATGGATGACCACATCAAGTCTTATAAAAAAATTAAATCCATTGGAAGAATGAAACGGTATTACATTTTGTGAATGAATTCCCATGCTCATATCCAAAGTGGGGAAAACAAAAATTATATCATAAGTGATCACCAAAAAACCCATGAAAAAAATAATTTTTTTGTTATATCAATAAACATAAGTAAAATTATCCATCCATTAATACATTATATATATTACAACAACAGATATTTTTCTAATAATTTTCATTAATAAACACATAAAAAATCATTGACATTTTTACGTAGTTAGACGAATTTAAGTCAAAAAAGAAGATCTATAAAACAACATTCTTAAAATTAGGCATGCAAGATCAATTTATTAAGAAATAAAATAAAAAAATTAATCAAAATAAGATATAAATTCTATGATAAATGTGTGGTAAAACATTAAAAGATGATAATAACTATAAGAAGAGGTGAGGAAATAAAGTTAGCTTTAAATGTGGATTAATTAAGAATAAATCATAAATAAATTACACCATAAAAAGGTATAATACTTTTCCCTAAGAACTATTGGAGATAATGTAGTAGAAAAAAAATATGCTCCATAATTTTATCGATCATAATCTAAAACTATTTAAGACAAGATGGACAACCAAAAAGTAATCATGTAATACCTCAAAATAGTTTTTCCAACAAATGAATTAAATATAACTATACTAAGTTTTCCATCATGACAACATAGTCACCATATGAATGATAATTTTAGAAATGAATAAATAAGTACCAAATCTTGAACTGAGTCACTTATATGGTTTTAAAAAATTATATAATCAGTGTTTTTAAAATATAAAAAAACATAACGAAATAAAACAATTCATTTCATTTGAATTTATCACAAAACATAACTAAAATTTAATTACCAGTTACTTTAAGTGCTTAAATATTGAACCACATACCTAATAATATGCTCACACATGGTCTAATTACATGAAAAATAGGTCTAATTCCATGCTTCTCCCAACATATTGTATTTTTATATGGTAATAAATGTTTCTAGAACATCAGTGGTGGGGGAGGGGGTGTAAGTGTCGATAAAAAATCAAGTGTATGAGTGTGGTAGATAGTTAAGTACATAGAATATAGGTGAAGGAATCAGATCACAAGTGTCACACCTGTTTTTTTTTTGTCCTTTTATTTATTTTATTTCACTTGGCAGCGGGTGTTTTTGCTTAGGTACGGGTGAGTCCCGGTTTAAATTTTTTATGTTGGGATGAGTTTATGGTTTGGGATGGTGCGCGAACACCGTACGCTTAAGGCGCGTAGTTCACTTGGGCACGTGCATCCCGCTTGTAGTCCGTTTGGATACCGTACGACATGTGAATAACGCACGATCATCCAGTTTTAACATTATGTATGTTTATGTATGTTTGTATGTTTATATATGTTTATGTAAATATTTTTATATGTGTATAGGTTTAGAATAAAAATGAGTTGTTATTATTGTTTTTAATTGATTATTATTATTATTATTGTTATAATTATTAGGTTAAAAAAAAAAGAGAAACCCTAGCTAGCGGCCGCCCACCCCCCTCTTTCTTTCCCCCTTTTTTTTTCTCCCCTGCGCGAGCCCGACCCTGCCTCCAACCGCGTCGCCACACCCTACGCGCGACCCCGCCTCCATCCGCCTTCCGTCCGCCGCCGTCCACCATCGTCCGCCGCTGCCTACGCCGGCCACCCCGATCGCGCCGGTGCCGCCACCTCCCCTCTTCCTCCGACCCGCGCCGCGCACAACCCCCTTCCGACCGACCCCGCCGATCCGGCTCCCCCTGTCCGACCTCATCGCAGCCGGCCTCCCTCCCGACTCGCCCTCCTCCCCTTCGTCCGACAGCCGTGAAGCCATCGCCCTCCCTTGTGTCGGTCGTCCGCAGCGCCGCCCCCTGTCCGGCGATTAGTAGCGGCGAGACCCCCCCTGCACCCTACTTTTGTTTTTCCCCATGGCGCGACTCACCGGCAGGAGTTCATCTTCCGCTCCGGCCAGCACCGAACAACCCCTCCTTGCTCCTTTGACTACAGCAAGATCACAACATCCCCTTCTTCCTCCGGTGTTCATTGCGGTTCCCTCCAGTGAGATTCATCCCCCTCTATCAATTTCTAGAATTCTATTATGCTTATGCCTTTTTCACTTTGATTCTATCAATAAATATAATTGAAATCCTTGAGTTGTTTTGAACGCATTTTAGTTCTTGGCCTTGACATAAATAGTTGGTTTTTTGTGTCTGTTGCTTGGTTTCGCACCTACTGAATTAGTTTCCTTTTGTGTTTTAATGTTTATAGTAATTATCTTTTAGTGCGGCGGTCTTTTCTTCGTGATTTTGGTCCGTCTCGGTTGGTCGGTCACTATTTGAGGTGGATTTGGTTTTAAAGTGACGGTTTTATGTGAAACGATGTTTGTTTTAGGTGGAAAACTTAGTCGCGTCATAAATCATGCATGCAGTTATTAAATTATGCGTAGGATTGAAATTGTTTTCTTTAAGTTATTTTAATGGTGTTTTAATTTGTATAAAAAAATGAAACCCATGTTTGGAAAATGTTTTGAGTTGCGTTTGTTTTTTTTAAAGAGAAAATGGGGTATGTTTTTAGGGTAAAGCCTTGTTGTACATTCTAGAAAAGTTTCACTATTTATTGAAATGTTTTATTTATTGGTGAGTGTGATGCGAATGATGCTTTGGGAAGGTTTCAGTGTGTGCTTGGTTTTTCTTTCGATTTATGTGAGTCCCATATACCTTTTTGGTCGTGCTTTGGTCCTTTTGCATTAATTGTTTTTAGGTATTGTTTAATTGTTGTAGGGTGTTGCCCCGATGTGGCTGTCAATCCCCTCGCTAGGTTCGCAAATGGTGTCTCGGGTCACGTCAGAGCACGCTCCGTCCGCCGCCGCCGAAGGCGAAGTAATTCCGATTGCTTCGGATTGTTTGCCTTATTTGCGGGGCACACCTCATGTTTTGGGTTCGTTTCGTTTCGTCTGCACCGTTGTCGAGGTGGGTTTTACTCTATTTATTCATTTGGATTATTTTAAGACATTGTTACTGTGTTTTAGATGCTTTGCGTTGTTGCAGTGCATTGGCAAGGGTTTTCCGTGATGTTGCGGTCTTCGGCAAGTGGCGCGTACTTGTGCGCAAGTTGGGACGTACCGCATCATTGTCATAACTGAGCTGCGAGTCAAGGTAGGTCCCCCATTGCACTTACCTTTAGATTTAGAATTTATTAATTGCTTGTTGTTTTATTAATTTTTAATGAATTAGAAATAATATTAGATAATAAAACTTTAAATTATTATTTAGTGCGAAAAGAGCTGTTTATTTTATACCGAACACTTGTGACATTTTCTTGACGGGCGGACACCCAGTTTTGAAAGAATGCCAGTTTGGCCTTTAAACATAATTCACGGAACTTCAAATGTGCTTCTAGTTTTAAAGATAAAAAAATTTCTTCTGAATAAGTGTTTTGAGCTTTTTGAGAAAAGAGGTTTTACTTTAAAATTGGTGAAGACCCGTTTGGCACTTTAATGAAATGGATTATTTTGGAAAACCCACTCGGGGGTGATCTTTGGTGTGAGTTGTTTTCGTGAGCTGTATGTGATGTTGGTGCATCATGACTGATTACTTTACATTGTGGACGCATCCCCTTTTTATTGCTTGTGTTGACATGGGAACCTGGCATATTGAGTGAATTTTCTGAGAACGATTGCTGCACTAATTTAGACCACGCACTGACTAGTGGCCCCATAGCAGGGGAATACTGAGTTATTGCTGCTATGGGGATTGGGCCCCTCGGTTAGGCCATGCAGGGCTATGCCG
This sequence comes from Viscum album, assembly GCA_963277665.1. Classification (NCBI taxonomy): domain Eukaryota; kingdom Viridiplantae; phylum Streptophyta; class Magnoliopsida; order Santalales; family Viscaceae; genus Viscum; species Viscum album. Next base: position 1,955,090,079 of record OY728164.1, read on the forward strand.
GGTAGTATTATGGGCGTTATGACGTCATCGAGTTATGGCATGCCTTCAGGATGAGTCACATGTATAGTACGTTCTGGATTGTTCACGATCTCCTAGGTTCGACCCATGTTTATTTTAGTGTTTATTTGTATGTGGCGGACGATTGAGAGGTCGAGTTCGGTAGCTGACCCATGTGTGCCACTTTTACCATTGCCCTTAGTTTGTTTTGTGTGTGATTCTCCTTTTGCCAAAAAACAAAAAAAAACTAAAGTTTGGATTTCTAAATTGTTCGCAAAGTGTTTTGAAAATGCAATGCACCTGTTTCTTTCAACATTAAACTTGTTCTAAATTAAAAAGGGCAATGGACTGTTACTTGTTTTAGAAATGAGCGTGTGTGGAAACCATATTTTATATAATTTAGTTCAAACCTGGAATTGATAAATTCTTTATTTATTGGTATGTGCTTTGGGGATAGATTTAGTCAGGCCTACCTACTGAGTTTTAATACTCACGCCTATAGATCTTTTCTGTTTTTAGTGTTTGTGCAGGTTACAGCTTGGGTGCGTCGCCTTGGGTGACGTTTGGTTGTGAGTTGGAGAGTGACCCGCGAGGTCACACGGTGATAGTGGTTGTCTCTTTCGGTTAGTTTTATTTTCTTTTGTTCTTAGTTACTTTACTTTGTTTATTTATTTTGCGCTGCTCTGTTTATTTTTCTGCTGCTTTAATTATTTATTTTTACTGGGCGAAATCGTTCCCACAGCCTCTGTTGATGCCCTGGCGCTTGTCGCCAGCCCGGGAGGATCGGGAACGCCTCTCAGGTCATGTCACGGACCGGCTCGGGTGGGTTGGTTCGTGACAAAATGGTATCAGAGGCAGGTCGGCTCTTAGCGGACCTCGCTTTTAAGAGCGCCCTTTGTTATTTGGGATGTATGATAGAAGGAGATTAGGACTGTCGGGGCTCAGGAGGTAGGTTACGGGTCGGTGCCTGATCACCACCGCTCGTGACGAGACCTGAGTTACCAGGGTTAGTTCGGGATTGAGTCTTTTGTCCGTGGTTGTTTTGGATTAAGGGATGAAAATGGGAGCAAATCGGTTCACGTTGCGGCCTCACATGGGGTGGTGACCCATGTGGAGTCCAAGTGCCCGGTTTAAGGTCCTCTTAGTGTTATGTCTTACTTGGGGCATGGCTCACCACCATGTCGCCGAGTTAAGTGCAGACACTAGTCCCTCTTTCCGATGGTTTATAGTTGGTTGTATTTTGTTTTAAACTCAGTCTGTGTGTGTGTTGAAAATGAAAGTTGTTTGGAAATGAAAAAAAGGGGTTTCTTCCAAATTGTTTTTGAAATTAGTAAAGTGGGGTTTTAAAGAAAAAGTGTTTTGGTTTGGAACAATGTGTTATGTGTTTGGATTTGGTAAGGAATGAAGTGTTTGAACCTTGGCACTCCTTATGGAGGGTCACATGTTCGTGGCTATGTACGGAGAGTGCGTAGGGGCACTTGTTTGCAGATGATGTGAGCGAGATTGAATGAACGCACATGTGACGGTTCATAAGGTGCCATAGGTGAGTTGTAATGTTTTAAAGAAATGATGGTTTTGGAAAGTGATTTATGCCTGTGTTTGTATATGTTTGGCTTATGGGCCTTTTGACCTTGACTTGTGTTGTTGCCTTGATTTAGTTTTGGCTTGATGCCGGCTTTGATGATGTTTCTCGTGTTGTCATGAGTATGCCGCCCAGAAATACTCAAAAGGTTGTCAATGAGTTATTCTCAGTTCTCAGTTCCTTTTTTTTGTGTTTTGTGCTTATCAAGGTAGTCGAAGTCTATTAGAGGTAGTTGTATAGTTCTGAAAGATAGTGTGTCTTCAGGTTGTTGGGAACTCCCAGGATAGTTAAGGTTCGTACCACCCTAGAGTTGTTTGAGGGTTCAGTTCTGGACTAGTATAGATGAAATGTCTCATCGTTGTTGGAGTTTTGGGTGTGATTAACAGTGGTCGACTTCCGCGAATGTTCCCCACCTGGCAAGGAGTGTGGGCCAGTAGAACCTGTCTCCAAGAAACCATCCTTATCGGTACTGGCTCATAGTTCGCCGGACCGCTCTCTTGTGTGCCACCAGTATGGCATGTCCAGACATTCTAAGTCGCCTTGCCGCATCCCTTCGGGGTCTTGCTACCGTGTGGCTGTTCAGGCCACCAGGGAGAGTTCTGGAAGAAGTGTCATCCGGGAGGAAGGAGCTAGGGACCAGAGGGTGCAAATACCTGACTGTGAGGCAGGAGATGCTTCAGCCATCAGGGCCCCAGCCACAGGTCTCGGGGTGAAGCTCGCGCACAGTCAGGAGTTGCCGAGGGTGTGTAGACCCTCGCTTTGGATTATGTTTTCGGCTTTTGAAAGGAGATACCCAAAGTTTCCATGTTATGTTCGAGTCATCATTGTAAGATCACCTTTGTTGCGGTTGCGTGATGAACTTATTCTACCGCAGTCTAAGCGGTCTTATCTGTTCTCAGTGTGTTTTCAAGTCGTTCGGCTCTCCTTGAAGGGTGAGGGACCCGCGAATGAACGGGTCAATCTAATTCTGATTTGGGTCTCAATTGTGTGCGTTAGGGGGATGTGTAGTTTTATGAAGTTAACAGGCATCGTTTCGAGGTCCTTTGTGAGTTCGGGCTAGAAATTCCCTAGACTCTGGTTGCGGTGAGGTTTTTCTTCGGTCAGTGTGTGAGGGGTTGAGTTAATCCCTTATCCTAGAGCTGTTGGGTCTTTTCGGAGCAAGTTTCCTGTTTAAAACTCCGAGTGTTGTTCGGTCTGTGTGGAGAAAGTAACTGGGTTCGTTTGGGAGTCCCCGTATTCCCCCCCCCTTCTGGGGTGGTGTGTTCGAGTTTCAAGGTTTCTGTGTTAGTAGATTTCTGTGGTGGGGAGGACCCTCCCGTGTTCTCCCCTCAATCTCAGACATTTTTTGTACTTGAGTTGGTCGGGTGTGACTTGTGTTGGTAATGGTCACTCCGAGCCTCTCAGTTTCTTCTGGTTTTTCATGGGCATGGACTCGAGTTATGATAACTTTTGTCTTGGTGACTTTCTGGGGGCAGAAAGTGTTTGTGGTGGGGAGAATTGTCACACCCGTTTTTTTTTGTCCTTTTATTTATTTTATTTCACTTGGCAGCGGGTGTTTTTGCTTAGGTACGGGTGAGTCCCGGTTTAAATTTTTTATGTTGGGATGAGTTTATGGTTTGGGATGGTGCGCGAACACCGTACGCTTAAGGCGCGCAGTTCGCTTGGGCACGTACATCCCGCTTGTAGTCCGTTTGGATACCGTACGACATGTGAATAACGCACGATCATCCAGTTTTAACATTATGTATGTTTATGTATGTTTGTATGTTTATATATGTTTATGTAAATATTTTTATATGTGTATAGGTTTAGAATAAAAATGAGTTGTTATTATTGTTTTTAATTGATTATTATTATTATTATTATTATTGTTATAATTATTAGGTTTAAAAAAAAAGAGAAACCCTAGCTAGCGGCCGCCCACCCCCCTCTTTCTTTCCCCCTTTTTTTTCTCCCCTGCGCGAGCCCGACCCTGCCTCCAACCGCGTCGCCACACCCTGCGCACGACCCCGCCTCCATCCGCCTTCCGTCCGCCGCCGTCCACCATCGTCCGCCGCTGCCTGCACCGGCCACCCCGATCGCGCCGGTGCCGCCGCCTCCCCTCTTCCTCCGACCCGCGCCGCGCACAGCCCCCTTCCGACCGACCCCGCCGATCCGGCTCCCCCTGTCCGACCTCGTCGCAGCCGGCCTCCCTCCCGACTCGCCCTCCTCCCCTTCGTCCGACAGCCGTGAAGCCATCGCCCTCCCTTGTGTCGGTCGTCCGCAACGCCGCCCCCTATCCGGCGATTAGTAGCGGCGAGACCCCCCCTGCACCCTACTTTTGTTTTTCCCCATGGCGCGACTCACCGGCAGGAGTCCATCTTCCGCTCCGGCCAGCACCGAACAACCCCTCCTTGCTCCTTTGACTACAGCAAGATCACAACATCCCCTTCTTCCTCCGGTGTTCATTGCGGTTCCCTCCAGTGAGATTCATCCCCCTCTATCAATTTCTAGAATTCAATTATGCTTATGCCTTTTTCACTTTGATTCTATCAATAAATATAATTGAAATCCTTGAGTTGTTTTGAACGCATTTTAGTTCTTGGCCTTGACATAAATAGTTGGTTTTTTGTGTCTGTTGCTTGGTTTCGCACCTACTGAATTAGTGTCCTTTTGTGTTTTAATGTTTATAGTAATTATCTTTTAGTGCGGCGGTCTTTTCTTCGTGATTTTGGTCCGTCTCGGTTGGTCGGTCACTATTTGAGGTGGATTTGGTTTTAAAGCGACGGTTTTATGTGAAACGATGTTTGTTTTAGGTGGAAAACTTAGTCGCGTAATAAATCATGCATGAAGTTATTAAATTATGCGTAGGATTGAAATTGTTTTCTTTAAGTTATTTTAATGGTGTTTTAATTTGTATAAAAAAATGAAACCCATGTTTGGAAAATGTTTTGAGTTGCGTTTGTTTTTTTTAAAGAGAAAATGGGGTATGTTTTTAGGGTAAAGCCTTATTGTACATTCTAGAAAAGTTTCACTATTTATTGAAATGTTTTATTTATTGGTGAGTGTGATGCGAATGATGCTTTAGGAAGGTTTCAGTGTGTGCTTGGTTTTTCTTTCGATTTATGTGAGTCCCATATACCTTTTTGGTCGTGATTTGGTCCTTTTGCATTAATTGTTTTTAGGTATTGTTTAATTGTTGTAGGGTGTTGCCCCGATGTGGCTGTCAATCCCCTCGCTAGGTTCGCAAAGGGTGTCTCGGGTCACGTCAGAGCACGCTCCGTCCGCCGCCGCCGAAGGAGAAGTAATTCCGATTGCTTCGGATTGTTTGCCTTATTTGCGGGGCACACCTCATGTTTTGGGTTCGTTTCGTTTCGTCTGCACCGTTGTCGAGGTGGGTTTTACTCTGTTTATTCATTTTGATTATTTTAAGACATTGTTACTATGTTTTAGATGCTTTGCGTTGTTGCAGTGCATTGGCAAGGGTTTTTCGTGATGTTGCGGTCGTCGGCAAGTGGCGCGTACTTGTGCGCAAGTTGGGACATACCGCATCGTTGTCATAACTGAGCTGCGAGTCAAGGTAGGTCCCCCATTGCACTTACCTTTAGATTTAGAATTTATTAATTGCTTGTTGTTTTATTAATTTTTAATGAATTAGAAATAATATTAGATAATAAAACTTTAAATTATTATTTAGTGCGAAAAGAGCTGTTTATTTTATACCGAACACTTGTGACATTTTCTTGACGGGCGGACATCCAGTTTTGAAAGAATGCCAGTTTGGCCTTTAAACATAATTCATGGAACTTCAAATGTGCTTCTAGTTTTAAAGATAAAAAATTTCTTCTGAATAAGTGTTTTGAGCTTTTTGAGAAAAGAGGTTTTACTTTAAAATTGGTAAAGACCCGTTTGGCACTTTAATGAAATGGATTATTTTGGAAAACCCACTCGGGGGTGATCTTTGGTGTGAGTTGTTTTTGTGAGCTGTATGTGATGTTGGTGCATCGTGACTGATTAATTTACATTGTGGATGCATCCCCTTTTTATTGCTTGTGTTGACATGGGAACCTGGCATATTGAGTGAATTTTCTGAGAACGATTGCTGCACTAGTTTAGACCACGCACTGGCTAGTGGCCCCATAGCAGGGGAATACTGAGTTATTGCTGCTATGGGGATTGGGCCCCTCGGTTAGGCCATGCGGGGCTATGCCGGGTAGTATTATGGGCGTTATGACGTCATCGAGTTATGGCATGCCTTCAGGATGAGTCACATGTATAGTACGTTCTGGATTGTTCACGATCTCCTAGGTTCGACCCATGTTTATTTTAGTGTTTATTTGTATTTGGCGGACGATTGAGAGGTCGAGTTCGGTAGCTGACCCATGTGTGCCACTTTTACCATTGCCCTTAGTTTGTTTTGTGTGTGATTCTCCTTTTGCCAAAAAAAAAAAAAAAAAAAAACTAAAGTTTGGATTTCTAAATTGTTCGCAAAGTGTTTTGAAAATGCAATGCACCTGTTTCTTTCAACATTAAACTTGTTCTAAATTAAAAAGGGCAATGGACTGTTACTTGTTTTAGAAATGAGCGTGTGTGGAAACCATATTTTATATAATTTAGTTCAAACCTGGAATTGATAAATTCTTTATTTATTGGTATGTGCTTTGGGGATAGATTTAGTCAGGCCTACCTACTGAGTTTTAATACTCACGCCTATAGATCTTTTCTGTTTTTAGTGTTTGTGCAGGTTACAGCTTGGGTGCGTCGCCTTGGGTGACGTTTGGTTGTGAGTTGGAGAGTGACCCGCGAGGTCACACGGTGATAGTGGTTGTCTCTTTCGGTTAGTTTTATTTTCTTTTGTTCTTAGTTACTTTACTTTGTTTATTTATTTTGCGCTGCTCTGTTTATTTTTCTGCTGCTTTAATTATTTATTTTTACTGGGCGAAATCGTTCCCACAGCCTCTGTTGATGCCCTGGCGCTTGTCGCCAGCCCGGGAGGATCGGGAACGCCTCTCAGGTCATGTCACGGACCGGCTCGGGTGGGTTGGTTCATGACAAAATGGTATCAGAGGCAGGTCGGCTCTTAGCGGACCTCGCTTTTAAGAGCGCCCTTTGTTATTTGGGATGTATGATAGAAGGAGATTAGGACTGTCGGGGCTCAGGAGGTAGGTTACGGGTCGGTGCCTGATCACCACCGCTCGTGACGAGACCTGAGTTACCAGGGTTAGTTCGGGATTGAGTCTTTTGTCCGTGGTTGTTTTGGATTAAGGGATGAAAATGGGAGCAAATCGGTTCACGTTGCGGCCTCACATGGGGTGGTGACCCATGTGGAGTCCAAGTGCCTGGTTTAAGGTCCTCTTAGTGTTATGTCTTACTTGGGGCATGGCTCACCACCATGTCGCCGAGTTAAGTGCAGACACTAGTCCCTCTTTCCGATGGTTTATAGTTGGTTGTATTTTGTTTTAAACTCAGTCTGTGTGTGTGTTGAAAATGAAAGTTGTTTGGAAATGAAAAAAAGGGGTTTCTTCCAAATTGTTTTTGAAATTAGTAAAGTGGGGTTTTAAAGAAAAAGTGTTTTGGTTTGGAACAATGTGTTATGTGTTTGGATTTGGTAAGGAATGAAGTGTTTGAACCTTGGCACTCCTTATGGAGGGTCACATGTTCGTGGCTATGTACGGAGAGTGCGTAGGGGCACTTGTTTGCAGATGATGTGAGCGAGATTGAATGAACGCACATGTGACGGTTCATAAGGTGCCATAGGTGAGTTGTAATGTTTTAAAGAAATGATGGTTTTGGAAAGTGATTTATGCCTGTGTTTGTATATGTTTGGCTTATGGGCCTTTTGACCTTGACTTGTGTTGTTGCCTTGATTTAGTTTTGGCTTGATGCCGGCTTTGATGATGTTTCTCGTGTTGTCATGAGTATGCCGCCCAGAAATACTCAAAAGGTTGTCAATGAGTTATTCTCAGTTCTCAGTTCCTTTTTTTTGTGTTTCGTGCTTATCAAGGTAGTCGAAGTCTATTAGAGGTAGTTGTATAGTTCTGAAAGATAGTGTGTCTTCAGGTTGTTGGGAACTCCCAGGATAGTTAAGGTTCGTACCACCCTAGAGTTGTTTGAGGGTTCAGTTCTGGACTAGTATAGATGAAATGTCTCATCGTTGTTGGAGTTTTGGGTGTGATTAACAGTGGTCGACTTCCGCGAAGGTTCCCCACCTGGCAAGGAGTGTGGGCCAGTAGAACCTGTCTCCAAGAAACCATCCTTATCGGTACTGGCTCATAGTTCGCCGGACCGCTCTCTTGTGTGCCACCAGTATGGCATGTCCAGACATTCTAAGTCGCCTTGCCGCATCCCTTCGGGGTCTTGCTACCGTGTGGCTGTTCAGGCCACCAGGGAGAGTTCTGGAAGAAGTGTCATCCGGGAGGAAGGAGCTAGGGACCAGAGGGTGCAAATACCTGACTGTGAGGCAGGAGATGCTTCAGCCATCAGGGCCCCAGCCACAGGTCTCGGGGTGAAGCTCGCGCACAGTCAGGAGTTGCCGAGGGTGTGTAAACCCTCGCTTTGGATTATGTTTTCGGCTTTTGAAAGGAGATACCCAAAGTTTCCATGTTATGTTCGAGTCATCATTGTAAGATCACCTTTGTTGCGGTTGCGTGATGAACTTATTCTACCGCAGTCTAAGCGGTCTTATCTGTTCTCAGTGTGTTTTCAAGTCGTTCGGCTCTCCTTGAAGGGTGAGGGACCCGCGAATGAACGGGTCAATCTAATTCTGAGTTGGGTCTCAATTGTGTGCGTTAGGGGGATGTGTAGTTTTATGAAGTTAACAGGCATCGTTTCGAGGTCCTTTGTGAGTTCGGGCTAGAAATTCCCTAGACTCTGGTTGCGGTGAGGTTTTTCTTCGGTCAGTGTGTGAGGGGTTGAGTTAATCCCTTATCCTAGAGCTGTTGGGTCTTTTCGGAGCAAGTTTCCTGTTTAAAACTCCGAGTGTTGTTCGGTCTGTGTGGAGAAAGTAACTGGGTTCGTTTGGGAGTCCCCGTATTCCCCCCCCCTTCTGGGGTGGTGTGTTCGAGTTTCAAGGTTTCTGTGTTAGTAGATTTCTGTGGTGGGGAGGACCCTCCCGTGTTCTCCCCTCAATCTCAGACATTTTTTGTACTTGAGTTGGTCGGGTGTGACTTGTGTTGGTAATGGTCACTCCGAGCCTCTCAGTTTCTTCTGGTTTTTCATGGGCATGGACTCGAGTTATGATAACTTTTGTCTTGGTGACTTTCTGGGGGCAGAAAGTGTTTGTGGTGGGGAGAATTGTCACACCCGTTTTTTTTGTCCTTTTATTTATTTTATTTCACTTGGCAGCGGGTGTTTTTGCTTAGGTACGGGTGAGTCCCGGTTTAAATTTTTTATGTTGGGATGAGTTTATGGTTTGGGATGGTGCGCGAACACCGTACGCTTAAGGCGCGCAGTTCGCTTGGGCACGTACATCCCGCTTGTAGTCCGTTTGGATACCGTACGACATGTGAATAACGCACGATCATCCAGTTTTAACATTATGTATGTTTATGTATGTTTTTATGTTTATATATGTTTATGTAAATATTTTTATATGTGTATAGGTTTAGAATAAAAATGAGTTGTTATTATTGTTTTTAATTGATTATTATTATTATTATTATTATTGTTATAATTATTAGGTTTAAAAAAAAAGAGAAACCCTAGCTAGCGGCCGCCCACCCCCCTCTTTCTTTCCCCCTTTTTTTTCTCCCCTGCGCGAGCCCGACCCTGCCTCCAACCGCGTCGCCACACCCTGCGCACGACCCCGCCTCCATCCGCCTTCCGTCCGCCGCCGTCCACCATCGTCCGCCGCTGCCTGCACCGGCCACCCCGATCGCGCCGGTGCCGCCGCCTCCCCTCTTCCTCCGACCCGCGCCGCGCACAGCCCCCTTCCGACCGACCCCGCCGATCCGGCTCCCCCTGTCCGACCTCGTCGCAGCCGGCCTCCCTCCCGACTCGCCCTCCTCCCCTTCGTCCGACAGCCGTGAAGCCATCGCCCTCCCTTGTGTCGGTCGTCCGCAACGCCGCCCCCTATCCGGCGATTAGTAGCGGCGAGACCCCCCCTGCACCCTACTTTTGTTTTTCCCCATGGCGCGACTCACCGGCAGGAGTCCATCTTCCGCTCCGGCCAGCACCGAACAACCCCTCCTTGCTCCTTTGACTACAGCAAGATCACAACATCCCCTTCTTCCTCCGGTGTTCATTGCGGTTCCCTCCAGTGAGATTCATCCCCCTCTATCAATTTCTAGAATTCAATTATGCTTATGCCTTTTTCACTTTGATTCTATCAATAAATATAATTGAAATCCTTGAGTTGTTTTGAACGCATTTTAGTTCTTGGCCTTGACATAAATAGTTGGTTTTTTGTGTCTGTTGCTTGGTTTCGCACCTACTGAATTAGTGTCCTTTTGTGTTTTAATGTTTATAGTAATTATCTTTTAGTGCGGCGGTCTTTTCTTCGTGATTTTGGTCCGTCTCGGTTGGTCGGTCACTATTTGAGGTGGATTTGGTTTTAAAGTGACGGTTTTATGTGAAACGATGTTTGTTTTAGGTGGAAAACTTAGTCGCGTCATAAATCATGCATGAAGTTATTAAATTATGCGTAGGATTGAAATTGTTTTCTTTAAGTTATTTTAATGGTGTTTTAATTTGTATAAAAAAATGAAACCCATGTTTGGAAAATGTTTTGAGTTGCGTTTGTTTTTTTTAAAGAGAAAATGGGGTATGTTTTTAGGGTAAATCCTTATTGTACATTCTAGAAAAGTTTCACTATTTATTGAAATGTTTTATTTATTGGTGAGTGTGATGCGAATGATGCTTTGGGAAGGTTTCAGTGTGTGCTTGGTTTTTCTTTCGATTTATGTGAGTCCCATATACCTTTTTGGTCGTGATTTGGTCCTTTTGCATTAATTGTTTTTAGGTATTGTTTAATTGTTGTAGGGTGTTGCCCCGATGTGGCTGTCAATCCCCTCGCTAGGTTCGCAAAGGGTGTCTCGGGTCACGTCAGAGCACGCTCCGTCCGCCGCCGCCGAAGGCGAAGTAATTCCGATTGCTTCGGATTGTTTGCCTTATTTGCGGGGCACACCTCATGTTTTGGGTTCGTTTCGTTTCGTCTGCACCGTTGTCGAGGTGGGTTTTACTCTGTTTATTCATTTTGATTATTTTAAGACATTGTTACTATGTTTTAGATGCTTTGCGTTGTTGCAGTGCATTGGCAAGGGTTTTTCGTGATGTTGCGGTCGTCGGCAAGTGGCGCGTACTTGTGCGCAAGTTGGGACGTACCACATCGTTGTCATAACTGAGCTGCGAGTCAAGGTAGGTCCCCCATTGCACTTACCTTTAGATTTAGAATTTATTAATTGCTTGTTGTTTTATTAATTTTTAATGAATTAGAAATAATATTAGATAATAAAACTTTAAATTATTATTTAGTGCGAAAAGAGCTGTTTATTTTATACCGAACACTTGTGACATTTTCTTGACGGGCGGACATCCAGTTTTGAAAGAATGCCAGTTTGGCCTTTAAACATAATTCATGGAACTTCAAATGTGCTTCTAGTTTTAAAGATAAAAAATTTCTTCTGAATAAGTGTTTTGAGCTTTTTGAGAAAAGAGGTTTTACTTTAAAATTGGTGAAGACCCGTTTGGCACTTTAATGAAATGGATTATTTTGGAAAACCCACTCGGGGGTGATCTTTGGTGTGAGTTGTTTTTGTGAGCTGTATGTGATGTTGGTGCATCGTGACTGATTAATTTACATTGTGGACGCATCCCCTTTTTATTGCTTGTGTTGACCTGGGAACCTGGCATATTGAGTGAATTTTCTGAGAACGATTGCTGCACTAGTTTAGACCACGCACTGGCTAGTGGCCCCATAGCAGGGGAATACTGAGTTATTGCTGCTATGGGGATTGGGCCCCTCGGTTAGGCCATGCAGGGCTATGCCGGGTAGTATTATGGGTGTTATGACGTCATCGAGTTATGGCATGCCTTCAGGATGAGTCACATGTATAGTACGTTCTGGATTGTTCACGATCTCCTAGGTTCGACCCATGTTTATTTTAGTGTTTATTTGTATTTGGCGGACGATTGAGAGGTCGAGTTCGGTAGCTGACCCATGTGTGCCACTTTTACCATTGCCCTTAGTTTGTTTTGTGTGTGATTCTCCTTTTGCCAAAAAACAAAAAAAAAACTAAAGTTTGGATTTCTAAATTGTTCGCAAAGTGTTTTGAAAATGCAATGCACCTGTTTCTTTCAACATTAAACTTGTTCTAAATTAAAAAGGGCAATGGACTGTTACTTGTTTTAGAAATGAGCGTGTGTGGAAACCATATTTTATATAATTTAGTTCAAACCTGGAATTGATAAATTCTTTATTTATTGGTATGTGCTTTGGGGATAGATTTAGTCAGGCCTACCTACTGAGTTTTAATACTCACGCCTATAGATCTTTTCTGTTTTTAGTGTTTGTGCAGGTTACAGCTTGGGTGCGTCGCCTTGGGTGACGTTTGGTTGTGAGTTGGAGAGTGACCCGCGAGGTCACACGGTGATAATGGTTGTCTCTTTCGGTTAGTTTTATTTTCTTTTGTTCTTAGTTACTTTACTTTGTTTATTTATTTTGCGCTTCTCTGTTTATTTTTCTGCTGCTTTAATTATTTATTTTTACTGGGCGAAATCGTTCCCACAGCCTCTGTTGATGCCCTGGCGCTTGTTGCCAGCCCGGGAGGATCGGGAACGCCTCTCGGGTCATGTCACGGACCGGCTCAGGTGGGTTGGTTCGTGACAACAAGTGTGGGGATCTATGATGATGATATCGAGGAGGGAGATGGGGTGGGGGAGGTGTGGGGAAAAGTAAGGATTAGCGATGTATTATAGAGAATGATATAGAATCTAGGGTGTTGGTACAAGGGAAAATGATGGTGATGATGATGCACAAGGAATATGAGGGAAAGCAGTGGATCACTGATGTTGGTGATGGCGATGAGGTGATATGAAGAGAGGGGGTGAGTGAGGGAATCATAGAATAGGGAAAATTAAAAGAAAACTATGAATATGGGGTAATGAATATAAATGTAAGGGAAATGTGATAAAATAATGATACCTTAGAGGGGTATGTATGAGTGGTTAGATAATTAATATAGACAAAAAACTATAGATTTTAGGATTTTCATGAAACTTTGGAGGGGGTTGTAATGTATTTAGGAATTGGGAGTGTGTGGTAATTACACAAAAGTTTACAAATAAAATAAAACTAAGTAATTGAAAAAAATTATCATGATGTATTATGAATTTATATATAATTTATTCTCATTAATTTTTATAATGGTAAAAGAATTATTATTTTTAATAATTAATAATAATAAATTCAATTGTTGATAATTTTTTTGGAATTAATATGATAAATCAAAATATTTAAATGTTAGTAAAATATTTTTTGGTGTTGAAAAATTAATATAAATAGATATATTTTTTAGTAAAAATAACTTTTATTACCTATAATTAATACTAACATAATTTAAAATTTGTTGTGATATATCATTTTTACTAAGAAATATATTATCCGTTAATAATTTTTTGTTGGTATAAGTACATTTTTTATAGTCTATCAAACATAGAGTAGTAGCCCTAATACCAGATTTTTTCCTTGATAATAAAGGTATTGAAGCTTTGGGGGGTGGGGGGGGGGTGAATTGAAGTCTATAAATGAACTTACAATTTTACCACTATAAACTTTATGATTTTCAAAAGTTAAAACCATAAAAAATTTCAGAGTAAATCATAGTAAATAACACAACTGAATTAATACTCTTGGAAGCTAAGAAAATAAACCGATATAAATCAAACCAATAGAAAAAACACAATTCAATGGAAGAAAAACATGGAGTTTTAAAATAATAGTTAAAAAAATCCTACAAAGTATATTATTACTAAATAATTCCAATTGAGGAAACTCTTTGATTTTATTCTAAATTAGTAGGAGGTTTAATAACCGAAATCATGGTATAAAAGTTTTTCACCAGGAAATTTGTTGAAAAACCCATCATACAATAAATGTTTCATACTAAGAACTTAAAAAACCATTAGAATCAAGGAGATTTATCCCCAAGATGCTCTTCAATCAGTACGATCAACAACAAGTCCATGCAATTTTTTTTTCAAACTTCACAATTCAAAATTAAATAGGTTCCTATCCCAGTAACCCCATCAATCTTGAATATTGAAAAAAATCCTATATTCCTTTACCTAGAATCTATTTGATCAAAAATATTTGAAGAAACAATTATAACAAGTAAGACTTAGAGATTTTACAATTAAAACTCCCACAATTGGAATCTCTAAGTAAAATACACTGTAAAACAAATATAATCATAAGAAATCAAATGCAATGAGATTATGTAAAACTCTATAAATGAATTTATTACATTCTCTTCTATTCCTCAAAGTTCATTTAAATTTTTAGATGATGTTATAATAAAATTCCAAGGATCAAAACTATGTTCTATGGGTTTAGTTATAACAACATAAGATATAACTCTATATTCTATTGAAATGTTCAGTGTGTGACACATTGGCTCACCAAAAAGTATGTGGATCCGAAGTTATAAACTGAATACAACTATAACTTATAAAATCCTCAAGTTAACATAAATTTAACAAGAAGCATATTCTTATTTTTAAAATAAAGGACACATAAGAGTATTTTGACTCAAAAAAGAGTTTGAAGAGATTTTGTTTATGTCAATTACTAAAAATATGATTTTGAGAAAGTGGGATAAAATATTGAATTGTAATAAAAGTTATGAAGTTGAGTAAATTTCTAAAAAATCATTTTAGTGAGTTGAATAAGAGTAGATTATTTTTTATAAAGTTGTATAAATATGATTTAAAAATTATACTTTCTACATAATATTTGTCAAGTTATGAATGTATTTTTTAAGAGTTAAGTGGAATTTATGATGAATATGTAAGTGTTAGTCATGAAAATAATGAAATGTAAGAGTTGATCACATGCAGATTAAGTTTCATAACTATTAATTAATTATGAATATGTGAGAATTAAAATTAATGAAGGATTCTTAAGAGTTACTTAAATCATGAATAATAGTTGGATGTATAATTTAAGAGTTGGTAAAGGATGATTAAGAGTTACTTGAAGCATGTGTAGTAGTTAGATGCTCAACCTAAGAGTTTTCTGGTGTTACAAAAGTGTTGCTATGAAGTTTGTTAAGTGAAAAATGAATTTTAAAAGAGCTATTTGGGTGTTGATAGAAAATGAATAAGGGTTTACAAAATTTTTATAATGGTGGATAGAGGTTTCATAATAGTTGAGATGAAATTTCATTAGATTTAAGCCAAAATTACTCATGTTTCATAATAGTGAAGTAGAAATATATTATGATTCTAAAGGGTTAATTAAATTGTTTAGTGATTTTAAGATATTGGGTTTGAGGTAAAAAATTATTTAAATATATAGTTCTTGATAAAATCATTTATTTTAAGAAATTAAAGTATTTAAATATCCTGTTCTGGATAAAATCCATTATTTGAAGAAATTTAAGGTATGCTGTCTTGGATCGTTTAGAACAATCAAAAAAATAAAACAAGATTATTCATCCATGTGTTACTATTGGATCCAAAAATGGAATTGGTTATTGAATATTTTTACATGGAATATAGATATTTTTTAGCAGTAAGGTCATGGTTCACATTTCATTTAGTTTGAATTCTATTGTTGAATTAGTGATATGTGTAAAGGAAGATAGTTGAATAATTATAATTACTATTCTTGACACAAAAATCAAGAATGAATGGAGAGAGGAAGGTTAAATATAACTCTCTACACCTGGTAGACAAACATTGAATATGATGATCTATGATTAAAGGTGAAGTGATCTCACAGTGAATGGTGATTTGAGAAGAAGGACAATGGATGAAGGATTTATATGGTAAGTAATATGATGACAGAGTGTAGAGGATTGGAAAATATTGAATATAATATTATCTATATTATAATGGTGAAGAAGATAAGAGAGAATAGTTGTCGTGTGATGCCTTATTGAAATCCGTAGTAGTAGTGAAGAATAATTCCATTGAATATAGAATAAGAATAAATAGAGATAAATAATGAATCATATCATATGAGAGGTCAAATTATCTCATGTCACATTGAACATATTTATTAAATAAAAAATACACTATCTTATTTAGCCTTATGAAATAAGTTAAATGATATTCTACTATCATTGAAGAAAGTGTAGTAGAACGTATAGCTACTGATTTTGTAATCAAGTTTATAATGATCCATAATTGATTTAGAAAAATTAATTTATAATCAACTTCATGATAAGTACTTATTGATTGTAAACTTATTGTAATTATATTAAATAACATTGAAATGGATGATTCCATCCATATTAAGGATGAAACCACTTGTGATGGAGGTGAAACTTGTAAATCATGTTTTTCTATCATTGTATGTGTGTTTATGGTGATTTATGGTTATATATTTTTTTATTTTATCAATAATAAATAAGGTGAAATTGATAATTTAAGTCCTATGTTTTGGATAAAGTGAAAAAATGATTGGGTTTAGTTTATTTAGATAGCCATGATAGGTGTTTTGGAATATTTGGAGGGGCTTGGAAGTTTGGGTAAGTTCTAGGAGGAATTTTGAGGGGTTTGGGGGAGACATTGGGGTGTTTTAGAGGGTGTATGGGTGATTCATTGTTGAAGGTACCATGTATAATCCCTAGAAAAACAATTAAAGGGGTTCTAGGGGAGATAAAGAGGGCTACATGGTCAACACATGGTCACCCAAGACAAAGAAGTTGGGTCATTTTAGCACTTGAAAACACTCTAGAGAATTTTATTTTTACTTGTGTCTGCTAGTGGTTTTCCCATTTTATTACTTTGATGCGAGGCTCTCAACTATACCCTAATTTTGGGGTGATTTTTGTGGGTTTCTCCCTTTTTTTCTTCTCCTTTAGATGTTGGGATGCTTGGATGCCACATAGAAGGTATGTTACCCCTTGTTATCATCATCTTCTTCTTCTTTTTGAATCCAGGGTTTGGCTTAGGGGTTTAAATAGGGTATGAAAAAACCCTATCGATTATTGGGACTTTCATTGAATGGTATTGGATGGTGTATTTTAATTGAATAATCTTGGAAATTGGATTTTAATAAAAATGATTTAATAAAGTTTATGAAATTTTTATTCCAAATTAGTTTTTTATTTGTTTGGTTCTTAGTTAAAATGTAAGTGGGATTTTTTTGGGTGTGTGTATGATTTTTAGGAATTAAATTATAGAATTTCATAGTGGGGATTTGAAATGGTTTGTTGATTTAATTGTTTCATTAAGATATATATATTTTAATATTATTTTTGATTTTTATATCAAGTTACATGAGTTTTTACTCTATTATAGAAATGTGGAATTTATTTTCCAATATATGTGTTATGATATGTGTTTGGTTGATAATGTTATTGATGTGTTTTGGGTGAGGGATTATACTTGATGTTGTGGTAAAATTATACTTTGTGTGGGGACCTTTTTAGTAATGATAATGTGAGGTTTGGGGGTGTTTGGTATACTCAAGTGTTTGGGATGCTCATTTGGGGTTTTATTCATGATCTAAGGGTTCCCTCATATTGTTTTAAGAAAATAGGTGCGTGGTGTTTGTTTTGATTTGTGATAATGATATGTCATGGTTGTGATTTATTGAATGCTTATTCATTATTGGTGCATGAAATTCTTATTTTTTTTTATAAAATGTCATGGGATTTAGTAATGTTTTATAAAACAAAATCTTAAATTATTATATTTTCATATTCATGGGGTGAATGATATGACTTGGGGATATCATAATTAGTTTTTTACTTCCAACCTACATGTGAATCTTGATGTATATATAGATGATGTTGACTCACGTTTTATGTTTCTTGGACAATACTTCACTGGATTTGATAGAGTAGAAGAGGTCATCTAGTGCATGATAGTGTAGTTTTCATCATTAGTGGTGGGTAAGTTGGTTAAACAAGGTTATATTTATACCAAGGAGTATTTGTGTTGATTAATGTTATATTGTATTGTTGTTTTATTCATTTACATTTATGGTATTCCTCTACATATTATTTTATAGGAATGTGATTATAATGTTATTTGTATTTTCATATTATTACTTATCAATTATATTGGTGTTTTTGTTTATCTGTCAGGCCTTTAGTGGCCGAGGGATGGATCCAAGGTCCAAACAACATTCTGATTTAGCTTGGGTTCAGGTTTGGGTGCTAGATCAGGTTATAATTTTATAAATGATATAAGTTTAGTTCGATAATGATTCATTAAGAACTAAGATAATATATTTTGTAACTAGAGAGGTAGCCTAAAAATTCATGACCAGTATCTTTAAAGTGTAACTTGAGTTTCTAAGGAAGTATAGAAATGTGAGGTGTTGATTGAATAAATAAGAATGAGTTTGGTTTGTTTTTTCCTAGAGAAGGTCACATTATAACAAGACAGGTTTTCATCTCACGCATCATATAGTACCATGATATGGATTTTATAGAATATGTTTTATTGCATGTCATCTCTTCTATGTTTTACTGCAAAAAGATTTTGTAACTTTTCAAAGAGAATTCTAATTCCCTTATATGTTGATTAATGAAAATGAAAAGGATTTTGGCATGTGATATTTCCTATTGTGGTGTTATATTAAAATGGTAAAAACAATTTTAGGTATAAGTACATGGATATGAAAGTGTGATTAATGTTGTCCTATTAGTTATAATTATTGATATATGATCTTGTATAATAGATTTTATATGATTTTGTGTTTCACTGTAGGTAATCTTGATCACTTGAATTGAGTCTTAATTATTAATATTAGGATTCTAAAAAATAGGATGGAAATTGAATAGTTTAAAAGTCAACAAAGGAATACATAGATAATGCTAAATGATTTGTTTGGTGGTGAACTAATTAGGTTATTGTATGGATGGTATGTTCTATATTTTATTAGTTATTTTATGAAATCCCATTGATTTTTCTTTTAGTTGTATAAAAGGTTTATTTGATTTTAATAATTCTAAGTAAAGTTTGTAAGTGAAACATGTTTTCCAGGAAAAATGTTTTTTGGGATGGGTTAGTATTTTTGTAAAAAAATGAAAGTGTGTTGTTAAAATGTTTTGGCATGAACTTAGTTTTCAAAATAAAGAAATTATGGATTTTTAATTAAGTATTATTATTTTTTATTATTTTTGGGGTTGTAGGGAGTGTTTAGAATTTTTTTTTAGAAAATTAAACCATTTTTAGTTGAATAAAAGTTTATTTTTATGAAAAAGTATTTTTTCATGGTGGTTTTAAATAATTTTAATGGTTTTTGTGATTTTATATAGAAAAAACATGGTTATAAATGTTTGGGATCATTTTTCCTATTCAGGAAAAGCATATTTTTTCCTTTTTTATGGGTTGAATTATATTACTAAATTTATGGAAGAATAGTATTTTTTTTACAAAAGAATTGTTCATCTAATTAGATTTTTGAATGAAAAGAGGACTTTAAAACTATTAAAATTACTTTATGCTAGTTTAGAAATTTTTGACATGGGTCCATTTTTTTAAAATAGGAATTGAATGTTAAAGGATTTAGGTAAACCTATGAAGTTTTTTTATTGTGCAAAATCAATTTTTGAAAGAGAGAATTATTAAAGTTGGTTAAAGAAATTAGTGTATTTAGGTAGGTATTTTTTCAATGTTAAGGTTAATGGTTTTGTTAAAACCAAACTTAAAATGTTTTTCCAGTAAGGTGGTTGATAAAAAAATGCATTTAAAATAGTTTTAAATGGGTCTTCTGATTTTTTGATTCATATTTTTAGGAAATGTTAAAACTTTTAAAATAGTGAAAAAATGATTCTGGGAAAAGTTTTGTTTGATAGCATGTGGTAAGGGGTACCAAAAATAATTTTCCTATGAATATGGTTTACATGTTTTATTTGATTTGATTATTTAAAAGTAGTAATATATCATGGTAGTAATGCCTTGTATTGAATATTTTTATTTGGCAGTGGGTGGGATAACTCAGGGTGGAGTAGGGTGCTCCTTAGCTGGATATTGATTACGAGTGAGATATCCCGAGGTAGTGTGGGTTTGATGCTAGATTTGATGCTGATAATGGGTGGGATATCCTAGGGTTGAGTGTGTTTTCTCCTTGGTTTGATGTTTATATTGGGAAGGATAGCCTAAGATGGAGTGGGTTTTCTCCTCATTTGGATGTTGATAATGGGTAGGATAAACCAGGGTGGAGTGGGTTTTATCCTTGGTTGGATTTTGATAACGGGTGAGATAACATGTGGTTGAGTAAGTTTCCTCTTTGATTATATGTTTATATCTGGTGGATATCCCATGGTGGAGTAAGTTTTCTCCTTGGTTGGATGTTGATAGTGGGAAGGATGGCCATGGAAGAGCAGTTTTTTCTCCCCAGTTAGATGTTGATATTGGAAAGGATAGGCTGGGGTGAAGTGACTTTTCTAATTCAAATGACTATATGATTTTTTTGAAGTGAATCCATGTAATATGGATTGTATATGGATATGGTGAAGCTACTTGAGTACTTATAATCTATGTTATACCGAGGGGGTTCATGGGATGTATTGGAATTGGGTTGTTTTGGTTTTTTAGGTCCTTTGGGGAAGGTTTCCAAAATTGAGTTATATTAGATAAAAATATTCTTAATTAAACTAGATGTGAGTTTTGGGATTTGGTTTATATAAAACTCTATACCATCTTAATGTATAAATATATTTAAATTTTTATAAACCTCATTTATTTTTTTAGTCTATGAATTTTTGGGGTGTTAATAGTGGTTCGAGAGCGGGTTTTTGAAAGTTAGAGGGGGGGGGGATGTAGCTAAAATCCAGTAATAGGTAGGTAGTTTTAATAGGATCCTGAGAGCCACAATGTAATTCCTAGAGTAAGGGAGGCCCACGATGTGGAAAAAAGGGGCATTCCATGAAAGATTAGTGGTCCAATACCTATATGAGGTCAAACTTTGGCCCATATAGGCTTCAACACAATAGTATATGGGTAGATGCGAGGCCCTTGACCTGGATTATGTGGCATTAAATCTCATAAGGGTCACACTACGATGGTATCTGGGCAGAGGATAGGCCCTTGGCCTAATCTAAGTCACACCACAACCAACATACTAGAAATTTATCTAGGGTTAGAGTTATAATAGTAATGCGAAATGGGTAGGCTGGGGTGGGGTGGGCTAAGCCCGCATGGGTTTGAGTCTTCACGGGTTTGTCCACAAAATCCCACATATAATGAAAACAAAAAATTTAAAGCCCACCCCGCCCTGCATAAACCCACGGGTTTCCCGCGGGCTTACCCACATTTAAAAAAAATAATATTTATAATCATTTAAATACTGTATTTTTTATCATTCTTTAAAGTATTTGTGGGGATAATTATGAATTTATAATAACTATAGTTTTAAAGGATGTGATGGAATTTTTTTTTGTGGGTTAATGGTGGCAGGTGCTAACGCTGATGTGGTGGCGAACTGTTGCGATAGAAAGTAGGTGAGTGATTGGTGATGGGTGATGAATGATAATGTTGGTTGTGTGTTGATGTGAACAACTAAACCTGTGAATGAATGTAGTCCCTCCAGGTAATGATCAGTTTTAGAGGAAGCTATTAGTGTTTTCACAAGGTTCTATCCAATTCTCTTAAAAACAAAATAAAATTAAATAATAACAAAATTAAATTGGCCTAAAAAATATTATGATTATAATAACTTTTATAGAATTGAAACCATGCACAGGGGCGATGAGTTCCATTTTGTGAGAGATGGGTTGACACACCATGTGAATATGGTTAATAAATAATATATAAATAATATAATATGATATTAAAATAATAAATATAGGCCTATTTAAAATTCACATGTGAATAAATGGTGAATTAATATGACCATTACGGTGAGAAATCATATGTCACCGTTTAACCATGATTTTTTATTTAAAAAAACTAAAATGTTAAAGAAACATATATTGTAAAAATAATATATTTTTTTTAAATAAGGCCCGCGGGCAAGCCCACACCCATGCGGTCTCAACCTGCATTGGCCCGTACCCATGTGGGCTCAACCCACATTGGCCCACACTCTAAATGGTCAAAAATTTTAGGCCAGCCTTGCCCCACATCCGTCGCATACCCGCAAAGCCCGCGGGCCGAGATCCCGCTTTTCATCGCTTTATAATTTCCTACTTGAACTCTATTTATTTTCTACTTATCTTCCACAATATCTATGTGACCTTTCTTATTTTTTGTATATCCTCCATTGTATTTAATCCCTTCCTTACTATTCTCTTGTAAGTTAAAAATTTCATTAATTATTGTGATCATCCTTTATTATGTATAAGGTGATGTAAGACCTAAATACCTCCTACTTCCTCTTTTTATTTGATTTCAATTTTAGAACCCTAATTTAAAAGGGTTAGGGTTGATTTTAGGGTTCCAGATATTTGGGTGTGATTAGAGGAGTACTTTTTGATGAGTGTGCTTCATCACACTTAAGGTAGGTGTTACCTAATCTATCTATTAAAATATCATATATTTTTATTATGTGTATGATATGTGGTCAAACTGAATAATTGTGTTCTTAATCTAAAACTCATGTAAATAGATATATTTATTTTCCACATGAAAAATTTTATTATTATGAATGAACGTTATATCCTAACCTTTTGCCACCAAGTAAGGTGTTCCTTACTTTTAGAGAAAAAAATGGGAATTTCAAATAGGCGACCCAAGGGGGGTTCCTTGAACTAAGAGATTATCTAATAAGTTAATGTAATTCCCTAGGACAAATCCAAAGACAAGAACCTAACTATGAATGTGAGCTTTTTTTAATATGAGATTACTGGTAAAAACGTGTAATGTGAAATAAATAGAAAAATGTTGAATAATAAAATTAATGTTTAGTAAATGATGAATATTGAAATTAATGATGAATAATGGAAGTAATGATATTTAGTTCAGATCTTGTATATGGATCCTTTTGGGTAGAATTATAATGGTTCTAAGGGTGGAAGTGAATTCCCTAGGTTAGGATTCTCATGGTTTCAGGGATAGATATGGACCCCCTGGGAAATATTTACATTGGGAATGGGGTAGGACTTGGGTCCCTTGGGAGTTACTCTCATGGATTTAGGCATGGATGTAGTTCCCCATATATGGGTATGTATTTGGTTTAGAGACATCCGACATTGGATGAAGTAGGTATGGTCAATCCCAGGTGTCACCTTAGAACCTGAGGATCTATAATGGATTATTTATTACACTTTAATTTATAATTATATAACATTATCATGCACTCTATTTTTAGATTTGATCTATTTAGGGATGTCATTGGTGGTAGTCTATTGAGTTAAAATCACACCTTTCTCAGGCTTCCATGGGAACATAAGTAGTCTTTATGGTTTCAAGACAAGGTTAATGGACCTATAATTGATGGTTTATCTAGCATGGATAGGATAAAGCATGGGGGATGAGTCTAGGATCAAACTCAGAACCAGTTTTGAGGATTTATCCTATGGGTTTTTTTGGTTTTTTAGGAATTTGATGTATATGATCTGTCTATAGGGGATCTAAATTGTATGTGTGACACTTGCATAACATTCATTTTGATATATCTTTAGTTGTGTATGATATATATTTAGCGTTTTTTATGATGAATTTTATCTTTGTTTATATGGATGTATGATATTGTTATTATTTATACTATTATTTATCACTTTAATATGAGGGTATAGTCTCCTCATGGTTCCACAATAGACCCTCATTACTAGTCAGAAACCTATGGCATATAGAGAGGAATTCTTGAGGTTATATAGATCTTCGACCAGGACACTGGTGAGTGGTCTCAGGATGGGGCATTACAAAGTGGTATCAAATCATCTTTTCTTTTATCTAATTATTTTATCATAGTAGACAGGAGATGGGATGTTGTCATAACTCATTATGGAACTTGTTCCTTAGAGTATTTAACCCATGTATGTGGAAAGGCCAAGTTACAAGGGATGAGATTATTATTCTTGGATTTTTATTTTATGGCTGAATGATCTCACCTAGGGTGATGCAATTGGATTTTGAATTTATAATTTATGTTATTATACTCTTGTACTGGAATAGAAATAGGGCATGTGTTCATGAATCATGTTAGGCACATAGGATTCATATGTTATTCTTATGTTTTCTTGTGATTGTTATCTTGTATACAACATATATACTAGTCATTTAAAGTTTTAGTAGAAATATATGGTGTTTTCTCATATAATTTGATATTTTAATATTATCTGGATAATATTTTATGGTATATTATGATTAAAAAAAATGAATTAACCCATTTATGGATGAAATAAATTAAATAAACTACCAAGAGATACTTATAGAGTATTTTTCTCTATAAATTGTAAATGTAATTTAATTTAACCAAACTATGAATGTGATAATATCAATAAAAGAATGAAAAAAGATAAATGGAAAATATATACATTATAACCTATTTGTATTTGATAGTGACCCTGATTTGGGTAGATGGGGATAGAGGTAGATCTCAATTTATGAGGTTTTTATGATATAATAATTATAGGATTGTAGGATTCTATCCCCATTACTACTTTCCCTAAAATTTGAAATTGGAAAATGTTATAGACATGTGTTTTGACACTTGTGTTTGGAAATAAAGAGACATGACAACATGGTGACCACTTATAGAGAACAAGTGCAATGAGGATGAGCATGCTCCACCACTGGTTAGACCATAGCCACCTATAACACTGTAACATACCATGGATTATTAGTTATGTGAGATATTACTATGGGTAATGAAGTCCATGGAGAGATAGAGAGAGACCATGATCCATGACTACTTTGTATGATCTAACCAAAGAGTTTCAATTGTAGTACCCACCATTGTTTATTGGTGAGGGTGGTCCATAGGTAGTGTAGTTTTTGGGTAGATTCTATTCATATTTTTCTGAACATCTTGAGATAGCCTTGAAGAGGAGGGTGAAGTTGGATGTTTACATGTTGCAAGGCCCAACAAAGCACTGGTGGGATATCATAGTCTAGGAGGACCAATATGGGGGTTATACTAGAAGGATTTATATACATAGTTCTTTGATAATTTTTATCCAAAGTCTCCGAGGGAGGAAATGGACTAAGAGTTCTTGCATTTAATACAGAGAGGTATGAAAACATTGGACTATATAGATTTTCTCAATGATCTAATTTTTTTAATCTAATTATTATGGGGGGTGAGATAGATCGAGTGAGGCATTTAAAGGATGGATTGATACATGAGATTCAGATTTAAGTGAATGTATTTTTCCTTCCATCATTTTAGAGGTTGTGAATCAAGATCTTATTACTGAGAGGAACCTGAGTGAGGGTAGAGGTCAGTGTAGGTGGATTATTATAGAGAGAATGATAGTAGATCTTAAGGTAGTAGGAAATAATTTTTTTATGGCTCATTCTAGGGGGCGTTGGTCAGAGGAGATGGGGAAGTGGGTTATCTTTTTATCCTCAAGAATAAAGTTATATAGAGTGATATTAGTGTGGTGGATGAGGTCATAGTTATCCCCAGTGTACCTGACAACTAGCTGGGTTTTATTTTATATAGAAATAAAAGATACCTATAGTGATTCTGTAAGTGTTCTCATATGGAAGCTAGTGACCTAAGATCTAAAAAGGTACAAGGTTTGGGAGAAGGATCTAGTACACCACAATAAGTGGGTAAGTGGAGTTCCCCTAACCATTCAGGTTGTGCCTGAGGTTGAGGTGCCTAGGGATATGGTTAATATTGACCATAGGGAGGTTCAATACAAGGTATTCAAGCTAGATCACAATGTTAGGATTTGATCTAGTTGCATGCTATTGAGCCTACTTTTTCTAATTGAGAGGCCAGATCATCTATTTTCCAAGGTATTATTTTAGACACTTCCACCTTAGAATGTTCTTTTTTTTCCGACTTAGTAGCATCACATTCATTAATATCTGACCAGTTTATGAATTTATTGGGGATATCCATACAATATTTATATGGAGTTATGTCGGTTAACAAGCCTTTAATGGTGTAGTTCTTGGGTATCTATAGGTGTAGTTATTTTCTATAGTGTTTGGTAGATATAAGTTTATTTATGACTTTTTTTTTCTAGAGATGAATAGATTTGACATGATCCACATGATGGATTGTCTAGTGTAGTATCAAGCCTATATTGACTTCTATCACCAATGGTTGTCATTTAAAACTATAAAGGGAGACAAATATGTTTATGTTATAGAGCATGACATATAGAAAGTTCATGTAGGACCTAGCCTTAAATAGTTGGGTGGGATCACATTTTAGGTTTTTAGAATTATTTTTAATGATGAGGAGACATGTTAGATAATATTTTCTCAAATCATCGACTAGTTACAAGATGTTTTTCCTGAGGATTTATTTGTGTTTCCACCTAATTGAGAGTTTGAGTTTTTGATCAAGATCATTCATGGTGTAGAGCGCATCTTTATTCCTCCTTAAAGGATGGATCCTATAGAGATCCAAGAGATGAAGGATTAGTTGGATGTATTAGAGGAAAAGGGGTTCATATGACCAAGTATATTCCCTTGGGGTGATATATCCCTATTCACCCAAAAGGAGGATAGCTCTTTGAGGTCATGTGTGTATTATAATAGGTTTAAACAAGTTATGTCCAATAATAGATATAAAATCACTCATATTAATGATTTATTTGATATTCTTAGAGGATCTAGAGTGTTTTCCAAGTTTTACTTGAGATCAGGCTATCATCAGATGAGGATGATACCTTATGATATACCTTTCACCACTTTTAAAAGAAGGTATGGTTTATATGAATATCTAGTGATGCTATTTAGTGTAATGAATGCATTGAAAATGTTTATTTACTTAATAAATCAGGCCTTCCATCCATATATGGATTATTTTATGGTTATTTTGTTTCAATTATATTATTTTATACTCTAAATTGATGGAGGAGAACACACAACACTTGGAGATCATTTTTACTACACTTCAGAAGCATTAACTATATGCCAATCTCTCAAAGTTCCATTTATGGATTGACCATTTGCACTTATTAGGGAATGTAATAATGGATAATGAAGTATCAATAGACCTAGAGAAGGTATGATAATGGTTTTTTTGGAGGAGGCCTAATAATTTTTTTGAGATTTTCACCGAAGATTGATTCAATAATTCTATCATTTAGTAGCACCGACGACTAGTATGACTAAGAAAGTAGTAAAAATTATTTGGTCAGACACTTATGAGAGAACTATTCTGGATTTGAAATGTCACGACCCGTCCCCCGAGGCCCATGTCGTAACTACCCCAAGCCCTCCTTCTATAGGCCAGGGGATGGCGACTAGCACCAAAGGCGTAAATCCCTATAACTAGAAAGACATTGCCTTTATAAAACATAAAATCACACAACCAGAGAACAAGCGGAAGCAAAAACTAAGTAAAGCAGTATAACAAGTGTGCTGAAAGTACAAAGGGGCCGGAAATACAAGCCCAACAGAAAGGTACATCTACAACTGAAAGAAAAGCACAACTGAAAAGGCAACAACTGAATGGTGACGCAACTCCTAGATCGTACTCCGGGTTCCTACCTGAAGGGTAGGTATAGATGTCCTCCACAACACTCCGCATCTATCGGTCCACTCCGTGTGCCATCACGCCGAGTGTTCTCCTATGGGTAC
This sequence comes from Viscum album, assembly GCA_963277665.1. Lineage (NCBI taxonomy): Eukaryota > Viridiplantae > Streptophyta > Magnoliopsida > Santalales > Viscaceae > Viscum > Viscum album. The sequence continues at coordinate 1,955,117,467 of OY728164.1, forward strand.
CGTCCAGTCCTCGTACACTCTACCTCGGTCGACGCTGTCCGTCGTGTGCATCCAACACAACGAGGTGTGGGCATAGCCCGATAAGGGGTGAGTATAACGATACTCAGTAGGGACCCTGAGACCCTCAAGGTCTCACAAAATCCAACAAGGATAAACCACAAAAAATATCTCAATAGATAACCTTTACTTAGGTATATTCCCATACATATACCTAAGTTATCAAATAACCCATCTCAATCATGAGGAAAACACAAAGGTCATTGACTCAGCTCAAACCAGGATTTTCATTATCGAAACCAAAACTGATGGAGAGCTCATCCTCTGTCAAGTAAAGTGATCTTGTCACGACTCCGAGGCTCTTCTCACTAACCTTATACTGTTGAGGCACTTCTTCTCTGTCGAGTACCCTAATTCTATCGCCCCAACACAGTAGCGATTTCCTGCCATGGGTTTGCCGCTACAACCAAGCGCATCCCCTCATAGCCTACAGAGGTACTCCTTATATCGAGTACCGCGGTCCTGCCGCCCCAACACAGTAGCACTCCTACGCCATGGGATTGCAACCCCAACATAGTAGTGCTCCCCACTGGGCTAGTCAAGTCAATTCGAATCGAATCAGACAAGCAGTCATTAAGTCTCAACCAGCTACAAGGTCTCCATACTACGTACTCTCGTCTCCGGGAGGATCCTCTCCAGGAGCAACTGGTCGATACTTCCAAGTGTCACATAGTCTCACGTGGTAATACCTCAAGGGACTGCCACATCATAGGAGTCTTAACACAACAGACGACGCGTCAATCAGACGCCCAGTCTGTGAGTTATTAGCCTTTTTATCTCAGGGGCTCAGTTGGTTTCATGTACGAACCAACCCAAATGTATCTCAAATGTACCCCAAACTCCCATGGGGTATACTCAAAGGAACCTTTTCTCAATGAGATTACCAACTCCGCTGACGGTTCGTCAAACGAACGTCCGGTCTGAGAGTTATTGGCTTTTCCGTTCCAGGGGCCTGGTTGGATTCTAAGCTAAACCAACCCGACCATACTCCAACTACGTCCAAACCTCAAGTGGAGTATTCCAAAAGAACCTCCTCATCAAAAGGAAACCAACGTAGTTGACGACACGTCAATCAGACACCAGGTCCTTAAGTTATAAGTGTTTCCACTCTGAGGGCCCGGTTGGTTTCGGTTTCGAACCAACCCGACCATTTTTTCAAACTCGTCCAAAATTCATTTAGAGTATCGCAAAAGGACCTCCTCGTCGCGAGGGTCCCAGTGCCGCAGACGATGCGTCGATCGGACACACGATCGTGAAGATATTCACATTTAAGCATACGGGCCTGACCCGTTAGGTCCAGTGGGCTGGCGGGTCTGTCTGACCCGGTTCGGTGGGTCCAACCCGGCATGGGGTGTCGGCCCGGCGTAAAGAAACGTGACCCGGTCTGGTGGTAGGTGCGGCCTAGCCCGAAGGCAGGCGCGACCCAGCCCGATGGGGCGTGGTCCGGCGCGGCGCGGCCTGGCCGGCCACGGCTCGGCCCGAAGTGGCCGAGTGGTCCGTGGCATGGGGCGCGACCCCCCAGCTGCCCAAACTGGTGGCACAAAGCGGTACCGCCCTCCCTAACCGGCCGGCCGATGCCGGCCGGCCTTCTTGGCGCAAGTGGTTCGCATGGGTGGGCCGCGGTTCGTCCAACGCGACACCGTCCTGGCGCCGCGGCTCTCCTCCGCCCGGCCGGCCGAAAGGATGGCCGGTTCTCCTGCCGAAGCGGCCCGAAAAGTGGGCCGCGATTCCTTCAGCATAGCCAGCGCAACGACGCCGGCTTCCTTCGCCGCGGCCTGCCCTGGCCACAGCTCCGCATCCTCGGCACGGCGCGACGGTGCCATGCTTCTTCCGTTGCGGCCCGCTTGGGCACGGCTCCGCATCCCCGACATGGCGCGACGACGCCGTGCTTCTTCCGTCGTGGCCCGCTTGACTGCGGCTTTTCCTTGTGTGTGCGACGACGGCCCTTGCGCCGCTGGCCTCTTCCACGTTCCACCTCCAGTCGCCGAATCCAAAAATAATCAAGATCCAACGGAGGGGCGTCGAGTCGTGTTCGTTCGGCCAGCACCCTCTGCGTTAGGCGATAGCAATAGGCTGGAGACAAACAAAGACATTCAACGATGAATGAGGCACAATTTTAATCCATTAAAATTGAACATAAACCCCCTACCTCGATTAGGACGTTGCACATCGTCGAGCCGCAGAAAGAGGCAAGCGTTGCGATAGAACGACGTCATGGAAGAACGATGTCGATTCTGTCGACATCGGAGGAAGAAAGAACATTGTCATTGGCGTCAGTCTCCAAAGTCAGTGTCTTCTCCCTTGATGTGGAGGAAGAGAAGAGTAGATGGTTTTTATTCATCGAGAGAGAACGTTCTTCATCGAGAGGGCATCGTTCTTCGTCGAAGAATGATGAAACTCTCCTCCAAATCTCCAAAGGCTCTCCCCACCAAATATTTGTCAACCAAATATTATAATAGCCTCCTCAAATTCATTTTTTTAAAGTATTGACATTCAAATCAAAACCAATTCAAAAGAGTGGTGCCACTTAATTAATAAAGCTATTAATTAAATGGGTTGGCAACTTCAATAGGTGGGAGGTGGAGAAATTCTTCCTTAATAAATGAGAGGAGGTGTCAAGTAATTATGAAGGGGAGTTAATGGGGAGTTGGCACATTAAATGGAAGCTCAAAGGTTCAAGGGGGGGGGGGGTTAAAGGGGGTTAAAGGGGGGTTAGGTGTTCGTGTGGGCCCCACCATATGTTATCCTCCCATGGGAGGTTATGTGGGTGTGGGCTCTACCACCAACCACCCTTGGGACATGTAAACCACCAACAGAATAAAATTTATATAAAACATAAATTTTATTTAGTTTAATAAAATTCCCCAAATTAACTTTCAACCTGCATAAAACGCAACTACGGTAAAGGTCCCCTTAAGAGAATACCAACGCTGCGAGTTCATCGGTGTCCTCAGATTTCAATTCCAAGCACCGGTTCAAAAGATAGAAAAACCCGCATGTACGTTTACTGAACGTACCCAAACAAAACTTCAGAAATTTATTCCAGGCACACCGGGCCTCAGAATCAAGTGCCGTTAGAAGCTACAGACTCGTAAAATTCCAAAGAATTAAGAAAAAAATTTTCCTTTAAAATTATGGGTCTTTACGTGAAAGGGAGGTTAACTACAACAATGTTCATGAACTTAGATAATATAAGTATGGAGTATACCATGTAGTGTGATACATTAGGGTATAGATTGGAAACAATTTTAATACATGACAATCATATAGTCCCTTATGTGTCTAGAAATCTAAAGACCCATGATTGAAACTACCCAAATCATGAACTAGATATTTTAGTAGTGGTAAATTTCTAGATATGTTAGAAACATTAGCTTTAGGTAAAGAGTCTTGTAGTGTATACCAACCAAAAGATCCTGATTTACATCTTCTCACAATATAACCAAAATCTTTAGTAGATAAGGTGTGTTGAGTATCTTGAGTAATTTTTATTTTGAGATAAAATATACCCCTATAAAGTGTAACATAATTATAAATTAACTAAGAATAAATACCCAAACCTAGGTAGTATAGGAATCCAATAGTGAGTGGTAGATGTTGGACCTCTTTTCTGAGTAACATTTGGATGTTCAGGAGTACTAGGGCTGAGTGACCCTTATGTATTTATCTATCACATATTCACTCCTAAGTAGGGTAAAGAGGATTAATATCTTTAATTTAGACTACCTATTTATGAGGGATACCATATATAACGAAGATATCCACCAGACCAATCCCTTGACAATGATGAAATTCTACATGTATAAGGCCATGTTCTGGTTCACACTAGCATACATGAGGAGCTGATGAGGGACTCACATGCCTCAAAGTGGTCTATACATCTAGGTTTTACTAATATATATTAATATTTTTGAAGGTAGTATTAGTGTCCTGGGATGAAAAGAGACATTTTGGTTTTCATTAAACAGTGCTCCACTAGTTAGTAGGTGAAGGCTAAACACTAGTGACCCACTGGTCTTCTGACTCCACTACCAATTCCTAAGTGAAAGTGGGATGATGTGACTATCAGTTTCATGATGGGGTTATCAAGGAAACCCTAAGGTAGTGTCAGAGTGTGGGTTTTCATGGATTAGTTTACTGAAGTGTCTCACTTCTTATGAATTTGGGAAACCTTCTCCATTGATAAGATGAGTATGCTACATATCCGAGAGATAGTATGCCTGAACGAGGAACCATAGAGAATTGTCTCAGATAGAGATTCCCTCTTTATGTCATGATTCTAATAGGGATTGAATAAGGTTCTAGGTATTTAGGTGAATTTTATAACTTCCTATTATTCATAGATAAAAGAGAAACCCTAGCATTCTCTCTAAATACCGAAGGACATGTTGTAGGAATGTGTATTAAATTTTGGGGGTTCATGGGAGAAAAACATGGAAGTTGAAGAGTTTTATTATGAAAATATCCATCAATAGATGATAAAAAAATTCTTCTTTTTTAGGTTCTATATGACAAGACTTTCTATTTTCATCTATATTGGTTGGAGGCTGGAGAGTAAATGATTATTGGGCATATAACGACCTATAATGTCATTCTATTAGGTGACATATTCCCCTAACTTCTTCATTTTTTATTTAATTTCCATTATATAACTATAATTTGAGAGGTTTGGGGATAATTTTAGGGTTCCATAGGTTTGGGTGTGATCCAAGGAGCACAATTTGGTGAGTGTTCTTCATCACACTTGGGAGGTGGTCCCTAAGCTACCTCTTAAAGCCTTTTATATTTTTCTTATGCATATGATGTGTGGTCACATAGGCCTAGGGAATACTTGACCTAAAACACAAATAAATGAATATATTTACTTTACATGAGAAATTTTATGCTATTCAGTCTATGATTTTTTCACGAATGAATAATAGATCTTGAACTTTGGCCACCAAGTAAGGTGTGACATGCTTTTGGAGAAAAATGGGAATCTCAAACAGGTGACCAAGGGGGGTGCCTTGAACTAATCAATGACATAGTATGCGAATGTGATGACCTATGATTAATTCTTAGATGTGAACCTGGGTTGATATGAGATATTTTATTAATATATGATCACAAGTAGAAATTTGGATCATGAATGAAATAGAAAACATTTAATAATAAAAGAGATATTTGGTAAATGATGATTTATAAAAGTAATTGTTATTGGGATGTACATGGGTCCCTTTAGGTAATATTATCCTAGTTTTTGGACTAGATGTGGATACCCCTTAGGTATTATTATCATGTTTTTATAGCTATATGTGGATCCACCTAAGTAGTATTCTCATGGTTTTAGGGCTTGATGTGGATCCCCCTAGGTAGGATTTTCATGGTTATGGGGATGGTTTTGGATTCACTAGGGTAGTATTTCTATTAATTTTTGGGTAGGATATGGGTACCCCTAGGTGTTAATCTCATGGATATAGGGTTGGATGTTGTTTCCCCTGAGTTGGTATGTATTCGGTTTAGATACATCCGATATAGCCGAATCAAGTATGGTCAGTCCCAGGTGTCACATTAGTACCCAATGATCAATAGTGGATTATTTATTACCATTTTATTTATTATTATAGAAAAAAAGATGAAATATATTTTCATATTGGATATATTTAGAGACCCCATTGGTGGTGACCTACTGAGTTGTACTGACACCCTGTTCCGACTATCATGTGTACCTTAGTAGATTTTATATTTTTAGGATAGGATAAGGGGAAGAGACCTATGATTAATGGTTGATCTACCATATATAGGATGAATAATGGAGGGAAAGGACTAATGTAGGACTTGAGACTAGTTTTTGGGACTTATCCTTCTTGGTTATTTTTGTTATTTGAGGACTACTATGTATAAAATTCACCCACATGGGATTTGAATTGTATACAGAACACTTTTATAACATTCATTTTGATATAACATGAGTTATGTATGATATTTATTTGATATTTTCTATGATTTATGTTATTTTTATTTATCTAGATATATGATATTATTATTATTTTTACTATTATTTATCACTACAATATGAAGGTTTAGTCTTCCTATGGTTTCACTATAAACCCTTATTGTTATTCAGAAGCATCTAGAACATGAGGAGGCATTCCTAAAGTCATATATCTATTCATTCGGGTCACCAGGGAGTGGTCTTAAACTAGGGTTTTATAGTGGAGATCATATATGTATGGTCTAATTATAATTTCTTGGTTGATTATTTATTTATTATCTTGTAATATGGGTAAAGTCATAGTTAAAGGAACTAAAGAGGTTTCCTTGTTGATCTCTTTTGGATTTCCCTAGGCTAGAATAAGGTTGAGGTATCAGATGATAGTTTTATTGTATGTTTTCATGTTATGGAAGTTGTATACTCAAGATGAACTATAGAACCATGTTTCATTTCACAATAATTATTATGGGAGTTAGTAACTCAATACTTGGTTATAGATTATGTAGATACAAAATAGAATGTGTGAGGACATGTTCAAAGTATGAGCATTTGAGTTAAAAAGAGGAAGTTGGAATAATAATAGTTTCATAGTGGGTTAGTATTCATTTTAGATAATGCATAATGATTAATGTGGGTGTGGGAATACTTGATATTTGTGGGTGGTAGAACCAGTATAGGTTATTTTGATGGTTTTTAGACACAATCTAGGGATAGGTTGTCTTAGGGTATTCTCATAGAAAATGAAAGGATTTATGGAATATAGTTATTGGCTCATGAGGTTGTAGTGATCCAATTTTTTTTTTCTATTTGAGACTTATCACAATATTGAGTTTTAAAGTCTCATGAACTCTAGAAAAGTAAAATGGTAAATTTTTCCAAGCATAAAAACTTTGAAATTTTTTATTGATGGTTTTGTTGTTGTCGAGGTGTAATGTTTATCCTCATGTTGAGTTTTAGTGAGTTTTTGAGAATTGTGAATTTTGATGGATATTTAATATTAACAAATTAAATAAATATTTATCCCATGGAAATTACTGGTGATATCTTAGTGTCATTGAATTTTTCATTTTAAACCTTTATAATATTCCTATAATAATTTTTAGGTTAGTTATTGATCTGTTTTAGAGTTTTGTGCTTTTAGAGGTTAAAAAATAATATATTTAAAAAAATATATTATTCTTATCCCACACACGTGTTTATAATGAATGGATTATATCTCCTAAACATCATATGGAGATTTTGAGTCTTCTATTGAGCCTATAATTGTAGGTTTACCTTAGGGGAAATATAATTTCTCTTCACACTCAGGCACCCAGAGTTAGGCTATCACAATTGTCACTTTTTTTTAATAAAAATGTATTCCCATGATTTTATTTAAAAAAATATTCCAAAAACTATTTAATGTTCTTTATAGACCTTAATTAGGGGTTTTAAATAAACCCTAATTAGAGTAATAATAGAGCATATGATATCTACAGATTCGAGAGTCGACAGATGCATTTATTGAAGAATCTTCACCGAAATTTGACACAAGCATGGTATTCACCAATAAAAATTTAAAAATGCGGCATGGATTATTATTTATATATTTCTTTCATAGTTATTGTAATTCCTAGTTTGGATATTTTATTCCTTTCTTATTGAAAATATCATGTCCATTCCAACTTAAGAATTTCTTATTATCTGATAATGTTTCTTCTCTGAGCATTCTTCACCATTATAATATTTGTACCTAACAAACATAGATGGGTGATAAAGCCACATTTCCATTTAATTTTATTATATTTTAGTGTAAATATTATAAATAATATTTTATAATAGTGTAAATATATATGTTTTAATTTTATGGATTGAATAATGATTTTAATGTGAAAAGAACCTAAATGAGGATTTTAATGGTTTCATATATATTTGGATTTAATGAAAAGTCCATAGATTGATTTGGTTATTGAATTTCATTATTTAAAGGAATTTGATTATATTATTAATTATTTTAATTCATTTTGATTAATACTGAAAAAATCCTACTTTTATTTTACAAGTTTCTTTATGTACAGGTTGAGGTCAAAATTTGATAGGGTACTAATTACATAAAGGTAGAAGGTCCTCTCGAAAGGCTATATAAAAGTCTCACACTACTAATATAAGGGTGAATTAATTAGGCTATGAAAATGTAATCCACAACCACTTACAGAAGGGTAGAACTCATGCTACATAAATGCCATCAAAGTATCTATTTCTATGTAAAGGTAGAAAGTGATCTAGTAGGCCTACATAAATGTATTTAATAAACCATTATATGGTCCAATGTTGTGATTTAACACCTACATAAAGGTAATTAATACATCCAAAGGATATATAAGGGTCCTTCAATGCATAAATGCACTATTTTAAGTTACTCTAGAAACTCATTTTATGTAAAGTTAACGGGGAGTTTCATAAGGGGCATCTCACATACATTGAATTTTTCATAAAGGTTATTCACATTGATAATGTGATTCATAAGTTTCATAACTTACGAATCCAATAACTCTCAAAGTGTTTAACTCTCATGAATCCAACATCAATTTCCTCTATATAGAACCATAATAAGACTAGGGGTTTGAGTTTGACCAACTATGAATAAAGAATCCCCACTGAAAATGATGAAATCCAACTTAGAGAAGATAAAATATGTTTGTTTTTTTGTTCCATGTCAAATATAGATATAGAGGGGGACGTAATGTCTCTTGGTGCTATGGTTATGAGTATAAAGGCTAATACATTCCATCATCTCTACAGAATACCTTAATAGGTTCAAATTCAGTACCAGTCATAAGGCTTCCCCATCCATCATATTAATTCATCTGAATATATTATAAAAGTCTATCCAATCATATGACTTCATCAATCATATGAATTTTAATTCATACAATTTGAGTTTCCTTCCCAAGAAATCATATAAATTTTGGATTTTTCTAATCTTAGAGAAGATTAAGTGCGAGTAAGCATACCTAGTACCTCTACAAGATGAACAACACTGAGGCTGTTGATCCCATTTTCTTCCACTTGGGCTCCGTGCATAAAACATTTGTATGAAAGAATATCCTCACTCATTATAAATTTCCAAATCAAGTAATTACTTTTGGATAATTCCACATGGCATGCATCCATTCAATAAGGTAACTATGGATCGTGTGAGCTTCTAAAGAGGTGGGAAAAGAATAATCTCAAAGTTGGAACCTCTTAGAATCTAGTAATGTTGATTGAATCATCACTTACACATGGAAAGATCATGTAATTCCATAAGCTATTGTGTAACTTTAAAATAAATATGAAGATCATAAAATAAAATATTGGTCTCACACAAAAGTAGTATGAATCATGTTGGTTTTTTCGTATTTTACTTATAAATATCTAGTGATGGTGTTATAGGATTATATGGCCTAGAAAAAGATAATTTCCCCCACCCAACTATTGAATTTAAAATAATTTATATTTTTATTTACCCTATTCAATTTTTATGAGATTAAAGTTGTAAAATCGATCAGTGGTGGTCATTAATAATATTTTTCATTTATTCTTAGTTTTTTTAAATTTGGTTCTCATATAATTTCACCTTAATCCTATCTCATTTCTCATATGATGGATGGTACTAATTAGTGATCAAGTAGTGATTGATGGTTCTCAATTAATGTGGTTAGGTGAAAGCATTGTGATAGTGATTATTACTTTCACCACCTAACTGAACACACTAAAGAGAGAGTGAGTGTGTCAATATTTTTAATTATTCATTGAGTGTGGGTATGAGAGTGAATTAATGTTTTGTGAGATTATAATTATGTGTAATGATATAATTATCCAAGTCCTAACCAATCTTGTTTCATCTACATTTATTTCTCACACTATCTTTCTATATACTTTCTCTTCCATCCTCAATCCTTCCTTCTTTTTCAAAATAAATAGTAGTAAGTAGTGTGCGTGTAAAGATTACTTGTGAGTTTTCCCATCCTTGGAAGAAATACCCTTAGATAGCTTCCCTATATGCATTTTATGTTCTCTAAAAATTTCATTATTGATTTCAATGCCCGTGACAACCTTCAAATCACTGACACCGTTTTAGAAGAGGATTAGTAACTCATTTTATGTTATATATATATATATATATATTTCCATTCATTTTCTTCATATTTTTCATCCAATTTTCTTTTCTATTCTATCTACATTATTGGGTTGAGAAAAAATAGTAGTCCATTAATATCATAATGGATAATTATTCTATTACCTAATTAAAAGAATATGATGATCTTAAATCCATATTCAAAAACTTTCTAACAAATATCCATTCTGACTAATATTTATGTCCCCAAGTATATGAATAATAGGATAAAACACTCAACATGGATGAGATTGTGATGTCCTGGGCTCAGTTCATAAACATGTGATCAGTCTAGTTATCGATAATGCCTTAAGAGGGCCTCCCCATATGTTAGTGGCTGCCAACTAGTAGTGAGGGTGTATGCTGATATGGAGGGGATTATATACCATATTTATCAAAGTGAATTGTAGTAGAGTAATAAACACAATAGAATATAAAATATAGGCAAAAAATATCCATCCCAATAATAAACAATATATATAATGGATAAAACAGTATCAAAGACAAATGATGTCACAATTATATAAAATATGAAGTAGAAAATACATGGTAGTAGGAATAAAAATAGTTATAGTATATAAAAAAGGAAAAAAACTATCTCCTCAATTATCCTAAGCACTGGATAAATCATCAACTCAAAACCCTAAAATATATCAAGAATCTATATCTTGGTGATTCCCTTTATCCTTACCTACATCCATGAAATCTATCTAGGTACCAAACGGTTGCCCAAAAAGGGTATGAATAAAACTCAATAAGCCACCAAAAATAGTGTCTAATACAAATCCATACTTTGAATATAATATAAAATAGTGTGTAGGTATAATAATTATAAAGAAGTAAAATAAAAGAAACCGTATCGGGCTTGGGCTTCTTATGGGATACTTGACCAACCCTACCTGCTTGGACTAAGTTGGACGTCTCTGATCACTTTAACTTTTTATTCATACAAGGAATCGATGCACATGGACAAGGCATCCTAGAATAATAACCACAAAGAATCCATAGAATACCCATTAAATCAAAGACTTTTGAAATTCGATCCCACTCATTTTGATCAATTGTGATGTTGGTCTGTTTGGTTTTAAGTTTAATCCAAGGGGTGAAACATTGGAATCCCAATCCTAATAATTTCTAACTAAACCAAGGAAAAATATCCTTGTGAGTTGGGTAGGCCTCGATTGGAATCTAAGGGGATGACCTGAGGCATTCTTTGTATGAAGATATCAGAAAAAATTTGAAGATATCATCTTGATCATTCTAAATTTTCTGAAGATTAGGATGGATCCATGACATCAAGCCTGGGAATTCATCAAAATATGTTAATGAATAAATACAAGATGGGTGTACCACTTGGTATTCAAATAATTTAATCGGGTGGCATCCTATGATTTTTCTTAAGACATTCCCAAAGGAATCCAAGGCCTTCTCTAGGAAAGCTACACCTATAACAGTGTGATTGAAGTTTATAAAAAAAGGACAAGATTAAATAATAAATAAACATAAGGCTAAGTGATTATCCATACCATTTTATATTTTAATTAATTAATTTTTTTTATTCTTTTTATAAGTGAAAAACTAAACGCTCCCTAAGGGGTGGTTTGGATACATTGGAAATGGGTTTTTTTCTAAATGCTAAACCAAACACACCCAAGGGGAGTTTTGGTTAAAAGTAAGGAATGTTTTTCATGGAAATTTAATTAAAAACACTATAAGGGGTAGTTTGGGTTGAATTCATAAACCTCTTATGGTGTTCAGGTATCTCATGGAACATCTTGGTTAAGGTCTTGGTGACTAATTAAAGGAGTTACACATTTTACGGGCAACACATGGGGTGTCCAGTATGCAGAACAATGAAAAAATTCATAAACATTGATACTTTTAGGGAAGATTATTAAAATACCTACATAATCTCTATAAAATATTCACAATATAGTATTGAATCATATTTGTGTTGGAATGGGAGAAATAATAAAACCAGAAAAAATTCCTAAAAATAGGGTATAAATGTTAGACATGGTAAAAGGGGTTTAAATTGAAATAAAAAACAGTAAAAGAAGCTAACAAAGTGATAGCCTTACTGAGGGTGTTCCAACATGATGAAAAATGAAGGAATTGGATGTTGGATGAAAGAGATCCATAAAAAAATCCAAGTGATTAGAAGAGAGGGATACATATGAGATACTATGCATAAATGAGGAAGGGAGGATAAGAACATTATACTTTTAAAGAAAAAAGGGGAAAAGGTAATTTTTAGCACTTTTAATTGGGCACAAGTTTTGGTCACATGGTTGGCCAAACTATGTTCCAAATGTGTATCCTTACTATTTAGGAGAACCATACCTCACATGATTTAAGCGTATGAGTTCACAAAAAGTGTGAAAAACATGTGTAATGAACTTTTAATAAACTATATAACTTTCATGGTTTATATTATCCAATTAAATAGTTTATAAAACTATGTTCCTCTATTTTATTGGTTGCATGGTTGAGGTGCGTAGTTATCCAAACCATGCACTAAATGTGGGCCTCATTTTGCTTCTCCAAAACCCAAACTCTAGGCCCCTTACCTTCCCAAAATCTCTTAAAACTTTTTATATCCCCTTGGTAACTTCCATTTATACAATGAAAATAGGTTTAATATAAATTAAAAGGGTTTATACATTACCAAAGAACTAATAACTTATAACCTCCCCTTCATAAGATAAATCATCCCCAAGTTTCACTTCAAAGGGTTATTGAGCTATATCCACAAAACACTTTGGCCACTAAGTAGTTATATTGGAATCTTGGTTCCATGTATCCTCCTTTATATAACCATGCTTCCATAACACACAAACCAAAGGAACCATCCTGCCTCATAGAGTCTTCATTCTATGATCAGAGATACAAAATAGATACTCCTCAAAAGAAGCATCAACCCTCAGTTCAATTTCCTTAGGATTCAAGGAATGATACATGTAAAAATGATAATGATAGAGCTGAGAAACATGGAAGAAATCATTAATAGTGCTATAATTCTGAGAAAGAGCTACCCGATATACTATTTTCCAAATCCTCTCCAAGATCTTGAAAGGACTGACATATCTTGGTGCCATATTAACTTATCTCCAAATCCATCGATGGACCAATCTAGGTGAAATATTCTAGAAGACCCAGTCCCCCACCTCAAACTCCATCAGTCGGTGATAAAAATCAACATAATACTTATACCAATATTTAGATATTTCAATACATTTATTGATCAATTTTACCTGCTCTAATGTCCCCCAAATGAGAAATGGTCCCAGTAGTGTTGTATCAGTTACCTTTAATCATCATAAAAGTGAACAACATGGCCTATAATAGAGTACCTCATAAGGAGAAATCTAGATAGTTTCTTAAAAAATATTATTATAGGTAAAATAAACAAATAGAAATTGTTTTTACAAAGATCTTCCATAATCAAGGACATACACATGAATCATGTCCTCCAGTACCTGTATAGTGTGCTTGGACTGATCATCAATTTGAGGGTTGTATGTTGTACTTATAAGTACCTATGAACCAAGAGCCTTCTATAACCCCTGATAGAGCTAAGAAGTAAACTAAGAATCCCTTTTTGAGACAGTGTTATATGGAACCCCATGATGGTTTATGATCTATCAGAAATAGAGCCTCCTAAGCTTGTCCACTAAGAAGGTTTCCTGAATAGGCAAGAAGTGGGAAACCTTCATGAGCCTGTTCATGATCACACATACAACATCACTACCTCAAGGCGACTTTGGTTACCCTATTAAAATATTCAGGGTGATTTAATTCAATTTCCATTATAGGATGGGTAGCGGCTGTAAATGGTCATCTAGCTAATGGTCTTCCACTTTCACCTGTTGATAGGTGGAACATCGAGTAACAAATCCCACAATATACTTTTTCATCCTATATCACCAATACTAGTAGATTAATTCAAGATGCATTTTAGTAACTCTAGTATGTACTTCCCATTTAAAGGCATGATATTCTCATATCAATTACTATCATATGTTATTATGAACCCAGAAATTCCCATGAATATGCATGATCTCATCCTCATCAACAACCCAACTATGTGGTGGTTCCACACCAGTAAAACTTTCCCTTAGGACCAAGTGTTCATGATCTAAAAATTTCCTCTACTTTACATGATCCATAATTGATTAATCCACTAATAAGGCCACAAGGATAAGCTACTCGTGAAACTCATGAACTTTGATATGAATCTCAAGAGGAAGATCCATCAATTTATATTCACCTATATCTTCTTTAAAAACTTGAGTTCGATTATTTTAGCTTAAATAATTCTCAACTAAACTACCTTTCCTTAGAATATAAGCAAGATTAATGTCGCAAAAATGAAGATATTCAACTCATATCCACTGCCACAGATTCAAGTCACACTAATAGAATATGTATTCGAGGCTCTTATGGTCTTTTTATACCATAAATAATTTCCCCATTAGGAAATGTCTCCAAAAAATATTGGAATGAACAACAACTACTAACTCATAGTCACACATTGGGTAATTATGCTCGTGAGGCCTAAAATGATGAGACTCACACACCTTGACTCATTACCCTTATGTAAAAATAGCTTCCCGACTAATTCCTGATGCATTACAATAAACTATGTAGCCCCTACCAGGCTCAGGAAAAATCAGGATCATGGATGAGGTTAACCTTCCTTTAAACTCCTAAATGTACTTCACACAAGCTCTAGACCATGTAAACTTTACACCCTTCTTGGTTATCCTGTAAATGGTACTATAAGGTGTGAATTTTTTTGGATGAAGCATCAATAGTGACCTACTAGTCTGAAAAATTTTCATATATATAAAATATTAGTAAGAATATCCCTAGAAATAATGACTCTTACCTTCTCTGTATCCACATATACCACTACTTTTGAGATAATCTAACCCATAAAGTGAACTTTATCAGTCAAAAAGTGGAACTTAGTGATCTTGGTATATAGTTGATGTTATATTATTGTACTCAATACAATGTTAATGTGTTTGGAATGATTGTGTCTTGTTTTAGAGTACATTAAAATTTCATCCACAAAAACAACCCCAAAAGAATCTAGTTATGAGTGGAAAATCTAATTCATCAAGGCCATAAAGACAAAAAGTGCATTGATTAGTCAATAAGAAATCACTAGATATTTATAAAGGCCATAATATCTTTGAAATGTTGTATGTGGTATATATAAGGGTTTAAGTATCACTTGGTGATAGCCCAGTCTCAAATCAATATTTGAGTTGGATCTGGATACTTGAAGCTGGTCAAAGTGATCATCTATATGAGGAATTGGGTATTAGTTCCTAAAAGTGAGTTGATTCAATCACAGGTAATCCACACAAAGCCTTAGGGTACCATCTAGATTCTTTAAAAAAGTACCGGTGAACCCTATAGATAAGTACTAGATCATATAAAACCTTTGGCTTCTAGGTCTTGTAATTTCCCATTGAGTTCATAAATCTCAGTAGGATCCATCCTCAATGGAGGGATAAATATGAACTTTTATCCTAGAACAATATTGATGGTGAACTCTACCTCTCTCTCAGGAGGTAGCCTAGAAAAGTATCTAGGAAATAAACATCTGAAATGACCCACCATGGGAGGATATACAATCTATTTTACTTTCTGATCATCAAGAAAAATGATAATAATCTAGGCTGACACTCCATATAGTTCATGTTTATTAGGTCTATCTCAACTTTTCTGGACATTCCATTTTCCCTTATGAACATAACTACCACCCCCAGATTATGAGAAATACACCCTCCAGTGATAAAAATCAATATGGGATCAAGAAAGGTACTAAGAAGTCCATATCAAAAATTATGTCAAATCCTATCATCTTTAAGACAAAAAAGTTCCATAAGAAATGGTAGCCAACCATCTTAAGGGGATACTCCATGAAACTATGAACACTCTCTAACCGGGTTCCCAATAGAGTATCAAGA
This sequence comes from Viscum album, assembly GCA_963277665.1. Classification (NCBI taxonomy): domain Eukaryota; kingdom Viridiplantae; phylum Streptophyta; class Magnoliopsida; order Santalales; family Viscaceae; genus Viscum; species Viscum album. Next base: position 1,955,133,620 of record OY728164.1, read on the forward strand.
GACATCACCCCATAAAAGTATTCAATATCAAAATTATGTATTCCCATTAATGTCATAGATATGAATGAGTGTAAAGTTCTTATATAAAACAATGAAGATACTAGAGTTGAGGATACTAATATCATACCTCATACTGTATATTTTTTGAAACCCTACTCCTTAGTTGTAGGAAGCACTACATATAATTGGCCTGATCCATGACCCTATGCTACAACCTGAAGACCACGAGTAGTACAACTCTACTAGTGCAACACAACATGTATCTGGGTTCCTTGACCTTAAAAAACTTCTCAACCTAAATGAAAGGTAGTACTCTAGATTCCTACTAGAATAGAGAAATATATTCCACTATATAATTTATAACTAGTGCAGATCCCCTATCACTAGGTACTAGAGGAAAGGTCCTAAAAATTATCTAGATATGGCCCATTCTACCATAGGCTTGACACTCTACTAGGTCTCTTCTACAATGGGTATTCATGTGACCCTGACTTCCACACTGATGGCACACTACATAACTACCAGTGTGTACACTATGACTTCCACTACCCTCATGAGAATTCTTAAAGCAACACTTCCTTCCACTATACGAATCACTTCCCTACCCAGTTGTTGAACCAACATGCCCTGTTCCTTCATATTCTCTTAGATTATTCTCAGAGATAAGGGCTTGTTTCACCATATCAGATATAATAGTCAATTAGAAGATGTTTACCTAAGATCGGATGGCATACCTTATCCCATCCCCTAAAAAACCCTTACTCAAAATCTCATCACCATCAAGAGTGGGTGTGAAGTGTTAGAGCTTAGTGAAATAAGATGATTAATCCTTGAAGAATGTATTACCTTACTCTAGATGCATGAATTCTCTAGATTGATCATCTCTCAAAGCCTCTGAGAAAAATTAGTTATAGAAACTAGTATGGAAATCCCTCCAAACCATGCCCCAATACTAATATACCTATATAATAATGTACCACCATCATTTGGTATATCTAAGTGTATGTTCCCAATCAGGATAATTTTATAACTAAGAGAGGTAGGGGTGAATCAGTGATACTATTTCTTTTATGTTTCCTTGAAACAACCTTCACCTCCTGTTAAAGATTCCAATCCTCACTGAATACAATTCAAACACACATCCATAAGAACATAAGAATTTATAAGGTTCACTATTCAATATGAATATCTATAACCTTGGTATGGTTTGGAGATAATCCAACACCACATAATCCACTAGAAAACAATCCTTGGATTATAATGAGTAGGATATTCCCTTTCACTTTTGTAGCACTTTGAAGACAATCCAATAGTGCGTGTGTACCCTCTTAGCACTAATAGGTTTATACAATGTTTGTGTAACAACTCATGTTACCTGTGATTATTTTAAATTCACACAAATGTATTATTTTGAAATAATTCTTAAATTTTTTACCCAAAAGATGGTAAGAACTTCCAAGGAATTTTTTATAAAAAACTAAGTCCGATTTTCCAATCCAATCTACTCACTCCGATTCTTCAGATCCGATTCTTCAGATATAATTGATCAATCCGATGGATATAACTTTGTCAGAATACAATATAGAAAATTCAGAAAACTTCCTTATTCAGTTTAGAAAATTGAAATATGGAAATTCCTATCCGATTAATCTAGCCAAATCTGATGATTAGCTGAATATGATGACAATCCGAATACAACAAACAACTAAATATGATGAATTTTGAATATGATGATCATTTGAATAACGTTTCAATCCAATCACTTCTCCTTTTAATTATTTCCATTGAAAATTATTCAATAAAGGCTTAATATGAAAATACATTTCTATCCCTAAAACATTGGAGACTCTCTCACTTTAGTGAATAGTACATCCGTGTCAAAAAAATTGAAAAGTACACTCACCTTTTATAGGAGACCCAAAGATGATTTTGGTAGGAATCCCAAAAACTTTCCCACTAAGCCAAATTACCCAAAATCTCAATTTCTTTTGAATTTTGTGTGAATATTAACTTCTTCAACTCTTCTAAAATCTTCATCTCTTCTCCAGAATTTTGTTTTCAATTGCCAATTCAGATCTGATTTTTCAATTTGAGTTTCTCAATCAATTTTTTTTCTCCATTCCAATTATAGAATATGATTGATAAGATAAATCAGTGTTGTCTTGGATATGATGGATCTTTACCCACTTGAAAAAACAAAACATCATCTTTGAATTCCACAGACCATCAACAACACATCCTTCTATTTTCTTCACCTCTTCTCTTGACCCAATTGAAAACTAATTGAAAAGAAAACAAAGTAATTAAACCCATTTTTAAATGGTTGACTATATTTTTGATCATTCTTAGTCATTATGATTTTCATCAACCTCAGTTCAATTCCTTTTCCATTGATATTTTTTGAAAACAAATCATATTGAATATGATGGTATGCCGAATATGATGGATTTGTGTTAAAAACTTCACCTTCACCAACTTCCTTCATTCAAAAACTTGTGCTTATATTATTATTTATTTCATGACTTTTAATACATTTTAGAACAACTTCTGTATCTTTATACTTTCTAAGGAAAGTATTGTGCCCTCCATTTTATTCATTAATAGTTTTCTTTCTAATTCAGCCTGAATACGATTGTTCAGAAAATAACTATCCTGAATACGATCATGTTGAATACGTTCTCCAATACCCTTTTATTCTTTCCATCAATATCCGATCAATTTGAATATGATTGAACACTTTTCATTCACTCCCCCTTTATTTCACCAAGTTTTCATCATAAGTTTCAAAACTTCCTTATGATTTATGAGAACTACAAGATCAGAAAAGCATCATCAAATTTGATTTATTGTATTCACATAGACTCTGATTCTGATCAATATGATCACTTCTCCCATACCAGATCCAGAGTGAATCCGATGATCATTTACTTTTAGAAATATTTTTACTCAAAACGATCGGCCTTTTCATTCCAGATTCAGTGTGAATCTGATAAACCTTTTCTTCCAACAAGCTTCACATAAATATGATGGACGTTTTCAAACATTGTGAGTCCGATTCTCCAAATACGATAGTGAGTCCATATTTCGCCAAAATAAAAGTGACTTATAATTCCTTTAATATTTTCTAGAAAAACTGATCACCAAGAAACTTCATCCTTATTACAATGGGGAATTCAATTTCTAGTAGCTTAGGAATTTTTATCAATATTACAATATGATCGATCATATTGAATTATCCAGATGTCCTGGATCCAATGCTAAATATGATCCTCATCCTTATAATTCTCGATACAATAGAAAAATTTACCCACTCTTCTTCAATTTTATTTTCAACTACCTCTTCAACATTATTTCTTCCTTCAACAACATCAGTTGATTGATCTATTGAAAAAAATACAATCAAAACAAAACTTGGGCATAATAATCTCCCCCTTTCTGTTTTTTTGTCATTAACCAATTCAATCTCTTTAAGAACTTCAAAACAATAAGTGTTATTATTTTCTTTTCTCCATTTGTTTTCTTGCCCTTCTATTTATTTTCTCTCCCCCTTTCTCTTATATCTTCCCCTTATTGACAATAAAATTCAATGGGTCCATCATGAGAAGTTTCTCCCAGAAGATCTTATTTCTAGGGGTTATAACTTTTCATCTTTGAATCTTGAAAACTTTCTACAACATAGGTATCACATGAGTTTATTAACAAAGAAACTTTAACTAAACAACTCTAGGTCTAGATGGGAAAAACCGATGTAGAAAACAAGAGTGTATAATCAAGACGATCAATGTTGTCCATAATAAAACTTTCATGTAATATGATTTTCATTTTTCTTCCAGCATTCTCATGATTGGTGAAATACTTGAATGTATTTTTTTAAGATAAAAGTAACCTACACCCATATCAACAAACATATCATAAAGTTTAGGTGTATAAAAACACGACTTTTAAAAAAAATCATTTTTTCCATGACCTAATTACATTCTTTTGAAAGAATAGTAAGAGACTCATCAATTCCAACTTTCTTATTTCTAATCCTTCAATTCCATTCAAGTTAGCACAAGTATAAAAAGATTTTGGGAATAAGGAGGAACCTCGATTGTTCTTTATAAATAACAATCATATCGAGAGTCCTCTCTCAATATTGAATTATTCTTCTTTTTCTGGGATTTTTCATTGGAAGTGATTTATTACTTCTGTTAATCCTTCTCATGTTTTGTAACAACTTTATTTTCATCTATATAATCTTCTAATGAGGATGTCAAATTCTCTTCATATTTAGTAACATATTTCTTATAATCAGTTTGTACCATGTTGTCCATTCTTGTCTTTTGTTCTGGAAAGATAGTTGATTTTTTTGACATCATTCCATACTTTCTTATCTCTAGAATCTATTTATACCTTTTTATTAACATTTCTTAAATATTCATAAGTATATTTATTCCTCTCTTATTTTACTAATTTTTTTCTTCCTCTAATTTCCTAGACAATTCAATGTGTTATGGCCTGATAACTAAGCAATCTTTCTTTTCAGACTCAGTAGAACTATTTTTATTAACTTCCAAAGTATTCAGATTTTTAGAATTGTTTAGAGACTTTTTTTGTGATAGTAACAAAACAAGACATCCTTTTACAAGGTTTCTAGGTTGATCACATATTTCACAAATATTTTTTAAAGTTTGGAATCTATTTTCAATATTTACTCCAACCTTTTTAGGTTTCTTCAAAAAAACCTTCTAATAATTATTTCTTTGAGAAGATTGACCCCCATCCTTTTCCTTTCATAACATATAGAGTAATAGTAATGTTGTTGGTTTAACCTACACATATTTTCTATATGTATGAATCCACCATAATACCAGAAGTATCTATAGAATTTTATTTGCCTCTAAAACATCCATACTGACTAGAATTGTGAATACATTTCTTAGAAACTTCATTGTATTTATTTTGTGTGCCACCAACCATTCTATTATCAAACTAATTATTCCTTTTATTTTCACCTTTATTAGATCTAAAAGTGTTTTAAATATTTTTGAATTCTTAATTTTTAGAAAAATTTTCAAACTCAAATAATTTTGAAGCTTCTAAGTTCCCAACTTTGTTGGTCTTGGCCACATACATAACTTTTCCAGCTTTCTTCTTTTTATCTAAAAGAATTTAATTCTTATTTTCAACATTTTAAGGTAAATTTTTTTATCCTGATTAAGATTATCAATATAAGAACCTCCACCAACATCAGAGATATATTTTTTGAAACTTTTACCTTTCTATTTATCTTTATAAAGTTTTTATTAGACAAGTTTCAACTCTTTTTTTTCATCTTTACCTTCAGATTCTCATAATAATTATATTATTCTTCAAGAGATTTATTTTAATCGACAATCTCTACTAGCATCTAGTTATTCTCTTCTAAAAATATTTCTTGAATTATCAGGGAACATTCATCTTCCAACTTCTTGCTTTGATTTTTAAGTCTTTTGATATTTCTCAAAAATTCTTTTAACTCTTCTTTTAAATGAATTTCTAATTGTGTTTATTCTTTATCTGAACTAATGATTCTAAATTATTTATCATTCATTGTTTCCATAAAAGTATTTTCACTAATATTATCAAAAGATTTTTTATATTCAGATTCACTTTTATCCTCTTCAAAAAAACTACTTTCACTATTAGAGGAACTTTCCTTATTAAATATTACAATAAATATGTTCTCTTAAACATCATTTGTAATCTCATCACTATCATAATCCTTATACAAAAATATTCTCCTTTTATATTTGAAGAACTTCTTATCTTCTATCTTGGAATATAATTTTTATTTATCACCCTTTTTCTTCCAAGATCTTCTTTGTCTTATTTCTTCTTCTTTACTCTCTTCTTCATCACTTTCTTCATTATTACCTCTTAGAACAAAATTGGAAAAAAAATGTACAATATTTTCAAATCAAAAAATATTTAAGGAAGTTTACCATTATAACTTCTTGTAAATTTTTAAATTTTTTAGAAAATAAGGAAAAAATTTCATTAATATTCTTACATACCTCATTTTTAGAATCAGAATCTCTAGCTTTTTCTTCTTCAAGAACATTCTTTAGATTTTCTTTCTAAGAATCCTTGAAAGATATTTTTCTATAAACTTTTTTTTCCTTTCATATTTTTCTCCCTTATGATTTTATAGTTAATTAGATCACCATATAAATAATCTAGAGACAATGTTTTTGGATCTCTATCTTCCAATAAAGAAACCTTGACATTAAACTTTTCAAAAATAATTATCAAGATCTTTTCAACAATAGTGAAATATTCTAACTTTTCACTAAGAAATATAATAGTGATCACAATGTCATTTAACATGGTAAATAAGTCCTCAACATATTCATTCTCACCCATCTTGAGGTCTTCATACTTCAATATCCATATTTGTAACTTTTCATTCTTTATTTTTTTATTGCCTTAATAAATGTTTTTCAGCTTATCCTAGATTCCTTTGGTAGTGGAAACTACTTTTACTCTCAGAAACTTAATTTCAAAAAGTGACGAGAGTAAAGAATGCTTAGTTCTTCCCTCATTCTCAAGTTTTTCCTTATCAAAATTAGTGATAGGAGCATTCTCAATATAAGGAGGGAAGCCATCCATAATTTCTCTTGAAACATTACACCCAAGATACATAAGATATGGAAACATTATTTCTTTCTAAATATGATAATTCCTATCATTTAAGATTGGAATCCACTTACTATTCACATAACTCAGATAATCCATCACAACTTTTTCTTCAGATAATTTAGTAAAGAAATAGCTAAGGGAACCGTCAGCTCTAATACCACTTATAAGTGACCAGTTGAGATAATTGTATCACTGAGAGGGGGAGGGGTGAATCAGTGATATTATTTCTTTTATGTTTCCTTGAAACAACCTTCACCTCCTGTTAAACATTTCAATATCTAATAAAAATAATTCAAACACACATCCAAAGGAATAAATTTTTTTACAAGGTTCACTTTCAATATGAATGGCTATATCCTTGGTATGGTTTGGATATAACCAAATACCACACAATCCACTAGAAAAAAAATCCTTGGATTATAATGAGTAGGATATAATCTTTCAATCATGTAGCACTTTGAAGAAAATCTAATAGTGCATGTGCACTCTTTTAGCATAAATAGAGTAATACAATGTTTGTGTAACAAATAATGTTACCTATGATTATTTTGAATTTAAAAAAATGTATTATTTTGAAACAATTATTCAGTTTCTTACCTAGAAGATGGTAAGAACTTACAAGGAATTTTTTATAGAAAACTAAGTCTGATTTCCCAATCCATTCTGCTCACTGTAATTATCTAGATCTGATTCTTCAAATACGATTGCTCAATTCTATGGATATAACTCTTTCAGAATACGAGCAAGACTATTCAAAAAACTTACTTCCCCAGTCCATAAATACCAATACAATAATCCCAATATGATTAATCCAACTAGATCCGATGATCATCTAAATATGATGACAACCTTAATACGATAAAAAACTGAATACGATGAATTATGAATATGATGATCAGTTGAATAATGTTGTGATCTTGTCTCTTCTCCTTTCACTTATTTATATAAAAAATTCTTCAAAAAAGGTTTATTATAGAAAATTGTTTCTATCAATTAATCTTTAGAGATTATCTTTCTTCAGTGAAGAGTAAATCCATGTCAGAAAAAGTGAAAGGCACACTCTCCTTTCATAGGTAACCCTAGGATGATTTTGGAAGGAATTCCAAAAAGTCTCCCACTCAATCAAACCCCCCAAAATATTGATTTTCCTTGAATTTTGGGTGAGTCTTGACTTCATCAACTCTTTTCAAATATTCTTGAACCTTTATCTCTTCTCCAAACTATAATTTTAAATTTCCAGTTAGGATCCAATTTCTAAATATGATTTTCTCAATCTAATCATGTTTCTCCATTATAATTGCTAAATATGATCAGTTGGATAAATCAGTATTGGCTCAGATATGATGCCTATTAACCCACTTGAAAAAAACATCTTCTTTGAATTCCATTCTCCTATTTAACAAAACATGATTATATTTTCTTCATATCTTCTCTCAACACACCTAAAAACCACATGAAAAGAAAACAAAGTAATTCAACCCCTTTTTAAATATTTGACTACATTGATGATCGGTCTCAGTCATTATGATTTTTTGTGGCCTCAGCTCAATTAATTTTCCATAGATTTTGTTAAAAAATCATCTTGAATACGATAGTATGCCAAATATGATGGACTGATATTAACAACTTCAGCTTCATCAACTTCCTTCATTCACAAACTTGTGATTATATCTTTAATTCTTTCATGACTTGGAATAAATTTAAGAATAACTTTAGCATCATCAGACTTTCAAAGGAAAGTATTGTGACTTATATTTTCTTCATTAATAGTTTTCTTTCTAATTCATCCTGAATACAATTGTTCAGAAAACAAATGGCATGAATACAATTAGGCTGAATTTGATCTCCAATACCCTTTTCTTCTTTCCATCCAGATATAATCAATCTGAATATGATTTTACTATTTTCATTCAATACCCATTTATTTCATAATATTGCATCATAAGTTTCACAACTTCCTTATGATTTATGAGAACTCCAAGATTAATAAAGCATCATCACATTTTATTTATCATAGTCACACAGACTTCTATTATAATCAATATGATCACTTATTCCATACCAAATCCAAAGTGAATCTAATGACTATTTATATAAAGAAATATTCTTCCTCAAAACAATAAACCTTTTTATTCTAGATTCAGTGTGAATCTGATGGCCATTTTCTTCCAACTAGCTTCACCTAAATACAATGGATCTTTTCAAACATCGTGAGTTCGATTCACTAAATACAATGGACAGTCCAAATATCACCAAAATAAAAGTGATTTGAAATTTATTTCTTCTTTTCCAACAAAACCGATCACCAACATAATTCTTCCTAATTAAAATGGGGAATTAAATTTTTAGCTGCTTTTGAATTTTTATCAATATTTCAATCTGATGGATCGTATTAAATTATCTAGATGTCCTGGATCTAATGCTGAATATGATTCTCATCCTCATGATTCTAGATCTAATAGAAAACTTTACTCACTATTATTCAATATAAATTTCAATTACCTTTTCAAAATTCTTTCTACCTTCAACATAATCAATAGATTGATCTATTGACAACAAATACAATAAAAAAATAACTTGGGCCTAGCACTAAGAAGCATATAAGTTATGAGATTCATAGTCCCATATAGAGGAATCTATATATTCTCAAAGATCATTATCATATCCTATAACCATGAATCAATAGCTTGGGGACTGCCTTCCCCTAATAAAATATGTGGGTGCTACCATTGGAAATACCTGGTCAACTTTGACATAGTTGGAACAGGATGTGAAGCACCCTCTATGGACTGTACTAGATATAGAAATTCCTCTCTAAGATGAGCATCAATTCTAGGTCTAAGAAAAATATACAGTACTCTGATAGGTACCTCAGGTGGTACTATATGTGGTTCATGTCCCATCACATCAAGATCATGGTTTTCACAACCTTTCTAATGATATACCTAAGGCCATTGTGGAGGCATATATCTACAATTCCAAGCACATGCCTTATAATAATATAAAATACAAAATAGATTATATATAGGAAAATAAGACATGTAAAAGTCCCCAATACAAGAGACACACAACCCAACTACCAATTCCAATGTCAATTCATAAGGTGAGACTCAATTCTTATTTATAAAGGTTTAGTTATATATGGTGACAATTATATGTTATAGAGGAAAAATTTATTTAAGTTGAAATTGGAATCCCCATTTAATAGAAACTATTTTTTAAGAGTTATAATTTAGTATACCTGCATTTAATGGTTCAGTTATACGGGTTTTAATTATAAAGTTATAAATACATGAACTTTAAAAGTTTCAATTGAAAATCTGTTTAACTACACCCAACTAAAAGTTGCAGCTTATGTAACTATGGTTCTATAGTTTTAACCTTGTTAAAATTGGTTAGATAAATTTCCACCATTAAGATATGTAGAAAAACACCATTTAGGCTGATGTTGAAACATTATGTAACCAATTATTTTTCATTACCCTTAAGAAATGTTAGTAATTACAAACATAGAAATTAATGAACACATAATAAGAAACATGAAAATAAGAAATGACATATTTAGGGAATTATATATAAATCCCTACGTTTCTATGATGAATCATGGGATAATTCTCTTTTTCCATACCATACTAATGATATAAATCCATACAACATAAATTTTTAATTCATGAGCCTCACCTAATAGTGAAAGTATTACAACTTTTATAAGTGAAATTTTGAACAATACCTCCCTTCCCAACCAACTTGGATTTTCCACTACCCTCAGGTAAGATACTCATAGGTACATGATCATTAACAAGTTTTGAAACTTCTTAGTCACATTTTACCATTTGAAAATATATAGGCAAAGGAAAAAAGGATTTGATACAATTTTGTGGAATCCTAGGTCTAGTTCATAGGCATGTGACTGGTTTGGTTGGATAAAAGGGCTCAAGAATGCCTCCAAATATACTAGAGGTTGCCGACTAGTAGTGAGGGTGTTTTTTGGTATCATCGAGTGATTATACCCTCTTCATCAGAGTGAAGTGTAAAAATGGAATAAACATAATAGAAGATAAAATAAAGGTAGAAAAAGATCCATACAGTTAATAAACAAGAGACATAATGTAGTAAATAATATCATATATAGATGATGTCATGGAACTAGAAAATATGAATAATGCAATACATGGTAGTATGCATGAAAATAATGCTAGTACATGTAAAAGTAAAAAATTCCAAAAAAACTATCTCCCTAAGTCTCCCAAGAATTGGCTCAATTTTTTCTCGCAACCCTAAAAAAGATCAAGAATCCATAGCTAAGTGCTTCCATTTATCCTTACATGCATCCCTAAAATCTGCCTGGGTACCAAACAATGGACCAAACAAAGTGTGAGTAAATTTCACAAATCCACCACCAATAATTTTCTAATAAAATAAAGTAATTGAATATAATATGAAATAGTGTGTAGGTATAATTAGTATAAAGAAGTAAAATAAAACAAACTATTTTGGGCTTGGGATCTTTTTGGGATACTCAGTTGATCCTATCTACTTTATCCTAAGCCGGATGTATTTGAGAATATGAAATTTTTATTCAGACAAGGAATCGAGACACATGTTCAAGGCAATCTAGAATAAGAACCAAAATAAATCTATTGAAGACCCATGTTCTCCATGACTTTTGGACGTCAAGACCACTCACGCTGATCAACTATTCTGTTGAGATATTTGGTTTTGAGTGTAATCTAAGGGATGAACCCTTGACATTATAATATTAAAATTTTCTAACCAATCCAAGGAAAACTATCCTTGTGTATTAGGTAGGCCTTCATTGGAATCCAAGGGGATGACCTGAGGCTTTCCTTGCTCAAAGAAATTTGGCCAAACTTGGGGAGATCATCCTATGTGTTATAAATTTTTCAGAGAGGGGGATGAATCCATGATGTTAATATAGGGAATTCATAAAATTAATATAGTGATCAAATCCAAGATGGGTTTACCACATTAAATTCACATCATTTAATCATGTGGAATCCTATGAGTTCACTCAAGGCATTACCAAATAAATCCAAGGCTTACTCTAGGTAGTTTACATTGATAACAATGCGATAAAAGTCCATAGTAGTGAACAAAAATAAATAATAATTTAATATAAGGCCAAGTGAGTATCTATACTATTTTACAATTCAATTAATTAAATTTGGTTATTCATTTTATAAGTGAGAAACCTGACACACCCTAATGGGTGAATTGGGTACATAGGAAATGGAATTTTTCTAAAGTATAAATCAAACACATTAGATGAGTGTTTTGGTTAAAAGAAAAAATGTTTTTCATGGGAATTTAATCAAACACACACTAAAGGGTGGTTGAGGTTGAATTCATTAACCACCAACGATGTCAAGGGGTCTCATGGAACATCTAGGTCAAAGTCTAGGTGACTAATTAAAGGATTGAGACATTTTAGGTCTAACACAAGGAGAGTTTGGTGTGCATAACAATGGTACATGTTATAAACACTGATAATTTTTGAGAAAAGTAATAGACCATCAACCTACTCCCCATAGAAGAATCCTCATATGGTATCAACCTCAGATTTGGTTTGTAATGAGAGAAATTAGAAACTTGAAAAAATCCCTAAAAATAGGGTATAAATTCTAGACATAATAGAAAGGGTTTAGATGGAACAAAAAAGTTAGAAACAAATCTAACAGAGTGTTAGCCTTATTAAGGGTGTTTTAACTTTATGAACGGTGAAGAAATCATAAGTCATATAAAGGAGATCCCAAAAAATTCCAAGAGAGGAGAAGAAAGGGATACGAAAGAGATTTTATGTGAAAATGAGGACATAAGAGAAAGAAATTATAATTTTAAAAGAAAAATGGGGAAAAAGGCAATTTCCACCACTTTTAATAGGGTGCACTATTTAGCTACATGGTTAGGAAAACCATGCACCTATCGTACATCCCTACTATCTAGAATAACCACGACTCACATGGTTTAGGTGCATAGTTAGAAAAACCATTCAAAAATAATATGTGATGAACCTAAAATAAACTATAGATCTTTAATGGTTTACATGACCCAACCAAAAGGCTTACCAAACCATGGTCCTTCCTTTTCTGGGATACACAATTGTAGTACATAGTTATCCAAATTGTGTACCAACTATGCACCTTATCCTTATTATCAAAAAACCTGAAATCTAGGACCCTTACCTTCATAAAATCTTCTCAAACCTCATTTAAACCATTGGGTACTTCCACTTGGACAAAGAAAATAGGTTTAACAAAAATTAAAAGGGTTTGTACCTTATTAAACAATAGGGAACTTATAGAGCTCAATAATATACTTGATAAAGTAAAATATAATTTTCAAAACCCAGGGAAACAAGAAGAAAAATAAGACTAAAATTTGGTAGAATAGGGAGAAGTAGAACTTTAACTTCTCATCTAGTCAGTAGTGAAGGTGGAGGAAGATCTTGAAGAATAAGACCCAACACTATTTACTCTTGAAAATATTTCTCTAGTAACCTTGTACTTTGAAGATGAATTAAAGGGTAATATCATTAAGGTAAACTCATTTACATTGAACTTTTATTTATTTATTTTTATTAAAACTCAACTATCTAATGATCTACCTTATGTATAAAATCAAAAATAAAAAAAATATTCTTATAATACCTAGATGAAAAAGATAAAAATGGAACAAATGAGATCCACCTTGAGGAAAGGATAAAAAAACCAATACCACCACTATCTATTACAAAATACATATGAAAGGTTTTGAAATTAGAAAATGAACTGCATACAAAGACTTTAGAGGGGAATAATAGTAAAATGAGATCATTTTATTTTAAAATTTAACTAACTGAAGTGTCCATTAATCCACCTAACTTAAAATTTATTGATTTAGCTCAATTGATTCCCATCTTAGATAATGAGGAAGAAAATTGAAATGGATTTTTTTGAGGATAAAATTGAATAACTCCATCCTATATTCATTTTAAATGAGTTCCAAAGATCCTTGTTCATAGAGAAAATGATATAGGTTTAAACAAACAAGAGAGATACACCACATTTAAACTAATTATTTACATTTTATTAAGAATAAATTACAAACTGATCTTCCCTCTAATGAAATTTTTGAATCAGAAACTTTTTTAAATTCCTTAGAATATTTTTATGAGGCTTCCATGTGGAATAAATTATCTATATTCAAGGAAAATATAGTGTTTGAGAGTGAAGATGAAGGATAATTAGTAGTGTATCCAAGTGTATAAATAGATGAAGAGGAGATGAATGAAGAGTACTTTGAAAATATGTTAAAGGTTTATCTAGAGGAATTATATGGATAATTCATTGATTTGGATATAATAGATTTAAAAACCCAAGATTTTTAAAAAATGAATCTATGCTCGATAACATATAAGACATGCAATACCGAGCTTAAATGAACCATGAAATAATATTATTTTAAACATGACCATTATTACCTAGCAATTATATTGGTGGGTATGAATAATATTAAATAATTTATGAAATATATATATATATAATTAATTATGAATATAAATTTATTTATAAATTCTTTGTAAATAATCAATCAATTTTTAGTAAAGTAATCTCATTCATTAAAAATATGTTTCCTTGAAAAATGATTTTATTGATTTTTTTGTGAGTGAATATTATAACTAGTTTCTTAATATTTTAGAAAATTTATTTGATTTTTTTTGAAATAATAATATCAAAATTAACTTATGGTGAAATTTTGATATTTTTCAGAAAATATTGATTTTTAGTGAATAGTGGAAAATATCGATTTTTATGTAAAAATGTCATTTATTTTCAATAAATTAAGTAATTTAAAAGTCCCATTATGTTTTTAATATTATTTAAAGTAAAATAAGCACCCTTTATTTATATTTAATCTATTTAATTACATCTTAATCATCTTTATAATGGATTTTAGTAAAATTTTATTTTTGGGGTTTAAAAATAGGTTTTCCTTGAAAACTACTTTAAAGTGCATAATGTTTCTCCATTTTAATTATTAAAAAATACCATAATTATGGATTATTTAAATTAAATGTATTTATTATATATAAATAAATATTAAATTCATAAAATATTTATTACTATCATAAAGTTAATATAAAATCATCTTATGCTTGAAAAATACATTTCTTGAAAAACAACTTCTTTATCACGTCTACGAGTTTTATTTTAAAATAAATTCTTCCTCTTATGTCAATTAAATTTGGTAAAATAGATTCTATACTTATAATTATAATAATTTATATTATCTAATAATATCAACTTAATTTTTTTCTAAATGAATAGTGAAAATAGTAAAAATACTTTACTGCAGTTAAGGTAAAAACAGATTTACCAACATGTTAAACTAAAAAGATATGGGTTACAATAACCATAATTTTTTTATAAAAATTATTTTATGGCCATATTTAGACCTTATATTTTATAATTCATTATAATTTTCCATTCTAGAGCCTCTTTTGATTTGAAAAATGTGTGTATCACTTTTTTATTTTCAAAAATTACAAGTGTGCCACTCACCTCATTTATAAAAGGCCACCTGATCTCCTCTCCTATTGACAAATTAAAACATTTTTTTCATCCAAGACCTACCCAAATACCTTTTTTAATTCCAACCACATATCATAGAGGCCTTTATTTGATCCTAAAAACAATATAGGAAATATTTTGGTGTATACATTAAGAGGTTGTCAGAAGAAGAGGTATCGTTCTTAATCGAACATTTTTATTTTATTTCTTCTTCCACATCCTTAAAATATTATTCAACTATTATGATAAAAAAATAAATCCCATATAATTATATTTTATTATTTGAATTTAATGACCTAAATCTATCTTCTTTTCCATTAAATAGAAAATAAAATAATCAATCTTGTGTACGTCAGACTACTTCCTCACGAACCGATGTAATTCATTTTTCATTATCGCCTATTACAACTTGTTATAATGATGGATTTAAAGTATATATATATATATATATATTATATTTTAAAAATAATTATACTTCTGGAAATATTATATCACATATACCTTCTTACTTCCATGCTTTGGGGAATACGATAACGTCGCTTGTGTGTACAATGGATTACTGCCTCACAAAGCGATGTAATCATTTTTTCACTAACAATTTACATGGAAGTCAATAAGGATAAATGTAATTAATATATGTTATATAAATGAAATAATTAGAATATTAATAAAATATTTATCATTCTTAAAAGATAATATATCATTTTCTTTCTTACCATTCCTCTCACTGAAAAATGATAACGTCATTCATGTGTACGTGTAGATTACCGCCTCTATGAAGTGATGTGATAATTTTCCATCATCACATCACATGGATGATATATATAAGTATATTTAACAAAATAATATGGTATTTACGATATTATTATCATTATTATAATATAAAATAATACTTTATCTCCATAATGATTGTTGAAAAATGGAAACGTTACTCATGAATACGTTCAACCTACCGTCTCCATGATTGTAACAGAGTTCATTTTTCATAAAAAACATTAATTATTTGTTTTAAAAGTATAATTGACATATAAATATTATAATTCTGTCGTGATTATTATTATGTATATTATGTAATAATTACTCCTTTTACCATAGTCAACCCACCGAAGTCATTTATGACAAATAAACAGAATATAATCAAAACATCTGATGTAAAAATAATTGATCAAGTAACCATATATAACATGATAATAAGTGAAATAAAAGGAATAATAAAATTTAAAAATATTATTAATCAATTAAATAATTAACACAATTTTATTATTCAGGAAGATAAAGTATGTACATGATGAGTCACACTAAAGGTAAGGGACTTCATCACAATTTCCTTCCATTGAGGCATATTTTTTTATGTTATGCACCTAAATTATTTTATGAGGTGTATATAAAGACCCTTTAACTTTTTATATCATGAATTAATTTATTCTCATGATATTTAAAAGTTTTTTAATGTCATTATTCTATTGGTATTATAATTCAAATGTTGGTAAAGTGGTAAGGGACTTTCTTTTTAAAAATCATATTTTAAAGGATTATTTTTCAACTCTTTTTCTTCCCTATACATATTTTTAAAATTGTTTTCTGGACATTTTTTTATAGAAATAAAATATTTATAAAGGACATTTTATGTATCTTTTGATTATTTTCAATGTTTTTCAAAATTAATCTTTTTACATGTTTTATACAGAACGTTTGGAAAAGAAGACCAAAAGAACTATTCTATATTAATGTATACAATGATATTGAATTTTCCCACCACCCTAATATTTATTTTATTTTTAGATTCCATTATAAAATTTCATGATTTATTCAAAGAAAAACCATCCCTCCATTTTTTGGGTATTTCAGTATTGATAATGGGTTTTTAAAATAAAAGGGTATTTCGATATCCAAAATTGTTTTTAATATTGGTTCAAAAGAGTTTTCAAAGAGTTTTATAATGAAAAGGTGTAAACATAAAATTTTTTATTCATGATAAAGTTCTTTAGAATTATATGCTAAATGGATGAGCCTAAACCAACTTCTACGATGGGTTTATCTCCATTATAGCTCACAAGTGAGCCCTATATAGCTTATATGAAAATTTGAGTCCCATTATATCTCATGGGTGAGCCTAATATAGCTTATAAGAAGGGTTTAGAACCATTATAGCTCATGGCTGAACCCGATATAGCTTATATGAAGGGTTGATCCACATTATAACTCAAGAAAATCTGATGAACCTAATATAGCTCATATGAAAGGTAAGACCCATTATAGATCTCTAATGAATTGTGTAATAATTATGTTTTATATAGAATTATATTGGAAGTATACAATATGGTTAGTCTAATTTAAAGGGGTTTTAAAGGGTTTTATGATCATTATTCTCTAAGTTTCTTTAAAAGGTTTTATTTTCTTACTATGAGTTTTAAAGGTTTTCTTTGGAAAAAAAGTGTGTGTGTTTTTTCATGTGGAAATGTTTTATTTTATACCCTTAAAGAACCTTAAAGATAAGGGTAAAAATTACATGGATTTTTATGTTTTCCATTGAATTAATAGATTTATTCATTTTATGTCCCTTAATTAACTTTTTGTGCTCATCCCTTGTTTTAAAATATTTTTTACAGGGTTTAAGGATGGGTGTGAACAAGGAGTAAGTCACGTTGAAAGTTGTAAAGATTTGTCATGAAAATAAATAATGTTTTATTTTAAAAGTATTATATTGTGGGTAAAATGGATACTGATTAGAAGCGTTCACTTTTTATATGTGTTGTTTATTATGTAAGAGTTATGACCTAGTTCTATAAACATCTAATCCTAAAAGATATTTGAGAATGAAATAAAGTGAAGTCTAGTTTAAAGTCACTAGAATATGTAATGTTTAAGATCAATATATTACAATTTGTATTAGTGAAAAGGTTTATATGATTTTAGAGGTTAGGATGTTATTTAAGATTAAGATAAAAATACTCTATAACCAAAAATGTTATTATGATAAAGTTAATTATGGTTATTTTTGATAAATAGAAAGAGTTGAATAGAGTATGGAATTGTTAAGTATATGTTAGTATTTATCCTCCAGATAAGATGGTTTATTATGGAATACTCACACTAACTTATTTGTTTGTTTTAGTAAATAAATGTATCTATAAGGAACCAAATTAATAACGAATGTAAAGAAAAATGTGGTGGTTTTATGAATAATAAAACTAATATAATGAGAGATATTGTGAAAGATATTTTGGTTATTCCTAACTAACTATCATGAGTTATCATTGAAAACTTGTTCCTAGGTGAGTTTCTAAGACACTAAACAAAAAAAAGGATGTCTATCGAAGTTCAGGTGATAAATATCACAAAGGTAAAAATATTCAATGACCTATGTTTTAAGAATGTGGGAAGAAGCACCTATTAAAATGTATTAAGAGAATGGAAGATATTTTATATATGGTAAAGGGGGGAATAAATAAATAATCTTCCAAGGAAAAAGGAAGTGTTAAATTAAAACCATGAAGGGTAATAATTTTTTCCCAAGGTATAAATTTAATGTTTTAAATGTGGGGAGTTTGGGAATTATACAAATCAATGTCCTAGGTAGAAATATCAATAATGGGATTAACAAGACTGTATAGATAAGTGCCAAGAAATGCCTAATTCCATTATAGTTGAAGTAAAAGAAACTGAATATGACATTTGAAAGGTATATATTATATCTTATCTTATGTTTTGGAATTTTTCAATATTAGGACATGATTCATATTTTTGTTTTTAGGATGGAAGTATTATGGAATAAGATAGAAAATCACAATTAATGGATTGTAAAAAATGTTGAGTTATTAAGGTGTCTATATCAAGGGATTAATGATTTATAATGTTGTGGTAGATTTAAGGATGATCATAAGTTTAAATGAATTAATTATATTTTGATGTTTTATGTCATGGGAGTAATTTTGGAGATATTTATTTGGTTTTTATAGATGTTTAATGTATATTTTACCTTAAGTTTAACATGTAAAAATTTTATTTGAGTGATAATTCTATTTTAGTTTTATGGAAATAAGTTTAAAGTTATTAAAAACTTTAGGGTTTGTATGATCATTGATGATTAAGATTATTATTGAGGATATTAAATATATTTCTTGGAATTTTATAAGAATTATATTTGTAGAGTTTTAGAAAAAGGACAACTTGTCACATCTGATAAGGCCACGAGGCTTGAACCCATAACCAAAGGGAGGCAAGGTTGCAATTATAACATCTAAACTATGTGATGTCCTGGTTAGTATGAATTTTTTTTACTCAAACAGTTTTATATATAATTATTGATTTGATTTTGAGAGAATATTTTTTACCGTATAGGTAACTATGTGATTGAAAAGTGATTTGATGATTAGATGATTAATGTTATTTTAGAAGAAGTTCATGATTTTGGGAACCTTATATGATTAATAAATTTATGAGGTTTTTATAAAATGTATTTGAAAAAATTAAATTTATTTTCTAAATTATAATATCAAAATTAACTTAGGATAAATTTTTTGTATTTTTTGGAAAATATTGATTTTTTAGTGAATAGAAAAATACCGATTTTTTGTAAAAATGACATTTCTTTTCAATAAATTAAGTAATTTAAAATTACCATTAATTTTTAATATGATTTCAAGTAAAATAAGTATTATTTATTTAAATTTATTCCATTTAATTACATCTAAATCACATTTATATTGGATTTTAGTATATGTTTATTTTTGGGTTTAAAAATTGGTTTTTTATAAAATATATTTTAAAGTGCATAATGCTTCACAATTTTAATTTATTAAAGAACCCTAACTAGGAATTAATTAAATGAAATTTATATATTATATATCAATAAATATTAATTTAAATTCATGCAATGATTATTAATAGTCATAAAATGAAAATAAAATCATCTAATGCTTGAAAAATACATTTCTTAAATAACCATTTATTCATCGCGTCTGCGAGTTTAATTTTAAACTAAAATCTATGACTTATGTGAATTGAATTTAGTGAAATGGATTAAATTTTTTTAATTATAATAATTTATATTATCTAATAAGTTAAACTTAATTTTTGGTCATAATGAATATTAAAAATAGTAAAAAGCTTCTGTCGTAGTTAAGGTAAAATAAATTTACCGAGGGGTTAAACTAAAATGATATGGGTTAAAATGACCTAAAAACTTGTATAAAAGCTATTTTATGGAAATATTTTTTTCCTTATATTGTCTAAGTCTTGATAATGTTCTATTTTAGATCCTTTTAGCATGTCAAAAAAAGGGTACCACTATTTATTTTACAAAATTACAAGTGTTCAACCCAAATCACTTATAAAGGGCTACCCCTATCATATCATCCTATCTGTAACACCCCAAGCTTCTACGGTATGCTTCTCTTTGAATAATGTGATAGCGTGTGTTGTACGCAACATCGAGTTCTAACACACCACAACCAATCAAACTAGCCGTTATGAATAGTAATACCTACCTTTTGAAATTATATATATTTTATATTTCAAAATGGACTTCATTTTTGGATTCAGAATATCAAAATTATCCTAAGTTGAATTTTTGGTATTTTTCTGAGAACTTCCAATTTTTATAAATAGTGAAAAATACTTAAAAATAACTTTTTTAATAAAAATAATTTATAGTGATAAATTATATTATTGAGTGGTTTTAATGTATAATTATAATATATTTTTACCATTTTATCCAATGGTGTTAATTAGAATTAATTTCACTTTGAAATTGGACATAAACAATTGTCAATCTTTTGATATATATTGTTTCTTAAAAACACGCTATTTTTTGTGACAACGGGAATTAATTATAAAATTAATTAATGCAACTTATATGTTTGGAATTTTGTAAAATAGACATCATTTTTGAATTCGGAATATCAATTATAGCTTAGGGTGAAATTTTGGCATTGTTCTGAAAAACTTCAATTTTTGATGAATAGTGAAACCACTAGGTGGTACTTAAAAAAACTGAATTTTTCATAAAACTTAATTTTACCGCTTCTGTGAATGGAATTTCGAAAATCCGAGAGACACGGTTAATATCAAGTAGTAAAATGTGGTTCAATGAGATGAAAATAATTTTTGGTGAATATTAACTTTTTACTTTTATTTACCACGGTTAAAAGTAAATAGGGTAATTAAGGGTAAAAATGATATTAATATTACCCTAACACATGTCCTAATTATATTGGACAAGTGTATCTCGACCAAAAAAAACCTTAGGAATAAAATATCATCATTTAGGTCCACTTGGATTAGATTAGGACATTTATTATTATTTAATTCAAAGAAGAGTTAAAAGAGTTAAAATCAATGTTTATTTACTAAAACATTTTTAATATAGGGTTATACATAAGATAAATTCGATTGTAAATATTAATTAGAAAGATAAAAAGATTTCGTACATAATTATATTTTATTTATAATTTTTAGACATTAAATAATTTAATTTATTTATGACACAATGATGATGAAGTAATTACCATAATAGTAAAAAATTAAAATAATTTATATTATAAATACCCAAATAAATATAATTTGAGCCTTTTTATGAATTAAACTAATTTTCTAGGTTAATATGACATGTTAGGATTGACTTAAGTATCTTTTTTCGAAGTAATAATTCTGTTATGATTTTCAAAAAAATCAATTATTGAATAGTGTCAAAATTGACATAAAAGAGTTTTTAAAACAAATATTATATTATTAATTGATATTAAATTCCTAAAAATCTAAGGGTAGGAAAAGAGACTTATATCATGATAGGAATATCATTAATGGACCACTTGGTGGTATCTTGGATGTATATAGTAAGTTTATTAACCATATAATATAAAAATACAAAGAGACATTGTAAAAGTGAAACTAATTAACTAAGAGTTAATACTTAAAGATAAGGTTAATATAGTAACCCAAACCTGTCTAAATTCTATTGGTTGAGTGGTTTTTGACCCATTCCCACATTAAACTTTAAATAATCCACTTTTGAGCCATTATAAACCGAATATGAATTTATTATAAAATAATATTTCTAGATTTTCCAAAGGTGCCCCTCACCCCTCTTATAAAAGGGCACTCTCCCTTCCCATTAACTCACACCTTCAAAGCCTTTTGGTTCGGCCAACCTCTGCCCAAATACTCTCTAAACTTCCCTCAATTCATCCTAGAGGCCTTCCTTTAGTCTGAAAGCCAACTTAAGGAGCCCTTTTGATGAAATCAAAATGAAGAACCTGAAGAAGTGGTAATGATTTCACCACCCTTTTTCAAGTTCCTTTCTTCTTCCACTTCTTCTTTATTTGTTATTACCATTCTAAAATAATAACTCCTGTATATTATATATACTTTTATGTTATTATAAACATTTTACAACCATATTTCATTATTCTATCAATCCTTTTAATAACATGTCACCATACGTGCGTACGTACGGATTACCGTCTCCACATCGTGGTGTAATTGTTATTCAATAAATTATTATTTGGATGGGTATAATAATGATGTGTAATTCATGTAAATAATAAATATAACATGATAATGATTATGTATATATGATATACCATCCAATTACATATTATTTTATTATCAAAAGAATGATATTGTCGCTCGTGCGTACGTACGGACTACCGTCTCCACGAACGCGATGAGATTCATTCTCCATCGTATCCATTCAAGTCTAATTCTCATTTGATGATTAATAATAGTATCTAAGGAATTGATATAATTCTGTATATGATTAAGATATAACCTATCCATGACAAACATGACTTACGTAACAAAACATATAAAAGAAAACGTGTAAGTTAACACCCGAAACAATGATAATACTAAGATATTATTAACAAATCAATGTTAAAAGATCATATATGATATCATATTAATGTATATGATTATTGTATAATTTAATAACAATTATTTCACCATTATACAGGAGGTTAACCTACCCCCAAACACGGAAAAGTACAAGGTAAGGGTTTATTTAGCAATCTCTTCATTATCTGAGGTTGTTTATACATAATAATCTACTGGGATTTCTTTATCATCCACATCCATGTTTCTTAAAAATGTATTCCAAAATGTTTTTACTATTTACAAGAATATGGGTTAAAGTAATTTATACATTTGTTTGACTTTTAATAATAGGTTTATAAAGGAATCTTTCCATCATTTTCAAAACAAGGTGCTTTTTAACCTTTTCGACAGAATTAAGGTAAGAATGTTTTTTTAACTTATACGGCGGGTGCAGCTATTTTCCGCCATTATAAAATCTTCAAAGCTTCCTTTACAAGCTTATAAGAATATTTTCAAAGAAAATGTTTTATTTTATATGACTCTTAAATTATTTAAAAAAAAAGAGATATTTCTCTAAAAAGAGTTTTGATTTCATATATGTCAACATCCTTTGATGGATTTTAAGCTTATTTGAAGAAGATTTATTATGAAACAAAACTTCCTTATTGTATTGAAGGTTTTGTGATATGTTTGACTATGGATATGTTATTTTTATACCCTTCATGGTTTATGGTGAAATTATTGACATTTCGTATGCTAGTTTTAATACGAATGTTTATGTTATGTTTAAACCTTTTCATATGTGAATGCATTGAACTTAATATGTGATGGGTGGAGCCCGCTATAGCTCCTAGATGCATCGATAGGTCTCATGAGACAAACTAGTGTCTTGGCACAAGGCCTTGGAAAAATCTTATTTGAAGTCTTGGCATGAGGCCTTGGCTATGTGGTTATGATAGTCTGGAATTATGCATTCATCATTATGAAAGTGGTTATTGTTATTGCATGTGATTATTCGATTAGTAGAATATCCATGTGAATAAGTAAATGGAATTATTTAATTTTATTTTTTCCATACTATATTGAAGATAAAGTTTAAAAGGCTTTTGTTTTAGTAATACATTGCCTTATATGATTATTCTTATTTATGAAAGTTTCCGCTATATTGTTATCCTTACTGGGCATTTGAGCTCACCCCTTATCTATGTTTTATTTTTCCCAGGATGTAAAGAAGTAAATTATGAATGACCTGCAGGGATAGTATGAGGGGATAAGAGTGTGGACTATGGAGACTATGTTGTTGTAGTTTTCATTTTTATGATGTAATGTAAAACTTTATGAATGTATCTAGTTATTACAAGGCTACTAAACTAATCGGTCCTTCGAGATTTGATCTTTCTTGTGATCATTCCAATGTTATGTAATAATGCACCAACTCTAGGTAAGTGGGGTTAGGGTGTTACAGTTGGTGTCAGAGGAAGTTTAGTACAAACCTTGGAAGCTAGATTTAGATAAAATCTGATTAGAGCACATAGATTTAAGATGGAATTTGAGGATTAGTATAGAATAACTTCCTATAATTTTGGTAATGTAGAGATTTTGTGAGTTTTCCGAGCAATACATCCCTGTCTGGATACGATCAGGTAGAGGCGGCTCTGGAAAAGATGTACCTAGGGGTAAAAACCGAAAACACCTCTTTGATCTAGACTCGAACAGGAACTGGTGCACGAAAACGGGCCTTGCTTCACTCTTGGTTACGACAATCCCGGGGGATATGCTTAAGATAACTCTCATTTTATTTACAAATCATTATGAAGGGTTTATGAGTATATAATTCCTCAAATAATTTTTTTTATGATTATGGATTATATCCATAAATAGTTCGATTTATGTTAAGTGTTTTATAAGTATGGGATTATGTATTTTGATTCATAAACTGATCTAGTTTATGCCATTGTTTAGAAATGACACCTAGTGGAAGAAATGGAAACCGTATCATTGCACGCACTCCATGTAAGGATTTCCCTCCTTCTCAAGATAATTGTAGTGGAGCTGGTGATGAAACTGGTGCCGATCAGCTAATCACCATACTAGGAAAACTCACTCAGGTTATGAATAATAACCTTACCCGTATGGAGCACCCTGATCCGCAGCGTGGAGGATCAATGTTAGATCGATTCATGAGGAAAAAACCACCAATGTTCAATGGGAGTACAAATCCCTTAGTAGCTGAGCAATGGATAAATTCCCTAGAGAAAATATTTCACGCTTTGGGGAGTAGTGAAAGGGAAAAAGTTATCATGGCAGTTTACCACCTCACTAGAAATGCTGATCAATGGTGGTAATTGATTCAAAACACAAAGGAAGATGATGAAGTATCAAATATGGAATGGAGGGAGTTCAAAGATCTGTTTTTAGAAAAATACTTTCCTCGTGACCATCAAGCAGATATGGAAAGGCAATTCTTGAGTCTGAGACAAAAGGAGGATGATAATGTCGCAAAGTATGAGGCTAACTTTACAAGGTTAGAAAGGTATGCTGGAGATTATATACATAACCCAAGAAGTAATATTGATCGTTTCTTTGATGGGTTAAAACCATTTCTCTGTCGAGCATTAGTCTCACAATCCTTTTCATCGTACGAAGACATTGTCTCATGTGCTATCAAGACTGAAAAGGAATTCTCTAAGTCTTATGACTTTAAAGCAAAGCAAGAGAAGAAGAGATCTGCTGATCAATCTGGGAATGGAAATAAGGGGAAGAAGGGAAAGGTTGAATATCCATCCTGTGGTAAATGTGGGAAGAAACACCCCGGTACTTGCTTAAAGGGAATGGGTGTCTGTTACAAGTGTGGTGAAAAAGGCCACCAAGATCGTGATTGAAAAGGGAAGAAGGAAGCTACCAATGTTCAGTGCTAAAATTACAGGGAGATGGGACATTATGCAAATGAATGTCCTAAGCATCAGGGGAACTTACCTCAGAAAAGGCCAAGGGATCAAGGCCAAGCTTATGATATCACTACTGCTGAGGTAGAAGCTCCGAAAGGCGTGGTGGCAGGTAACTTAATGGTTTCCTCAAGTTTAGCAAATGCATTATTTGATTCTGGATCATCGCATTGTTTCATATCTTCCCAGTTTTCTAAGAAAATTAGATATTTTCAATTTGATTTAACAAGGGAGTTGTCAGTTAAAACTCCTAAGGGAAGTATCATTGCAACAAAGTTTTTTGAATCAGTCCCCATTAGAGCACATACATGTTCTTTATCTGCTGATCTCATCGTCATACCGATGATTGAGTTTGATATAATCCTCGTTATGGACTGGCTTTCAGACTATGATGCAAAGATTTATTTTAAGAAGAAGGAGGTTACGATTTTTGATGATGATGATAAGGAACACCTTATCTTTAGAGCAGAATCGTCACCACCTAATTCTTATCTAGATCCACCCCCAGTAGCTCAACTAAATTCAATTATTGGGGAGGAAGAGAATGAAATGACTGTGGGTGAGGAGAGGAATGTTCAAATAGAGGATGTACCTGTTGTGAAAGAATATGTAGATGTATTTCCGGAAGATTTACCTGGACATCCTCCAGAACGAGAAGTTGAGTTTTCCATTGATTTAATTCCTGGATCAAAGCCTATATCGAAGACCCCTTATAGAATGGCCACTGTGGAATTAGTCAAACTAAAGAAACAACTAGAGGAATTGAGTAATAAAGGATTTATTCTTCCTAGTGTTTCTCCATGGGGAGCCCCTGTTCTCTTTGTTAAAAATAAAGATGGATCTATGAGGTTATGTATCGACTACAAGGAGATCAATGCTATAACAATAAAGAACAAGTATCCCCTACCTCGCATTGATGATTTATTTGACCAACTGTATGGAGCTCAATAATTTTCAAATATTGACCTTCGATCTAGATACCATCAGTTGTGTGTGAAGAAGGAAGACATTCCGAAGACAACATTTCGAACCAGGTACGGGCATTACGAGTTTACTGTAATGCCTTTTGGATTGACTAACGCACCCTCTATATTCATGGATCTGATGAATAGAGTTTTCAAGGAATATATCGATGAATTTGTGGTGGTATTTATTGATGATATCTTGGTATACTCCTAAAGATACGAATATCATGAAAATCACTTGCGCATTATCCTGAAGACTCTGAGAAGACATGAATTATATGGGAAGTTTAGAAAGTGTGAATTTTGGCTTCAGGAGATTTCTTTTCTTGGCCATATTGTCTCTAAAGATGGAATCTCTGTTGATCCTTCTAAAACCAAGGCAATCCAAGAATGGCCAGCACCTACGAATATAACTGAGGTACGTAGTTTTATTGGTTTAGCAGGTTATTATCGACGTTTCTTCCAGAATTTTGCCCGATTGGCTAACCCATTAACGAAGCTCACATGTAAAGGAGTTAAATTTGTTTGGAAAAAAGAGTGTGAAGAATGTTTTGAAGAACTGAAGAGAAGATTAGTCAATGCTCCTATATTGACTCTACCATCGGGGAATGATGGGTTCGTTATTTATAGTGATGCATCGAAGAAAGGACTTGGTTGTGTCCTTATGAAGAATGATATGGTTATTGCCTATGCATCACGACAGTTGAAAATTCATGATCAAAACTATCCTACTCATGATCTCGAGTTAACAGTTGTGATCTTTTCTTTGAAGATATAGAGGCACTACCTCTATGGTGAAAAATGTGAGATTTATACTGATCACAAGAGTTTGAAGTATATTTTCTCACAAAAAGAAATCAACATGAGGCAAAGGAGATGGCTTGAATTACTCAAGGATTATGATTGTACGATACACTACCACCTGGGGAAAGAAAACAAGGTGGCAGATGATTTGAGTAGAAAAGATCATGGAGTTTTGAAAAATATGAGAATTGAAAGGGATCCAATTTTCATGGATCTAGTGAATATGGACATGGGAATAACCGTGGAAGGTGAAACATCAATTATTTTTCAAATGGTTGCCAAACCATCTTTACTAGAAAGGATTAAGAGTTCTCAGACCGATGATAAAGAATTTCAAAAAAAGATTAAAGATGTGAATGATAGGAGATTGAGAGACTTTGTGTATGAAGTTGGAATTTTGGAATTCAGGAAGAGACTTTGTGTTCCCGATATACCTGATCTAAAAAGGGAATTGCTGGATGATGCTCATAGTTCCAATTTCTCAATACACCCTGGGAGCACAAAAATGTATAGAGATTTGAAGGAACATTTTTGGTGGGACAACATGAAGAGAGAGATTTCTGATTTTGTATCAAGATGTATGGTTTTTTAACAAGTGAAAGCTGGAAGACAACAACCTGGAGGAGTCATGCAACCTCTTCCCATACCGGAGTGGAAATTGGACAATATTACGATGGACTTTGTCATGGGGATACCAAAGAATCCTAGAAGGAACGATTCAATATGGGTTATTGTTGATCGTCTTACCAAGTCAGCACATTTTCTTGCTATAAGAGAAGATCTACCACTGGAACGTCTAGCAAGACTATATATTAATGAAGTTGTGAGACTTCATGGAGTACCCCTATCGATTGTTTCAGATCGTGATCCCTGTTTTACTTCAAGATTCTAGAAGAGTCTTTAGAAACCCTTGGATACTGAACTTCATTTGAGCACTGCCTACCACCCTCAGACAGACGGACAATCAGAACAGACTATTCAAACCTTAGAAGACATGTTGAGATCTTTCTCACTTGTCTTTCAGGGTATGTGGGATCAATATTAACCTTTAGTAGAATTTTCCTATAACAATAGCTTCCATTCGAGTATTCAGATGGCACCATATGAAGCGTTATACGAAAAGAGATTTCGCACACCAACCTGTTGGGATGACGTTGGTGAAAGAAAACTTGTAGGTCCAGAACTGGTGGAGGAAATGATGGAAAAGGTGAAGGTAATCCAAAATCACATCAAAGCAGCTCAAAGTAGGCAGAAGAGCTATTCTGATAATCGAAGGAAGGATTTGGAATTTCAAGTCGGTGATCATGTTTTCCTGAATGTATATCCATCGAAGGGAGTCATACATTTTGGTAAGAAAGGTAAATTGAGTCCCAGGTACATCAGAACTTTTGAAATTCTAGAATGAATTGGGGCTGTAGCTTACCGATTGGCAATGCCGCTAGGTCTCTCCAAAGTTCACGATGTGTTCCACGTATCTCTATTGAGGAAATACATGCCTGACCCAAAGCATGTACTCACCTATAAGGAATTAAAACCGGAACCCGATCTGTCTTATTGCGAAGAGTCTGTCCAGATTCTTGATACGAGAGAACAAGTACTGAGAAACCGGACGACGTGTCTGGTAAAAGTTTTGTGGAGAAAGCATAAGATGGAAGAGGCAACGTGGGAACCCGAGGAACTTATGATGAAGAACCACCCGAGTCTTTTCATGCGGTAGTATTATAGAAATTTCGAGGATGAAATTATTTGAAGGAGGGGATAATTTAACACCTCAAGCTTCTACGGTACGCTTCTCTTTGAATAATGCGATAACGTGTGTTGTACGCAACATCAAGTTCTAACCCACCACAACCAATCAAACTAGCCGTTATGAATAGTAATACCTACTTTTTGAAATTATATATATTTTATATTTCAAAATGGACTTCATTTTTGGATTCAGAATATCAAAATTATCCTAAGTTGAATTTTCGGTATTTTTCTGAGAACTTCCAATTTTTATGAATAGTGAAAAATACTTAAAAACAACTTTTTTAATCAAAATAATTTATACTGATAAAGTATATTATTGAGTGGTTTTAAATTATAATTAGAATATATTTTTACCATTTTATCCAATGGTGTTCATTAGAATTAATTTCACTTTGAAATTGGACATAAACAATTGTCAATCTTTTGATATATATTGTTTCTTAAAAACACGCTATTTATTGTGACAGCGGGAATTAATTATAAAATAAATTAATGCAACTTATATGTTTGGAATTTTTTAAAATATAAATCATTTTTGAATTTGAAATATCAATTATAGCTTAGGGTGAAATTTTGGCATTGTTCTGAAAAATTTCAATTTTTGATGAATAGTGAAACCACTAGGTGGTAGTTAAAAAAACTGAATTTTTCATAAAACTTAATTTTACCACTTCTGTGAATGGAATTTCAAAAATCCAAGAGACACAGTTAATATCAATTAGTAAAATGTGGTTCAATGAGATGAAAATAATTTGTGGTGAATAGTAACTTTTTACTTTTATTTACGACGGTTAAAAGTAAATAGGGTAATTAAGGGTAAAAATGATATTAATATTACCCTAACACATGTCCTAATTCTATTGGACAAGTGTATCTCGACCAAAAACAACCTTAGGAATAAAATATTATCATTTAGGTCCACTTGGATTAGATTAGGACATTTATTATTATTTAATTCAAAGAAGAGTTAAAAGAGTTAAAATCAAAGTTTATTTACTAAAACATTTTTAATATAGGGTTATACATAAGATAAATTCGATTTTAAATATTAATTATAAAGATAAAAATATTTCCTACATAATTATATTTTATTTATAATTTTTAGAGATTAAATAATTTAATTTATTTATGACACAATGATGATGCAGTAATTACCATAATAGTGAAAAATTAAAATAATTCATATTATAAATACCCAAATAAATATAATTTGAGACTTTTTATGAATTAAACTAATTTTATAGGTTAATATGACATTTTAGGATTGAATTAAGTAACTTTTTTCGAAGTAATAATTCTGTTATGAGTTTCACAAAAATCAATTATTGAATAGTGTCAACATTGACATAAAAGAGTTTTTAAAAAAACTATTATATTATTAATTGATATTAAATTCCTAAAAATCTAGGGTTAGGCCAAGAGACTTATATCATGATAGGTGTATCATTAATATACCACTTCGGGGTCTCTTGGATGTATATAGTAAGTTTATTAACCATATAATATAAAAATACAAAGAGACATTGTAAAAGTGAAACTAATTAACTAAGAGTTAATACTTAAAGATAAGGTTAATATAGTAACCCAAACCTGTCTAAATTATATTGGTTGAGTGGTTTTAAACCCATACCCACCTTAAAATTTAAATAATTCACTTTTAAGACATTAGAAACCGAATATGAATTTATTATAAAATAATATTTCTAGCTTTTCCAAAGGTGCCCCTCACCCCTCTTATAAAAGGGCACTCTCCCTTCCCATTAACTCACAACTTCAAAGCCTTTTGGTTCGGCCAAACTCTACCCAAATACTCTCGAAACTTCCCTCAATTCATCCTATAGTCCTTCCTTTAGTCATATGGACAACTTAAAGAGCCTTTTTGATCAAATAAAAAAGAAGAACTCGAAGAAGAGGTAATGATTTCACCACATTTTTTCAAGTTCCTTTCTTCTTCCACTTCTTCTTTCTTTGTTATTACCATTATAAAATAATAACTCCAGTATATTATATATACTTTGATGTTATTATAAACATTTTACAACCATATTTCAGTATTCTATCTATTCTTTGAATAACATGTCACCATATGTGCGTACGTACAGCTTACCGTCTCCACGTCGTGGTGTAATTGTTATTCAATAAATTATTATTTGGATGGGTATAATAATGATGTGTAATTCATGTAAATAATAAATATAACATGATAATGATTCTGTATATATGATATACCATCCAATTACACATTATTTTATTATCAAAAGAATGATATTGTCACTCGTGCGTACGTACGGACTACCGTCTCCACGAACGCGATGAGATTCATTCTCTATCGTATCCATTCAAGTATAATTCTAATTTGATGATTAATAATAGTATCTAAGTACTTGATATCATTCTGGATATGATTAAGATATAACCTATCTATGAAAAACACGACTTACGTAACAAAACATATAAAATAAAAGGAGTAAGTTAACACCCGAAACAACGATAATACTAAGATATTATTAACAAATCAATGTTAAAAGATCATATATGATATCATATTAATGTATATGATTATTGTATAATTTAATAACAATTATTTCACCATTATACAGTAGGTTAACCTACCCCCAACCAAGGAAAAGTACAAGGTAAGGGTTTATTTCGCAATCTCTTCATTATCCGAGGTTGTTTATACGTAATAATCTACTGGGATTTCTTTATCATCCACATACATGTTTCTTAAAAATGTATTTCAAAATATTTGTACTATTTACAAGAATATGGGTTAAAGTCATTTATACCCTTGTTTGACTTTTAATAAGAGGTTTATAAAGAAATCTTTTCGTCGTTTTCAAAATAAGGTGCTTTTTAACCTTTTCGACAGAATTAAGGTAAGAATATTTTTTTAACTTATACGGCGGGTGCAGCTATTTTCCACCATTATAAAATCTTCAAAGCTTCCTTTAAAATATTATAAGAATATTTTCAAAGAAAATGTTTTATTTTATATGACTCTTAAATTATTTCAAAATAAAAAGAGATATTTCTCTAAAAAGAGTTTTGATTTCATCTATGTCAACATCCTTTGATGGATTTTAAGCTTATTTGAAGCTGATTTATTATGAAACAAAACTTCCATATTGTATTGAAGGTTTTGTGATATGTTTGACTATGGATATGTTATTTTTATATCCTTCATGGTTTATGGTGAAATTATTGACATTTCGTATGTTAGTTTTAATACGAATGTTTATGTTATGTTTAAATCTTTTCATATGGGAATGCATTGGACTTAATATATGACGGGTGGAGCCCGCTATAGCTCCTCGATGCATCGGTAGGTCTCATGAGACAAACTAGTGTCTTGGAACAAGACCTTGGAAAAATATTATTTGTAATCTTGGCATGAGGCCTTGGCTATGTGGTTATGATAGTCTGGCATTATGCATTCCATCATTATGAAAGTGGTTATTGTTATTTCATGTGATTATTCGATTAGTAGAATATCCATGTGAATAATTAAATGGAATTATTTCATTTTATTTTTGCCATACTATGTTGAAGATCAAGTTTAAAAGGATTTTGTTTTAGTAATACATTTCCTTAAATGATTATTCTTATTTATGAAAGTTTATGCTATATTGTTATCCTTAATGGGCATTTGAGCTCACCCCTTCTCTATGTTTTATTTTTCCCAGGATGTGAAGAAGTAAATTATTAATGACCCGCAGGGATAGTATGAGGGGATAAGAGTGTGGACTATGGAGACTATGTTGTTGTAGTTTTAATTTTTATGATGTAATGTAAAACTTTATGAATGTATCTAGTTATTCCAAGTCTACTAAACTAATCGGTCTTTCGAGATTTGATCTTTCTTGTGATCATGCCAATGTTATGTAATAATGCACCGACTCTAGGTAACTAGGGTCGGGGCGTTACATTATCACCTTAAAAAAATTTTATTTAGGAAAATAAATACCAAAATAACTTCATTATTTAACTCCACACATATTAGATTCATATTTTCTATTAAAAAACCAATCTAATAAATCTTTTGGTGTACACCTTAATTGGTTTTCCAAAGAAGAGGTGTTGTTATTAACTGAGCATTTTTATTTTATTTCTTCTCACAACTCATTAAAATATTCTGAAAATATTATGATATTAAAATAAAATTATAATTAATATAATGATATGTTATTATTTTAATTTCATAACCTAAATACATATCCTCTTGCATCAAATGGGAAATAAAACTATCATTTCTGTGTACGATGGATTACCACCTTGCAAATCATTGTAATTTGTTTTTCATCATCACCTATCATGGATTGTTATAGTAATGGATTTGAGGTGTGTATATATATATATATTATATTTTTAATATAATTATACTTCTTAAATTATTATATCATATATACCTTCTCACTTTCTATTCTGTGGGGGATACGATAATGTTGCTCATGTATACGATGAACGACCGCCTCGTGAAGCGATGTGATTCATTTTTCACTAACGCTTTACATGGTAGGTAATAAGTATAAATATAATGAATATATATGATATAAATGAAATAATTATGATATTAATGAAATATTTATCATTATTAAAATATAATATATCATTTTATTCCTTACCATTCCATTCACTGAAAAAATGATAACGTCGTTCGTGCGTATGTGTGGACTATCGCCTTCATAAAGTGATGTAATTATTTTTCATCATCACATCACATGGATAATATATATAAGTATATTTAAACAAATTATATAGTATTTTTGATATTATTATAATTTTTTAAATGTAAAATAATACTTACTTTCTTCCCATAATGATCATTGAAAAATAGAATCGTTACTCATGTGTACATATGACCCTTCGTCTCCATGATTGTAACGTAGTTCATTTTTCATAACCAAAATTAATTATTGGTTTTAAAATTATAATTTATTTATAAAAATTATAATTATTTTATGATTATTTTTCTAGAGATGATTTAATAATGACCTCTTTGACCATATTCCACCAACTGAAGTCATTTTTGACACATAAGTTGAATACAATCAAATCATCCAATGTAAAATTAATTGATTAAGTAATTGTATATTACATGGTAATAAGTGAAATAAAAGGAATAATAAAAATGAAATTTTTTATTAATCATGTAAATAATTGGAATATGTTTATTATTTAGGAAGATAAAGAATGTATGCGACGATTTAGACTCAAGGTAAGGGACTTTGTCTCAATTTCATTTTAGTGAGACATATTTTGATGTTATGCGCCCAAATTATTTTATGAGGTGTATATAAAACCTCTTTAAAATTTGATATCGTTAATTAATTTATTATCATGTTATTTAAATGTATTTTAGTATTATTCTTTCATGGGTATTACTGTTCAAATGTTGTGAACGTGGTACAAGACTTTCTTTGGAAAAATCATCTTTTAAAGATTTATTTTTCAACTCATTTTCTTCCATGTATATATTTTTAAAATTGTTTTACGGATGTTTTTATATAGAAATAAATTATTTATAAATGGAAGGTTTATGTATTTTTTTAATTTTTTTCAAATTTTTTAAAAATAAATCATTTCACGTGTTTTATACAAAACATTTGGACAAAAAGACAAAAAAGAATGTTTTAATTTAACATATATGAAAATAATAGCTTTTCCTGCTGCCATAACCATTATTTTATTTTTAGATTTTATTAAAAGATTTCATGATTTATTTAATAAAAAACCAAATTTCCCTTTTTATAGGTATTTTTTTATTTAAAATGGTTTTTTTTAAAATAAAAAGGTATTTAATATCTGAAAGCATTTTGCATATAGGTTTAAAATATTTTTTTTCAAAGTTCCTTATAATGAAAAGGTGTGAGCATAAAATGTTTTATTTATGATATGGTACTTGAGAAATATTTTAAAAATGGGTGAAATTGATATAACTTATATTATGGGTTAAGACACATTATAGCTCATGGGTGAGCTTGATATAGCTTATATGAAGGGTTGATCCCCATTATAGCTCACAAGTGAGATCAATATAATTAATAATAAGGGGTGATCCCCATTATAACTTATACGTGAGCTTGATATATCTTATACAAAGGGTCAATACCCAGTATAACTCATGAAAAATGGGTAATCCTAATATATATTATAAAAAGGGTGATCCCAATTATATCTCTCCAACAAACTGGGTTACAATTATATTCTATGGAGAATTATATTAGTAGTTAGACATATGGTTATTCCAATTACAAGGGTTTTGAAAGGGTTTTATGAATATGATTCTCTAAGTTTACTAAAAGGGTTTTTATTTTATTTCTATGGATTTTAAAGGTTTTATTTTTGAAAAAAGTGTGTGTGTTTTTTCATGTGGAAGTGTTTTATTTAATATCCTTCAAGAACTTTAAAGATTAAGGTAAACATTATACGATTTTCTTGTTTTTAATTAGACTAAAGGGTTTCTTATTTTTATTTCCCTTACTAAGATTATTGTGCTCATATAAAATTTTAAAATGTTTTTCACAGTGTTTAAGGATGGGTAAGAACAAGGAAGAAGTCAAGTTGAAAGTTGTAACGATTTTTCATGTATATAAATCATGTTTTATTTTAAAAGTTTTTACTATGTAAAAAATGGATACTGATTAGAAGTGTACACTTTGTATATATATGGGTTTTTTATATAATATTCAAGTACTAGTTTTCTATAACTCTAAACCTACAATATCTTTATGAATTTAGGAAAGTGAAATATAGTTTAAAGTCACTAAAATATGTAATGTTTAAGGCCAGGTCCTAATAATAGTTCTGAAAAAACTAGGTAGTTTCCCTATGAAGATCCTCCTCAAAAATAACAGAAAATATTTATAGGGTAAAGAAAAAAATAGAGTAATTTTATAGTTGTATCTCAATAAAATACATAATACCAATATTTTATTTATTATGTGGATAATTTCAATATAAACTCAATTTTTTTTTTAATTTTTTTAAATTTTAATTACTCACTTCTTTTTCTATAGTTAAAAACTATGAATCCACACATGTGAAGAAACCATTGTAAAAGTAAGTAACAAGTTAAATGGTTGAAGATGCACCATATATTATGTCTTTATCTACACCTTGAAATATCCATCATAATGATAAGGGGATTGGAAAATACAGCATTATCAAAGGTAGATTCCAAACAGAAGTAAAGATGATAAACTATGAAAGGAAGAGTATCTGGTGGTTTTAATCATACAAACCATATCCCCCTTTATAATGGGGATGAAAACAAGGATTTCCAAATATAAAAAACCTAAATACTTCCCCTCTTAGGAGGGATTACCCAAGAGTCTCTTTCTTCTCTCTTTCTTTCTCCATTTTATTAGTCTTTAATAAAATTATAATATTTTGTTCTACTTAAATTGTGGGTTTATCAAAGATAGATGAAGTTTTTTATTTCATTAAAGAACATTCTTTTTAGGAGCTTAACTCTACTACCCATTAAATAAACCAAGTTTTTTCTTAATTTATCATGTTATTTTTACACTACTAAATATTAGTATGTTTTCAATGATATTATTATTTTTTGAAATCATTGATTGTAATGTAATTGATAAGTGTAGGGGATTGGAAATATTATTTTAGGTTGTATATATATTTTTAATTATTTTAGTATGTTTTTGGCCTTTGAAATAATAAGGAAAATCTAAATTATTTTTTGATTCACCTCATTGAAAATAACCAAGGCACAATGGAATCATAGAAGTTATAATTTTATAATTAGGGAGAAACTTTATAATAAAAGTGAATTTGATGAAATTAAGTTTTAAACATGTGGTTTTTTTGAACTTGATCCAAATTAATTTTACCACTGTGAAAAAGAACACCTTTGGGAGTATCTTTCAAAGACAATTAGATGAATTATATGAACTAAAGTAAAAAAAAACAAATGATAACTAATCTAGAAGTATTCATAAGTCAACATAGGAAAAATTTTATGTGTGTTATCCATAGAATAAGAGTTAGAGTGACCTGATAGATGTATTAAAAAGTGATACTTTAATTCCTTGACTATTACAATTAGTCATGGGGATAACTGATGTTTTGGGATGATTTAGTTCCAATTTTAGCTTCACTCATTCAATAAATTATTTTCAAAAATATAATTAGAAAATAATAAATAAGTTCTAATTAAAAAAGGGGATAAAAATGTTTGGGGAATTATGAACTCAGATGAATAAGGGGAAGATGATATATCTAAATTTCATATAAGAAGTATCAATGAATTAGGAATTATAGAAGTGATGTGAGGATCGAAGGAGAGTGGGAAAAATGAAGGTGATACTATTTTGTATTTTAATTCCATCAATTTATATTAAATTATAATTTATTTAACTAGTACCTTAACATGGGAAGAAGTGAGACCAATGTGAAATTGAGAAAAAACTATTTTTTAATTGTGGGGGAGTGATGAAGCCATATTTTTCATTTCTTTTTTTCATATTTTTATTGTAAATAATATAAATAATATAAATAATATAAATAATATTCTATATTAGTGTAAATATATATGTTTTTTTTATTTATTGAATAAATGTTTATTGAAAAAATGTCCTAAATATTTATTTTAGAGGTTTTATATATACTTTTATTTAATAAACTAGACATATAATGATTTGGTTTTGAAATTCAATTATTTATTTATTTAAATTATATTATTAATTGTTTTAATTCATTTTTATTAATATTGGAAAATCCTATATTTATTTTAAAATTTTCTTGATGTATAGTTTGAAGATGAAAGTTGACATATCACTACTTCTGTAAAGGTAAAAGGTCCTCTCAACAAGCTATGTAAAGGCCTCAAGTTGCCCGTGTTAGGGTAACTTAATTAGGCTCTGTAAAAGTAAACTATAAACTATTTCAAAAGGTAGATATTTCACACTAACTACTATATTAATGTAAATCCTACATCATTTCAAGTTCATCAATGATGTTATTTTAAGGTAGAAAGTGATATGACCAGCCTATATAAAGGTTGTCAAGAAATGACCACTAGAGAACTAGAGTCATTCTCACACCTCCATCACTGTTCTCACCTATAATGGTGGTGTGATTTTTGAGTGGATGGGGTTTTTGGGTATTTTTTTCATGATCACATGGTGTGTTGTTCTTGAAAAACACAACATTCACCTCCCTTTAGGGAACTGCATCCACATAAGGATAAGTATCACACACCATGTGACCTAGTGTCACAGGCTGTGTATATCACATAGGAATAGCTCAAAGTTACTTCTACGTGCATGAGATTAAGTTGTTTATCCCAGAATATCTTCTTTCTATATACTACTGAGGAAGCATCATATATTTTATGATTAATGAAACCTATGTATTAGGGATACATGTTGAGTAATGATGGTCAGGCCTATACACCATGTACCCTTATTGGGAAATGCCATGTATATCAGCCCCCACATGGGCATAAGTTTAGAAATACACACTAAGTACCCCATTGGTCCCACACACCATTTTTGACACCCTACACATGTAGGTTGACATTTAAATTCCATGTGGGTTTCAGTACATGACTAGAATACACCTGAGGAGATACACTTTGTGTACCCCATAGTAAATTCCTTGAAATTTTCCACCCTTGGTGGAATTTCTTTTCTATTTTCCCAAGATTTGTATTTGGTAATGATATTAGTTTATATTAATCATATTTCTCTATACAAAACAATAATATGGCACTCTTCAGTATTATAGGTGATACATGAGGCACATTATTCAATTTAGCTCTGTAGGGGCTATGATCGTGATCATTACATGACGTTTATATTAAAAAAAGGTTAGAAACTCCCCTAGAAACATGCTAATAATAAGTCACGCCCCCAAATTATTCATGTGGTTTGGTGATTCCCCACATGTTTAGGAAGTTGGTTCTCCATATCGGGCCCATGGTCATTACTCCCTTGGTCCATACAAGGTGTGGGTCCCCCACAAGACCGATAAAGTTAGGAAATCCCCTAATTATGTAGGGTACAGGTCCTCTATCCAAGGAGTCTTGAACTACCTCAGTTTATGTGCATGTTTAAATGAGGCACATGTCCTCTCAAATAGATTCTAAAATGTGTGTGGGTTTTTATTTTTGGTTAGTTATGATAATAATGGTTAGAAATCCATTGAAAAAACTATTATTGGGAAAGTTTTCGGTTCCCCTAATATATTTATAGAACAATAACATGATGGCATGGTGTAGTACTCACTTGAATGACACACATAATTCAAAAAGGAGTAGGTTCCACTATTATGATTTCTAGTGGAAATTTAGAATTTAGGGAGGCTGATCATTTCAGATAAATTGAGCCTTATAATCCATCGATAAATCCTTAGTTTCCATTGAGGTGTGACTTACAACTAGGATACCAACTTTAGATTTGTGAGTCTTCCAAAACTCTAAGAATTCCTAGTATCTCATGAGATATAGTCCTTCATTAAACAGAGCATGTATGGTAGTAGAGTATGTATATATTTCCTTTTATTCCTTTTTTTACCTTCCAGTTATGGGGTTTGAGTTGACATATTTTTTATTATTTACTTCATAGTTTTAGGGAATCCTAATGAGGATTTTTATACTCAACCAAGCATGGAATTTGTGCTCAAAAGTGTTGTTTATGGACAGATGATACATAGTTTTAAGGTGGTTTAAGTGGAATTGAAGTTGGTGTGGCTTGTCTAGAGATGAAACTTGATGGTTATTGGGGGATCTTTGTGATTTATGATGGTTTAGGGGATCATTGAAGTTAGAGACCTATCCAAGAGTCCTTATATTAAATAATATGTATCCCTTTTTCCATGAACATTGGGTTCAAAGACCTCTTCAGATGTATAATTCTTATGGCCTTTTCATATGTGGAAATGTTCTCAATATATGACATCTCATGTGTGTGTTGTATAAAATTCAGTTATATATATTTCTTTTGTTGTTGGTTATTTTATGAATTTGAGATATGTGTCTATTATAGGTTGATATTGGATAAGGATAATGAAATTTTATGATATAACTAATTGCTACTAGTCCCTAGCCCCAGAAATATTGGTGAATATCTTAGGGTAGAACACTCGACTTATTTCCTTCCTGGGTGGATAATCAGTGGGTCAAGTTAAAATAGAGGGGTATTAGAGTAGTCTATTACTAATGATGAAGTTTAGAGTTATTAATCTTCTGAGTACTAGTTTAGGTATTTAGGAAAATGATGGTAAGGGGGTATTGAGTTTGGTTATCAGATCATATAGATCAACATAGGTGCAATGACCAACATATCATTTCTTCAGGACTCTCAAAAATTATTAGTTGACTCAAAGATCTAAGAAAAATATTTTGGGGTATAATAAAGTTGATACATGCATAATATAGTGGTTGGTTATGATGTATCATGTCTATTAGATGTCATCTCATCCGGATATGATCTAATACTTGTGGGTTTATTCTATAAAATAAATATTTCCAACCATATATAACTAACATGTGTATAGATATAGGGTCATGAAAAGTACATGCCAATAGTTGGGCCTCTCACTGTTAATCAATAAGAGATGAGGCATTGTTTTGGAGACTCAGTTGAGATATATCATTTTTCCATGATATGATATAGATTCTATCATATTTGTGCTTAGTGTAGAATTTATCAATGGGAAGATGGTAGTTTATGCTATGTTGGATGAGACTATCCCTGGTATAAATGCATTTCACATTTACCAATGACATAGGCCTTATGGTTTTATGAGGTGAGCCTGATCCTAAAGCAACTAAGTTTTTGGCCAGAGGCTGAGACTTGTGTTCTTGTCTGGTTTGGACTGTTGCAGCCCAAATTACAATTTTTGTGTTAATCTCCTTACATGGAATGTCAAGTTATTGGTGGGTGATATTTTTCTCAAACTCATGATGGGATTTATATACCATGGTTAGAATTATCTCTCATCAAAAATGGTGTTCTATCCAGAGATTATAAGGATAGTATGAATTCTATAGATGTTGGACCCTATGTAGGGAAATGAAAAAATGTCCAAGTATGTGTCAAGACCCATAGACCTCATGATATGTTCCATTGACATGAATTGTGATAATATTATATGATCTTAGTATTTTGAGAAGGGCCTAAAGAGATATAATTCAAGTTGTATTTATGTTCTCACACAACTACACCAATTTTGGGAACCCCAAGAGAGCATATGAAGATTGAGATTTTTTTGTAGGGATGTACCCTATCACTAGAATCATGTTAGAGATTTTCCTAAGGATAGCTAGAGAAGTTCCATGGACAAATATATATATTAAATATAGTGATGAAATCAGATATATTATTATTATAGGTAGTGGGCTAGTGGGGAGAGGTTTTAGTTAAAAATGGTTGGTGCAAAAGAATATGAAGATGAATGATTCTTCGATCCACTCTCATCACCACAACCTTCAGTTAGTTCATGTCAAGTGTGGAGTACTAATATTCAAATACATTGGAAGTTTCATATTGTGGATAACTATGGACAATAATAAATGATTTCAGTTCAAAATAAAATTAACATCCTCTCTTCTTAGACCCCTATACTTGATAGAATAAACATCAGTTATTCTTCCTACATTGTATATTCAGAAGTAGGATATTCTGAGGGTGCCCCTAGCCCGACCCTTGTTATCTATATAATTTCCACCAATGGAGAATATTTTCACTCACTCTTTATGGTGAGGAGAGTTTATCTTTAGTGAATAATGAGGTCTTTCATCTGATTTCTTCATAGAAGAGATGAGATTTAGTGATACAAATCATAGCATGGATTGGTTACCACTGCTAATATGGAAAAATGATATACAATTGAGTAAATGAGGTTAGGTTGACCCTTATCAGTGAGTGAGACCCCCTTAGGAATTTAGAGTAGAACTAAAACACCCTTATATTTTAGAATACATTTTTCATCAATAAATTTTACGTGTTCAACATCATGATTAACAGGAAACACTGAACTTAAAAATCTATGATATATTATATGATAGTTTTTATATTGGAGAGTATGACTAAGAGTAAACACATTATGAAATTCATATATATATATATATAAATTTCAAACATAATGGAAATTTATTGATGAATTCTTATAAAATTATCACTCAATTTATAGTAGTCATTTTATGTTTCAAAAATACATTATCATTAAAAATGAGTTTTATTGCATTTTGTGCATATATATTATAATTAAATTATAAAAATTATAAATTTTTTTTTTGATAAAATGAATTTAATTTTTTAAAATAATTATGTTAATAATATATTCGAGTGATTTTTTGGATTTTTCTAGAAAATACTGATTTTTGAGTGAATAGTATAAAAATTTTGATTTTCGCAAAACTAGTTTTTATTTTATTTAAATAAAGTTATTTAAAATTCCCATTATGTTTTTGATTTAGTATAAAAGAAACATATATTTATTTTAATTATAAATAATATAATTAATTATAAAATAATTATCATCATATTTTATTTTAGTATAAGCCCTTTTTAGAATTAAAAACACATTTTTATAAGAACTATTTTCTGTTATGTTTTATGAATTTTTGTGAAAATTGATTTATTTAAATTATAAAAATTGAATATTTAAAAATATATTCCATATTTGGAATCAACAAGTTAAATTTTTAAATAGTTTCTTTGTTACTTTTGGTCATTATAAATACTAACATTGATAAAAATGTTATCACCATGGTAAGGATAAAATAGGTAAAATAAGATTTAAACTAGGATATAAGACCTACAAATCACACTAAATATTTTATTTATTTAATTAGATGTTTTTTTCCAACTATAACTATCCAATATTAAAATTTATTGCAATTTATTTCCAATTTACATTAATTATAACATTATATATTATTTTAAGTAAAGGATAATCACAAAAATGTCTTTCTCTTGATTCTAACTTCACTTATATGTTGTCATTGGGTTATATAAAATATTATTTTGAACATAAATAATTTATTTTTTATAATGATAATTTAATTTTAATTTTTTTTGATGGTATAATTACCTTAAAATATTATACAATGGAGACATAATTCTTGTGTAAGAAATAAAAAATTCAATTTAAATGGATTTAAAAACTTTAAAAGTAATATTTTTGGATGATTTTTTTGTTATTTAAATTTTATGGTTAATAATAATTTATATTTATGTTTAAATAGTTTATATTATAAATCCATTTTTATCTTGTTGTATTTAATAACTAATTTTGTAAATAGTCTCTAAAATGAATATAATGATATTTTATGTTAAATAATATTTTATTAAATGATTTAAAATTAAAAAAAACATGAAATAGGGAAATTTGAATGTGAAATAGTATAAAATTTCACCCATTCAAAATTTTCGAGTTACTTTCCAACTTATAAGTGAATTTATAACACTTAAATAATGAAGAAGTTATCATTACAACTAAAGTTAAAAATGGTTAATAGGGGGGGGGGGGTTAAACCAAAATATAATGTTTAAAATTACAATTGAACCTGTAAAAATTTTATTTGTTGTAGGTATTTTTATATTTGAATATAATATATTATAAATTATATTAATTTTTTTCCACTTTATATTATTATGGTATTTATTATATTTTAAATTTCATGAAAATTACAAGTGTGTCTTTTCTCCCACTTATAAAAGTTAACCAAATATCCTATCTTCCAAAAACTTCTTGAGCCACTTATATCAACCAAAACCTATAAACAAATCTTCTATAATACCATAAATACATTATATAGGTTATTTTAATCTTAAAATATCAATCCAAGTGTCCTTAAGTGGAGATCTAATAGAGGCTTCTCAAAGAGAGGTATAACTCTTAACCGTGTTCTATCATCTTATTTATTCTTTTACCTCATTAAATTATATCCTAATCATGATTATATAATAACATAATTATATTAAATATATTG
This sequence comes from Viscum album, assembly GCA_963277665.1. Taxonomy (NCBI): domain Eukaryota; kingdom Viridiplantae; phylum Streptophyta; class Magnoliopsida; order Santalales; family Viscaceae; genus Viscum; species Viscum album. The sequence continues at coordinate 1,955,178,096 of OY728164.1, forward strand.
AGATGTTATTATGTTTATTAAATAACTTTTATTCATCTCTTTTTACATCAAATGAGAAATGAAAGCATCATTCATGCGTACATGCGGACTACCGCCTCTACGTAGCGATGTATTTTTTTCATCACCACCATTCACAGATGGTTATTATGATGGGTATAGTGATTATATATTATTTTTATAATATAAATATGATTTTTAAATAAAATATATAATCTAAATTTTTATGTCTTCATCCAATGGAAAATGAATGTATTGATCGTGCATACGTACAGACTATTATCTCCACATAGAAATGTGTATCATTTTCCATCATCACCACACGTCAATGGTCATAATGATGGATTTGATAAAAATATATGATATTTATGATATAATTATTACTCTATAATTATTAAATATTATTTAAATTCATTTTATTCTTTTCATTATAAAATTAAAACAACCTTCATGCGTATGTACAAACTATCATCTCCATGAACGGTGTATTTCATTTTTCTATTACTACCTATCATGGATGGTTATAAAATTGTATATAATGAATAAATATGATATTAATACCATTTATAATATTCTGTAAATTATGTAACTATGATCAATATTTTAGGATAAAAACTATTGAACCAAAGCTTACATGAAAAATGAAACAATTAACACCAAAAAACAACTATTTTAAAGAATAAATATTAATAAATGGGCTTTGAAATGTTATAAGTGGATAATATGTGATATTATAAGTTTTTATATGGTTATGTTATAGAATTATAATAAATATAAATTTATTATTCATGATTTTAGTGCATTTATGATTCACGCCTGACTAAAGGTATGGGTTTTCTTGTCTCACTTTTGTTTTTGTGAGACAAATGTCATATTCATCACTATTTTCTTTCATGTGGTATATATAATTCCACTTTTATATCATATATCATGAATATATTTACATTCATGTTATTTAAAGTTTCATTTGAAGTTATTTATTTCATTTGGGATATGATTCAAAAATTACCAAAGCGGTAAGGGTTTTATGTTACAATCTTACTATTTACCGAAATTATTTATGATTAAAATTATAATGATAAAATTATATGATAAACCTCTCATAAATATCATTTATTTTATTATACTGTGTTAATTTATGGATATTATAAGTTTTAATTTCTTTTTCACCTCTCTAAATTCTCAAAATCCTGAAATAATGTTTTTATGGAAAATTATCTTTGTTTCTCTATTCAGAAGTGGATATTTTTATCCCCTGGATATATTTTCTTTAAAAAAATTTCAAGAAAGTTTTTAATATCATAAAATGATTTATTAAAGTCATTTTTACCTATTTTTTAATTTATATAATTTTTTTAAAATGAACCTTGTTGTTTTTTTCAAAAAAGGAACTTTTTACCAAAGGTGTGAACAAAATATTTATTTTAACGTTTACCGCACAAATGAATTTTCCCACTGTAATAACTAATATTTGATTTGAATATTACTTTACCATTTTACAATTTTATTTTCAATGATTTCCCCCCCAATAATCAATAAATATTTAAATTATAAATAAGTGACTTCAAAATGAAAAGTTTATTTTTTTGATAAAATGTGCAGTGATAATTTAAAGGTATTTCTATCTATGAAAAGACCCATTTATGTTAATTTTGATTCATTTGGGATATTATAAAATGATACTATATTTGTTATTTATTTGGTTGGTTTATGATTGTGATGATGAAATATTGATGAAACCCTTTTTCTTTTCCATGGGTTAAGCCATGATGAAATGATTTTCATGATCTTGTGGAATAAAAATAAATGTATTATGATTATGTGATGGGTGGGTATGTTATATTCCTCCAATGCATTGGGTAATTATTAATATTTTCTAAGATAAAAGGTTACATGGGTGGTTTTACCAATCCCAAAAGAGGGTACACATGTGGTTAGCCTAAGCCCAAACTAGGTACATAGGTGGTCAACCTAGACCTAACATGTAATGAATATCTTAGAGGATAGAATTTATATATAAATTCTTTAATTAATATTATACCACAGTTTTATTCCACTATCTATGATATGTTATTATGCCAAATTTATATTCTCATGGCTCATGATCTTTGATTCTATTATGATTCATGTATTATAAACTATAAAATATTTATGCCACGATTCATGATTGTTATTTATGAGTTATTGGGTATGATTTTATAATGTTAATATAAAAATCTCATGGAATTATTCTTATCTTATTATCACTTATGATTATAAAATGTTATCTCTTATGTTTACCCTTAACGAGTATTTGATCTCACCCCTTCTTATGTTTCTATTAACCTAGATTATGAAGAATGATGATAATTAAGATACCTATGAATAATTTCGTTAGAGATGTTGAAGAATTTTCATGGAATAAGAAAATATGGGTATTATGACAAAAATTATCACTTTAAGAAAGGGGTATTGTTATGATTTTTTCCCCAATTCTCTAAAACTCTAAATCTAAAAAGCTTTTTAGGATGTAAGTGAATCAATATTCCCTTTGAAGCTGTTATGGTATAAAAATTGGATCTTATTTTTTGGTATCAAATACAATATGTAAAGAATATATGTTTTAGTATCGAATCTAGGTATATAGGTTCAGGGATATTATATTTGATATCAGAGTAGAGTTTAGATAACTCTGGTGGTTAAGATGCTTTCATGGGATGATACTATAAGAGTGATGAATTCCACCATGATTTTATAAGTTTAAGGTTAACCATATGATTTAAAGGAATATATCTATTTTTATGGTCTAATATGACTTTAATTTAAGGTGATTTATGAAGAATACATGATTAAGGTATATATACTCTATATGATCTTATTTTGAGGTGATTAATGACATTATGGGAAATGTGTCTTAAAAAAGAATAAATAATAGAGGGATAGATAACCTAAGGGGGTATTATATGATTTTGTGGTGAGGTTATTAAGGAAAAGGGTTTATTAGATTTATGTATACATGTATTAAGTGGTACTAATAACCTTTTTTTAATAATGATTAAATTTATTTTGAATAATTTTGTCCCATTTTGGGGAACATTATGAATTATTTTGTAGTATGTGATTTTTTGATTTCAACTATTTGAGGAATAAAAATTAAGTTAGTTTTTGAAAGTATATATAATTATATTATGGTTTTTATATGGATATTTGTGTTTTATTATGGAAAATATTATCATATTTTTTGGAATATATGATTAGGGTATATTCATTTTTGACATTATTATTATATAATCAAATATTCAAGAATTTTTGGGTTTTAAGAATTTGTTTAATTATACTCTGAAGAGTTTTATGGTTTATTTATTTTTTGAATGATTTATGTTGAACATGGGTGTTTTTGATGAAGTTTTATAAATTATTTTTTACTTCATCATATAAAGTTTTATTGAGTATTATCTTATCTTGAGCTAACCATTTTGGTTTTATTAATTATTTACAAACATGAGTAATAACATTTATTCATCTTCTATATCTCAAGGCACATTAAAAGTTGGTTTTAGTGATTCATGTATGAAAAATTAATCTTGTTCATTCATTATTGGAATGTGAGATGAATTAAAGGTGGAAATAAATTGAAACACAATCGAAGAATAAAATTGTGTATCAAGTAATTATATCATCTTGTGTTCTACTTCTCAATGGTAAATATATTCTTCTGACTCAGAGAAGGGGAATAAAAATATATAGAGTCATATGTGGGAAATGACAATCAACTAACAAGGTGTTTTTTGGAAACTCATTCAATATATCAGTCTTATAAAAATTTATTTTAATAAACCCTTATTTTAGAAATGATATGTTTCCCGGTCTTAACCTTAGAATTTAAGTTTTTAATGAATTTTACATATGATATTATAAAAATATACACTCTTTTAGTATGAAAAAGTTAAAATTGATAGGATTAAATTTCATTAATGGAGGAGGATGTAATGCCTCATGATTTTATAATACATTTCACATTAATAAAATTGATGTGTTTGATGGATTTCTTAACACACAACACCAAACAAAAAAAACCATGATATATTATATCATAGTAGTTAGACTGGTGGGAATGAATAAGAGTAACTGCATTATGAAATATATATATGTCCCACTTGATGTAAATGTATTGATTAATTCCTGTGAAATAAACACTCAATTTATAGTAAAGTCATTTAATGTTTGAAAAATAAATTATCATTAAAAATGGGTTTTATTTCATTTCGTGTAGGGATATTATAATTGATTTCTAATAAATTTAAAAATTAATTTTTCCTTAAATTAATATAATATTTTAAATCATCATGTCAAAAATATTTTAGGGTGAATTTTTGGGATATTTTTTCTAGAGATTGATTTCGATTGAATTGGGTAAAAATACCGATTTTTGTAAAACTATTATTTCTTTTCTCTAAATCAATAAATTTAAAAGTCACAATTTTTATTTGATCTTAAATTAATAAAATTATATTTTAATTTGAAAAAATATAATTAATTACCAAATAATTAGCGTCATATTTTATCTTGGTGTAAGCTCATTTTTAGATATAAAAACACATTATTCTAAAGATTATTTTCGTTTTGTTTAATGAATTAATATTAAAATTGATTTCTTCAAATTATATAAATTTTTTATTGAAAAATGGATTCCTGATTTTCAATCATGATGTTAAAATTTGGAAAATAGGTCTCTTTTATTTATGGTCATTATGAAAAGTTACATTGGTAAAAATGTTGTCAATATGGTAAGGGTAAAACGAGTAAAGCATGGTTAAAACTATTAGATAAGGCCTAAAAATTTACATAAAACTTATATTTATTTTATTTTATTATTTTTTTAACATAAAAATACAATATTATGGAATTTTGAAATTAATTTCCACTTTACTTTGATTATGACCTTTATATTTTTTTAAGTAAAGGATAATTACAAAAATATCACTCTCTTTATTTTAATTTATATTATAAGTTTTGATTGGGATAAAAATATGCTATTAATGAATAGAAAATATTATTTTTAATATAAATAACTTATTTTTATGATGTTAATTTAAATTTAATTTTTAGTGATGGTATAATTACCTGAAACTCTTACACAATGCTGACAAAGTGCTTGTGCAAGTAGTAGAAAAATCAATGTAAATGACTTTAAAAACATTAAATGTAATATTTTATCATTATTTTTTTGCATTAATTAAATTTTATTGTTAATAGTAATTTACATTAATAGTTAAATAGTTTATATTTTTAATCAATTTTTATCTTGATGTATTTAAATTTAAATTTTTTGAATTGTCCCAAAAATAACTTTAATGATATTTTATGTTAAATAATATTTTATTAAATTATTTAAAAATAAAATAAGATTTTAATTGGAGAATTGTAATGTTAAATGGTCTAAAATTCCATCCATGTACCATTTTTGAGTTACTTTACACCTACGATATAAATTTATAACCCTCAAATATTGAAGAAGTTGTTACCACGACTAAAGTTAAAAAGGGTCAATGAGGGTGTTAAACCAAAAGAAACGGTTCAAAAAGACAATTGAACCTATCAAAATTTTATTGGTTATAGATATTTTTATATTTAAATATGTTATATTATAAATTATGACCATTTTTTCACATGATATGATTATGATATTTATTATATTTTAAACTTCTATAAAATCACAACCTTGTCTTTCACCCTATTATAAAAGGACACCACCTCTCCTCTATTATTCAAACTTTTTGAGCCAATAATATTGAAAAAACCATGAAAATATATATTATAAAATCCCCTAAATATGTTATTTAAGTTATGGTATTCTTAAAATACCAAACCAAATTTCCTTAAGGGGAGATGAAAAGGGGGATTCTCAAAGAAGAGGTATAACTCTGAACCGAGTTCTATCATCTTATTTCTTATTTTACCTCATTAAATTAGTTCCTATACATGATTATATAATAACATAATTATCATATATATATATTGATATTTTATTATGGTTATTTCACCAGAATTATTAATCTCCTTTTCCATCAAATGAGAAATGAAAGCATCATTCATGCGTACGTGCAGACTACCACCTCCACACATCAATGTATTTTGTTTTCATCCCCACCATTCATGGAAGGTTATTATGATAGATATAATGATTATATATATATATTTTATAATAAAATTAATATTCTATAATTACAAGATATAATCTAACCTTTATGACTTTATCTAATGCAAAATAAAAGTATCGCTCGTGCGTACGTATGGACTACCGTCTCCACATAGCGATAAGTTTCATTTTCCATCACCGCCTCACATCGTTGGAAATAATGATGTATTTAATGAAAATATATAATATTATTATTTAATTATTATTATATAATTATTAAATATTATTTTACTTTCTTTTATTATTTTCATTAGAAAATGGTAACAATGTTCATACGTACGTATATATTACCGTCTCCATGAAGGATGTTTTTCAATTTTATCTTATTGAATATCATGGACGATTATAAAACTATATAAAATGAATAAATATAATATTAATACTATGTATAATATTATTTACATTATGAAATTATGATCGATATGAAAGGACCAAAGCTAATGAACTGAAACTTAAATGAAAAATGTAACAGTTAGCAGCCATAAACAATGATTTTAATAAATAAATATAAATAAATGGGTGTTGAAATGTTATAAGTGGACTATAAATGATATTATAAGTATTTATATGTTTTTGGTATATAATTATAATAAATATAAATTTATTATACATGAGGTTATTGTACCTACGAATCAGGCCAAACTCATGGTAATGGTCTTCTCATCTCACTTTTGTTTCTGTAAGACATATGCCATATTCACCACTTATTTATTTAATTTGTTATATATAATAACACTTTTATATGATATATCATGAATATATTTACATTAATTTTAATTAAAATTTAATTCTAATTTATTTATTTAATGGGGGTTATGATTCAAAAATTATCAAAGTGATAAGGGTTTTAGGTTACAATATCACTGTTTAATGGGATTATTTACGCTTAAATTTATAATGATGAGATTATATGATATATCTATTATAAATTTAATTTTTTTTATTATATTATGGTTGTTTATGTATATTATAACTTTTACTTTTATTTTACTCTCTCGAAAACTCACAAATCCGAAATAATATTTTTTAGGAAAACCAATTTTGTTTCTCTATTCGATTAGGGGTATTTTTATTCCATGACCATATTTTATTTAAAATGTTTCTAAGAGTATTTTTTATATTATATAATTATTTATTAAATTTATTTTTACCCATTTTTGACTTTATATAAATTTTTAATGGAATCTTCTTCTTGTTTTCTGAATGAGTTACTATTTTACTGAAGTTGTGAATGTAATCTTTATTTTAATGTTTACTGCAAAAATGGATGTTCCCACTATCATGAACACTCTTTGATTTAGGGATTAATTTAAAAGTTTACATGGTTGTTTTTAAAGAAAATTATTTTCCTATTATTATGAAAATTTTAGATTTTGAATAAATTATTTCAAAATGAAGAGGCTATTTTTCTCCAGAAATGTTCTAGTGAACTTTCAAAGTTACTTTCATCTATGAAAACGTCCATTGACATTAATTATAATTCACTATGGATATGATCCAGTGATACCATCTTAATTATTTATATAAATGGTTAGTTATTGTTATTATGAAATATTGATGAAAACTATTTTATTTTCCATGGGATATGCTATGATGAAATGATAAATGTTCTCATGATATTGTGGTATACATATAAATAGATTATGATTATGTGATGGGTGGTTACATTATAGCCTCTAAATAATTGGGTAATGATTAATGTTTTTTGAGATCAAAGGGAACATGGAAGGTTAGACCAAGCTAAAAATAGGGTGCATGGGTGGTTAACTGAATCCTAACATGTGATGAATGTATTAGTGGGAGGCCTTAAAAGATTCCTTATATGATTATTATTATACGACACTTTTTTATTCCACTCTCCATGAAATTTTTGTTATTAAAATGTTATATTCTCATGGATTATAATATTTGATTCTATGATTTATGAATTATGAACTACCAAATATTTATTCCATATTTCATGATTATGATCAATGAATTGTTAGGTTTGATTTTATAATGTTAATATCATACTCTCATAACCTCACACTTATCCTATGATAACTTATGATTGTAAAATGTTATCTACCATTTTTATCCTTATTTAGTATTCTAGAACACCCTTATTATAATAATATTTCCAAAGTTTATGAATAATGATGTTAAGTAAGTTATGTTTGAATACTTTTATGGGAGATGTTGATTAATTTTTATGGAATAAGAAAAGATGGGTATTATGAGAAAAATGACCACCTTAAGACATGAGTATTGTTATGAAATATTTTTTCCTAATTATCTAAAAATATAAACCTAAAAAGTTGTTTAGGATGAAAGTGAATCAATATTACCATTGATGTTGTAATGGAAGAAATTGGGTCATGTTTATTGGTATCAAAGCTAATAAGAAACAAATATATGTTTTACCACCAAATCTAGGTATAGAGGTTTGTGGATATTATATATGGTATCAAAGAAGGTTTTAGATAAATTTTGAGGTTATTATGCTCTCATATGAGGATAACATAAGAGATTTTAATTCTATCATTGGTCTATAAGTTTAAGGTTGACCATAGGATTAAAATGCATAAATCCTTTTTAAGGTCTTATGTGATTATGAGTTAAGGTTATTTAGGATGAATACTTGATTATGAAATGAATAATCTATATGATCATATTCTTAGGTGATTAATGAAATTTTGGGAAATATGTTTTATGAAGGAATTTATAATAGAAGGATATATAAACTTTGGTGGTGTTTATACGTGATTTTATGATGAGGTAATTAAGGAAAATGGGTTTATTACATTTATAGAGACATATATTGAATGGTATAAATAACTTTATAGAATAATGATTAAAGTTATTTTGAAGAAGTTCATTATATTATGGGGAATATTATGGATCATTTTCTAGTATGAGATTTTGTGGTACAAAATATTTGGGGAATAAATATTAAGTTAATTATGGGAAGAATATATAATTATATTATGGTTTTATATCTAGTGATTCATTTTGTTTTATGGAAAATATTATCATATTTCCTAGAATATATGATTAGGGTAAATTAATTTTTATCAATATTATTACATGAATAAATCTTTTTGATTTTTTGGGATTCAAAAATTTTTTAAGCATACTTTGAAGCATTTTATAGTTTAGTTATTTATGGAATGATATACACTGAACCATTGTTATTATTGATGAAATTTTAGAGATTAATGTTTTACTTCATTATATGAAATTTTATTGAGTATTATCTTATCTTGAGTAACTATTTTTTTAGTAAATGGATATGAACATGAGGAATAACCTTTCATCCTTTTGTAGATCTCTAGACCTATTAAAAGTTGATTTTAGTGCTTCAAGTATGGAAAATTCATCTTGGTCATTAATAATTAGAATAAATGATGAATTAAAGGTGGAAATATATTGAAACAATATTAAAGGATGTTTTTTTATCAAGTAGATATATGATCTTTCTCCTTCTCAATGGTAAATAAATTACACTGACTTAAATAAGAGGAAGAAAAATATATAGAGTCTCATAATGGAAACATCACAACACTAATAAGGTTTGGTTTTGGAACTCATTCAATATATTAGTATTATAAAATAATATTTTAAGAAACCCTTATTTTATACATGATATGTTACTTGGTCTTAAATTAAGAATTTAAGTTCTTGATGAATTATATATATGATATTGTGAAAAGATACACCCATTTAGCATAAAAAAACTAAAATGATTAGGATGAAATTTCATTAAAGGATGTAGGTGAAATATAATGAGATTTTATAATATATTTCTCATTATAAAATTTTATATGTATGATATCTTGCATTAAACACAATATCAAACTTAAGTAAACCATGATAAATTATATCATAGTTGTTGGATTGGTTTATATGAATAAGAGTAACCACATTATGAAATACATACATATATATATATATGTATTTATCACTTAATAAAAATGTATTAATTAATTATTAAGAAATAAAAACACATTTTTTAATAAATTTATTTTATATTTCAAAAATACATTATATTTAAAAATGATTTTTATTGAATTTTGTGCGTAGATATTATAATTCAATTTTGTAAATTTTTGAAATTATATTTGATTAAATTAAAATATTATTTTAAATCATAATGTATAAAATATCTTAGGTTGAATTTTTGGGATTTCTCCAAAAATATTGAATTTTAGTGAATAGTGGAAAAATACCAATTTCTCCAAAATAATTATTCATTTTATTTAAATAAAGTAATTTAAAAGTACCATTATTATTTTTTGATTTGGTCTTGAAGTAACATAAGACTTTTTTAATTAAAAATAATCTAATTAATTACAAAATAATTATCATCTTATTTGATTTTGGTATAAGCTCATTTTTAGACTTAAAACCACATTTGTATAAAAATTGTTTTTAATTGTGTTTTACACATTTATATTAACATTGATATATTTCACTTCTAGAGATTTAATCATTAAAAATTTATTCCATATTTAGAATCATGAGGTTCAAATATTATAAACATGTCAACTTTATTTTTGGTCATTATGAATAGTAACTTTAGTAAAAACATTATCACCACGGTAAGGGTAAAACGAGTAAAACGTGGTTAAAACCATTAGACAAGGTGTAAAAACATCCCTAAAACTTTTTATTTTATTTTATGAGTTTTTCAGACTAAAAATTTATAATTCTAAAATTTGGTAATTTATTTCCACTTCCCTTTGATTAGAACTTTAATATTATCTTATGTAAAGGATAATTATAAAAATGTCACTCTCTTGCTTTTAATTTCTCTTATATGTTTTATTTGGATAAAAAGATGTTATGAATGAATATAAAATATTTTTTTGAACATAAATAAGTTATTTTTATGATGTTAATTTAATTTTAATTTTTAGTAATGGAATAATTACCTTAGACGCTTAAGAAAAGATGACACAATGCTTGTGAAAGTAGTAAAAAATGAAAGTAAATGATTTTAAAAACTTTAAAAGTAATATTTTGGATGATTTTTTACATTCCCAAATTTTTTATTAAAAAATAATTTATATTTATGGAGAAATATTTTATATTCTAAATCCATTGTTATCCTGATGTCTTTAAGGTCACATTTTGGGAATAGTCCCAAAAATAACTTTAATGATATTTTATGTTAAATAATATTTTATTAAATGATTTGAAAATTAGAAAAATATAAGATGAGGGAAAGTGGAATGGGAAATGGTATAAAATTTCAACCATGGACCATATGTTAGTTTCTTTCCAACTTACAAGTAAATTTCTATCCCTTAAAAATTGAAGAAGTTGTTATCATGACTAAAGATAAAAGGCTTAATGAGGGGGTTAAACCAAAAGGTAAGTTTTAAAATGACACTTAAAATTGAAATTTTTTTATTGGTAATATGGATTTTTATATTTAACTATAATAACTTCAAAATTATGTACATTTTGTTCCACTTTACATGATTACGATATTTATTATATTTTAATGTTTTTAGTAATTAAAAGTCCGTCCTTTCTCTATCTTATAAAAAGACACCACCTATCCTCTCTTTTTCACACTTCTTGATCCACTTAGCTTGAACAAAACATAAAAAAATTTCTTATAACATAATTAAATACATTATAAAGTTTATAATATTCTTAAAAGACCAACCCATGTGTCCTTAAGGGGAGATCCAAAGGAGGATTCTCAAAGAAGAGGTATAACTCTTAATAAAGTTCGACCATCCTATTTATTATTTTACATCCTTCAATTATTTCCTAAAAATAATGATATAATAAAATAATTATCTTTATTATAATTATATGTTATTATTTTTATGTAAAAAACTTTATTCATTTCCTTTTCCATAAAATGATAAATGAAATCATCGTTCGTGCGTACGTGAGGACTACTGCATCCACATAATGATGTATTTTTTTTCATAAACACCTTTAATGGATGGTAATTATGATGGATATAATTTTAAATATTTTTTTAATAATTTTAATATTCATTTTTAATTAAATTATATAATATACATTTTTATGACTCTATCCAATGTAAAATGAATGTATTACTCATACATACATACAGACTACCATCTCTACATAGTAATGAGTTTCATTTTCTATCACCACAAAAAATAACTGTAAATAATGATGGATTTAATGAAAATACATGATATTTATAAAGTAATTTTGATTCTATAAATATTAAATATTATTTAACTTTCTTTTCTGCTTTTGATCAGAAAATGAAAATATCGTTTATGCATACGTATGGACAACTGTCTCCATGAATGGTGTATATAATTTTTTATTACCAGTTATCATGGATAGTTATAGAACTAAATATAATGAATAAATATGATATTAATACCACATTTAATATTTTTTAAAACTAAAATATGACTAATACACAAGGTTTGAAACTATAAAACTGAAACTTACATGAAAAACAATACAGTTAACACTTAAAAATAATGATTTTAATAAATAATTATTAATAAATGAGTCATTACATGTTATAAGTGGATAATATATGATATTATAATTATGTATATAGTAATTTTATATAATTATATTAAATTAAAATTTATTATATATGAGGTTATATAGATTATAAATCATGTTAGACTCAAGGAAAAGGTTTTCTTGTCACACTTATGTTTCGGTGAGATATATGCCATATCCACCATTTGTTTCTATCATGTGGTGTATAGAGTGATTGTTTTATAAGATATATCATGTATATATTTATATTCATGGAATTTAAATTTTCATTGGAATTTATTTCTTTCATAGGGGTTATGTTTCAAAAATTACTAAAAAGGTAAGGGTTTTATGTTTCAATCTCACTATTTTCTGGGATTGTTTATGATAAATTTTTTGATCATGAAATTTTTTGATCTACATCTCCTAAAAATCAAGTATTTTTTTATAATATGGTTATTACTCGATATTAAAATATTTAATTCAATTTTCCCCTCTCTAATTACTCAAATTCCCAAAATAAGTTTTTTAAAGAAAACTGATTTTTTTTATCTTTTCATCCATGAATATTTTTCTTCCATGGCCATATTTTATTTAATATTTTTTAAAGAATTTTTTAATTTTATCTACAGATTTATTAAAGTATTTTTACCCATTTTTATTTTCTATATGTTTATGTAAAATTAATTTTCTTATCACTTTTCAAATGAGTTAATTTTTATCAAAGGTGTGAACAAAATATTTGCTTAAACGTATATCACACGAATGAATTTTATTTATTTCATGAATACTATTTGATGTGAATATTATTTTAAAAGTTTACATAGATCATTTCATATATATATATATATTTATAATATTTTGTAAATTTTCAGATTTTAAATAAGTGATATCAAAATTGAAAGGGTATTTTCTTCCAAAAATGTTCTAGTGATCTTTTAAAGGTATTTTAATCTATGAAAACTATTAATGTTGGTTTCCTAGGACCAAATAATTTTAATTTTATTACATGTATATTAAATGTATTGAATATTAATTAAACATATTATAACATATTATTCATTTTCCTTCATAGATTTAGTTTAATAATGTCCTAGAGTATTTGTCATGTTGTTAAGGTCATAGAACTTACCACTATGATAAGAACCTTAAAGTGTTATAAAAATATTCTTAATTTAGTTCTATAGTTGGATAACGTGCTATGATGGGACATGTAATATTTAGATCGTTAGGTGTGAGTACTCATAAGCAAATGAGGCTTCTTCTCATGAAGTTCACATTTGGTAATCTACAAGATGGGAGATTATGAGAAAAAAACCACCAGTAAGAATTCCACATGTTTTGGTGTCATCGAATATTCTTTTCTACAAGCATGTGTAATAGTCCTTAAACTCTAAGATTATCATTAATACATTTAATGATTCACACACTTAGATTTACTGATAAAAAACTGTCATGCCATATGTTGGGTGCGTCACAATTGACATGTAATTAATGAATAATTCAAGGAAGTATTTTTCCCATATATCTTTATGTGAGTTGATATCTCGAACCTTTTTATTTCAATATAACTATCACCTAAATTCTATGTCCATGGTGTAATGACATGTTTATTTCAAATAGTCAAATAAAGACGTATCAAGAAAATAGGTTGATGAAAATATCGTGCAACCTGATTGATGGGAAATCTGTAAGGGGATTTTTGGATTATTAACATTCATCAACGAAGAATGATCCCAATCCCATGTATTTATTTATTCATATATTAGATAAATTAATTATAAATTTTACGTTCAATATCTTCACTCATGGTTTCAAGAAATTATTATTAAAATAAATTTTAATATATCTCCCACCATCGCACACTTCTGCTGTGCCTGAAACTAACAAATGTCATTAGAGCAGTTAAGTTTAAATTTATCATTATTTATTTGATTTTAATCTATGAGAAATTATTGTTAATTTTTATCTATGAGAAATTTTTGTTAATTTTTATCTATTATTATTCATACTTTATCTGATTTTAATTAAAATTCTTTGACATATTAATCATAATTGTTCAAGTGTTTTCATTTTTCTTAAAGGTTTAAGAACAGATGAAAAACAACTAGAGATTCCATCAAGAAACTACCAATTTTTAGCTGGTAATACCAGGTTACACAACATATAGTCAGAAGTACACATCATATACTATAGTGCACTATATTTATATGAACTGCATGATAAATGTCACAACACATTGTAACTACACATGGTCTACACCTTGTTTTGACCAGGCATTGTGGTATACAGGTCATTAGATTACACAACATGTATCGGTGTATACGTCATGTAGTCTACATGGGTTAGTGGCGTAAATAAT
This sequence comes from Viscum album, assembly GCA_963277665.1. Taxonomy (NCBI): domain Eukaryota; kingdom Viridiplantae; phylum Streptophyta; class Magnoliopsida; order Santalales; family Viscaceae; genus Viscum; species Viscum album. The sequence continues at coordinate 1,955,193,110 of OY728164.1, forward strand.
GAAATCTATGTGGTCATTATACATGGTCAAAAGCATAAGAAACTAACATCCTAGAGAATTTATGATATAAACTATGTGTATATAGTGTACATGACATGTAGTTTATCAATTCCCTCCTCCAAAGAACACACCAAATTGTCTCGGTGAGAAAAAAGGACGCACGACTCGAATAGATACAGGATGTGTAACTGGTTTTTACATGCTATGTAGTCTACTGAGACACATTTCAAAGACCCAGGAATATATCCTGAACATAAAGGAAATGGAACACACTATGTGTAGCTGGTTTGTACATGTCATGTAGTCTGGCTGAGGTATATGTTGTAGACCCTAGCGCGTGACCCTGATACATGGAAACCAAGATACACAGAGTGTAGCTGGATGTACATATTGTGTAGTCTCCAATAAATGGGTAGAATTAAAATTACATTAAATTAGAAAATTATAGTATTAAAAACATATTTTATTTATTATCACACCATCTTGTGTTTGAAAATTTAGCAATGGTTTTAAAGAATTTTAAATACTCGATTAATTTATTATAATAAATATGTCATCATTAGTTTTTATGTTTATTTTCCATGAATTCCATAAATGATGGGTATCTCCAATAAATTTTTGATTATCATTAAGGTGAAAGGGAATTAATTAATTAATTAAAGTAATTAATTAATGCAAGCATGTTCATCTTAATAATAAATAATGAATAAAGAAATGAATTATAGATAGTTACTTTTTCATATTTGTTTCATATATGACCATTAATGAGCTTGAAAAATACTTTTGGATGTTTTAAATTAATTTATTACATGTGTTTTAAATTATTTAATATAAAATTAAATGATTTCCCATGAGTCATCCCTCTTTCCATTATTATATAGGACTTGCGTGTCCAAGTATATTTATATAATCACCTTTTAACCAATCCTTTGGTTCCCATGACCTTCATGTGAGTCATAAATATATGTAATTAATGTAGTATTTCAAGGCATGTGGAGGTAGATCAAGATGGAATCATTATGATGCCAACTTAGGTGATACAAAAGTGGATATGTGGAATGCTGTAACTCATGCTAAGAACGACAATAAGAGTTATTTACCATAGGTAAAATATTGATTTAACGTCCACTCATTTAATCAACCATTAGATAAATATCATGAATGGGACATTTAATTAATTAATTATATTTGTCTATAAAATTATTTATTTTATGGATTCAAGGTCATGATCACATAAACAAATGAATTAATGTGAAAAAATGAAAATTAAATAAATGAGTTGCACATAAATGTTTATCCAACATGGTTAATTATTAAGTAACAATCAATTAATATTAACAATACATGTAAAGGATAAAACAAGATTAAATTTATGTATAATAAATTAAAAAAACCTCAATTAAATATTAAGTCAGACTTGGCCTTTCATTACTTGATTGAGAATGAAACTCAATAGAACTAACTATTTAACCAACCCTTATTGTGACACTTACTTTTATAATGGGATTTATTATGAAGGTATTGGGTTGAATTAACCATTTCAAATCAAGAGGAATATTCCTTGGAATATTTGGTGTAATTTTTGGGAAATTTTTGAGGAAATCCAAGTCAGTATTTTAGGATAGGCGAGTCCACTCAATAGACCAAGGAGCTGAAAGCCTGTAGTTGGAAAAGAATTTCCTACCTAAATACCTTCAAGTAGCTTGACCAGCCCTTGTTGGGGTTATGAAAAGGGGAATATGGATCCTTTACACTATAATTTCATATAAACGATACTGTAACACACCAAGCTTCCACGGTACGTTTCCCTGTGAATAATGTAATAGCTTGCATTGTACGCAACTTCGGGATTCTAACACACCGCGACCAATCAAAGTAACCATTATGAATAGTAATACCCACTTTTTAAAATTTTAGAAATTTTAATATTATAATTGGACTTCATTTTTGGATTCGGAATATCAATATTATATTAGGGTGGGTTTTTGGTATTTTTCCAAAAACATTCAGTTTTTGATGAATAATAAAAAATAGTAAATTTTAATTAAAAAAACTTTTTTAATCAAAATAATTTATATTGATAAATTATAATATTGAGTGGTTTTAAAGTATAATTAGATTATATTTTTACCATTTAACCCAATTTTGGTCATTGGATGTAATTTCACATTTAAACTAGACATAAACAAGTGTCAATCTTTTGATAGTTATTATTCATTAAAAACACGCTTTTTGTTTTGACAACGGGAATTAATTTTAAATTAATTTCTACCACTTTTGTGTTTTGAATTTAGAAAAATGTATTCCACATATAGAATCAGGAGGTCCAAATTTTTTAAATAGGTAACTTTTATTTTTATACATTTTAAATAATTACTTCGGTAAAAATTTTATTTACCATGGTTAAAGGGTAAATCCGGTAAATAAGAGTAAAATAAATATTATAATCATATTAAATTACCATAACACGTGTCGTAACCCTATTGGATTATACATGTCCAACCATGGGCATCCTTTGGTCGATTTTGGGACCCCATGGAGCCACTTGTAAGTGATAATGACACTTTATATTAATTAAGTTAAAGTAAACACAAAAATGACATAAGCATATATTTTTTAGTAAAACAATTTTTATATAGAGTTATTTATGTTATCTCTTCGACTATAAATATTCATTAGAAATAAAAAAAATTTCCTACATAATGGTATTTTATTTATAATTTTTAAAATTTTAATAATTAAATTTATTTATGACACAATGATGATACAATATTTTCCTTATTAATGAAAGAATCAAATAAATGGTATTATAAATGTTAAAATAAATATAATTTGAAAGTTTTGATGCCATACACGAATTTTCTAGGTTAATATGAAATGTTAGTATTTATTAAATTAATTTATTTATAATTAATAATGTTTTTAGAACTTTAAAAAAAATAAATTATTAAATAGTGTCAAAATTGACATAAAAGAGTTTTTAAAAGAAATATTATATTATTAATTGATATTCCATTCATAAAAATCTAAGGTTCGGAAAAAGGACTTATATAATGATAGGTATATCATTAATGAACCCCTTGGGGTTCTCTTGTAAGTTTATAGTAAGTTTATTAACCATATAATATAAAAATACAAAGAGAAATGGTAAATGTGATACTAATTAATTAAGAGTTAAAACTAAAAGATAAGGTTAATATAATGACCCAAAGCTGTCTAAAACCTATTGGTTGGGTGGTTTTTGATCCATACCCACCTTAGATTCGAAATAAATCAGTTTGGAGCAATTATAAATAGAAAATAATTTTATTAAAAAATAATATTTCACTCTTTTCCTAAGGTGCCCCTCACCCCTCTTATAAAAGGGCACTCCCCCTTCTCTCTAATTCACACCTTCAAAGACATTTGGCTTAGCCAAAACCTGCCCAAATATCCTATAAACTTTCCTCACTTCAACCTATAGGACTTATGTCACAAACTAGTTCGAGTCAACCCTGAACCGGTCACCGAGGCCAGCCCGCGACAAGACCCGAGAGGCGTTCCTGATCCTCCCGGTATGGCGACAAGCACCAAGGGAATCAATAGAGTACACACGGGAATGATTTTTCCTATATATAAACAATCAAACAAATAGAGGAAAAAATGGACATCCCAAGAATACATTTATATAAAAATTGAACTGAACATTATTTGTACAAGAAACTGAATGTAAAACTAAACCAAAAACTCAACTGACCAAAACATTTAACCAACTAACTCCATGTGACCCCGCTGGTAACTCTCCAACAAAATGATCAAACATCACCCAAGGTGATCAAACTCGAGCTGAAACCTGCATAATGGCTAAAAACAGAAAGAAGACTATTGGTGAGAGTATTAAAACTCAGTTGGTTAGCCCGATATTCTATTCCCAATACACATATTTCAAAATAAAAGAAACATAAATTTCAAGTTTTGAATAAAATATATAAAGGTATGTTTTCCAAATTATTTCCCAATCTATATAAAACAAATTACCAAACAAAAACTTGGATGTTTTATAAACAAGAATGCTAGTAACTATTTCCATAAAGGTGTAGTTTCAAAATGAAAATAGTTTTCAAGAGGTCTGTCTTAAAGAATTTAAACTTTTAAATAAATCACACGCACTACTGAATTTACCAACCAAAAACACAGTATGCCAATGGTGTGTACAAAATAGCCAATGAGCACCAGTCACAGGAACACCCCTAGGAACTAGTTAGTTGTGAGCCCCAGGTACCTCATATCTCGGTGAAAGTAACCATAATAAATATCCATTCTCGTGCACACAAGCCACTAGTTGGGAGAATACCAATAAACTAGTGGTCCCCCAACATCATAATAATCATAGTTTAGTTAGTGTTGTCATCGTCAAACTTGCTACGTGAAATAGGGGACAAACCCCACATGATCACTAGCATACTAGTATACGTCCGCCCAACTAGATACCCGGGGTTCCCTTTAGTGCTCAATAAAGTTACACATATTATCAAATACACATTTAACATAAAAAGACCATTCCCAAACCATAAACCACAAATATCCCACAAAATTTCTTCACATTTGTTTCACAAATCAACAAATAGCTAAATATTTTTGTAAAACAATTTCCTGGAGTTTATTGAGGCTTTTCACATAAAACTCATTCAAAAACACTCTTTCAATTATAAACACACATCAAAACCAAACCAAAAAATATTTGGAAGCCCTAAAAACATTTAATAAAATCATTTCATGTACCATAAAACAATCCCAATTGCACAACTTGGTATATACAAGTAAAACACTAATTCTTTATTTTTAGGAAAAGCCAAACGTGCCTTTAAACATTTTCTCAAAACTAACATTTGACAAAGTTATTCATTTAAATTTTATTAAGGAGGTGTTTACAAACCATTTACATAATAAAACTATATTCATAAATCCCTTAAAACACTCAAGTGACATATTCAAAACACAAACATTTTTATAAGAATGTGAAACGGGCCATTTTCCGGCAACTCGGGCAAAAACATGTTGTAAACAAGAAAACATTTGTTTGTAAAACCAAATCCAAATTTGAAATCCATAAAAGGATCCAAAAATAATTTTCTTAAATGATACCAATATATTTATAAATTCAAATAAATTATTTTAAATTTCATTACACACATAAAAGCCAACCGGGCAATTTACGGAACACATGACATGAAGTCTTTAAAAAAAACTTATATTAAGAACTTAAAAAGGGATAAAACGCCATTTTAATGCCATAAAGTTATTTAAGCAACTTAGACATATTCAAAATACCATAAACCAAGTGTGAAAGCACATGGAATAATTTATCAAACAAGAGGAGTGAACATTTATACCAAAACAACAATATTTTTAACAAAATAAGTCATAAAACATAATTTTCCCACAAAACCTTTAGAAAAAAAGTTTCACAGTAGCACATATCATATAAAAAATGTTATAAAATAATTAAAATGATGAAACTTAAATGAAAAAGGTTTTTTCAAGGGATATCCTACCTCAAATCCTTGGCGTAATAAAAACGCACACCAAAAATCACCTGTCGTGGGTTTATAAACACTAAAACTATGAAGAACAGACCTAAATTCATATAAAATACATAAACAACCATGTGATAATAGAACCCGAGGTCGATCATGACTAGGGGAGATCATAAAACCCATCAATAATGAAAGGAGGTAGAAGAGGGAGGATAAAGGAGATTCAATCTCACCTTTTCCACTAGAAAACTCTTCATATTCCATTATATCTGCTCCCCTAGAGAAAAGGGAATGGGATTTAATGTCTTGAAGAGTCTCCTAAGGTCTGGAATAACCAGGGAAAGAATATTTGATTAAAAAATATCACGAATTGAATGAGTTATGTATAAAACGATTTACCTTATCAATTCTGTGTGATTTGAGGTATCCTGAAATTTTTTCCCTAATCCGAGACCCATATGAGCACCAAATAGGGTAAATAGAATTTTGGGGTGAGGATAGGGTTATTGGTTTCGAGGGGGAGGTGGAATCACTGAAAAATATTAAATAATGAATTAGATATAAAATAATCAATTATTTTTTTAAAACTGGAAATGGGCCCATGGGCTAGCCCAAATCCTAAATAAGTAACCCAATTTCACCATGATTATGAATTTATATGGGGTCCAAAAGGGTATGAAAGTTTTAAAATATCAGTATAGTAAAACTGGGAAGTGGAATGGGTGAAAAAGGTTGAAAAATAAATGAGTTATAAAAGAAACAAATTTGGTTTTTAAAACTGGAAATAGGCTCACGATTGGCCCAAATCATGAAGTAACCACCCTTTCTTCAAAAACTCCTAAACAAGCAATTGGGAACCAAAATTAGGGTGATTATAAATATATGAAACTTCAAAAATCAACATTAATCTCAAAAAAAAAATACCCATGAAGATGATCAGTATTTCCAATGGACCGGATCGAAACAAAGACATAAAAAACCGAGTGTGGCAATTCTCCCAACCATTAGAGCTTTCCGCCCCCAGAAAGGCCTAAAACTTTCCAGATAAAAGATAAACACCAAAGGATTTCCGATCAATATGATCCAACCTCTCAATAAGATGAAATATCATCAACCATCAATGTAACTTAATACTCCTTCCCAAAAAAAACACCAACTCACAACCATGTACTGAGAATCAACAGAAAGATGAAGCCACCACCTCCACAACCAAGACAAAAACTAGATTGTTGGGCCTTATTCCAATGAACTCAATGATAACCCAAACCATAGTTCACTCAAAAAATCCAATGACTAGGCGTGGATGCGTGAATGGGCCGCCAACCATTAAATCACAACTACCATCTGAGAAATCCTAAAGGAAAGATCTTCGAGACCCGTAGTGGGTCTCCCCAACATTTGAGACCAACTAGAAATGAACAAAAAAAAAAGAATTCAAAATGAACTAGAATTTGGACTCACCTTCATAGGACCACCAAAAATCTCCCACAACAACCTACAAACCCAAGTTAATAGGGTTACAATATAGATATGTAAACCAACCACTCCCAAACAGAGGGGACAAGAACTGGGCTAAGACTTTCTGCACGGATCTGGACCCCCACCACTCGGGGAGGGGAGGGAAGGGAACCCAATAATTAGGCCATTGAAACTAAAAAAGAAACAAAGTAACTACCCAACACTCTCCACCTATGAATAGGTAACACCAAGACCACACCCGATTTTCATAGGAGGTCCACATAGGGATATTGATTGAAAAACCACATCCATGAAGGCATAACCATAGACATAGTGTAAGCGGTAAGTCCACCACACTTCTGCTGTGATAAAGGGAAATTCACAGAAATGATGAACCATAATAGAGACATAGAAACTACCATACCACAATAGTGCAGGCAGGATCCTAATCGAGCACTCCACTCCTCTGTCGATTTCCTGACTACATGAAAAGCTTCACTCCGAGGCCTATAGCTGGAGCCCTGATTCTTGAAGCATCTACTGCACTGCAGTCAGGTGATAAGGATCAAACCACTCAAAAAAAAAACTCACTTGCTCACAAAATGAAACCTTCATGTAAATAGGAAATCATATATACATATCAAAATTATGTCTCACTCCGAACGAGGGGCAGAATGGACAAGGAATACAGCAAAACACATCAACATCATTGAACACAACTACTATGTCCAAAAGAATTATCACGACCTAGAAGCACTTTTAATCGATCCCAAATAGATCTCTATTTAAACAGATGAGATGTGGGATTATTTTAGTAGGTGGATCTAGCTTGTGAAACATGAGAAAGAATCCTTAGGTTTATCAATTGGAAATCTTGAAAACATAAAACTATCTATGGCCACATCACAACATCCAATGCATATTTAGAAACCCACTAAACATTACTCCAAACCCGATCCACCAACAATATCCCATCTCAAGATGCAACAAGAGTATGAATTCTAGATCATAAGGAATCATACTGAATAGACAACACTTCTAAGACATAAAAAATCAATCTACATAACCATTGGTTTAAAAAAAAGGCCACAATTTTTCAGCTCAAAACACTTTTGAAAAACAAACTAACTTGGTGGGTTTCCACATTCACCAATGGTGTTTCATCAAGTCTCACCCACATGCACATTTCCATGCCACCCCAGGCACCCAACCACCATTCCATATAGTACATCCTTACATATATCAATAAAACCATGCATTTGAGCACCAATGAAAAAACCGAAGGCTAAAAAAAAACAACATCATTCAAAAAATAATGTACCTTCAAAAGCAACACCAACCACCAAGTCAAAAACCCTTTTCAGATTTCACAAAACAAACAACACCTCATCAAGAAATTTTTTCTAAAAAACCTACCACATTTCATTTTTAACAACTTTTCAAACAACCAAGCTACTCCAAACAACCCCTTCCCATTTTCTAAAATTCAACAAGGTGTCTTTTCATAATCTGATGGCCATTGAGACCAATACCCTTTCTGGTAAAATGCCAACAACTCAAAACCAATTCAAAAAACTAATTTATCAGATTAAAAAACTTTTCAAAATCCCAAAACACCCCATTTAAAACAAATATTCAGAATTAATTTAAAATGATTCAAACTTTCAAAACATTTTATTTCAACAAACCACAAGTTTAGATTAGGGAAAATATAATCTCGTTAAATAATTTCTAATTCCTTCCCATTTTTATTAAAAACACACAACCTTACCAAATCCATTATTATATTTAGTTTTTTAAAACCCATTTTCTACTTTTCAAAATCCAATCATTCCTTTAAAACTCATTTCCATAATTTTCACACAAGTATTTTCAAAATAAAAATTCAGAATTCATGAAAGGTCCAAGAAACCCACAAAAGGGAACTAGTGTCGATGGGTGACTTGACCATATAGTTGGAGACCATATGTAAAACACAACACCAACACAAGGAGACTTATTAAGACCATGCCCCAGCTTCACATGGCTTTCCAGGCCCTGCGAGCTCACAGATTTCATTTCTTATACTCCCCTTGTCATATCCCAACACCAAACAATCAGCAAGAATAAAGGACACTAATAAAACTAGACTTCCAATGGAAACCTGAGGATCAAAACAAGAAAGAGTTCGCGACGCGCTTCCCACACTTACCACTAAACTCCCAAAAATACAACTCCATCTACCTTGACATAACCAAATAACAAGGGTGCTCTAAATGAATGTTCTACTAAGAGCCGACCTCCTCTGATACCATTTTGTCACGAACCAGCCCGAGTCAACCCTGAACTGGTCACCCAGGCCAGCCCGGGATAAGACCCGAGAGGCGTTACCGATCCTCCCGGGATGGCGACAAGCACCAAGGTAATCAATAGAGTACACAAGCGAATGATTTCTCCCATATATAGACAATCAAACAAAAAGTGGAAAAAATGGACAGCCCAAGAATACATTTATATAAAAATTGAACTGAACATTATTTGTACAAGAAATTGAAAGTAAAACTAAACCAAAAACTCAACTGACCAAACGAGTTAACCAAATAACTCCATGTTACCCCACTGTTAACTCTCCAACAAAAAATCACAGGTCACCCAAGGTGATAAAACTCGAGCTGAAACCCGCACAAGGGCTAAAAACAGAAGAAGACTATAGGCGTGAGTATTAAAACTCAGTAGGTTAGCCCGATATTCTATTCCCAATGCACATCCTTTAAAATAAAAGAAACATCAATTTCAAGTTTTAATTAAAATATATAAAGGTATGTTTTACAAATGATGTCCCAATATATATAAAACAAATTACCAGACAAAAACTTGCAGGTTTTATAAACAAGAATGCTAGTAACTATTTTCATAGAGGTGCAATTTCAAAATGAAAATAGTTTTCAAGATGTCTATTTTAAAGAATTTAAACCTTTAAATAAATCACACACACTACTGAATTTACCAACCAAACACACCGTATGCCGAAGGTGGGTACAAAATAGCCAATGATCACCAGTCACAGGAACACCCCTAGGCACTAGTCAATTGTGTGCCCCAGGTACCTCATATCTTGGTGAAAGTAACAATAATAAATATCCATTCTCGTGGACACAAGACAATAGTAGGGAGCATACCCATAACCTAGTGGTTCCCCAACATCATTATCATCATAATAGTTTAGTTATTATTGTCATCGTCAAACTTGCTATGTGAAATAGAGGCCAAACCCCACAGGATCACTAGAATACTAGTACACGTCCGCCCACCTAGATACCCGAGATTCCATTTAGTGCTCAATAAAGTTACACATATTATCAAATACAAATTTCACATAAAAAGACCATTCACAAACCATAAACACACAAACATCCCACAATATTTCTTCACATTTCTTTCATGAATCAACAAACCGCTAAATATTTTCATAAAACAATTTCCTAGAGTGTATTGAGGCTTTGCACATAAAACTCATTCAAAAACACTCTTTTAATTATAAAAACACATCAAAACCATACCAAACCATATTTTGTAGCCATAAAAACATTTAATAAAATCATTTAATGGACCATAAAACAATCCCAATTGCACAACTTGGTATATACAAGTAAAACACTAATTCTTCATTTTTAGGAAAAGCCAAACGAGCCTTTAAACATTTTCTCAAAACTATCATTTGACAAAGTTATGTATTTAAATTTTATTAATGAGGTGTGTAAACACCATTTACAGAATAAAAAAACATTCATAAATCCCTTAAAACACTCAGGTGACATATTCAAAACACAGACATTTTTATAAGAATGTGAAACGGGCCATTTTCTGATAACTCGGGCCAAAACATGTTGTAAACAAAAAAAAATTTGTTTGTAAAACCAAATACAAATTTGAAATCCATAAAAGGATCCCAAAATAATTTTCTTACATGCTTCCAATATATTTATAAATCCAAAAAAATTATTTTAAATTGCACTGGACACATAAAAGCCAACTGGGCAATTTACGGAACACATGGCATACAATCTTTAAAAAAACAACTTATGTTAAGCACTTAAAAAGGGATAAAACACCATTTTCATGCCATGAAGTTATTCAAGATACTGATACATATTCAAAATACCATAACTCAAGTGCGAAATCTCATGGAATAATTTATCAAATAAAAGGAGTGCACATTTATACCAAAATAACTATATTTTTAACAAAATAAGTCATAAAACATAATTTGCCCACAAAACCTTTAGAAAAAAAGTTTCACAGTAGAACATATCATATAAATAAGGTTATAAAATAATTAAAATTATGAAACTTAAATGAAAAAGGTTTTTTCAAGGGATATCCTACCTCAAATCCTTGGTGTAATGGAAACACACACCCGAAATCACCCGTCGTGGATTTATAAACCCTAAAACTATGAAGACCCGACCTAAATGAATATAAACTTCATAAAAAACCATGGGATAACATAACCCTAGGTTGATCATGACTACGGGAGATTATAAAACCCAAAAATAATGAAAGGAGGAAGAAGAGGGAGGAAAAAGGAGATTGAATCTCACCTTTTCCACTAGAAAACTCTTCGTATTCCATTAGATCTGCACCCATAAATAAAAGGTAATGGTATGAAACGTCTTGGAGAGTCTCCTAAGGTCTGGAAGAAACAGGGAAAGAATATTTTTTTTGAAAAAGAGCACTAATTTAATGAGTTATGTATAAAACTATTTACCTTATCAATTCTAGGAGATTTGAGTTATCCAGAGAATTTTCTCCCTATTCCGAGACCCATATGATCAGAAAATAGGGTAAATATATTTTGGGGGTGAGGATGGTGTTATTGGATTATAGGGGGAGGTAGAATCACCGAAAAATATTAAATAATGAATTAGATATAAAATAATCAAATTATTTTTTTAAAACTGGAAATGGGCCCATGGGTTGGCCCAAAGCCTAAATAAGTAACCCAATTTCACCATGATTATGAATTTATATGGATTCCAAAAGGGTATGAATGTTTTAAAATATCTTTAGAGGCCAATTGGAAAGTGTAATGGGTGAAAAAGGTTGAAAAAAAAAAGATTTAGAAAAGAAACAAATTTGGTTTTTAAAACTGGAAATGGGCTCACAGTTGTCCCAAATCATGAAGTAACCACCCTTTCTTCAAAAACTCCTAAACAAGCAATGGGGAACCAAAATTAGGGTGATTAGAAATATATGAAACTTAAAAACTCAACATTAATCTCAAAAAAATACCCATAAAAATGATCAGTATTTCCAATGGACTATATCGAAACAAAGACATGAAAAACCAGGTGTGACACCTTAGTTTGATCAGAAAGCCAACCTAAGGAGCCATTTTGATCAAATCAAAAGGAAGAACCCGAATAAGAGGTAATGTTTTAACCACCCTCTTTCAAGTTCCTTACTTCTTCCACTTATTCTTTCTTTTTTATTTCCATTCTAAAATAATAACTCTAGTATCTTCTATATAATGTGATGTTATTATAAATATAGTACAACCATATTCAGTATTCTATCCATCCTTTAAATGACATGTCACCATACATGCGTACGTACGGCTTACCGTCTCCACGTCATGGTGTAATTGTTATTCGAAACATTATTATTTGGATAGGTATGATAATTATGTGTAATTGATGTAAATAATAAATATAACATGATTATGATTCTGTATATATGATATAACATCCAATTATATACTATTTTAATATCAAAAGAATGATATTGTCACTAGTGCGTACGTAAGGACTACCGTCTCCACGAACACAATGAGATTCATTCCCCATCATATCCATTCAAGACTAATTTTTATTTGATGATTAAAAATAATGTTTAAGGACTTTATTTTATTCTGGATATGAATAAGATACAACCTATCCATAACAAACACGGCTTATGTAACAAAATATATAAAAGAAATCAAGTAAGTTGACACCCGAAACGATGATAATACTAAAATATTATTAATAAAGAAATATTAGAAGATCATATATGATATCCTATTTATGTATATGATTCTTTTATAATTTAATAACAATGTTTTAACTATTATACAAGAGGTTAACATACCATTGAATAAGGAAAATAACAAGGTAAGGGTTAATTTCACAATCTCTTTATTATCCGAGGTTGTTTTTACGAAGTATCTACTAGAACCTATTTATCATCCACATCTATGTTTCATAAAAATGTATTTCAAATTTTTTTTACTATTTAATAGATAATGTGTTAAAGTCATTTATACCCTTATTTGACCTTATAAATTTTTTAAAGGAATCTTTCCGCTGTTTTCCAAACAAGGTACTTTTTAACCTTTTCGACAAAATTAAGGTAAGAATGTCTTTTTTTAACTTATATGGCGGGTGCGGCTATTTTCCACCGTAATAAAATCATTAAGGATTCCCTTACAAGCTTATAAGAATATTTTCAAAGTAAAGGTTTTCTTTTATAATTATAATACTTTTAAATGATATCAAAACAGAAAGATATATTTCCCTAAAAAAGGTTTTGATTTTGTCTATGTCAACATCCTTTGATGGATTTTAAGCTTATTTGAAGTTGATTTATTATGATACAAAACTTACATATTGTATTAAAGGTTTTGTGATATTTTTGACTGTGGATGTGTTATTTTTACACCATTCATGGTTTATGAATAAAGTATTGACATTTTTATGCTAGTTTTAATATGAATGTTTATGTTATGTTTAAACCTTTTCATATGAGGAATGCATTGGACTTAGTAAGTTATGGGTGGATCCCATTATATATCCTCGATGCGTCGGTAGGTCTCATGATATAAACTAGTGTATTGGCACAAGGCCTTGACAAAATCTTATTTTTATTCTTGGAAGAAGGCCTGACTATGTGGTTATGATAGTATGGCATTATGAATTCCATAATTATAAAAGTGGCTATCAATATTGCATGTGATTATTTGACTAGTATAATATACATGTGAATAAGTAAATAAAATTATTTGATTTTATATTTTCCATATTATGCTACAGTTCAAGTTTAAAAGGCTTTTGTTTTAGTTATTCATTGCCTTAAATGTTTATGCGTATTTATGAATGTTTCTGCTATATTGTTATCCTTACTGAGAATTTTAGCTCACCCCTTTCTATGTTTTATTTTTCCTAGGATGTGAAAAAGTATTTTATGACTGAACTATAGGGATAGTCAGAGGGGATATTAATGTGGTCTATGAAGACTATGTTGTTGTAGTTTTTTTACTTTATGATGTAATGTAAGACTTATGAATGTATCTAGTGATTCCAAGGCTACTAAACTAATCGATCATTCGAGACCTGATCTTTTGTGATCATGACAATGTTATGTAATAATGCACCGACTCTGGGTAACTGGGGTCGGGGCGTTACAATTGGTATCAGAGGAAGTTTAGTAATGAACTTTGGAAGCTAGATTTAGATAAACTTTGATTAGGGCACATATTCCTAAGATAAACTTTGAGGATTAGTATATAAGAACTTCCTATAATTTCAGTATTGTAGAGATTTTGTGAGTTTTCTAAGAAATACATCCATTTTTGGATACGAACAGGTAGAGGTGGCTCTGGCACAAATGTACCTAGGGGTAAAACCTAAAAACACCGCTTTGATCTAGACTCTAATGAGAACCGGTGCACGAAAACAGGCCTTGCTGCACTCTTGGTTACAACACTCCTAGGGGATATGCTTAAGATAATTCTCATTTTCTTTAAAAACCATTATGGAGGGTTTATGAGTATATAATTCCTCAAAGAAAACATTTTTATGATTATGGATTATATCCATAAACTGTTCAATTTAGGTTAAGTGTTTTACAAATATGGAATTATGTATTTCAATTCATAAACCAATCTACTTTATGCCATTGTTTAGAAATGACACCTAGTGGAAGGAACAAAAACCGTATCAATGCACACACTCCATGTAGGTATTTCCCTCCTGCTCAAGATAAATATAGTGGAGCTAGTGATACAACTGGTGCTGATTATCTTATCACTATAATGGTACAACTCACTCAGGTTATGAATAATAACCTTACCAGTATGGAGAACCCTGATCCATAGTGTGGAGGATCAATGTTAGACTGCCTCATGAGGAAACAACCACCAACATTTAATGGGGGTACAAATCCACTAGTAAATGAGCAATGGATAAATTACCTAGATAAAATATTTTCAGGATTTGGGGAGTAGTAAAATGGAAAAAGTTGTCATGGCAGTTTATCGCCTCACTAGAGATGCTGATCAATGGTGGTCATTGATTCAAAATACAAAGGAAGATGAAGAAGTATCAAGTATGGAATGGAGTGAGTTTAAAGATATTTTCTTAGAAAAATACTTTCCTTATGACCATCGAGAAAATATGGAAAGTCAATTTATTAGTCTGAGGTAAAAGGAGGATGAGAATGTTGCAAAGTATGAGGCTAACTTTACAAGGTTAGAAAGGCATGTTGTAGATTATATACATAACCCAGGAAGAAAGATCGATCTTTTCTTTGATGGGTTAAAACCATTTCTCCGTCGAGCATTGGTCTCACAATCCTTCTCATCATATGAAGACATTGTCTCATGTGCTATCAAGACAGAAAAGGAATTCTCTAATTCTTACAACTTTAAAGCAAAGCAAGAGAAGAAGAGATCTGCTGATCACTCTGGAAATGGAAATAATGGGAAGGAGGGAAAAGTTGAATATACATCCTGTAGTAAATGTGGGAAGAAACACCCTGGTACTTTCTTGAAGGGAATGAGAGTCTGTTACAAGTGTGGTGAAAAACACAACCAAGATCGTGATTGCAAGAGGAAGAAAGAAGCTACCGATGTTCAATGATACAATTTTAGGGATATGGGACATTATGCAAATAAATGTCCTAAGCATCAGGGAAACATACCTCAGAAGAGTCCAAGGGATCAAGGTCTAGCTTATGATATCACTAATGCTGAGTTTGAAGCTCCTAAAGATGTAGTGGCATGTAATTTAATGGTTTCCTCAAGTTTAGCCAATAATTTATTTGGTTTTGGATCATCGTATTGTTTCATATCTTCCCAGTTTTCTAAGAAAATTAGATATTTCCAATTTTATTTAACAAGGGAGTTTTCATTCAAAACTCCTAAGAGAAGTATCATTGCAACAATGTTTTGTGAATCAGTTCCCATTAGAGCAGATAAATGTTCTTTATCTGCTGATCTCATTGTCATACCCATGATTGAATTTGATATAATCCTTGGTATAGATTGTCTTTTGAACCATGATGCGAAAATTTATTGTAAGAAGAAGGAGGTTATAATTTTTAATAATGATAAGGAGTACCTTATCTTTAGAGTAGAAACGTCACCACCTAATTTTTATCTAGATCCACCCCTAGTAGCTCAACTAAATTCAATTATTGGGGTGGAAGAGAATGAAATAACCATGGGTGAGGAAAGGAATGTTCGAATAGAGGATGTACCTATTATGCAAGAATATGTTGATGTTTTTCCAGAGGATTTACCTGGAAATCCTCTAAAACGAGAAATTGAGTTTTACATTGACCTAATTCTTCGTTCAAGGACCATATCGAAGACCCCTTATAGAATAGCCATTGTGGAATTAGTGGAACTAAAGAAACAACTAGAGTAATTGAGTAATAAGGGATTTATTCACCCTAGTGTTTCTCCACGGGGAGCCCCTATTCTTTTTGTTAAGAAGAAAGATGGATCTATGAGATTGTGCATTGACTACAGGGAGATCAATACTATAACTATAAAGAACAAGTATCCCCTACCTTGCATTGATAATTTATTCAACCAAATTCATGGAGATCAATACTTCTCAAAGATTGACCTTCGATCTGGATATCATCAGTTGAGTGTGAAGAATGAAGACATTCTGAAAACAACATTTCAAACCAGGTACGGGCATTATGAGTTTACAACAATGCCTTTTGGATTGACTAATGCACCCTCTGTATTCATGGATCAAATGAATAGAGTTTTTAAGGAATATCTTGATGACTTTATAGTGGTATTTATTGATGATATCTTAGTATGCCCCAAAATCTACAAAGATCATGAAAATCACTTGTGCATTTTTCTAAAGACTCTTAGAAGACATGAATTATATAGGAAGTTTAGCATGTGTGAATTCTGGCTTCAAGATATTTATTTTCTTGGCCATATTGTCTCTAAGGATGGAATCTCTATTGATCCTTCTAAGACAAGAGCAATCCAATAATGGCCAGCACCAATGAGTATAACTGAGGTACGTAGTTTTATTGGTTTAGCAGGTTATTATCAACATTTCGTCTAGAACATTATCCGATTGGCTAACCCATTAACCAAGATCACACGTAAAGGGGTTACATTTGTTTGGACAAAAGAGTGTTAATAATGTTTTGAAGAATTGAAGAGAAGATTATTTAATGCTCCTATATTGACTCTACCGCCGAGGAATGATTGATTTGTTATTTATAGTGATGTATTAAAGAAAAGACTTGGTTGTGTCCTTATGCAGAATGATAGGGTTATTGACTATGCATCACAATAGCTAAAAATTCATGAAAAAAACTATCCTACTCATGATATTTAGTTATAATCTGTAATCTTTTATTTGAAGATATGGAGACATTATCTCTTTGTTGAAAAATGTGAGATATATACCGATCACAAGAGTTTGAAGTATATTTTCTCACAAAAAGAACTCAACATGAGTCAAAGGAGATGGATTGAAATATTCAAGGATTATGATTGCACGATACACTACCATCCAGGGAAGGCAAATAAGGTGGCCAATGCTTTGACCAGAAAGGATCATGGAGTTTTGAACAAGATGAGATTTGAAAGGTATCTTATTTTCATGGATCTAGTGAAGATGTATATGAGAATAACCATGGAAGGTGAAACATCAATTCCTTTTCAAATGGTTTCCAAACCATATTTACTAGAAAGTATAAAGAGCTCTCAGACTGATGATGAAGAGTTTCAAAAGAATATTAAAGCTGTGAATGAAGAGAGATTGAGTGACTTCTTATATGAAGATGAAAATTGAAATTTGGTAAGAGACTTTGTGTTCCTGATATAACTGATCTAAAAAGAGAATTGTTAGATGATGCTTATAGATCCAATTTCTCCATACACCCTGGTAGCACCAATATGTATATAGATTTGAAGGAACATTTTTGGTGGGACAACATGAAGAGGGATATTGATGATTTTGTGTCAAGATGTATGGTTTTACAACAAGTGAAAGCTGGAAGGCAACAACCTAGAGGAGCCATGAAACCTCTTCCCATACCTGAGTGGAAATGGGATAACATTACGATGGACTTTGTCATTGGAATACCAAAGAATCCTAGAAGGAACGATGCAATATGGGTCATTGTTGATCGTCCTACCAACTCAACACATTTTCTTGTTATAAGAGAAGATCTACCACTTGAACGTCTATCAAGACTATATATTAATGAAGTTGTGAGACTTGATGGAGTACCCCTATCGATTGTTTCTAATCGTGATCCCCATTTTACATCAAGATTCTGGAAAAGTCTTTATAAGGCCTTGGATACTGAACTTCATTTGAGCACTGCCTACCACCCTCAAGCAGAAGGAAAATCAGAACGAACTATTCAAACCTTAGAAGACATGTTGAGATCCTTCTCACTTGACTTTCAGGGTACGTGGGATCAATATTTACCTCTGGTAGAATTTTCCTATAATAATAACTTCCATTCAAGTATTCAGATGGAACCATATGAAGAGTTATACAGAAATAGATGTCGCACACCAACCTGTTGGGATGATGTTGGTGAAATAAAACTCGTAGGCCCATAACTTGTGGAGGAAACAATGGAAAAGGTGAAGTTAATCCAAACCCACGTCAAAGAAGATCAAAGTAGGTAGAAGAGCTATGCCGATAATCGAAGGAAGGATTTGGAATTTCAAGTTGGTGATCATGTTTTCTTGAAGGTATCTCCATAGAAGTGTGTTATAAATTTTGGTAAGAAGGGTAAATTGAGTCCTAGGTACATCAGACATTTCGAAATTCTAGAACGAATTGGGGCTGTAGCTTACCATTTGGCAATGCTGCCAAGTCTCTCCAAAGTTCACGATGTGTTCCACGTATCACTATTGAGAAAATACATGCCTGACCCAACGCATGTACTCACCTATGAGAAATTAGAACTGAAACCTGACCTGTCTGATTGAGAAGATCCCGTTAGGATTCTTGATACAAGATAACAAGTGCTGAGAAACCAGACGACTCTTCTGGTAAAAGTTCTATGGAAAAACCATAAGGTGGAAGTGGCAACGTGGGAACACGAGGAACTTATGATGAAGAATCATCCAAGTCTTTTTATGCTGTAATATTATAGAAATTTCAAGGAAGAAATTATTTGAAGGAGGGGAGAATGTAACCCCCCAAGCTTCCACGGTACGTTTCCTTTTGAATAATGCAATAGCTTGTATTGTATGCAACTTCAAGATTCTAACACATCGTGACCAATCAAAGTAACCGTTATGAATAGCAATACCCACTTTTTGAAATTTTATAAATTTTACAATTAAAATTGGACTTTATTTTTGGATTCAGAATATCAATATTATCTTAGGGTGATTTTTTGGTATTTTTTCGAAAACATTCAGTTTTTGATGAATAGTGAAAAATAGTAAATTTTAATTAAAAAAATATTTTTTAATCAAAATAATTTATATTGATAAATTATAATATTGAGTGGTTTTAAAGTATAATTAGATTATATTTTTACTATTTAATCAAATGTTCGTCATTTTATGTAATTTCACATTTAAACTAGACATAAACAAGTGTCAATCTTTTGATAGTTATTATTCCTTAAAAACACGCTTTTTTGTTTTGATAACGAGAATTAATTTTAAATTAATTTCTACCACTTTTGTGTTTTGAATTTAATAAAATGGATTACATATTTAGAATAAGGAGGTCCATATTTTGTAAATAGGTAACTTTTATTTTTATACATTTTAAATAATTACTTCGGTAAAAATTTTATTTACCATGGTTAAAGGGTAAATCCGGTAAATAAGGGTAAAAAATTATATTATAATAATATTAAATTACCATAACACGTGTCCTAACCCTATTTACTGATACATGTATGACCATGGGCATCCTTTGGTCGATTTTGGGACCCCATGGAGCCACTTGTAAGTGATAATGACACTTTATATTAATTAAGTTAAAGTAAATACAAAAATGACATAAGCATATATCTTTTAGTAAAACAATTTTTACATAGGGTTATATATGTTATCTCTTCGACTATAAATATTCATTAGAAATATAAAAAGATTTCCTACATAATGGTATTTTATTTATAATTTCTAAACTTTTAATAATTAAATTTATTTATGACACAATGATGATACAATATTTTCATTATTAATGAAAGAATCAAATAAATGGTATTATAATTGTTAAAATAAATATAATTTGATAGTTTTGATACCATACACTAATTTTCTAGGTTAATATGACATTTTAGGATCTATTAAATTAATTTATTTAGAATTAATAAAGTTTTTATAACTTTAACAAAAATAAATTATTAAATAGTGTCAAAATTGACATAAAAGAGTTTTTAAAAGAAATATTATATTATTAATTGATATTCTATTCCTAAAAATATAATGTTCAACCAAAGGACTTATATAATGATAGGTATATCATTAATGAACCACTTGGGTTCTCTTGGAATTTTATAGTAAGTTTATTAACCATATAATATAAAAATACAAAGAGACATGGTAAATGTGATACTAATTAACTAAGAGTTAAAACTAAAAGATATGGTTAATATAATGACCCAAACCTATCTAAAACCTATTGGTTGGGACGTTTTCAACCCATAACCACCTTAGCCTCTAAATAAATCAGTTTTGAGCCATTAGAAACCGAAAATGAATTTATTAAAAAATAATATTTCACTCTTTTCCAAAGGTTCCCTTCACCCCTCTTATAAAAGGGCACTCCCCCTTCTATCCAATTAACACCTTAAAAGCCATTTGGCTCAGCCAACCCCTGAACAAATATCCTCTAAACTTCCCTCACTTCAACCTATAGGACTTACGTCACAAACCAGCCCGAGTCAACCCTGAACCGGTCACCTAGGCCAGCCCGCGACAAGTCCCGAGAGGCTCTCCCAATCCTCCTGGGATAGCGATAAGCACCAAGGGCATCAATAGAGTACACAAGGGAACAGTTTCTCCCATATATAAACAATAAAAAAAACAGCGGAAAAAATGGACAGCCCAAGAATACATTTATATAAAAATTGAACTAAACATTATTTATACAAGAAACAGAAAGTAAATCTAAACCAAAAACTCAAATGAACAAACTAGTTAACCAACTAACTCCATGTGACCCTGCTGGTAACTCTCCAAAAAAAATATCACACGTCACCCAAGTCAATCAAACTCGAGCTGAAACCTGCACAAGGACTAAAAATAGAAGAAGACTACAGACGTGAGTATTAAAACTCAGTAGGTTAGCCCGATATTCTATTCCCAATGCACATACTTTAAAATAAAAGAAACATAAATTTCATGTTTTAAATAAAATATATAAAGGTATGTTTTCAAAATGATGTCCCAATATATATAAAACAAATTACCAGGCAAAAACTTTCATGTTTTATAAACAAGCTAGTAACTATTTTCATAGAGGTGCTGTTTCAAAATGAAAATAGTTTTCAAGAGGTATGTTTTAATGAATTTAAACTTTTAAATAAATCACACACACTAATGAATTTACCAACCAAACACACAGTATGCCGACAGTGAGTACAAAATAGCCAATGAGCACCAGTCACGGGAACACCCATAGGCACTAGTCAGCTGTAAGCCACAGGTACCTCGTATCTCGGTGAAAGTAACCATAATAAATATCCATTCTCCTGCACACGAGACACTATTAGGGAGAATACCAATAACCTAGTGGTAACCCAACAACATCATCATCATAGTTTAGTTAGTTTTTTCATCGTCAAACTTGCTACATGAAACAGGGGCCAAACCCCACAGGATCACTAGCATACTAGTACACGCCCGCCCACCTAGATACCTGAGATTCCCTTTAGTGCTCAATAAAGTTACACATATTATCAAATACACATTTCACATAAAAATACCATTCCCAAACCATAAAAACACTAAAATCCCACAAACTTTCTTCACATTTCTTTCACTAATCAACAAACCGCTAAATATTTTCGTAAAATAATTTCCTAGAGTGTATTGAGGCTTTTCACATAAAACTCATTCAAAAACACTCTTTAAATTATAAAAACACATCAAAACCATACCAAACCATATTTTTAAGCCCTAAAAACATTTAATAAAATCATTTCATGGACCATAAAACAATCCCAATTGCACAACTTGGTATATACAAGTAAAACACTAATTCTTCATTTTTAGGAAAAGCCAAACGAGCCTTTAAACATTTTCTCAAAACTAACATTTGAAAAAGTTATTCATTTAATTTTTTTAAGGTGGTGTGTACAAAAAAATTAAATAATAAAACCACATTCATAAATCTCTTAAAACACTCATGTGACATATTCAAAACACAAACATTTTTATAAGAATGTGAAACCGGCCATTTTCCGGCAACTCGGGCCAAAACATGTTGTAAAAAAAAAATTTGTTCATAAAATCAAATCCAAATTTGAAATCCATGAAAGGATCCAAAAATAATTTTCTTACATTCTACCAATATATTTATAAATCCAAAAAAATTATTTTAAATTGCACTAGACACATAAAAGCCGACCGAGCAATTTACGGAACACATGGCATGCACTCTTTAAAAAAACAACTTATGTTAAGCACTTAAAAAGGGATAAAACACCATTTTCATGCCATAAATTTATTCAAGATACTGTGACATATTCAAAATACCATAAACCAAGTGTGGAAGCTCATGTAATAATTTATCAAACAAGAGGAGTGCACATTTATACCAAAACAACTATATTTTTAATAAAATAAGTCATAAAACATAATTTGCCCACAAAACCTTTAGAACCAAAGTTTCACAGCAGAACATATCATATAAATAAGGTTATAAAATAATTAAAATTATGAAACTTAAATGTAAAAGGTTTGTGCAAGGGATATCCTACCTCAAATCCTTGGCATAATGGAAACGCACACCCGAAATCACCCGTCGTGGGTTTATAAAGCCTAAAACTATGAAGAAAAGACCTAAATGAATATAAAATACATCAAAAACCATGGTATAATATAACCCTAGGTCGATCATGACTAGGAAAGATTATAAAACCCATAAATAATGAAAGGAGGAAAAAGAGGGAGGATAAAGGAGATTCAATCTCACCTTTTCCACTTGAAAACTCTTTGTATTCCATTAGATCTGCACCCCTAGAGAAAAGGGAATGGGATTTAATGTCTTGGAGAGTCTCCTGAGGTCTGTAATAACCAGGGAAAGAAGAGTTGTTTTAAAATGAGCACGAATTGAATGAGTTATGTATAAAACGATTTACCTTATCAATTCTGGGCGATTTCAGGTATCCTGAGGATTTTTGCCCTAATACGAGACCCATATGAGAACCAAAGAGTGTAAATAGACTTTGGGGGTGAAGATAGGGTTATTGTTTTATAGGGGGAGGCAGAATCACTAAAAAATATTAAATAATTAATTAGATATAAAATAATCAATTATTTTTTTAAAACTGGAAATGGGCCCATTGGTTGGCCCAAATCCAAAATAAGTAACCCAATTTCACCATGATTATGAATTTATATGGAGTCCAAAAGGGTATGAAAGTTTTAAAATATCAGTATAGGCCAACTAGGAAGTGGAATGGGTAAAAAAGGTTAAAAAATAAATGAGTTATAAAAGAAAAAAATTTGGTTTTTAAAACTGGAAATGGGCTCACGGTTGGCCCAAATCATGAAGTAACCACCCTTTCTTCAAAAACTCCTAAACAAGCAATGGGGAAAAAAATTAGGGTGATTAGACATATATGAAAATTAAAAACTCAACATTAATCTCAAAAAAAATACCCATGAAAATTATCAGTATTTCAAATGGACCGGATCGAAACAAAGACATGAAAAACCGGGTGTGACAATTCTCCCCACCATTAGAGATTTCCGCCCCCAGAAAGCCCTAACACTTTACAGCTGAAATATCAACACCTAAGGATTACCTATCAACATGATACAGACTCTCAAGAAGATGAAATATCATAAAACATCAATGTAACTTAATACTCTTGCCCAAAAAAAAACACCAACTCACAACCATGTCCTGAGAATCAATGGAAAGATGAAGCCACCACCTCCACAACCAAGACAAGAACTAGATTGTCAGGCTTTATTCCAATGAAACCCATGATCACCCAAACCATAGTTCACTCACAAAATCGAATGACTAGGTTTGGAGGCATGAATGGGCTCCCAACCATTAAATCATAACTACTATCTGAAAAAACCTAAAGGAAAGATCTTCGAGACCCATAGTGGGTCTCCCCAACATTTGAGACCGACTAGAAATGAACGAAAAAAGAATTCAAAATGAACTAGAATTTGGACTCAGCTTCATAGGACCACCAAAAATTTCCCACAACAACCTACAAACCCAAGTTAATAGGGTTACAATATGGATATGTAAACCACCCAATCCCGAACATAGGGGACAAGAACTGGGCCAAGACTTTCTGCACGGATCCGGACCCCCACCACTCAAGGAGGGGAGGGAAGGGGACCCAATAATTAGGCCATTGAAACTACAAAAGAAAAAAAGTAACTACCCAAAACTCTCCACCTATGAATAGGTAACACCAAGACCGCACCCGATTTTCATATGAGGTCCACACAGGGATATTGATCGAAAACCCACATCCATGAAGGCATAACCATAGACACAATGTAAGGGGTAAGTCCACCATGCTTCTGCTGAGACAAAGGGAAATTCACAGAAATGAGGAACCAAAATAGAGACATAGAAACTAACATACCACAATAGTGGATGTAGGATCCTAATCGAGCACTCCACTCCTCTGTCGATTTCCTAACTACATGAAATGCTTCACTACGAGGCCTATGGATGGTGCCCTGATTCTTGAAGCATCTGCTGCACCGCAGTCAGGTGATAAGGATCACATCACTCAAAAAAAAAAAAAACTCACTTGCTCACAAAATGAAACCTTCATGTAAATTGGAACTCATAGATACATATCAAAATTCTGTCTCACTCCGAACGAGAGGTAGAATAGACAAGGAATACGATGAAACACATCAATATCACCGAACACAACTGCTATGTCCAAAAGAATTATCACGAGCTAGAAGCACTTTTAATCGATCCCAAACAGCTCTCTATTTAAACTGATGGGATGTGGAATTATTTTAGTAGGTGGATCTAGCTTGTGAAAAATTAGAAATAATCCTTAGGTTTATCAATTTGAAATCTTGAAAACATAGAACTATTTGTGGCCACATCACAACATCCAACACATCTTTAGAAACCCACTAAACATTACTCCAAACCCAAACCACCCACAAGATCCCACCTCAAGATGCAACAAGAGTATGAATTCTAGATTATAAGGAAGTATACTAAATAGACAACACTTCTAAGACATAAATAAATCAATCCACATAACCATTGGTTTAAAAAAAATGCCACAATATTTCAGCTCAAAACACTTTTGAAAAACAAACTAACTTGGTGGGTTTCCAAATTCACCAATGGCGTTTCATCAAGTCTCACCCACATGCACATTTCCATGCCACCCTAGGCACCCAACCACCATTACATATAGTCCATCCTTCCAGATATTAATAAAACCATGCATGTGAGTACCCATGAAAAAACCAAAGGCTAAAACAAAACAACATCATTCAAAAAATAATGTACCTTCAAAAGCAACACCAACCACCAAGTCAAAAACTCTTTTCAGATTTTACAAAACAAACAACACCTCATCAAGAAAGATTTTCTGAAAAACCTACCACATTTAATTTTTAACAACTTTTAAAACAACCAAGATACTCCAAACAACCCCTTCCCATTTTCTAAAATTTAACAAGGTGTCTTTTCCTAATCTGATGGACATTGAGACCAATACCCTTTCTAGGAAAATGCCAAAAACTCAAAACCAATTCAAAAAACTAATTTATCAGATTCAAGCACTTTTTAAAATCCCAAAACACCCCATTTAAAACAAATATTTAGAATTAATTAAAAATGATTCAAACTTTCAAAAACTTTTATTTCAACAAACCACACGTTTAGATTAGGGAAAATATAATCTCGTTAAATCATTTCCACTTCCTTCCCAATTTTTTAAAAAGAAAACACAACCTTACCAAAACAATTCTTATATTTAGTTTTTGAAAACCCCTTTTCTACTTTTCCAAATCCAATCCTTCCTTTAAAACCCATTTCCAAAATTTTCACACAAGGATTTTCAAAATAAAAATTCAGAATTCATGAAAGGTCTATGAAACCCACAAAAGGGAACTAGTGTCGGTGGGTGACTTGAACATATGGTTGGCGGCCATAAGTCAAACACAAAACCAACATGAGGAGACTTATTAGGACCATACCCCAACTCCACACGGCTTTCCTGGCCCTGCGATCTCACAGATTCCATTAGTCAGACTCCCCTTGTCATATCCCAACACCAAAAAATCAGCAAGAATAAAGGACACTAATAAAACTAGACTTCCCATGGAAACCCGAGGATCAAAATGAGAAAGAGTTCGCGACGCTCTTCCCAAACATACCACTCAAGTCCCAATAATACTAATACATCTACCTTGACATCACCAAATAACAAGGGTGCTATAAATGAATGGTCTACTAAGAGCCAACCTCCTCTGATACCATTTTGTCACGAACCAGCCCGAGTCAACCCTGAACCGGTCACCCAGGCCAGCCCGCGACAAGTCCTGAGAGGCGTTACCAATCCTCTCGGTATGAGGACAAGCACCAAGGTTATCAATAGAGTACAGAAGGGAATGATTTCACCCAAATATAGACAATCAAACAAATAGGAGAAAAAATGGACATCCCAATAATACATTTATATAAAAATTGGACTGCAAATTATTTGTACAAGAAACTGAAAGTAAAACTAAACCAAAAACTCAAATGACCAAACCGGTTAACCAACTAAATCCATGTAACCCCGCTGGTAAATCTCCAACAAAAAGATCACACGTCACCCAAGGTGATCAAACTTGAGCTGAAACCTACACAAGGGATAAAAATAGAAGAATACTATAGGCGAGAGTTTTAAAACTCAGTATGTTAGCCCAATATTCTATTCCCAATGAACATCCTTTAAAATAAAATAAACATCAATTTCATGTTTTAAATAAAATATATAAAGGTATGTTTTCCAAATGATGTCCCAATCTATATAAAACAAATTACCAGACAAAAACTTGCATTTTTTATAAACAAGAATGCTAGTAACTATTTTCATAGAGGTGAAGTTTTAAAATGAAAATAGTTTTCAAGAGGTCTATTTTAAAGAATTTAAACTTTTAAATAAATCACACACACTACTGAATTTACCAACCAAACACACCGCATGCTGAAGGTGAGTACAAAATAGCCAATGATCACCAGTCACGAGAACACCCCTAGGCACTAGTCAGTTGTGAGCCCCAGGTACCTCATATCTCGGTGAAAGTAACCATAATAAATATCCATTCTCGTGCACAAAAGCCACTATTATGGAGCTTACCTATAACCTAGTGGTCCCCCAACATCATCATCATCATCATAGTTTAGTTAGTGTTGTCATCTTCAAACTTTCTATGTGAAACAGGGGCCAAAACCCATAGGATCACTAGCATACTAGTTTACATCTACCAACCTAGATACTCAGGATTCCCTTTAGTGATCAATAAAGTTACACATATTATCAAATACACATTTCACATAAAAGACCATTCCCAAACCATAAACACACAAACAACCCACAATCTTTCCTCACATTTCTTTCATGAATCAAAAATTCGCTAAATATTTTCATAAAACAATTTCCTAGAGTGTATTGAGGCTTTGCACATAAAACTCATTCAAAAACACTATTTCAATTATAAACACACATCAAAACCGTACCAAACCATATTTGGCAGCCCTAACAACATTTAATAAAATCATTTAATGGACCATAAAACAATCCCAATTGCACAACTTGGTATATACAAGTAAAAAATAATTCTTCATTTTTAGGAAAATCCAAATGAGCCTTTATTTTCAGACATTTTAAATAATTACTTCGGTAAAAATTTTATTTACTACGGTTAAAGTGTATATCTGGTAAATAAGGGTAAAAAATAATATTATAATAACATTAAATTACCCTAACATGTGTCCTAACACTATTGGATGATACATGTCTGACCATGGGCATCCTTGGGTCGATTTTGGGACCCCATGGAGCCACTTGTAAGTGATAATGACACTTTATATTAATTAAGTTAAAGTAAATACAAAAAATGACATAAAAATATATCTTTTAATAAAACAATTTTTACATAAGGTTATATATATGTTATATATTTGACTATAAATATTAATTAGAAAGATAAAAATATTTCCTATATAATGGTATTTTATTTATAATTTTTAGACTTTTAATAATTAAATTTATTTATCACATAATGATGATGCATTATTTTCTTTATTAATGAAAGAATCAAATAAATGGTATTATAAATGTTAAAATAAATATAATTTGAAAGTTTTGATGCCATAAAATAATTTTATAGGTTAATATGACATGTTATGATTGATTAAATTAATTTATTTCTAATTAATAAAGTTGTTAGGACTTTAAAAAAAATAAATCATTAAATAGTGTCAAAATTGACATAAAAGAGTTTTTTTTAAAAATATTATATTATTAATTAATATTCTATTCCTAAAAATCTAAGGTTAGGCCAAATGACTTATATAATGATAGGTATATAATTAATGAACCACTTGGGGTTTTCTTGGAAGTTTATAGTATGTTTATTAACTATATAATATAAAAATACAAAGAGACATGGTAAATGTGCAACTAATTAACTAAGAGTTTAAACTAAAAGATAAGGTTAATATAATGACCCAAACCTGTCTAAAACATATTTTTTGGGTGGTTTTTGACCCATCCTTACCTTATCCTCGAAATAAATCAGTTTGGAGCCATTAGAAACCGAAAATTAGTTTATTATAAAATAATATTCCACTCTTTTCCTAAGGTGCCCCTCACCCCTCTTATTAAAGGGCAGTCCCCCTTCTCTCTAATTCACACCTTCAAATCCATTTGGCTCAGCCAAAACTGGACCAAATATCCTCTAAACTTTCCTCAATTTAACCTAAAGGCCTTAGTTGGATCATAAATCCAACCTAAGGATCCCTTTTGATCAAATCAAAAGGAAGAACCCAAAGAAGAGGTAATGTTTTGACCACCCTCTTTCAAGTTACTTTATTCTTCCACTTCTTCTTAATTTGTTATTTACATTATAAAATAATAACTACAGTATCTTCTATATACTGTGATGTTATTATAAAAATGGTACAAACATATTCAGTATTCTATCCACCCTTTGAATGACATGTCACCATACGTGCGTACGTACGGCTTACCGTCTCCACGTCGTGGTGTAATTGTTATTCAAAACATTATTATTTGGATGGGTATGATAATAATTTGTAATTGATGTAAATAATAAATATAACATGATTATTATTTTGTATATATGATATACCATCCAATTATATACTATTTTAATATCAAAAGAATGATATTTTCGCCCGTGCATACGTACGGACTACCGTCTTCATGAACGTGATGAGATTCATTCCCCATCGTATCCATCCAAGTCTAATTTTCATTTGATGATTAAAAAAAATATTTAAGGACTTTATATAATTTTGGATATGAATAATAAAAAACATATCCATAACAAACATGACTTATGTAACAAAACTTATAAAAGAAAACGAGTAAGTTAACACCTGAAACGACGATAATACTAAAATATTATTAACAAAGAAATATTAGAAGATCATATATGATAACATATTTATGTATATGATTCTTGTATAATTTAATAACAATGTTTCAACTATTATACAGGAGTTTAACATACCATCAACTCACAATCTCTTTATTATCCGAGGTTGTTTTTACGTAAGTATCTACTGGGACATCTTGATCATCCACATCTATATTTCTTAAAAATGTATTTCAAAACAATTTTACTATTTAATAGAAAATGGTTTAAATTCATTTATACCCTTATTTGACCTTATAAATTTTTGAAAGGAATCTTTCCGTTGTTTTCCAAACAAGGTCCTTTTTAACCTTTTCAACAAAATTAAGGTAAGAAAGTCTTTTTTTAACTTATACGGTGGGTGCGGCTATTTTCCAGCATTATAAAATCATCGAGGATTACCTTAAAAGCTTATAAGAATATTTTTAAAGTAAATGTTTTAATTTATAATTATAATAATTTTAAATGATATCAAAACAGAAAGAGATATTTCTCTGAAAAAGGTTTTGATTTCATCTATGTCAACATCTTTTGATGGATTTTAAGCTTATTTGAAGTTGATTTATTATGATACAAAACTTCCATATTTTATTGAAGGTTTTGTGATATTTTTGACTATGAATGTGTTATTTTTACACCATTCATGGTTTATGGATAAAGTATTGACATTTCAAATGATAGTTTTAATACAAATGTTTATGTTATGTTTAAAACTTTTCATATGAGGAATGCATTGGACTTAGTAAGTGACGGGTGGAGCCCGCTATATCTCCTCGATGTATCGGTAGGTCTCATGAGACAAACTAGTGTCTTGGAATAAGGCCTTGAAAAAATATTATTTTTAGTCTTGGCACAAGGCCTTGACTACGTGGTTATGATAGTATGGCATTATGCATTCCATAATTATGAAAGTGGCTATTAATATTGCATGTGATTATTCTAATAGTAGAATATCCATGTGAATAAGTAAATGGAATTATTTGATTTTATCTTTGCCATATTATGCTTCAGTTCAAGTTTAAAATGCTTTTTTTTAGTTATACATTGCCTTAAATGTTTATTCTTATTTATGAAATTTTCCGCTATATTGTTATCCTTATTGAGAATCTGAGCTCACCCCTTTATATGTTTTATTTTTCCTAGGATGTGAAGAAGTATTTTATGACTAAACTGCAGGGATAGTTAGAGGGGATATGAGTGTGGTCTATGGAGACTATGTTGTTGTAGTTTTTCAAATTATGATGTAATGTAAGACTTATGAATGTATTTAGTGATTCCAAGGCTACTAAACTAATCGGTCTTTCGAGACTTGATCTTTTGTGATCATGCCAATGTTAATTAATAATGCACTGACTCTGGGTAACTGGGGTCGGGGTGTTACAGATACATTCCAACATTAATGGTGGGGGATATTGGAACTTGATAAAATAGTGGGATATTTAATAAAATAAATTAATTTGTTACATCTCACCCATTTTGTAATCAAGCAAAGTACTAATAATCGGTTCTTTTTATTGTAGAATAAAGTTGGAATATCATTATCCACATTATCCCTATGATCAATATTTTATAAATACAACCTCTTAACTGGTAGTAACATTCAAGAATGGTATAGATTCCTTCAAGTTGTGCTACATCATGAAGAAAAATTTTATGTGCTAGAACCCTCATTTCCCGATTCACCTACTAAGGGGGAGAGTGTTGAGGAGTTCCTAGTCTATGAGAAATATATGAATGAAAAGGTTGATGTTTAATTTTTGACGCTTTCTTTTATGTCTAGTGAACTCATGAAGTCTCATGAAAACATGGATGTGTATAGCATGCTTAATAACCTCTGTGGTATTTACCAGGAGTGATCTAGATAGGAACAATTTGATATTTCTAAGGAAAAATTTCAGAGTAATATTAGAGAGGTTACCCCATCTAGGCCTCAAAAAGTCAATATCCTTGTCTACATTGAGTTCTTAGAGGTTCTAGGGTTTAAACTCCCTGAAGAATTGGGCATTGATATTATTCTAGAATCAGTACCTCAAATATTTTCCTAATTTGTTGTTAGTTTTAATATGAACATCATTGATACGTCTATTCCAGATATTCTTAATCTTATTTAACAAGTAGATATAGATATGTAACATGAAAAACCTTCTGTTCTTATGGTGAACAAATGGAAAGGGAAACGGAAGAGATTTAAACCCAAAGATTATTTACCCCCTTCCTGGAAAAAGGAATACCACGGGGATATAAATGGAACATGATGCAATCTATTTCACATGTGGTAATAAGGGTCACTAGAAGAAAAAATACACCCAAACAAAGAAGCAAGGGGAAGCTTTAGGTGCATTTTTTATTGAGTGAAATTTATATGTTTCTACAAATTGGGTATTAGATATAGCTTGTGGTGGTCATATATGTATTCAAATAAAAGAACCAAGTATATTTAGAAATATTGAATGAGGGGAGGTATATCTACGAGCAACCAACAAATCTAAAATTGCTGTTGTAGCTATCGGGGAATACAACCTCATGTTGCGGACTGGAATGATCTTATTTTTTAAAGGTTATTATTATGTGCCATATTTTACCAAATATATATATATATATATTTTTTGTATCTAAACTTGATACTGATGGATTTATTTTCAAATTTGTGAATAAATGTTTCTTATTTTATAAATATTTAGTTTTTTATGGTAAGATGCAATAAAATAACAATATTTATATGTTGGATTACATGAACCAAGTAATGGAAATCCATAATGAATTTAATTCACATGACTCACACCACACCCAACTTTGGCATCACCGTATAGGTTATATAGATAAAAATATCTTGACTAAATTACATCAAGATGGATATTTATATTCTTTTGAACTAAAACCACTTGTTTTATGTCATGCATGTTTAAAATGAAAAATGAACAAAGCTCCATTAAGTCGGAAAGTAGAAAGGGATAAAGATATTCTTGAATTAGTACATACCAATATGTGTGGACTATTTCCTATTGAAGCAATGTGAGGTTAATCATAGTTCATAATCTTTGTTGATGATTTTAGTAGATATGGATATGTCTAATTGATGAGGTACAAGTCATATTATTTTGATAAATTCAAGGAATATAAGAATGAAGTTTAGAACCGGCTTGGTAAGAATATTAAGAAACTCTGATCAGACTGTGGTAGAGAATATCATAATAAATATTTCATTTATTACTTATATAAGTATGTGATCCTATCCTAAATTAACCCCCCTACACGCCTTAGTGTAATAATGTAAGATAAAGGAGGAACCCCACCTTTTTGAACAAGGTGAGATCAACGATGACTCATTTGAGTCTTCCATTATCCATTTGGGGATATATTTTACAAAAGCAGTACATATACTAAACTAAGTACCAACTAAACTGATAAATGGTATTCCATATGAATTTTGGAGTGGAAAGAAAACCATGTTATTTAATTTACATGTGTGGGGAGGTGAAGTGTTTAATATGGCCTCTCTATGTAAAAAACTTCACCCCAATCCATAAAGTGAACCTTTATAGTATTACCCAAGGAAACAAGGGGATATTTCTTATTATACCCCTTAGAGAAAAATGTTATAGTGAAAAGACACACCATATGTAACATCCCAGATAAATAAAGAATATGAAATTTTCATATTTATTAATATTTTTGAATTAAATACTAATTTTACTTTAAAGGGGATGATATTTTCTATGGCATACCTGACACATAATAATGGGTTTCTCTGAAAATCTCATGTTGCACATAAGGCCGAGTCATACTGAAAAATAATAATTTAGTATTATTTTAAATGGTAGTTAATGCCTAGAATTTGTATTGGAGTGAATGAATAGAACTAAAAACAATATGATTATACATGTTCATTATATCTTTTTACATTTATCCAATAAAAGTTAGAGGCTTAAAATGTGAATGAACCCAATTTTAAGCATAAATACTCTAATATTCTTTGAAAGGTTGATTTACTGCCTTTTGATGGTGAACCTTTTATAAATATATTTTTTGTCACTTTTATATGTACTATTTTAAAAAATAATATTCTTCTTTATAATCGAGACATCAAAATTTACTTTGGGTAAAATTTTGGTATTTTTTTGATAAAGTTCATTTTTTAATGGATAGTGAAAAATACTACATTTTAATTCAAAAATTACTTTTAATATAATATATTTATATGGTTAAATTAACCTTTTAATAGTTTTAAAGAGTAATTGGATTATATTTTTACCATTTAATCCAATTATAGTCATTGGAAGTAATTTCACTTTGAGATTGGGCATAAACAATTGTCAATCTTTTGATAGTTATTATTTCTTAAAAACACGCTTTTTTGTTTTCAAAACGAGAATTAATTTTAAATTAATTTCTAAAAATCTTGTATTTTGAATTTGGGAAAATGGATTCCATATTTGGAATCAGTAGGTCCAAATTGTGTAAATAGGTAACTTTTATTTTTAGACATTATGAATAGTAACTTCATTAAATATTTTATTTACCATGGTTGAAGGGTAAATCTGGTAAATAAGGGTAAAAAATAATATTATAAAAATATTAAATTATCCTAACACTTCTTGTAATTATATTGGTTGATACATATCCGACCATGGGAATCCTTGAGTTAATTTCGGGACCCCATGGAGCCACTTGTAAGTGAAAATGACATTTTACAAAAAATAATTTAAAGATATGGAAAATATAACCTAAACAAATATCTTTTACTAAAACAATTTTTATATGGGGTTAAATAAGTTATATTTTCAAATATAAATATTTATTAGAAGACTAAAAATATTTCCTATATCATGGTATTTTATTTATAATTTTTCGACATTAAATAAATAAATTTAATTATGACATAATGGCGATGTAGTAATTGTTTCATTAATAAAGGATTAAAATAAATGATTTCATAAATATTAAAATAAATTTATTTTGAAACTTTTCATACGATCCACGAATTTTAGGGATAATAATGAGTTTTTATATTTAAATTAATGAAGTTTTTTCAAAATAATCAAGTTGTTATAGATTTTAAAAAAAGTCTTTATATGAATAGTTTATAAATTGACATAAATGAGTTTTTAAAACAATTAATATTTTATTAAATGATAAAATAATCTTTAAAATATAAGATTCGGAAAAATGAAATATATGATGTTAGAAATGTCATTAATGATCTATTTTGGGTCGCTTTACATTTTATAATAAATATATTAACCATATAGTATGAATATATGAGAGGACATGGTAAAAGTTAAATAAGTTAACAAAGGGTTAAATAAAAAATATAAGGATTAAAAAATATCCAAAACCTATAAAATTCTTATTGGATGATTTTATTTCGACTTATATTCACCTTATATTTAAATTAAATAAGTTTTGGACCTTTTGGAATTGAAAATAATTTTATAATAAAATAATACTTTCAAACTTTCCTAAAGAGCCCCTCCTCCCTCTTATAAAAGGCCACCACATATAAACCATTACACACACCTCTCAAGCCCATTGGATCATACAAAATCAGCTTCAAGAAGCTCCAAACATCCCTCTATTCCTCCTAGAAGCCTTCCTCTAGGCAAAAGGCAATTCAAGAGATCCCTTTAGATCAAGTCAAAAGAAGTTACCCGATTTAAAGGTAACGTATTCTCTCAAGTTATTTTATTTTATTTTCCTTATCCAACCCCATAAACTCTCTTTATTCAATTATTTTATAACAAAAAAATTATATTCAATATACTAGGATTTTTTTATGAGGATGATTCAAACTACATATCCATACACCTTCATCTAATGGATACGAACATACTATTTCTGTGGATGGAAAACTACTGCCTCACGAAATGATGATTATTCAATTATATCCTACCTACCCTAATGGTAGAAATTATGATGGAAATCTATTTATATGTGATATATATTTTATTTATATTGTCTCTATGCCTCCATATTTTTCTTTTATAGTATACCTTTATGGTTTCCATAATGGGTAAATACAATAATTTCATTTGAGGAAGTGTGTACTACCACCCCCTCAATGTGATATGACTCATTAATGCCATACTTGGAACGTATAAATGATGATTTTTATGAAATTATATATGATATTATACTGTAATTATAATATACCTTTTCATAATTAATTTTTCATTCCATTAAATACGAAATATACATGAAAGTAGCGTTCATGCGTAAGTACGACTTACCATCTCCATGAACGGTGAATTTCATTTCTTAACTCCAAATGTTATTTACTATTATAAATACTAGATATATATGATATATGTGATTTCTAAATCACTAATATCATTCTGGAGATAATGTAATTTTGACCACATGGACAACTTTTAATTATAAGATGTTCATTTTTGACTCAAGTACCAAATATTGACAAAACGACCATTATTAACTTAAATGATTATGTAATGTTTATAAAATGGTAATAAGTGATATATAAGGAATAATAAACTTGAAAAAGGTTATGAAGAAAGTATATATTAATATTATTTTATTATTCAGAAGATTAAATAACACACGAGTCAAGTCAGAAACAAGGTAAGGGATTTCGTCTCAATCTCCTTTCATTAAGGCATACTTTGATTTATACAAGACTATCTTTTATTCATTGTATAATAAACCCATTTTACTTTTAATTTCATTAAAAGAGAATATTTTTTCTAAGAATACTTTTACTAAATGATAAAAATAATGTTTCTTTTTAACGTACACAGAGACAACGACCTTTCCGCCACCACGAGCATTATTTGATATTTGGATTCTTTAAAAATCCGTAATGTTTTTAAAAGGAAAATAAATACAATATACTATTTTTAGGTATTTTGGTATTGAAAATGGTTTTGAGAATGGATTTATTATGTCAATATATTATAATTATATATTATTATTACAATGTGGAAATGTTATCATTCCTTTATGCTTGTTTATGTGTTATGATTATGTTACGGTTCTTGGGAATTGTTTACGTATATAGGTGGTTCCGTGATAAAAATATGGCGGGTGAGCCCAAGATAGCTCTCTAATGCATTGAGTAACATGATGGAGGTAAATGTTAATGTTTCTCGTAAGATATTTAAGGAATATACTGTGATAAGTATTCCAAACCTAACTCCCTACGTAGCTGTGAGAGCTACAACATAATTATGTTATGGATTCCATAAGTTACCTTTATGATTTATGATTTCTATGTGTTATTTATAAATATTATGATTTCATGAGGTGTGTTAAAGAGATTATGTTTTATATGTATTGACAGGATAGTGATTTATTTCTTTATTTTATCACCATTACTGATATTTTTAGTCTTATCCTAAGTTTTTGAAATGTTTTTCACAGGGTATAAGGAAGGGTAATAGAAAGGAAGAATTCAAGAAGATTTATATCAAGAAAAGAATTATTATTTTATTTTAAGAGTTTTTATTTTATGAAAAAATGGATACTGAGTAGAAGTGTCTACTTTGTAATATTTGAGATGTAATGTAATAGTTATAGCCTAATTATCTAAAACTATAAACCTGAAAAGACCCTCAATGTGAATTATTAACTGAATTCAAGATTATGTAATGTTTAAGGATGGAGCCTTATAGTTGGTATCAAAGGTCGGTTTAGACAACTTTAGGTGTTAGGATATTGTTAAATTAATATCCATATTTTAATTTATAAACAAATTGAAATGATATAGCATTTATAGATTACCATGTTGATTCACCTAAGATATTTCTATGTTCAGAATGGGTTTCCACAAAGGAAGTAAGGAAACTATGATGGGACGAAATCAAGAGGAAGAAAACCTTCCAAATCAGCAACTTGAGATTATCAGAATTGGAACTGAACTATTTGTTGTAGTTATGGAAAAGTTGACTTAGGCTATAAATGGTGGTGGTATCCATGCACATGATCAACCAAATCAACCATAGAGGAACATTTCAGTAGTAGAGCATTTCATGATTCAACATCCCCCATTATTTAGAGGATCATCTGACCCTGTGCTACCTGAGGGTGGATGAAATCATTGGAGAATATTTTCGATGTCATGGGGTGTTCAAAACATCAAAAGGTTAGTCTTGCTGTTTACCATTTTGAAGGTGAAACCGATAAGTGGCGGTTGATGGTTAAAAATATCAAGGATAGTGAAGAGATTGATGCTATTGATTGGGATGAATTCAAAGGTATGTTTCTTGAGAAATACTTTCCTAAGGTGGATTGTCTTAGGATGGAAAAACAATTCCTAGATTTGAGGTAGAAGGATGACTTAGTGGCTTCTTATGAAGCAAAATTCACTTGATTGGAAAGGTATGCTCCAAATTTCATACAAGATCTTGATAGTAAAATCAATCATTTTTACTCAGGATTAAATCCAAATTATCAAAGGGATTTAGCTTCTCATGAGATAAAAAGTTATGAAAAACTTGTTTTATGTGAGGAGAATGTGGAAATGGAGTTTTCCGATGATCAGGTGTTCTTTGAAAAACAATAGAATAAGAGGTCAAGGTGACAGATGAAAGGGGAGAACTCTTCAAAAAAGTCTGATGGTAAGAAACTTAAGTTTACAGTTTTTGAAAATTGTGGTAAAAAGTACGCTGGGGAATGTCTTTTGAATTCTAGTAAGTTCTACCGATGTAGAAAAATAGGACACAAGGATCGTAATTTCACTGAAAAAGATTATGTTAATGGTAATAAAAAATCTGATTTACAGTTAGTAAAATGTTTTAAGTGCAATGAAATGGGTCATTATAAAAATGAGTACCCAACAAAGAACTAAATTGAGGGAAATCAACCAAATTACAAGTATAAAGGGGTGGTGAAATCCTTTATAACTACTTCAGCAGATGTTGGGCCATCAAATAATGTAGTATCAGGTATACTGTTTGTTTATTCAGATTATGCCAATGTGCTGTTTGATTCAAGGTCTACACATTCTTTCATTTTGTGAAGTTTTCTATTAAATTGGGAATTCCATCTTAAGATATGAATTCTAAAATTATGGTAAAAACACTAGGAGGAA
This sequence comes from Viscum album, assembly GCA_963277665.1. Classification (NCBI taxonomy): domain Eukaryota; kingdom Viridiplantae; phylum Streptophyta; class Magnoliopsida; order Santalales; family Viscaceae; genus Viscum; species Viscum album. The sequence goes on from OY728164.1 coordinate 1,955,232,222, forward strand.
ATGTTGAGACAAAAAGAAATTATAAGAACCTTTTTATCCTTGTGTGTGGAAAGAATATACCTACAAACCTTATTTTTTTCCTCTAGTAGAATTTGAAGTTATTTTGGGTATGGATTGGATATCTATTTATCATACTAAGATTGAATACAGAGCTAAAGTGGTTTCTTTTCAGAAAAAATTCAGTTTTTGTACAAACACGAACCCTTACTTTTGATAACATATCAGGAAGCTGAGAAACTAGTAAATGGTGGAAATTAATGTTACCTTGCACATATTATTGAAAAGAAAGGAAGTTCATATTAATGATGTTCCAGTGGTAAATGAGTTTCTTGATGTTTTTCCTGATGATTTTCCTGGTATAATACCAGATCGGGAATTCGAATTTACTATTGAATTAGTTACTAATGCTAAGACAATTTCAAAACCCCCTTATTGAATGGCACAAATTGAACTTTTAGAGTTAAAGAAGAAATTTCAGAAGTTACTAGATAAAGGTTTTATTTGACCTAGCACATCACCATGGGGTGATCCAGTCTTGTTTGTTAAAAATAAATATGGTTCAATGAGACTTTTCATTGATTATAGAGCCTTGAATAACATTACTGTTAAGAAAAAGTATAATTTTCCTCATATTGATGATTTGTTTGATCAGCTCTAGGGAGATCAATATTTTTTGAATATTGACTTGAGGTTAGGGTACCATTAGTTGAAAGTAAAAGAAGAATACATTTCGAAGACCGTGTTTCGTACTAGATATGGTCATAATGAATTTGTATTTATGCCTTTTGGGTTAACCAATACATCTGTTTTATTCATGGATATTATGAATAGAATTTTTCATGAGTTCTTGGATAAGTTTTTGGTAGTGCTTATTGATGATATTTTGGTTTATTCTAAAATTAAAGAAGAATATGAAAGTCATTTAAGGGTTGTCTTTCAAACCTTAAAAGAAAATAAATTGTATGGTAAATTCAGCAAGTGTGAGTTTTTTTACAACAAATTTCATTCCTTGGTCACATTGTTTAAAAAAATGGCATAATTGTTGATCTTATTAAAACAAAATTTGTTGAATAATGGCCAAGACCCACAAATATAACCAATATCTGTAGTTTTCTTGGTTTATTAGGTTATTAAAGGAGTTTTGTTGAAATTTTTTCACGGTTATCTATCCCATTGATTAAGTTAACTTAAAAAGGTGTTAAGTTTATATGGACAAAAGAATGTGATGATTTTTTTAGGAATTGAAAAGAAGATTGGTGAATTCTCTAGTTTTAGAATTGCCTTCAAGAAATGGTGAGTTTGTTATCTACAGTGATGCTTCTTTGAAAGGAATTGGTTGTGTCCTAATGCAGAATGATTCGGTAACTACTTATGCTTCACGTCAATTAAAACCTCATGAGTTAAGTTACCCTACAAATGATTTTGAATTAACTGTTGTTGTTTTTGCTTTCAAAATATGGAGGCATCATTTGTATGTAGTAAAGCGTGAAATATATACTAATCAAAAAAGTTTGAAGTATATATTCACTAAGAAATAATTAAACACGAGACCAAGGATATGGATAGAATTAATCATGGATTATGATTGTGCGATTCATTATAATCCAAGAATGGAAAATAAAGTTTATGATGCTTTGAGTCGAAAGAGTTATGCTACATTAACCATATTATGTTTAAAAAAAGATCCTTTGATTAATGATAAACTTTGGCATTGAAGTTGTTGGTGCAAGAAATTCCTTTGTTTTGTTTCAGGTGTTAGTGAAATCATACATAGAAGACATAATAAATCAACCTTAGAAAGAAGATAGTGAGTTTCTGAAAAAGGTAGAGTTGGTTTAGAAGGGTAAGTTTCCTAGATTTAACATTGATAAAGATTTTATTTTGAGGTTTGGGAAGAGATTATGTGTGACTTTTGATTCACAATTGAAGAAAGAGTTGTTATGTGAAGCTCGCAGTTCTCTGTTTTTAGTTCATAATGGTATTACTAAGATGTATAGATATCTTTAGGAGTATTACTGGTGGGATGGAATGAAAAGTGATACTAATAACTTTACTGTGAATTGTTTGACATGTAAACAGGTTAAAGCAGAACAACAGTTACTAAAAGGGATGCTTCAAAATTTACCAGTTCCAGAGCAGAAATGGGAAAATATATCCATAGACTTCACTGTAGGATTACTAAATACATCTCGAGGTAACAATGAAATATAGGTTATTGTTGATCAATTGACTAAATCTGCTCATTTTCTTCCTATTCTATATACTCTGTCTCTATATCAAATTTATCGGTTGTATGTTAAAAAGTTATTCAGGTTACATGGAGTTCTCCTCTCCATTATATCTTATCGTGATCCAAGGTTCACTTCTAACTTTTGGAAAGGCCTTCATAAGTCATTGGGTATAGAATTAAATTTTAGTACAGCTTTTCATCCACAATTAAATGGGCAGTCAAAATGAACAATTTAGACATTAGAAGACAAGATATGATTTTACTCAATGGATTACTAGGGAAGTTGGGACCAACATATTTATTTGGTTGAATTTTCTTATAATAATAGTTTATATTATAGTATAAATATGTATCCATTTGAGTCATTATATGGGAAGCAGTGTCAAACTCTAGATTTTTAGAATGAAGTAGGTGAAAGGAAACTGATGGGACCAGAATTGGTAGAAGAGATGGCAGAAAAAGTTCAGGTAATTCAAAATCACATGAGAACAACATAGAGCATGCATAAAAGTTATGCAGATAACCAAAGTAATGATCTTTCTTTTGAGGTAGGTGATCATGTCTTTCTCAAAGCTTCTCCATAGAAAAGTGTAATGCGTTTTGGTAAGAAGGGAAAGATGAGTCCAAGGTTCATTAGACCCTATTAAATCCTATATAAAGTTAGATCAGTTGCATACAGAGTCGATTTAATCCATGTTTAAATATATTTAAATTTTATAGTTATTATGGAAAAACCTTTATTCCTCTCATCGTACATCAAACAAGAAACAAAAGAATCATTCATGCATATGTGTGGACTGCCGCCTCCATGTAACGATGTATTTTTTTCATCACCACCATTAATTTCTTGTTATTATGATGGATATAATGTTTATATATTATTTTTATAATATAATTATGCTTATTTATTTATATGATATATTCTCACACTTTTATGGTTCCATCCAGTGGAAAATGGAAGTATCATTCATATGTATGTGTGAACTACTGTCTCCATATTGTGATGAGTTCCATTTTCCATCACCACATCACATGGATAGAAATAATGAATTATTTATTGAAAATATTTTATATTTATGATTTAATTATGATTTAATTATGATTAAATATTATCAACCTTTCTTTTCTTCTATTCATCATAAAAGGAAAATAATATTAATGCGTATGTACAGACTACCATCTCTATGAATGATGTATTTTATTTTTCTATTAACACCAATAATGGATAGTTATAAAAATATATATAATGAATAAATATGATAATAATAAAATTTATAAGATTCATTATATGATGAAACTATGATAAGGATCCAAGGATTAAAACTACCAACTCAAAACTTAAATGAGATATGAAAAAGTTAACACCCAAAAACAAAAAATTTAATAAACAATTATCAATAAACAATTGTTGAAATGTTATATGTGTATATGAAATTATAATTATGTATATTTTTTTGGTATATAAGTATAATAAACTAAATTTATTATATAATAAGTTAGATTGATTATGAATCAATTTGGACTTAAGGTAAGGGTTTTCTCATCATACTTTTATTTCTGAGAGAAATATTCCATATTCAATACTTGTTTCTTTCATGTGGTGTATATAATGACCCTTTGATATGTTATATAATGAATTTATATATTCATTCTATTTAATTTTATTTATTTATTTATTTCATGGGGGTTATGATTCAAAAATAATCGAATCTGTGGGGATTTTATGTCCCAATCACAATGTTTACTGAGATTATTTATGCTTAAATTGCTTTTGATGAAATTATATGATCTATATCTCATAAACCTCATTTATTTTATTCTACTATGGTTATTTATATATATTAAAATTTTTCCTTTCATTTTACTCTTTTTAAGTAGTCAAAATTTAGAAAGAATGTTTTTATAGAGAATTGACTTTGTTTCTTTATTTAGTTGGGAATATTTTTCCTCCATGATCATATTTTCTTTAAAATGTTTTCAATAATAATTTTACTATTCTATAATGATTGATTAAATTCATTTTTAACCATTCTTGAATTTCAATTTTTTTTTAAAATAATACAATTTTTTATTTTCCTAATGAGATAATTTTTATGAAAGGTGTGAATAAAATATTTTTTTTACATTTACCATCAAACGTTTTCCCACTATAATGTATACTATTTTATTTTAATATTATTTTAAAACTATTCATGTTTATTTTAAAGTATTTTTTTCCTAATATTCTGTAATTTTTTAGATTTTAAATAATTTATTTCAAAGTTAAAAGCTTATTTTCCTCAAGAAATATTCGAGTGATATTTTAAATGTTTTTTAATCTATGAAAAAAATCCATTTATTTCACTTATGATTAATTGGGGATATGATCCAATGAAACCATATTTATTCTTTCTCTCGATGGTTTATGATTGTAATTAATACATGTTTATGTGATTTAATTTATTTTCCATTGGTTAAGCTATGAAAAAATGATTAATGTTTTCATGATCTTGTGGAATAAATATGAATGGATTATGCTTATGTGACAAGTGGTTTTGTTATATCCCTCTAATGAATTGGTTAATTATTAATATTTTTTAATCTCAATGGGTACATGGGTGGTTATCCCAAAACTAAAAGAGAGTATATATATGGTTAGACCTAGCCCATAGTAGGTAGATAGGTGGTTATCCGAAGAATAACATGTGATGAATGTCTTGATAGGTAGACTTAACATACAAATTCTATGATTATGATCATGCCACACTTTTTTGACACTCTCTATGACATATTTGTAGGCCAAAGTTATATTCTCATCGATCATGATATTTGATTATATTATGATTCATGTATTTTGAATTGCCAAATATTTGTTCCATGTTTCATGATTACGATCTATTAATTATTGGGAATGATTTTTTAATGTTAATCTAATGATATCATAAACTTATACTTATATTATTCTCACTTATGATCATAAAATTTTATCTCCCATGTTTACCCTTCATAGGAATTTAAGCTCACTCCTTCTTATGTTTCAATTTCCTCAGGTTATAAAGAATTATGTTAAATAATTTATGTGTAGATAATTTTATGGTAGATGTTGAAGAATTTTCATGGAATAAGAAAACATATGTATTATGAGAAAATTTCTCAATTTGAGACATGAGTAGTGTTATGAAATATTTTTTCCTAATTCTATAAAAATATTAACCTAAAAAGGACTTAGGGATGATAATGACTTAATATTACCTTTAATTTTGAAATAGAAAAAATTGGGGTTTTTATTGGTATCAAATATAATATATAAAGAATATATGTTTTAGAACTAAATCACGGGGCACAAGTTTGGGGATTCTATAAGAACCAAACTTTAAGAAGTTGGTGTCTTCTATAAACTAGATAGTAATAATGGATTTATTTACTATATACATAGATGGGAATTAATTTATTATGAATTTAAAGGAATATATGAATGTTTTTGATGGGTTACCCATAGTTTTTACTTTAAGGGAAACTAACATATGCATTGCCTTGCATTACAAATGTGGAATTCAAGTTTTATTAAGTGTAATGATGTGAACCCTTGTGGTGTTCCTAAAGTATATAGACCAAATCATTCCTTAAGATAGTTTATAGTTGAATTTTTTAGGTGTTACGAGATTTTCATACCTTACCAAGATAGTATTAGCTCTATAATAAACTCCTGTAGTGTGATCTAAATTTAGGGAGTAGCATTGACCATCATAAATTTGAAGATGTGGTAGTCAATGAGATTAGAGTGGCATATTAGTGTCATCATGGTTGACACTTCTAGTACAACAATATATGTCTGGATGATAGAGGAGGGGCATGAGAATATAGATTTTGAGCAGTTGATTCTTACTTGGATAAGGAGATTCTTCCCACCTTTGATAGATATTGGTGGCCCCAAACTCACTACTACAAAACTGGCTTTAACAGTGCTAGAAATAGCATTTATCAGTGCTAGAAAAGCTCTGACAATGTGAGAGATGTTAAAATCCTAAGAATTTTATAATCATTGAAAAAGCGCTGATAAAGGGGTCAATTATTATCACTAAAAAATAACTGGTAAATAGGGCCTTTATCAACTCTTTTAAAATAACTGATAAAAGACTAATTTATCAGCGCTTTAATTTAGAACCACTAATGGAACCCTTTATCAGCACTTATAAAAGAGCTGATAAAGGTCATATTTATCATTTCTTTTAAATGCACTAATAAAGGGACATTCTATAGTATGTTGTTATAGCACACTACAACACCACTATAGTATGCTGTAACATCACACTACAGCACTAGAAACACACCAAAAACACATCAGATATCAACAAATACAAGTCCCAATACATAATTTAAATGAAATTAAATTTACAATATAAATACCATAAAAAATAGTATATTATATACATTTCAAACATTTATTTATAAAATTTAAAAAATAAAAATTATTACATACATTAAAAAACAATCTTAAATGTCAATGTTACCGTGATTTACATTGAATTTCTTTGTTGAACTGCAAAAATTTCATGAGTAGTTTCAAACAAACCACCTCAACTCGAAAAAAACAATCCACCACTATATAAGAAAAAATTATTATGAGTAATACTAGAAAGAAATAAATTAAACATAAATATGAAATAATACATTAATTTTAAGGACAATGATTTTATTGTGCAAATATCAAGATTAGATATGTAATTGAGTAGTGGAGGGGACTTGATAGAAAGTGATAAATGTCAACACTACAAAAGTGAAAGGTTTTGTGAGAAAAGAAGTATGTAGAAGTTTCGGTGTAAAAAGGGATGAATGATGGATAGAACACCCAAAATCGAAAAAAATAATGCACCTATATATAAAAAAATTATTATTTGAGTAATACTAAAAAGAAATAAATTAAACATACATATGAAACAATACATTAATTCTATGGACAATGATTTTCCCATGCAAACATCAAGATTACCTCTGTAATTGATCAGAGGCATCATCGTTTCTCTTCCTACAAAGGTAGTATATGCAACTTGAAAGAAAGTGATAAATGAACTATTGTAGGGTTGAAATGATTTTAAGGGATAAAGAGCATTAAATTTGAACATATCGCCCACAAATCGAACAAAAGAATCCACCTGTATAAGAAAAAAAATTATTATGTGAGTAATACTAAAAAGAAAGAAATTAAGAATACATAGGAAAAAATACATTAATTATATGGATAATGATTTTATTGTGAAAAAATAAATATTACCTCTGTAATTGAGTAGAGGAAGTGTTGTTGCTCTTCCTGAAATGGTAGTGAAGGTAACATGAAAGAAAGTGATAAATGTACCATTGTAGGGGTGAAAAGGTTTTAAGGGAGGAGCATGAAAGTTGGACAGAGCACCCCCAACTCGAACAAAAGAATCAACATGTAGAAGAAAACACTTATTATTAGAGTAATACTAAAAATAAATAAATTAAAAATACATATTACAAAATACATTAAATCATTAGACAATGATTTTACTATGAAAAAATAAATATTACCCCTATAATTGAGCATAGGAAACATCATTGCTCTTCCTGCAAAATAATTGGAGGTAACTTGAAAGAAAGTGATAAATGCACAACTGTAGGAGTGAAAAGGTTTTAAGGGATAAGGAGCATAAAAGTTGGATAGAGCTCACCCAACTCAAACAAAATAATCCACCTGTATAAGAAAACAATTATTATGTGAGTGATACTAAAAGGAAATAAATTAAACATTAATATGAAATAATAAATTAATTTTATGGACAATGATTTTACTGCGAAAACATTAATATTACCTCTGTGATTGAGCAAAGACAACATCATTGCTCTTCTTATAAAGGAATGGCACATGGATAGAAATCTTCTAAAAAAATGAACTATATAAGGAATAATGAAATTTAAATTGATGTTCCCTTATATAATTTTTTGGTAAAATAGAGAGATTATATCATAAAATTACCTTTGTATCTGTCCATAAGGTTTCCTTCATTATAGTTTATTCTTATGAGGGATTGGTGACATAATAATGTGTAGAAGAAAATTTCTTCATGAGTAGTCAAACATTTAATTTAGATTATATTAATATAATAAAGAACATATAATATTATGAGGAATATAATAATATATTAAAAAACAACTTTATATTCTCATTAAACTATCTTTATTTTTTAAGGGTTTGGAGGATTTAGTTCCTCTTTTGAGAATAAAAATCTCATATTTGTTGTACCCTCTAAGGTACAAGACATTGTCTACAGTGGGAATGACATGAAATGATTGTGATTTCCCAATGAAAGGGTCATCATCGATTGAGTTTTCATCTGACTCAACATTTGTTTTAGTCACTAGTAGAAAAATCAACCAATTCTGTTTTGTTGGATTAGAGATATAAAATACTTGCACTGCTTGTGATTCTATCATGAAAGAATCTTCCTTTTCCCCTTATACACTAAAATTCACCTTAAAAAATCCCATTTCATCAACTTTCAGTACATTGACATTGTCAACTCATTTTCAATGGAAATGCGTTACATGAAATTTTTTATCCAACTCATATATCTATTCGATAATGCCAAAATATGACATATTTTTATAAATTGTATTTATATCCTTGGAACCAGATATGTGCATCTCTTCAGCCATAAGTGTAACACCACTTTTTTACATCGTATTGAAGTCATCATGTTCTTTTTTAGAATTCATAACCATTGATTTCAAACCCAGTGTAAGATATAAAATTTGTATTCTATCCTATGGCTAGACATTGAAGTCATTTGGTAGTTGAATTCAGATTTTCAAATAACTAATTATAAATTTGATCTTTGAACAATCATATAAACTATTGATTATGTGTATCTGATATCCATCTTTCATCCCTTGATGGATTTAAATATTTAATAATTTCTTTGTGGGATTCAATTTATGGATCAAAATTTTTACTATTATGTAATATGTAATATATAAAGATGTGCTTTCTCCCACTCTGTCAAGGTAATTGTAACAACATCTCTTCCATAAATCCTTTCGCCTATAAGGCGTTCTCTATGACGAGACATTGGGAGACCAATGCATTCAACATCTGATAGGTAATTGGTATATAATTCAATATCTTCTTCAAGAATATATCATTCTTCAATACAACCTTCTGGCTGACTTAGATTCTTGATATACCCTTTCAAAATATTTATATACCATTCAATGGGGTAAATCCATCTGTAATGGATAGGATCACATAGTTTAACATTTCTGACCAAGTGAACCATTAGGTGGGACATTATATCAAATAATTATGGTGGGAAGAACATTTCTAATTCATATAATATGATTGGAATCTTCTTATTCATGTTGGGAAACTTTGTCAGGTCTATAACTTTACTGCATATGGATTTGAAAAAGAAGTAGAGTCTGGTTAATGTCTATCGTACATTTTTAGGCAGAATGTAATGGAAAGAATCAAGCATTAAATCTTGCATCAAAACATGACATTCGTGTGATTTTAGTCCTTAAAACTTAAAATTAGTCATTTACATGAAATTATTGATATTTGATTAATAAACTTGTGGAAGTTTTACACTCATAAGGAAAAAGAAAAATTACATTTTTTCCTTTCTAGATAGAGTGTAAGCTATTGGTCGAAGAAAAGTCCACCTTTTACCCTTCACTGGTACCAACTATTCCCTCATCCCCATTTCAATCAAGTCCAACCTAGCCTTGATACTATCTTTTGTTTTTCTAGGAACATTTAGTAACGTGCCAATAACACTATAAAATAGTTTTTTTTCTACATGCATGAGATCTAGAAAATGTCTAACATACAATCAATTCCAATATAACAATTCAATAAAAATTTATCTCTTCTTCCAATCTGATTTTTTAATGTTTTTCTAAAATGGTTTACCGAAAACAGTGTCAATCTCTTTTATGTTTTTATAGTTGATAACTCATTGTTAGAGATAGTGTTGTACCTTTTTTGATATTCCCATGGAATGCTGTCATCCAAGATTAGTATTTATGTCATCGAGGTAAAATTTTTTGATTTCCTAAAAACAAAGTCTTAGAGGAATGTTTCAACCGAACTAAGTATGTTCATTTTTTAAAAGTGGGATGCCCCAACATTCCTTTAAATCTATAGCATGATAAATTTCCATAAGTAGGTAAGTCATTTATCATTCAATACAATATGACCCTCAATGTGAATTCTTCACTTCTATGAGCATCATACATTGTAACAACTATATCACACACCAATTTTAGATCTTCAATCAATGGATCCAAATAGACATCAATATCATTATTGGGTTGTTTTAGTCCAGATGTAAGCATAGAAAACATAATTTATTTGCGCTTCATGCTTAACCATAGAGGAAAGTTATAATTTACCAACATAAAAGTCCATGTACTATGAGTTCTACTCTATACACCAAAATGATTTTTCCATCTTTAAATAACTCAAGAAAGTTTCTCGGATCATCTCCAAATTTAGGAAACTCATAATCAATTTTCTTCTATTGAGGAGAATCTATTGGATGAATTAGTCTCCCATATTTAATTATTTTGTATTCATGCCATGTTAATTGCCTTGTGTTTTACTAACATCCATATAGTATTCTAAATCATGTAATGATATAAAATTACTATACAAATTTCAAAGGAATTAATTCATTTTTCTTGTATCGATCTGCGCCACACTTATGGCATTTGATGAGTGATTCATGGTCCTAACAAAACAATATGAAATCATTTGGACAAGCATGTAGTTTTTTAGAGATCATTACTATTTCATGTAACATTTTTTAGAATCATATGTTCGAGAAGGTATTTCATTTTATTCTGGTATCATATCTTTTAGAAGACCAAGTAGTTCTGTAAATTAGGTGTCACTCCATCCATAGCCAGGTTTAAAATTATATAACTTCAATACAACTGACAATGTTGTGTATTTAGTACAACTGATATACAATGGTTTTGTTGGAACAAGTATTTAACTCCAAAAACAACTTTGGAAAATCACAAAGGTCATCTTCAAATTTCTATTGTCATTTCTTCTATGCAATCTCCATCATCTTTTACAAAGGTATTTATATCAAATGATTCATAAACTATAGTATCATCCCAATCGATTTCCATATTCTATTTTTTCCTTGTGTTTAGTCCAAAATTTATAGATTTGATCTATTATGTGACAAATAAAATGTTCTTCGAACTCTTCCTGACTAATTTTTCTTGAATAAAAACAATGTAAACATGTATAAAGGATTTTAGAAGGTTCATCTAAATTATCTATTGCTAACTTGAAAAACTCTTTAACACCATATTCATATTCATTCGCCAAATGATTATCATGCATCCAGTTTTAGTTCATATCCATCCTATTGGGTTCACAAAAGATTAATTTTATACAATATATAAATAAATAATCATAAGATATTCATTATCAAAAGTTAATGTTATAGAAAATTATAATAAGGGAAATATGGATCATTTCTACTAGAATATCTAAGCATCAAGATATTCCAAATCCAATAATAAGGGCTATTGAAATTTAAAAAAATAGAGGGAGATAATGGTAGATAATAAATGATATTATCACTAAACTTTATAGTTATAAACTAGAAGATGGATAGTGTAATGACCCTAGCTTGAATTACCCAAACAACACCTGGTCAGATCATCTAATGACCTCTAACAAACCTCAAAGTCACTAAATTTTGGGTTAAACATTGGGTGTCAAAAACCATAAATGGGAGTTGGTCCCCCCCAAATAGAAATAATTAGTACCAGAGGTTGATCAAAATTCTAGCATGACCCTTGGGGTCAATGGATATACATGCCCAAAATCATCATTACCCGATATAGGCATACCTATTAGACAAAAAACTATGGAAATAAATGATGCAATAGAAATATAGAAACACATGCATGTCACACCTGTATAAAAACTCACTCACTTATAGTCTATAAGAAATATCAAATCGATAAAACCTAATATTCAAATGTAACATGAACTAAAGGCACCATAATTACTCAAAAAGTGAAGGCTTGATGTGATAAAACCTCACGTGATTAACTAGGGATGGACCCTTTGAATATACTCCATAAGAAAACTAAGGACCATATTAAATTATAAGAGGAACTAGATCCTATGATACATATAACCAATAGAGAAACATATATCAATCCCCTAACTTGGTTCAAGAAAAATAGAATCTAAAGTTGCATGTCTACTGGGGGGTCTATGAAATGTGTCAACATATATATAATCATTAGGGAACCACCAATGTGCCTCAAATTAGTTGTCAATAAATAAGAATATAAATGAAAATTTCTACACATTTATATACATATATGAAAAAATTATTTAGTAAGAAGATATAAAACATAGAAGTAAAAAAACAATGAATAAATCCATGGTTTAGTGTTAGATATAAAGAACAGATCATATAGTGGTAGTCAATAAAAACAACAGACCACAAATCATTCCCTAAACAACGGATCATAAAAAAATCATAAACAAAAAATCATAAAAAAATCATAGAAGAATAATTCAAAAAAGAAACAAAAAATACACAAAGAAAATCGGAAGGCCTACCTTACTATGTTGAAGAAAAAATGTGAAAATCTGTAGATATTAGAATAGATGTTAGGAGGCAACCGAGTAGTGTGAGTCAACATTCGATTCATTAAGGATGAGTGATGACAGTGGGTGGCTTCCTTAGAAAGCATCTATATCACGACAAGTTCGAAAATGGTTTGGTTTTTTAAAATAGATCATGACACTTTTATCAGTGCATACCAATAAGCGCTGATAAGGATCCCATTTATCAATGCTTATTTAGCACTGATAAAACTAATCTTTATCAGTGCTAAACTTATGGTGCTGATAAATCCACAACTTTATCAGCGCAAAAAAGCATTGATAAATATTCTTTTATCAGCGCTTATTACTGAAGAGTTGTTAAAGGATTTATATTTATAATTATAAATAAAAAACTCTAAATATTTATAAATACTTAATAAAAATATATAAATAAAAATATAGTAAATATATTTCTTTTTGAATATATTTATTATAATTTTATAATTATTTATTTATAATTATAGATTTTTTTTAAAAAATATTATTTATATCATTATATATATTTAAATAATTATACATATATATATTTAATAAATATATGTAAATATAAATATAATAAATATAATAAATATATTCATTATTTATGTAAATTTATTATAAATTTAATAATTATTTAAATATACATAATTATTTATTTTTAATTATATAAATACTTTTTAAAAAATATATATTTATTTATAATTATAAATATATAATTGTATAAATATATTATTTTATAAATATATAATTGTATAAATATAGTAAATGTACATTTATAAATATATTTATTTATAAATATTTTTTTACAAATATTTTTTTAACATTATTAATGAATATCTAATATTGAGTGCATGCATATATGTATAAAATGAGTGAAATTGAATAAATTAAGAATATAGGTACACTTTAACAATATTGAAAAAATAGAGAAGTTATGTGTGTGTTCATATTTTATGTAAAAATTCATTAATTATATGTATATATGAAATCAATATAACACACATTTGATCTATATTAAATTGAAAAATGAAACGACATTCAATTATATGTCGAGTGTTATTCCATTAGTCAATATTTTTAATTCATTTTAATTTTTAATTATATACCATTATTCAATAAATATATGACAATTTAATGTAAAGTGGATAAATTTTTTGTAATATATAATCATATTTATATACATTAATATATATCTATATATTTAATATATACAGTTTCATAACATTAATTATCATAATTATCAAATTAATTTTTATAATATTTATTAATGTATAATCAATCAACTCATTTTTATAAATAATTATTTAATTAATAAATTTTGTTAATATTTTTTTAATAAACACATTTTATATTTTATATTTATATAATTATTTCATTTTATCAGTTCTTAAAATGCATTGATGAAAGAAATATTTATCAGCACTAAACATAAAGTGCTGATAAAGTGTACCCTTTATTAGTGTTAAAAACAAAGAACTGATAAAGGATACCCTTTATCAATGCCAAAAATAAAGCACTGTTAAAGAATACCTTTTATCAACACTAAAATTAAAGCACAAATATATGTTTTCTTTATCAGTGCTAAAATAAAAGTGCTGATAAAATGTTAAATTTATCATCACTTTCTTTAGCGCTGATAAATATTCCATTTATTAGTGTTTTCTTCTAGAGATAATAAATAACAGCACTACTAAAGGTCTATCTTGTTGTAGTGAATCTTATCTTATGTGAGAGAGGTTAAAATGGTGATATTGTTTTAATGTTATTTTATAAGAAAATGTTATCAAGCGATGGACCTGAAGTATTTCATTGAAGGTGGGGATCACTTCATCCACTCCCCACATGGTTAGTGGTTTCCTCTTAGTATTCATATTAAATATAGCGATGGAAATCTTGAGAATATATTACCTAAGTAGAGGTTGGCCCTCTATGTGGTATGTCTAGCTTTTAGGAGTTTCCATCACATGGAAACTATTTCTATGTGGTGGAGGGTGGGTTTTCTTGAGAGGTTGTGTTTTTCAATCACTTTATTTTGGAAGGTTTTATCCTATGTTTTAGAACTGAAAGAGCATGATCATATGAATTTTCAAGACCATCCACTTTATATTATCATGGATTTGTCTACCCGATGGGTAGTGGTGTGATGTAGAGAATTTTTTGGAGGTTGTTTTGGTTTCCTGATGTTCTCATCAGTAGATTTCATAAAAGAGCAATGACAACATAAACATGATATCTTCAATAGTGGGTATGTAATTTCTGGATATTGAGATAGAGATGGAGAATTTCAATGAATTTTTAAGAAGTTATTTGGAAATAAGGCCCATGTTTCCATTTTTACCTAATATGGAAACATTATTTAATGTTCATTAATAGTAGGAGATGGTAGAAAAACCAATATAAGTTCAGATGATAATGACTCCTTGAAACTCTTCTAGATTTACTGTATGATATTTTTAAAGCACTCAGTGATGAAGTGTAACATAGATGAGTTTTTCTAATATAAAAAATATTAATAATTATTTTTAAAGGTGGGTAATGAAGTTCTCCCACCTATGGAAACATTGATATCAAACCATTCTAAGGATTATTTTAATGGTTAATGGTTTTGTTTCATCACATAATGATGGGAGATATTTGAGTATGAAGGCTTTCAAATTCTCCCATAGTTTGGATTGATGTTCATAAAACATTATTGCTTTGATATGAGCTTCATTAGATATTCTTAATGATGTAAAAGGGAGTTATATTCTGAGGGCGCAGTGTACCAATCATTCTTAGGGATGTACCCATAATGATAAAGGAAGTGCCTATGAAGGTGGAATGTTTTCTACACATGATTATTTTAAGACATTCCTTATTAAATAACTCTAGTTGTTTTATTTTTAGGGATAAGAAGGTTTGATGGTGGAGAGGAGGTAGAGAATACAATTTTTCTGAGTCAAGACTTAACTAAATATTGAGATTTAGAGTCTTGAGACCTATTCAGGGGTAAAATGGTAAATTAACCCTAATAGAAGAACTTAAATTTTTTCTAGATGGTTTTGTTGATCTTGGGGTGTAGTGTTTACCTCTTGGATAAGATTTAGTGAGGTTCTAAGCATATTGAAATTTAAAGGGTATTTGATATTTAACAATTAAATAAATATTTATCAAGTGAGTATGACTAGTGATATCCTAGAGACTATTGATTTTTTATTTCAAAATTTTATAATATTCATATAATATTTTCAAGGTTAGTTGCTGATCAATTTAAGAGTTTTGTGTGTCATAGCGTCTCATAAATAAAATATTAAAAATAAAATATTATTTTTTCCCCGACACACACATTTTTAATGACTGAATTATATCTCACAAATTGAGTGGATAATGAGGATTCTAAGTTCACCATTGAGTATGTAATGATGGATTTACCCTAGGGTAAACATAATTTTTAGTTCGCACCTCCATCCCCTAGGATAGACTGTCGTGGGTATCACTTTTTTAAATTAAAATTATTTATGATTTGTCTGCAAACCCCTGTTACATATCCATTTAAAGATCTTTATGCCCTTAATTAGAGTTTTGGGATAATACCAAATTAGAGGAAGAAGATAGTGTGAGAAATTCATATATTTAGAAGTTGACAGATGCATTTATCGAGGAATCAACATCGTAATCTAACACCGACACAATATTTACCAAAGATCATTCCAAATGTTGGTTTGGATCATTATTTCTATATTTTTGATCTATTATTGTGATTAATATTCTAGATATTTTAATTTTTTTTTTATCAAAAATCACATTTCTCCACCAAATTATAAATTTCTTATTATATAAATTTTTTTATTCTCATAGTGTTCTTCACTATTAGTGGATTCACACCCAATAAACATGGATATGCTATGAAACAACCAAAAATATCCTCCTTTATATGATATTTCTTTGATATTCTACCTATTATTTCTCTATGCATTCATCATCAACGTTCTCTATGACTAAAAAATTGGAAAATCATGATCTGAATAGATGATCAATCGATATTTGGGTTCGCAAGAAATCAATTTGCATACCGAGATGAAGTCCAAGTATTGTGAAAGGATTATTAAGTGATTATGGACCATTATATGGTGTCGTGAGGTGAATTACCTAAGTTTAGTGACATTGTGGGGTGTCCGGGCTACTTGAGAACCAATTATAAATAGTTTTCATGGTGGAAAATTATTTGAAAATGACCAATAGAGGCATGAAAATAATGAAATAGGCCTTTGCTGAATATTTTGGCTGAAATTGTGATGAGAACGGTGAAGAAGACATGATTCCCGAGTGGATGGTGTTTCTGGGTTTGGTTTCATTTATTAGATGACATGTAGTTCATGAAACACATGACATGTGTCTCCCTCTAGGACACTGGAGCTTTGTTAGGATAAGTTTCAAAAATCGTGTACCTTGTATAAGAGTAGCTTGAATATAATTCTACATGTTTGAGATTATGTTATGTGTCTCATAGGATCTACACACCATACCACTAGGGGCATGCCGTGTATGTCAATATAACTAGACCATATGTTTCATGGTTAGATGCCGAAGGATGTTAGTAAGGCCTCTACACATTGTACCCTATGTGGCACACACCATGTATATTATCCACTACATGATTTGAAGTGAGGAGGTAGAAATCATGTAACTGTCCGAAAATTCCTTCTATTAGTAAAATAACTCATGCTTCACAATGACTGTTTTATTACATTTTAAAATTGATGCACATAGAAATACTATTATATTTCATAGGAATATTAAACATCATGAAATAATATTTTCTATAATAAAAAATTATATTATAGGGTGATAAAAACTAAATAATGGTGAAAAAACAAAGGAAAACTCTATAGGTTTGAATTCTCCCATGAAGGTCACTATTTCCATAAAGACTATAAAAAGAAAGAGAAGTGATTGGAATATGATACACATTATCAAGGGAATTTTAGAACCTTTGTATGTGATGTAGTGAATGATGAGGTATGAGAATATTTCAATTTATATAGTGTGTAAAAGACAATGTGACCATTAAGATCTGATCGTTACATGATCATTACCCAATCGTTGTAATGTGAATATTATATGACTATTGGAATATAATAATACTAAATATAATAGTAAAATATGATTTTAAAAATAAATTAACAAATAATGTAATTATATTTTAAATATGTTATTATATGTCCTTATACTCTATGAATAAATACATTTCATAATATAAAATTCAGAACTCTTGTAAGTGAATAGTTAATATGTTCCCCTTTAAAAATAATATTTTATATAAAATATATAATTTTTATTTAAAAGAATTATTTATTATATTTAGGAAATAATTTTGATAAAATTACAATTATATTTGAATTTAGCATGTCAAAATTAGGTTAAGGTGAAATTTTGATAATTTTTTCAGAATAATTTATTTTTTAATGAATTGAAAAAAACACAATTATTTGTTTTCTGCATGTTTTTTGACCTAAAAAATATAAAATATTAATTAAATAACTAATATATGTGAATCTGTGATAAAAAATAAGTTATTTTTTAATATAATGTATTTTAATGAATTAAAATGATTTTCCAAACCAATAAATAACATTCCAAAGTCTAAAATGGAAATTAAGGTTTAAAAAAAATATTTTGTGGGAAAATTATATTCCCATGGAGAAATTAATATAAAATAATGGATTTCGGTTCTCAAATTGAAAAAATTCAAAAAAAACCTCTTTAATTTCATAAACCCGTAGCCAAAACCATGGGTGGGCCATGGAAAATGAATTTCCCAAAACTAGAATTCAAAAGTCTATATTTGAAAAATAATAAATAATTATCCTCAATTTTGTTTATAAATACTCACTTATACACTTCATTTCATTCACTCCCAAGTATATTATCATTCTCCTCCCTCTATTAGGAAATTACATATAAAGTAAGGGATAATCTTTCTCTTCATTTTCACTCAAGTACTTCCTCTATAGAAAGATTTATAATTTTGAAATTACCTTATTTATATAAATTTTCAATCATTCCATTACTTATATATTTATGTTTTATAAAGTGTAGTCTTTCATTCTCTCCTATCAACCCCATTCCATTACCAATTTGTTATACCTTTTATGCTGCTAAAATCATTTTTTTATTTTCTATAACACCCTCTTTCAATATGAATACCAAATCATATTTTCATTCAAGGATAATCATATAAATTTAATTGTACTTCATTTATTGAGGATTTCCATATATGGAACTCACATTCCCTTCACGTGGGGTTAAATTGTTGAAAGGATCATGCCTTTAAGCTCTTATGAACTCAATGATTTCTATTTGAAACCCACTATCATCCTCTAAGGTTTATTAATGAAATTATTTCTTATGATATATGATCATTTGGAAAACATAAATTTATACATATGAAGTGTGCACCCCGATATCACTTTAATGCATTGGGAAATGTTTTCATCTCATGAGATACCATGTATGGTGTACAGGCAGTTAACATACCACACTATGTTTTGATGTCTTATCAGCGAGCCTTAACTTATTCTTATGTTTTTAGGTTTTATGTTATTTTCACATTACTTATATGCCATGATCTTATGATATCATATTTTTTATTCCATGATTCCAAGTTATTATTCTCTTTTATGTTATCAAGATATTACATTTGTCTCATATATATCATGATTACTCTAATTATTCCCTTATTGGGCTTCATAATTGACCATTTTCCTTTATGTACTCCCTAGGATATCCCATGTAGTATTAGAATATCAATGGGATATAAGATCAAGTGATGGAGTTTAAATAAAGATTATGTTATTTTGTTTAAATATTTTATATTAAAGTGTCTAATCTTATAAAGACACTAAAACTCTAGATTTCTAGGTTGTGTTTGTGGATTATTATGTAAAAAATAATTCATAATGAGATACGGGTTGTTATATTCAAGTACCGCACTGGTACCACATACCATGTATCCCACCCCACTCGTTGTGTGGGTCAACATATACACACTATGTGGGTTGTAGTTAATGAATAAACTACCCCTGAGAGGTAACACACTATGAAACCCCATAGTACATGTCATGTAATTTTCTATCCTTGTCATATTTTCATTTCTCCTTGCATATGACTCAATTTTTTTTACATTAGTGGTTTATCCTAAGAATTTTTCCACTTAGAATAAAATGGTATACCCATCTTCAGTTCAAATGTATGATGTGAGGTAGTTCAAGAAATTTAGCTCCATAAGTTTGATGAATGGGATCAATGTGTGACATTCAGAGTAGACATAATGTCAATAAATCCCTTGGTAATGTGATGATGATAGGGAATGGGTACCCTTCATTCTTTAGGGATTTCAGTACTCTCCATCATGTCTTGGGTTCAAGTCCTATAGATCATGAAAGAAGTTAGCACTCTATTGGTATTTACAAGGTGTAGGTCCCCATAATGGATAATAGTTTTAATAATTCCCTCACTTATATGGGGTGAAAGTCATATACCCATTTAGTTTGGTACTCCCTTGGTTGATGGTTTTGCTTTTTCGAAGTTGATGTTTAATGATTCATGATGGATATTGGTGGTTCATGATGGTGGAAATTAACTTTATAGTCAGATATTTATCCATGAGTTCTTTTAGTGAGGAAGATATATCCATTTTTCTATGAACATTATGTTTAATGACCTTTTTAGATGTATAGTTTTTATGGGTTTTTGTCAATGTTGAGATATAATAACTATGTTATGTTTCATGCATGTGTTTTATATAGTTAAATTGTTCATATATACTCCTATTTATTTTGGGTATTTTATGCATCAATGATATGTGTCTATTATAGGTTGATATAGGTTAAGGTATCCCATATTACATGATATGCGTACTTGATGCTAGTCACAATCCTCTGTACAATTAGAGTTCGAATTGGGGTGAAAAAAGTAGCTTTCTTCCAACCCAAGTGGGACCCCGATGTGTCGGGTCATGTCATAGGTAAATAAACATGACAAAGTTATGAGGAAGGATTTAAATTTCTTGGGTAGTGTGAAGTTATATTGGGAGATTTAGACACTAGAAATGGATTTGGTGTATATATTAAATTCTAGTTAGTTGTTTTTGGAATGAGTGGATGATTTAGGGATTGTTTAAACAATTGGTTGTTATTTGTATGAGTGTTTGGTCATTATAGGTAAGTCTCCCACTTGAGGAACATACTGATCACCATGAATAGAATTAAACATTGTGATTTGGGTAATAATTATGGAAAAAAGTTTCTATATAGAGTGATTGTAGTAGGAAATTTCAATTAACCCTTCTAGGAAGATGAATTAATGGAAAATTTGGTGATGATATATTATAGGTTTGTTTTATGATGGGATTTTGATGAATGATCTAAAAGGGCTCAAGGATTTTGATGGGTAAGACTTTATAGAAATATGATTCCATGGTTGGTTAATTTGTTTTGTATTTTTTTGGTGATGGTTCCATTATCAGTGATATTTTCCTTAAGGATTATGGTATCAATAGAATTTCATTTTAAGTACATATTTGGGGTTGTATCCTTTGGTGTGTTAGTGTAACTAGGTTATGATGTGGATTAGGGTTAATATAAAGGGATAATACTTTATCATAACATGAATTAAAAGTTTATTGGGATAAATAATGTGATGGTAGTCACATACCATGATACATGTCACGACCTATCATCGGGACCCGTGCCGTGACTACCCCAAGCTCGCCTTCCATAGGCCAGGGGCTGGCGACTAGCACCAAAGGCATAAATCCCTAATCTGGGAAGGCATTGCCTTTATAAATAGTAAACATATACAACCAGAGTACAAGCAGAAGAAAACTCTAAGTAAATAATAAATACAAAAGAAGTGCTAGAAAGTACAAGGGCTAGAAATACAAACCCAACAGTAAAGTACAAAGAAAGGACAAACAGGTACAACTAAAAGACAAACAGCTGGAAGGTGTCTAGCAGCTCCTGGATCATCCACCATAGATCCTACCTAAAGGGTAGGTATAAATAGTCTCTTCAGTGCTCCATGTCCATTTGTCTCCTCCGGGTACCGACTCATCATGAGGTCCACCTCCGGGTACCATCCAGTCCTTGTAAAATCCGCCTCAGTCAACGCTGTCCATCGTCTGCATCCAATACAACAAAGTGCAGGCATAACCCGTGAAGGGGTGAGTATAACGATACTCAGTAGGGACTCCGAGACCCTCAAGGTCTCACAAAATCCACAAAGGATAAACCACAGTAGAAAGATACATTCAAGAAGTATCAACCAACCCTACTTAGGTATATGACCATACATATACCTAATTTATCAATCACAGTCCAGCTCCAACTCTCAAGCCCAAGAACAAACCATTCCACAAATGAAGTAAAGTCAATAACCACCATGATAATAGTTGAAAGACATGACTCAGCTCACACATGTATTCCACAATTGTAGAGAGATATAAATGATCAGATGTAGCCACTGGATCATCTAAGCTGTCAGACCCACACAAGATACAATCCAGCTATGTTGTCGGACCCACACATGATACAGTCCGGCTATCTCGTCTAAGCTGTTGGACCAACACAGGATACAATCCAACTATCTTGTCTAAGCTGTCGGACCCTCACAGGATACAGTCCAGCTAAGCTATTAGACCCACACAGGATACATGCCAGCTATCTCGTCTAAGTTGTCGGACCCACATAGGATACATGACCAGCTATTCTAGAGTAATAGAGATGATCAGATGTATCCACTGATTCATCTAAGCTGTCAGACCCACACAGGATACAGGCTAGCTACTCTGTCAGAACTGTCGAACCCACATAGGATTCCAGTACAATTGTCATCATCATCAAACCCATAGAGGATTCTAGTACGGTAGTCATCGTCACTGTGGAACCCACATAGGATTCCGGTGCAGTAGTCTTCACTGTCGAACCCACACAGGATTCCGGTACAGTAGTCGTCCCAGCCAGCTCTAGGGTTCCCGCACACATCACGCTTGATTCCGGGAGGGTCCGCTCCTCGAGCCAAGTGTTGATACATCAAATGTCAGGAAGTCTTGAGTTGATGTATCCTGTAGTTCCGTCTCATCATAAGGAACCCAACGCGACAGACGACGCGTCAATCAGACGCCCGGTCTGTGAGTTATTGGAATTTCCGTCCCAAGGGCCCGGTTGGTTTTTAGGCTCAAACCAACCTGACCATACTCCAATTACGTCCAAACCTCAATTGGAGTATGCAAAAATAACCGTCTCATCAAAAAGAAACCAATGTAGTTGATGGAATGTCAATCGGATGTCCGGTCCTTAAGTTATAAGCGTTTCCGCTCCGAGGGCCCGGTTGGTTTCAGGCTCGAACCAACCTGGTCATACCCAAACTTCGCCAAAAACTTTAGTGTGATATACCGAAATGACCGTCTCTATCCAATGACTCATATTAAACTGATGGTGCATCGATTGGAGGTCCCTATCTCAAGTTATGGGTGAAAACCCAAAAGAGGTCCGAAGAGGGGGGTCTGGGACTGGTCTGACCAGGCCCAACCCGCCCTGGGTCGGCCCGAACTGGGTCGACCCGACCTGGATCTATGTCTGGCCTGGTAGGGCGTGGCCCGGCCTGGCGGCTGCGGCTCTACATGTGTGAGGGAAGCCCAGCCCGGCCCGCACGGCAGGCGGCCTTGCTCGCGCGGCAGGCGGCACAGCCCGTGCAACAGGCGGTCCGGCCCACGCGGCAGGCGGTCCGGCCCGAGCTGCATGCGGCCCGGCCCATGCGGCAGGTGTCCCGGACCGTGCGGTAGGCCGTCTGGCCGCGGCTCTGCCCAGCTGGCCGAGCACGTAACGCACTGGGCACGGAGCAGGGGGTGTTCTTAATGGGGGCGCCAGGCTGGCGCCGCCCGACCTCCCCGGAACCCGCACGCGGGTTCCGCTCCACCGCCGCAGCCGGTGCCACAGCGGCCTTCCACAAGCGGTGCACGAGGGGCGCCGACTCCCCCAGGTGAACGGCCGGTTCCAACCGCGGCCTCCGGTCGTCGGTGACCCACGCCGCCACGCTCTTTCACGGGCCACCAGAGTCGTTCTGGTGGTCAGTTTTGCCTCCCGTTTACGCCTATTGCCTCGTCGTGTCTTGCTCTTCACTACGATGGCCTTAAAACATCGTTTCCCTTCTATTCACCCATTGCCCAACAAACCACGCATCGCAGAACAAATTGAAAGATGGTACGAACTTGTTCATTAGCCCGTACCCACCACGTTAGGGGCTCAAACAATTATCCAACATATAATTTCCCAACTACAAGGGTGTAATTCACATATATAAAAATTATACAAAAAACCCTACCTCATTTTTTACATTTCACGTCGACGTGCCGCGGAAGATGGATGTCATGGAACTCGGGCATCGCGGATGACATACGTCGTTCTGTCAACATCGGAGGAAATAACGTTGTCGTTGGCGGTGTCCTTTGCGGGCAGCATCCTCTCCCTTGATGCGGAGGAAGATGTTGAAGACGTCCTTCGTGTTCTTCATGGGAATAACTCTTTCTTTCTAATCCTCCAAAACCTCCCAAGGTAATATGTCCAACCAAAATAAGAGAATATCACCCCTCCTTTTAATATTGGAAAAAATGAATTCAAAATAATTCAATCACTCTAAATTAATTAATTAAGTTGATTCAATTAATTAATTACATGTAGTTGGGAAGAACTTCAAAGGTCTCAAAAATTAATTACATGGGTGTGTTGGTACTTTAATGGGAAGTACAAAAGTTTAATGGAGATCAAGGGTTTGATGTTCGTGTCGGCCCTACCTATAGTTATATCCTATCATGAGAGGTTAGGGCATGGTGGGCCCCACCCCTAACCTCCACCGAGAGACTTTAACCACCATCAAATTAAAAATGTGTTTCACACACAATTTTATTTAATTTTTTAATTTAAAATAGTAACTCCAAATAATAACTTCCATTCACGTTGAAACGCAAATGCAGTAAAGGTCCTCTTAAGTGAATACCGGCGCTGCGAGTTCATCGGTGTCCTCAGATTTCAATTCCAAGCACCGGTTCGAAAGATAGAAAAACCCGCACGTATGTTTACTTAATGTACCCAAACAAAACTTCAGAAATTGATTTCGGCCACACCGGGCCTCAGAATCAGGAAACTTCAGAAACTACAGACTCGTAAAAATCCAAAGAATTTAAGAAAAAAATTTCCTTTAAATTTCCGGGTCTTTACATTACCCCCACCTTAGGGCTTTACGTCCCTGTAAAGCTACAACACACAATAGGGAAACAAATGGGGGTACTGAGCACGCATCTGAGCCTCCCGCTCCCATGTGCTCTCCTGGAGGGTCCCGTGCTGCCAGAAAATGCGCACCAGAGGAATCGACTGTCCACATAGGACCCACTCCCGTCGATCCTCGATCTCCAATAGGACCTTCGTGAATATCGCCCCATCATCGATGTCCAGCTCCCCATGGTCGATGATGTGGGACGGATCATGCACATATCTTCTCAATTAAGATACGTGGAAGACATCGTGCACTCAGTGAAATCTGAGGTGGAAGGGTCAAGCAGTACGCCACCTCTCCTACCCTGACGAGGACCTGTAAAGGTCCAATGAATTGTGAAGATAACTTACCATCTTGGCCAAATATCCGTAAACCTCATCAAGGTGATACCCGTAGAAATACGTGGTCGCTATCCTCGAACTCCAGAGGTCTCCGTCTCCTGGATGTACATGGAAGACCCATCACAAAGTCCATGGATATCTGATCTTACTTCCACTCTGGGACCTCCAAAGGCTGAACCAAGCCTGCTGGTACCAGGTGCTCCGCCTTCACTTGCTGACAAGTGAGGCATCGTGAGACAAACTCTTCCACTTCCTTCTTCATACCTAGCCACTAGTGCTGTCGTCAGAGGTCTTGATACATCTTCACCACTCTAGGATGTACCGCTAAAGAAGATGTGTGGAACTCCCTCAACACTACCTCCTGAAGTGCAACTGGTAGCATGGTATGTCCTCTGAAGAGAATGACGTGCTCCCCACCTTCAGAAAATCCCTCAGGTGCCTTCCCTATGGATATCTGAGCACGTCGTGTATCACAGTCAACATCCCCATTCTGCGCCTCTCTAACTCGCTGAAGTAGTGGAGGGGTGACTGTGAGAGACTGCAGAAAGGATGCTCCATATCTATCCACCAAGGATATCTGCAACGTGGCCAGCTGCTCTGTCGCCTCTCCTAGAAGCTGAATGCCTGATCTTCTACTGAGAGCATCCGCTACAACATTCCCCTTCCCAGGAGTATAGACTATCTCAAAGTCATAGTCCTGGAGGAACTCAAGCCATCGCCGCTATCTCAACTGCTGTGAACCATACACGATCACTACTCGCTCCTGCATCAGGACACACCCGAATCTGGTCCCTGATGCATCGTAGTAAACTACATAACCTATGCCCTCCTATGATTTCCTCAAGATGGGAGCACTGGTCAACCTCTTCCTCAGCTTCTAAAAAATATGCTGGCATCTCTCTGACCACACGAAGGGTTTCCCCTTTTTAGTCAATGCTGAAAGAGGTGCTGCAACCCTGGATAAGTCTGGCACAAATATCCGATAGTACCCAGCCATTCTCCGAAAACTCTGCACTTATGTCACACTCTTGGGTGGCTCCCAAGAAAGTACTACCTCGATCTTCACTGGATCCACTACAACTCCAGCTAAAGCAGATGTCCCTCTCCCTTTGGGGGGTTATCCTAGAAACATATTTTGAAAAGATGTCCCCATGTTCTGACACTCCTGTTTGGAACTGAAAACTCAATAATCTTGCTACCACAAGGGTAAGGTTGGCCTATTCAAGAGTGATCAGCTGCCCCATCCTAAGCATGAGTTCAACATGTGCTTCCTGGGTTTCCTTTTTCGTCGACTAAGGAAAACCTCATCCCAATGTTGTAGATAAATCACAACCTTTTTTTTCTAATACAGTCAATCTGTGTGTGAACTGTGGTTGCCCAGTCCATACCCAAACTAATGTCGTAAGGCCTCGACACTGCCATGAAGAGGTTCCAACCGAAACTCTCATGTCAAGGGTCAGATCACACCGTTGGCATATGTGTGATTATCGAGTCTCCTACCAAAGGTATCTCCAGACGTGAGGGTCAAGTCAATGTCATAACTGGAAACTCTAGGTCTGGGACAAGATTTGTGGAGGGAAGGAATGATTCATATCTATGTCTATTGATACGGAAACTAGTATTAGACACAGACCGTACCTCAAATCATTCCTAGAGCACTTGGGTCACACTCCTTGACCACATGCAGCTATTCTCTTCCCCTAACCTCTAGCTCCCTGAGACTAGCAGGGGCTACAAAGGCAGGTGGCTGTAACATGTCGAAATTTTCACCACCTCATACTTCTCTCCTAGCTCTGCTTCCACATCTGCTGCCCTGTAGATTCATTTGTCCTTAACACTTCCTCTTCTCGAAACATTCTACACGCTCAAGTCTCTAAGACTGGAGCCAGTTCGCAGCTTCTCACTGCTAACATTCACTAGCTGCATCCGCTCAGCCAAAGAACGTTCAACCAAAAAGGTTCTCTCTAGCACCCTAACATAAGTAAGAATGATTTAGAGGAAAAAGTGCAACTCAGATTTCCTCAAACACACCTCGCTCAGAGGTCTGAGCTCTAAATAACCAATCGCATCGTATTCATTGAGTTCCAAGAATGGTCGGTACACCTCGATGAATACTCAACTACCGACACACCATCCTGCTGAAACTGTATCAGCTCTAGAAAAACTCTCAGCCACCTCTTCAAGCCTGTCATCATCTTCCTGTGGGTAGGGCTCACCTCAGAACTTGAGGGATATCTGGTGCTGAAACACATGTAAGGCACTAAGCCTACAAGTGTCCTCTACCCGTACTGCCGGTAGTGTCTGCTGACCAACGTGCAGTGATATAGTTGGCACACTACCCAAAGGTACCATCTCATAAAATGGTCTAATTACCAAATCCTCAACACTACGCGGACCATCCTCATGGTCACTCACTGAAAAAGATTAGTAGCTAAGATCAACATCTGCTCTACTAGTGTCTCAACTAGGTGAAAAACTCCAGTAATCGCCTCCATCTAGTCCTCTGCTACCTGGGAATCTGTCTCACCTCGAAACCTCAAAGGCCTCTACCACTAGAACTCGTGCAATGCGCTCAGTCGGCATGCACCATCCTCTAATGCGACTAGTGGAATCTGCTTCCCAACGGGTGGTGGTGCTTCTGGTACACCACCCGAAGGTGCCAACATAGTAAGAGGGCCCTGCACCAGAGCCTTGTCGCTCGGTGGGCCATCATCGTGTACTCTCTCAAGAAACCTAGATGGCTATCTTCGCAGCGGAATACTGATAAGGAACAGGTGCACCACAGTCAATAAGTTTTATCTGGTGAGCTGACTCAAAGATAACACAAAGGAAACTCTTGGAACACACACACAATCAGTTTTTTCATGCACTGAGTTGGAAATCAGAGTTCAGGGTCCTGGTGTATGGATACGTCGGCTGCCGCACCAACACTGGACTCCCTAGATTGAAAACCACACTCAATACTCTTAACACTATTTCTTCACAGTAAGATAAATAAGAGTCCTTTGTTCTGTGGTAGAACCGACTACTCTGATACCAATTTGTCACGATCGGTCCTCAGGACCCGTGCCGTGACTACCCCAAGCCCGCCTTCCAAAGCCCAGGGGCTGGCGACTAGCACCAGAGGCGTAAATCCATAAACTGGGAAGGCATTGACTTTATAAATAGTAAACACACACAACCAGAGTATAAGCGGAAACAAACTCTAAGTAAAAAATGAATACAAAAGAAGTGATGGAAAGTACAAGTGCTAGAAATACAAACCCAACAGTAAAGTACAAAGAAAGAACAAATATGTACAACTAAAAGACAAATAGCTAGAAGGTGCCTAGTAGCTCTTGGATCATCCACCACAGATACTACCTGAAGGGTAGGTACATATAGCCTCCTCAGTTCTCCACGTCCGTCCGTCTCCTCCGGGTACTAACTCGTCATGAGTTCCACCTCCAGGTACCGTCCAGTCCTCGTACAATCTGCCTCGGTCAGCGCTGTCCGTCGTCTGCATCCAACACAACGAAGTGCGGGCATAACCCGTGCAGGGGTGAGTATAATGATACTCAGTAGGGACTCCAAGACCCTCAAGGTCTCACAAAATCCACAAAGGATAAACCACAGAATAAAGATACAATCATGAAGTATCAACCAACCCTACTTAGGTATATGCACATACATATACCTAATTTATCAATCGCAGTCCGACTCCAACTCTCGATCCCAATCACAAACCATTCCACAAAAGAAGTAAATTTAATCACCACGATGATAATGGTTGAAAGATATGACTCAGCTCACACAGGTATGACACAATTGTAGAGAGATATAGATGATCAGATGTAGCCACTGGATCATCTAAGTTGTCGAACCCATACAGGATACAGTCCAACTAAGCTGTTAGACCCACACAAGATACAATCCAGCTATCTCTTCTAAGTTGTCAGACCCACACACGATACAATCCATCTATCTCATTTAAGCTGGCGAACCCACATAGGATACAGTCCAGGTAAGCTGTCAGAACCACACAGGATACAGGCCAGCTATCTCGTCTAAGCTGTCAGACCCTCACAGGATACATGAGTAGATATTCTAGAGTAATAGAGATGATCAGATGTAGCAATTGATTCATCTAAGCTGTTAGACCCATACAGGATACAGGACAACTACTATGTTAGAACTATCGAACCCACACGGGATTCCGATATATTTTTCGTCATCATCAAACCCACAGAGGATTCTAGTACGGTAGTCATATTCGCTGTCGAACCCACACAGGATTCCGGTACATTAGTCTATGCTGTGGAACCCAGACAGGATTCCGGTACAGTAGTCGTCGCAGCCAGCTCTAGGGTTCTCGCACACAGCACGCTCGATTCCGGGAGAGTCCGCTCCTCGATCCAAGTGTCAATACATCAACTATCATTAAGTCTCAAGTTGATATATCCCGTAGTTCCATCTCATCATAAGGAACCCAACGCGACAGTTGGCGCATCAATCAGACGCCCGGTCTGTGAGTTATTGGCATTTCCGTCGGAGGGGCCCGGTTGGTTTTTAGGCTCAAACCAAACCGACCGTACTCAAAATGAAAATGAACCTTAAGTTTAGTATTCCAAAAGAACCATATCATCAAAAGGAAACCAATGTATTTGACGGAATGTCAATCAGACATCCGGTCCTTATGTTATAAGCATTTCCGTTCCGAGGGCCCGGTTAGTTTCAGGTTCAAACCAACCCGGCCATACCCAAAATTTTCCAAAACTTTGAGTGTGATATACCTAAACGACCTTCTCGATCCAAGGACTCCTATACAACTGACGGTGCATCGATCAGAGGTCCGTAGCTCATGTTATGGGCGAAAAACCAAAAGAGGTCCGAATAGGGGGGTCTGGGTCCAGTCCGACCCGTCCCAACTTGCCCTGGGTCGGCCCAAACCGGGTCCGGCCCGACCCGGTGGCTACGGCCCGACACTCACGAGGGTGGCCCAAACCACGCGGCAGGCCGCTCGGCCCGCGCGGCAGGCGACCCGGCCCGGCTGGCGGAGCACGTAACGCGCTAGGCGCGGAGCGGGGGGTGGGGTGGCAGTTTTCATAATGGCGGTGCCAGGCTGGCACCACCCAGCCTCCCCAAAACCCGCACGTGGGTTCCGCTCCACAGCCTCTTCCGGTGCCGCAGCAGCCTTCCGCTAGCAGCGCCGCCACCGCCTCCGGTCGCCGGCGCCGCTGTGCTCTTCCGAGGGCCACCGGAGTCGTTCCGGTGGTCCGTTTTTCCTCCCATTTGCGCCTATGGCCTCCTCGGTTCTTTCTCTTCACTACGATAGCCAAAAAACGTCGTTTCCCTTCCATTCACCCGTTTTCCAATAAACCGTGCATCACGAACAAAATTGGCGGAGGGTCCAGACTTGTTCGTTAACCTGTACCCACTATGTTAGAGGCTCAAACAATTATCCATCATATAATCGCCCAAGTACGATGGTGTAATTCACATATATATATAAATTATACAAAAACCCCATATCTCATATTGGATGTTGCACGTCGACGAGCCACTGAAGACGGGCGTCACGGAACTCGGGCATCGTGGATGAAGAACGTCGTTCTATCAACGTTAGAGGAAATAACATTATCCTTGACAACGTCTTTTGCGGGCAGCGTCCTCTCCTTTGACCTGGAGGAAGATATTGAAGATCCCCTTCATGTTATTCATGGGAATAACTCTTTCTTTCTAATCCTCCAAAACCTCCCAAGGTAATATGTCCAACCAAAATAAGAGAATATCACCCCTCCTTTTAATGTTGGAAAAAATGAATCCAAAAGAATTCAATCACTCCAAATTAATTAATTAAGTTGATTCACTTAATTAATTACATGTAGTTGGCAAGAACATCAAAGGTCTCAAAAATTAATTACATGGTTGTGTTGGCACTTTAATGGGAATTCCAAAAGTTTAAGGGAGTTCAAGGGTTTGATGTTCGTGTCGGCCCCACCTTTAGTTGTATCATATCAAGATAGGATAGGGTGTGGTGGGCCCCAACCCTAACCTCCACCTAGGGACTTTAACCACCATCAAATTAAAAATGTGTTTTACACACATTTTTGTTTAATTTGTTAATTTAAAATAGTAACTCCAAATAATAACTTCCATTCATGTTGAAATGCCACTGCAGTAAAGGTCCTCTTAAGCAAATACCAGCGCTGGAAGTTCATCAGTGTCCTCAGATTTCAATTCCGAGCACCGGTTCAAAAGATAGAAAAATGCACACGTACGTTTACTGAATGTACCCAAACAAAACTTCGTAAATTGATTCTGGGCACACCGGGCCTCGGAATCAGGCACCGTCAGAAACTGTAGACTCGTAAAATTCCAAAAAAATTAGGAAAAAAAAATTTCCTTGAAATTTCCTGGTCTTTACAGTACACACTTTGATAGTGGATGGAAATTCATTATTATGGTAGTGTATTTATGAGTATTTTTCTCAATAATGGAATTGGCAGATAGACATGCCTACTAATTTTTTGAGGGAAAAAAGTGTGATTATGGGGAGATTTTTCATACCCGTATTTTCAATGATTGTTTGAGGGATTAAATTGTACCTATTATTTTTAGGATGAAAAATGTTTTTAAGGGAGTAATTATAAATATCTGGTTTTGGATAAAGATTATAAGGGATGGTTTTAGTTGATTTATATTATTGTGGAAGGTGTTTTGGGATATTTTAGAGGTGCTTGGAAGTAAAAATAAGTGATGGGAGGTGTTTGGTGGATTTTAGGGGGGAAAATTGGGGTGTTTTAGAGGAATTATAGAGGGTTCATTGGTGATTCATGGCCTGAGGGACCATTCATAATCCCCAGGTGAACCATGCAATGGGTTCTTTGGAAGATATGGAGGGATACATGGTTAATGTACGGTCACCTAGGACTGTGTAGTCAGGCCATTTATACTTATTTTTTTGGACAATGTCATTTTCATTATCAACATATGGTGTCTAGGACCGTGTTTTTGGGCTATTCACCCACATAAAAACCCTCTCAATACGTTAATTTTTATCTTATTTTTCTAGGTTTTGTCCCATTTTCTTCCTTCGAGATGGGCCTCTCTACTCTAAATGTTTTGGGGAGATTTTGGTGGGTCCCTCCATTATATTATCTTCTTATTTGGGTCTTGGGATGTTTGGTTTCCAGATGGAAGGTATGTTTCCCATTTTCTCCTTTTTATTCTTCTTCTTATCATACCTTAGGTTTGACTCAAGGGTTTCACTATAGAATGGATAAACCCTTTCGATAATTAATTTTTTCATTGATTAATGTTTGAGGATGCTAAGAGTAACAATGAACTAGTAGTTGGGGGAATGATTCAACATAATCCTCATGATTTTGGTAATTTAATTCTCTTAAGGGGTATTTTTAACACCCCAAGATTTTATGGTATGTCTCTTTTTAAATTTAACCTCTTCGATAGCTTACATTGCACACAACACCTAGCTTAAACGAATAATGAAATATTATTATGTGATCATTATAACCTAGCCATTAAATTGATGATATTGAATATTATTAACTACATTATGAAATTTATAATTTTCCAAGTCTTTTTTAATTTATTTATTAATACTTGTGAATAAGTTCTTAATTTTTAATAATATTATTTTATTTTTCAAAAAATGTGTTTTACAAAAAATTCTTTTTATTGATTTTTATGAGTAAAAAATTATAATAAATTTCTGATACTTTTGTAAAATTTATTTTATAAAAGTAATATCATTTTTGAAATAATTATATTAAATTTAAATTAAGGGTATTTTTTGGGATTTTTTAGAAAAGATTGATTTTCTAGTGAATAGTGAAAAATATTGAGTTTTATAAAACTGTCAATTTATTTATATTAATAGTATATTTGTGATTTTAATTTGATCCCAATGTAACTGAATTAATAATTAGTTATAAAAAATCTAATTTATTTCATTTTTATATTTCTTTTACCTTATTTTGGTATACGTACATTTTTGGGCAAAAAATGCATTTCTCTAGAGAACTGTTTTCAATGTGTTTTGCATCATTAATTTTAAATTAAATTCTGAAAATTCAATGTTTTGAATTTTGAAAAACAGATTCCATATTTGGATTCATATGGTACAAATTTATTAAATATTACCCTTTTATCTTCGAAAAATATGAATAATAACCTTGGTAATTTTTGTTACTACGGTAAAGGGTAAATTGGGTAATATAACATAAAAATAAAATAATGACTAGAAAATGACCATAAAACATTAATTAATTTTATTTTATGGGTAATTTTCATCCCTGACCATTAAAGATTCTGATATATGACCATTTTCCATTAGAAAGTGATTATGACCCTTAAAATATTTTATTTAAAGAAAAGTCAAAGATATCACATTCATGATTTTAGTAACTATAACATTTTTAATATAGTGTTATCTAGAGGATATATTTGACTATAAATATTAATCTTAAATAAATAATATTTTTATTCATAATGGAAACTTATTTTTAATTTTTAAGAAATAAATAATTATTTTGAAAGCTTGGATAACGTTGCTATAGTAATTATTTAATTAATGGAAAAATAAAATAAATGACATTAAAAGTATTAAGATAAATTAAATTTTATATAGTGATGTGATAAATTTTTATATATATTAATTTTACATGTTAAATACATAATAAAATATATTTTCTGAATTATAAGTGCTATATTAATATTATTAAAGCCTAAGTAATGAATAGTTCTTAAAATTGACATCATGAATATTTTATAGTTTATTATATTTTAATAAATGATATAAAATTCATAAAAATATTAAATTTGTCCAAATTATTTTTTTAAGGTTAAAACTTTCATTTCTGATCCATTTTTTGGGTTTTTGGCATTTAATATCATCTATATTAACTCTAAAAGAGTAAAAAATCCATGTTGTCATGGTAAGAGTTAAAGTGGTTAAATAAGGTTTAAAACCAAAATATAAGGGTATGAATTTAGTCAAAACATATCTAAATTTTATGAGATTATGGTATTATGTCCCATAATAATTTTATATTATAAAATAATAAGTTTTTAGCCATTTGGAATTGAGAATTATTTTATATTAAATTAATATTTTATGAAATTCCAAAAGTGCCCATCACCACAATTATAAAAGGGAACTCCTACCCTCACTTCTTATACTAGTTTGAGCCATCTATATCGAAAAAGTTTTTTCCATTAATTTTCTAAAATTCATTATTCAAGTTCTGGATGTGATATTATACTAAAAAGGCTAACCCTAAGTCTCTAAAGAAGTGATCTATAATAATTATACCAAAGAAGAGGTAATCATTTTTATCAACTCTTTCATGTTTATCTCTTCTTCTAAATACTATTCATGTGTTATTTCCATCCAAAAATAATAACTATGGAATCATATATATACTTATATTTATTTATGATTATGAAAAAACTATATTCTACCTTTTATCCATCATATGAAAAATTAAATCAAAGCACATGTGTACTTGCGGCTTACCATCTCCATGTAGCAGTGTAATTTGTTTTTCATCACCACTTTACAATGATGATAATAATTATGGAAATAGTGGGTATATATGGTAATCATGACATGATTTTGATTCTATAAAATTAATATATCACCCACTTCCTTATCTTTTTACCCATTAATGGAATTATATCGTCGCTCATGTGTATGTACAA
Source organism: Viscum album (assembly GCA_963277665.1). Taxonomy (NCBI): domain Eukaryota; kingdom Viridiplantae; phylum Streptophyta; class Magnoliopsida; order Santalales; family Viscaceae; genus Viscum; species Viscum album. The sequence continues at coordinate 1,955,267,434 of OY728164.1, forward strand.
CCTACCATCTCCACGACATGATACGATTCATTTTTTGTGTTCAACATTAGAGATTACTTTTAAAAAATATATATAATGAATAAATATGATAAATATGATCTTAATATCATTATAAATATGATTTAATTATATCCTATGAACAATAACTGGTACATACATGATAAAACATGCATATAAAATGAAGGAGTTAACACCTGAAATAACAGTAATAACTAAATATTATTAACAAATGGGAGATAAGATGATATAATATGATCATATATGATATAATAAATATAAACATGGTTCTGTTAAAAATTAATAACATTCTTTAAACTATTATACATGAGTATAAATCGTGTTCAATTAAAGGAAAGTGCAAGGTAAGGAATTTCATAACTCAATTTTTATTCATTGTGTTAAAAACATGCTTTGTTGATTATGTTATGATAAAATTAATTGTAAAATTAATTTTTATTATAATATGTTATATTTAAAATTTTTATGAGGATTTATAGTGGATACACATAATTTATTCATTTGATTAATTCTCACTTCAATTATATGATCTTTGTAATGGACTTTGTCTCAATTTTCTTTCATTGAAGAATATTTTGATTTTAAGCACATATATTATTTTATGAGGTGTATATAACACCCCTTGGAAATTTTATATCATGAATTTATTTATTCTAATGATACATAATGTTTTTTTAAATGGTTTACTTTCATAGGGAATATAATTTGACTAATTATAAAATGGTAATAGTTTATTTCAGAACCCCATCATTATTTAAGATTGTTTTTATTGATGTTTTATTTAGAGAATTATTTATATGTTAAAATAAATATATTTTATTATTATCTGGTAATTAATAAAATTTTCAAGTAATAATACCACTTTTTTCACTCTTTGGTACTTAAAATTATTGTGATAAGGTTTTTAAGAAAATTCAACTTTATTTATCTTAAGTCAAAAAATCATTTTCAACAAAACCCATGTTTTCTAAAAGAATGTTTTCAGAAATGTTTTAAACCTTTTCAATATGATTTATAAAATGAATTTTTACCCATTTTTACTTTTTAATTTTTTTAAATAAATAATCATGTTTTTTTTAAAACAATGCCCATTTGGATTTTATTGAAAACATGAAAGGAATATTTATTTTAAAATGTAAGGCTTGAATGGAATTTCCCACTCAAAAATTTGAAACATTTTTCATGGTTATTTTCACATGAAATTATTTTCAAAATTTTTTGTGAAGATTTTGTTTTTAAACATGATTTTCTAAATGAAAAGGATATTATCAGAAAAATGTTTTTAAGTATCACGGTATTTCGATTCATCAATGATATCAACCCTTTATTGTATGTATAATAAATAAGGGATATATTGTATTGATATCATACTTATTCTTTATTTGGATGGATTATGAGTGGTTTTACTATGGAATTTATATTTTTATACCATTATCCATTTTAATCTAGATGGTTTATGGTTATTTTTATTGATTAGGTAATGAATTCACATTTCATATGATAGTTTTTAAATATGATTTTTTATGTTTATTATGTTTCACCCCTTTGATAAGAGGAATGACTTAGACTTAGTAAGTGATGGGCGAGGCTCACTATAGGCCCTCAATGCATCAGTATGTATTATGATACAAACTATTCTGGATATTGGTTGATCTCTTACCCATTTATCTATGATGTTTTGGATGAAGTCTTGATGTCATGTTTACAATGTCCTGCATTATGCATTCAACCATTATGAGTTTAGTTATTGATATTCCATGTGATTATTCAATTAGTAGAATATCCATGGTAAAGTTTCATTATCATGTGATTATTTATATGGACATATTTGATCATATTTTATTCTTTCCATATTTTTTACAAGTTATTGATTAAATTACACGTGTTTCAGTTATTTACCTTTCCATATTTTTTATGCCTTATTTATTCATAGCCTTTGTTGTATGATGTCCCTTGTTTATCATTTGATATTACCACTTTTTTATGTTTCATTTTTCACTAGGATATAAGGAAGTATTTTGTTATTGATATTAATGGATACACTAAATGGAATAATGGATTTATCAATGATTTTTTTTATTTTATGTTTTAAAATGTAATGTGAATTTAAAGTATGTATCTAGTTTACCAAGACTACTAAACTTTTCGGTCCTTTGGGATGTGATTCCTTATATCTTATGCCAAAGTAATAATTAAATACAGAATATGGGCTATTGTTACTAGGGTATTTATAATTGTTATCATAGATAGTTTATTAGAAACCTTTGGACCTATATTTAAGAAAACATATATTATAGAATGAAACCCTGTGATAGAATTTGGAAATATATCCAAATAAACTAAACTTATGATTTAGAGATTAGTTATACATAAATTTTAAATTTATGTTAATTATATCACTATTTTTGAGATTATAAATTATGTTTTATAATGATATGATCTAATATAGCGTTTTACATTTTTTTAGAAATGGAATCTAGCAGAAGGAATGGAAATCGTATCAATGCACATAATCTAAAGAGTAAGAATGATCGTTTCTTTGTTGGGTTTAAGGAAATATTTCAAAGGGAGCTAGTCCCCAAAAAATTCTCATCATATGAGGACACAACATCACATGATAAAAAGATAGAAAAATAATCCTCCAAGTCTTATGTCTTAGAAGGGAAGAAAGAGAAGAAAAGGAAAACAAATCAAATGATGGATAAAGGGAATAAGGGAAAGAAGGATTTTCTAACATGTGATACTTATGGAAGGAAACAACTTTGTACATGATTAAAAGGAAAAGTATTTTGTTTCAAGTGTGGGTAAATAAGACACTATACTCATGATATAAAAGTTAAGATATAATTATACAATGTGCAATGCTTACACTGTAAGGATATGGGGCACCACACAAATAAATACCCCAAGAGAAGTGATTCTATAGAAATTTGATCTTTTAAAAAACACATGGTTTCAGTAAGAAAACCTTTATATATGATTGATGTTGAGATAATAATGATAACAATATTCTTATTCAATAATATTGTGACCATTAAGGTGGTTAGTGATTTGATGGTTTATGTTATCTTTTCTAGGATTATTAGATGTTTGGATTTAAGGAATATATTCAATAATATGTGATTTTATTTTTGGAAGCATGAATGCTTTTATGAAGGTTTAAAAGTGATAAAGGTATTTATATATTTGGTATGTGACAATAAGAGTTATATTATGTTGTTTGGAAAAAATCTGATGCTATGTTGATTTTATAAATTTAGTAACATTTCTACTAAATTCATGGACTTTGAATTTGGAGAGACATATTTTGGATGAGTCTTAAGATCAACTACTTATGGAATTGATTAAGCTTAACTTTGGAAATTATTATTTATTGATAAAACTTAATAACCATTTTGGTTTCATTAAAAATTTAAAGGTCAAAGGAATTACTTGTGAATATTATGATTCCTTAAAGTGATTCAGGCATTAAATATTCATTTTAAACACCCATTTCCTGGCGTACGTGACATAGTGAAAATAGATTAAAGCACATCCAAAGGACGAGATTATTATAATCATAAGGAAATAAATAGAGTAAGTTTTCTTATAAAATGATTATATGGATAGTAAAATAATCCCTCAACTCTATGAAAATAATTTTGGAATAGAATATTTTTTTTACTTTTCTTACTCAGAAATCAATGGTCTTTTAACCCATCATAAATTTACAGTTTTCTAATGGTAAAATTTATATCTACCATGTTATATATCACTCTCATTCAGAATTTAATAATTATATATCTCCTTTATGTATATATTTTCACATCCCAAAGATTTTATCCTATTTTAAAACCTAATTGTTTGGTGACCTTTACATTTCCTTTTTCTTCTTATCAACAAGATGTTTAATTAACCCTATTTATGATGTGCGTTTCCCCCAAAGGAATTTTTAAGTATCATCATTTTATTTTTGAAGTGAAATTTCAAATTTCAATGAAAAAATTTATTTAAGGAGAGGATAATGTAATATCACAAGAATTTATTGTATGTCCCTTTTTAAATTTAACCTCTTTAACGACATACGTTGTACTCAATACTCAGCTTAAACAGACAATGAAATATTATTTTGTGACCGTTATAACCTAACCGTTAAATTGGAGGGAATGAATAATATTAAATAAATTATGATATATATAATTTTAAAAATTATTTTTAATTTAGTAATTAATGATTTACGAATAAGCACTTAATTTTTAGTAAAATCATTTTATTCTTCAAAAAATGCGTATTCTTCAAAAATGGTTTTCTGGATTTTTATGAGTAAATATTATAATCGATTTCTGTAACTTCTATAAAATTTATTTTATAAAACTAATATAATTTTTTAAATCATTATATTAAAGTAACTTAAGGTTAATTTTTTTCTATTTTTTGAAAAGATTGATTTTCCAGTGTTTAGTAAAAAATACCGATTTTTATAAAACTATCAATTTCATTACATTAAAAGTATATTTATGATTTTAATTTGATATAAATGTAAATTATGTAATAATTTTTTATAAATAATATATATTATTTAATTTTAATCATCCTTAAACCATATTTTTCTACAATTACATTTTTGTGATTTAAAATGTATTTTTCAAGAAAACTATTATTCATTGTATTTTTTGGGATTAATTTTAAATTAAATTCCACAAAATCTTTGTTTTGAATTTAAAAAAAATTGATTTCATATTTTTATTCATATGTTCCAAATTTATTAAATATATCCCTTTTGTTTTTGTAAAATATAAATAGTAACCTTGGTAATTTTCGTTACCATAGTAAATGGTAAATTAAGCAATATAGGTTCGAAATAAAATGACAAGGACAATAAAATGACCCTAAAACGTTAATAAATTTTATTTTATGAGTAATTATCATACATAACCATTCCATGTTCACATATATGATCAGTTTTTTCCATTATGAACTGACTATGGCACTTAAAAAATTTTATTTAAAGAAAAGTGAAAGATGTCACATTCATGATTTGAATAATTATAACATTTTTAATATGGAGTTAACTAAAAGATATATTAATCTATAAATATTAATTTTATATATAAAAGATTTATATTCACCATGATAATTTATTTTAAATTTTTATGGGAGAAATAATAACCATAAAATATTGCACAATGCTGGTGCTGTAATTATTTAATTAATTGAAAAATCAAATAAATGATATTAACAGTATTAAAATAAATATAATTTGTGATAATTAATGTGATAAAAAATTATATATTATTTTAAAATGATATATATTTAATAAAATAGTTTTTTTTGAATTATAAGTGTTATATTTATATTATTAAATTCAAAGTAATTAATATTTCTAAAAATTGACATTATGAATATTTTATAGTAAATAATATTTTATTAAATGATATAAAATTAATAAAAATCTAAAATTAGGAAAAATTATTGGGATAAAGTTTAAAATTTAATACATAATCTATATATGTGTATTTTTTCATTTTATAGTAACTATATTAACCATCAAAGTGTAAAAAAATAATCTTGTCACGGTAAGAGTTAAAGTGATCAAATAAGGGTTGAAACCAAAAGATAAGGGTAGGAATTTAGTAAAAAACTTATATAAATTTTATTGGATGAGGTGTGTTTGACCCATAATTATATTATATACAAAATTAATAAATTTGGATCAATTTTTAAAATGAAAATTAATTTATATTAGATTAATATTTTAAGGAATTCCTAAAGTGCACCTCACCTCAATTATAAATGGGCACGTATTCCTTCACTTATTACACCAATTTTAGCAATATATCATAAAAAATTACTACCCATTACTTTTGTAAACTTCCTTATACAAGTTTTTTATGTTCTAGTATTCTCAAAAGACTAACCCTAAGTCCCTTAAGAAAGTCCACCATAGAAGTCTTAATCATTGTATCAACCTTTTCAAGTTTATTTCATCATTAACTTCATATTCATGTGTTGTTTCCATAACAAAATAAAAATCTAATATAATATATATATCAAGATGATATTATTATTGTGAAAAATCTATATTTTACCTTTTATCCATCTTTTTACAAATAAAATCACCGCATGTGCGCACGTACGACATACCATCTCTACCTAGAGATGTAATTTGTTTTTCATCACAACTTTACACAGATGGTTATATTATTGGAAATAGTGGATATATATGGTACTTATGAAATGATATATATTATGTAAAATTAATATATCACCCACATCCTTATCATTTCACTAATTAATGGAATGATATCATTACTTGTGTGTACGTATAACCTACTGCCTCTACGACATAATGCAATTCATTTTCCATGTTCAACATTCAATACTACTTATAAAAAATTTATGAAATTAATAAATACGAAATCTATGACCATAATATTATTCTTAAGATGATATAACTATATCCTATGCATAAGAGCTGGGACTTACATGAAAAAACATGCATAGAAAAATGAAGCAGTTAACTCCTAAAACAAGGGTAATAACGAAATATTATTAAGAAATGAGTGATAAGATGATATAAGAGGATCATATATGATGTCATAAATATGAATATGGTTCTGGTATAAATTAATAAAAATATTTAAACCATTATACAAGAGGTTAAATCATGTTCAATTAATGGAATGTCTAAGGTAATAGATTTCTTAACTCAATTTATATTCATTGGGTTAAAATTTTACTTTTTTGATTATGTCATGCTAATATTATGTGTAAAATGACTATTTATTATCATGTGTTATATTACCACATTTTTTAATTGGATTTATAGAAGATAGATATAATCAATTCATTTGATTAATGCCCACTTCAATGATATGATCTTTGTAAGGGAATTCAATAGAAAAAAGATATGCATCATCAAGATTAAATGAACAACTAAATATTGTTATTATGTGACCATTATAACCTAGATTTTAAATTAGTAGGAATGAGTAGTATTAATTTAATTATGGAATATAAAATGGTCATACTTATTAACAATGTATTAATTAATTATTAGAAAACTAGGAACATAATTTTTGTTAAGTCATTTCATTCTTCAAATATAGTTTCTTCAAGAATGATTTTTAATGATTTTTAAAGAAAATAATATAATTAATTTTTAGTAATTTTAGTAATTTTATTTAATGAAATAAATATCATTTTTAAAATCAACATATCAAAATTATCATATGGTGAAATTTTGAGAATTTTTAATTTAAAAAAATGGATTTAATATTTGGAATCAGAGGGTCCAAATTTAATAAATTGGTTTGTTTTATTTTTGGATAATATGATTAGTGGAATTGATAAATTTTGTTATCATAGAAAAGGGTTAATCAGGTAATTAAGAGTAAAAATAATATGATAAGTACTATAAAATGACCATCAAACTTTCCCCAATTTTATTGAATTGGTAATTTTTATCCATAATAATTCATGTTTTGAATATATGGGCTTTTGTTGCCATTTTTATGTGATTATAAAAATTTTAATATTTTATTTAAAGAAAAGTTAAATATGTCACACTCATATTTTTGACAACTATAACATTCTTAATATAGGGATATTAATAGGCTATGTTTGAATAGAAATAGTATTATGGAAACTAAAATATTTATCCTTAACAAGGTAATTTATTTTTAATTTTCAGTGAAAAAATAATTACCTTAAATGATTACACAATGCTGATGAAGTAGTTATTTAATTAATTAAATAATCAAATAAATGATATTAAAAATATTAAAATAAATAAAATTTGAGATAATTAATGTGATAAAATAATTTTTTAGATGACTTGGACATTTTAGATATGTATTAAAATATTTTTTTCTAATTTATCCTATTGTATTGATATTTTTAAAAGTCAATGTAATGAATAGTGTTAAAATTGACATTAATGATATTTTAAAATAAATAATATTTTATTAAATGATATAAAATTCATAAAAAACTTAAATTCAACCAAATTATTAGTATAAGTTTTAATATGTAAACCATGATCCAATTATGGGGTTTTTTGTAATTTTATAGTAACAATATTGACCGTTAAAGAGTAAAAATCAATGTTGTCACGGTAAAAGTTAAAGTGGTTAAATAATGGTTAAAACTAAATGATAATGGTAATAAATTGACCAAATATTATCTAAAAAATTATTGGAAGATAGGATTTATACCCATAACCATCTCATATTTGGAATAACTTACTTTGGATTGATTATTTTATTGAAAATTAATTTATATTAGTTTAATATTTTGGGAAATTCCAAGAGTGCCCCTCCCCTCTCCTATAAAAGTGAACCTATTATTATCATTAAATCACATGTAAAAACCATTTTGGTTCATATAAGATCTTCCCAAATACCTTCTTATAGTCCTTAAAATAATTCTATAGTCCTTATCTTAGGCAGAAAACCCACCATAGAGTCCTTATGGTGTTAATCATAGGAGGTTTTTCAAAGAAGAGGTATAGTATTTATCTGCTTGTTTTAGGTTTGTTTCCTTTTTATAACTCCTTAAAATATTAATTAACCATGATAAAATAATAATTACAGTATTATACATATACCAAGATGTTATTATGTTATATTCAATACCCACATCCATCTCTATTTTTGTTAAATAGGAGAAGAATTCATTATTCGTGTGTAAGGTAGACTACCACCTTGTGAACTGATGTAATTTTTTATCCATCACCGTCTCTTAAGATTGTTTATAATGATGAAATTAATATTTATATATGATATTATTGAAATATTTATCATTATTATATGATAATATATCATTTAAATTCTTACCTTTCCATGCATAAACAAATGACAACGTCATTCGTGCACACGTGTGGATTACTACCTACATGAAGCGATGTGATTACTTTTTCATCACCACATCACATGGATGATATATATAAGTATATTTAAAGAAATATTATGATATTATTATCATTATGTAAATATTATAATCATCTTTTTTCCATAAGGATATTTTAAAAATGAAAACATTACTCATCCGTACGTACTAACTACCGCCTCCATGAATTTAACGTTGTTTATTTTTCATATCCATATTTAAGTAAAGTATTTAAAAGTATATTTTATGTTTAAAAATGATATTTATGTAATTATTATTATTTTATAGATCATGTATTAATGATCCCGTTGACCATAGTCAACTTACCGAAGTCATTTTAGACTTACATCCTTGAAACATCTGATAAGAACATAATTAATTACGTACATTTATATAACCTAGTAATATAGTAAATAAAAGGGAAAAAACATAAAAAAGTTTATTAAGAGATTAAATAATTAATACAGTCTTATTATTTAGGAATAAAAATAATGTATGTGATGATTCAAACTCAAGGTAAGAGACTGTTTAACTAAAATTCCTAATTTTAAATGTTTTAAAGATTTATTTTCTAAATCTCTCTCTTTAATGTCCATGTTTTTAAAATTATTTTAATGAATGTATTTTTATTGAAATGAATGTTTTAAAAAATTAATTTTTGAATTTTTATTCTCTTTTAAAAAATAATATTTTTAATGATTTATGTAAGGTACTTTATTTAAAAAATCCTCTTTTAATGTTCCTCTTTAATTTTTTGAAGTAAAAAAGGAATGTTTTTTAACTTATATGGCATGAGAAAAGTTTTCAGACTTCATGAGACATTAATGTTTTTAATATTCTTTATAATTTTACATGGTTATTTTCAAAGAATTATTTTTCCTTTATATGTTCTTAGATTTTCTAAAAATATTTGATTTAAAAATAAAAAGGTTATTTTCCTTAATAATATTTTTATAATGGAAGCATTCTATTTTTTTGATTATGATATGGTTCTTGGAAATTGTTTATGATGATGAAGGGTTCCATTATAAACCAATGATGGGTGGTTATATGATAAACCAAGGATGAGTGGTTACATTATTAACCAATAATGGGTGGTTCCATGATAAACTAAGTATGGGTGGTTACATTTTTAACTCTAATGAATTGGGTACTCTGAAGTTAGAGTTTGACCATATTGGTTACTTAATTTTTAAGAGTGATATAGAAAATGATGTCGCAATTTATCTACATTACTTTTATATTATTACTAATGTGTTTTAATGATATTTTTTTATTTTTAAAAGGTAATATAGTGGTATTTTTTAAGATATAATTACCTTTTCTATGTTAGAAGGTATGTTTAATAAATAAGTTTTTATAGGATTTCATGTTTTACACTAGAATAACATTTTTCTTCTTTTTATTTCCCTTGATGATCTTTTTGTGCTCATCCCACATTTTTAAAATATTTTTCACTTGTTTTAAGGAAGAATATAGATAATAATGAGTCCAAGTTAATTTTTTTGAATATATTTCATGAAAAGAAAACATAATTTATTTTAAAAGGGTTTCATTTGGTGGAAAAATGAATATTGAGTATATGTTTCCCCTTGTAATGTATGGGTTTAATATGTATGATTTTATCCAAATTTTATAAAACCCTAAACCTAAAAGATTTTTGGGAAAGGAAAGTGATTTATAGTTTTAAGATAAATAGAATGTGTTGTGTTTAAGGATGGGTCTTTATAGTTAGTGTTTCTTAGAGATTATATGTTTAGGGAATGTATGTTTTTGGTGATAAATAATAAATTTATCTTGGATGACTATATAATCAAATACTTCTAATTTTTGGATTCAATATTATTATGTAATATTTGGAGTAATTTTAAGTATATTTATTTATTAAATTATCTATGTTGAAAATTGGGTATTACTATTTAATTTAGGATATTAATGTAGTTTTCTTCATATGAAGGTTTATTATTTTAGGAATCATCTTATATTGTGCTAACTATTTTATTTTTTCAATTCCTAAAGACAATATGAATATTCTATTATTCTTTTTGGGATTATGTGATCTATTATAAGTTTATTTTAGTGATTTAGACATAAAAATTCACCTTTAATACTCATTGTTTAAATAAAAAGTTGAGTTTGTGGTGGAAATTGATTAAAGGATGAAACTCTACTTGTCAAGTAAGTATATTTACTCATGTTCATATATTAAGAAGTAAAATAATTACTTAACTCTAGGAAAAGGATCGTAATACAAAATTGAATTTCCTATACACTTCAATTACTATGAATTGATGATCTTTTCCTCATACGCGGTTTATGATTTTTTGATTGTTAACTTTGTTAAGATCATTCACTTTCTTATGCTCAATGATCTATTGATATTACTTCACCCCCACTAATGTTATTATATTTGGAAACCTAGTATGTGAAATACTAGATGACCTTAATACTTCCCTTTCTCTCTTTTTAAGAGTAAGTTTTATTATCCCTTGTTGAGATATGGGATTCTACAAGGAAATTTTCACATGGAAAAACCTTTGATTACTGAGCACAAATTTCTTGGACACAATTTATTAAAGAGGGGGAGAATGTAACACCATGATATTTTTATGATATATATATATATATATAAGGGATCTACTTAGTAAAAATTTATTGATTAATTCTTATGAAATACATATTCAATTCTCAGAAATGTTATTTTATGCTTTAGAAATACATTTTCTTTAAAAATGATTTTTATTAAAAAAATATTAAAATAAAATTCCTGAATGTTTATAAATTTTATTTATAAAAATAATATCATTTTTTAAATCATAATATTAAAAATATCTTAGTTTATATTTTTTGTATTTTTCTAAAAAGATTTATTTTCTAGTTAATAGTGAAAAATACTGTTTTTTATTGAAAACACTATTTTCGTTTCAAAAATTTGAAAAGATCCATTTTATTTTAAAATGATTTCAATTTAAAATTATTTATATTATATTATTAATAAAAAAATTATTTTCATTTTAATAAATTTCATAATTTAATTTGGTATACAAAAATTTTCATTCTTAAAAGAAATTTTTTCTCAAAAACTACTTTTCATTGCATTTTTCTGGTTCGATTTTAAATTAAATTATATGGATTCTATGTTTTTAATTTTTAAAAATGACTCTAAACCTTTCATCAATTTTATTTTATTAGTAATTATAATCCATAATAGTGTAGTAATTATTTAATTAATGAAAAAAATCAAATAAATGGTATAAAAATATTAAAATAAATAAAATTACAAACAATTAAAGATATAAAAGAATTTTATATATTACCATTACATTTTAGGGATGTAATAAAATATTTTTCTCCAATTATAACTATTATCATGATATTATTTAAGTCAAAGTAGTAAATAATTATTAAAATTGACATTATAAATATTTTATTGTAAATAATATTTTATTATATGATATAAAATTACTAAAAATATTAAATTTGAAAACATTATTGGGATAAGATTTAAAATTTCATCCATGACCCATTTATGGTTATTTTTTCATTTTATAATAACTATATTAACCCTTAAAGAATAAAAATCAATGTTGTCACTGTAAGAGTTAAAGAGATTAAATAAGTGTAAAAACCAAAAGTTAAGGGTATAAATTTAGTCAAAATTATATAAATTATATTTTATGAGGGTATTTAGACCCATAATTACCTTATCTTTGAAATTAATAATTTTTGATCCATTTGGAATTGAAAATTAATTTATATTAAATTAATATTTTAAGAAATTCTTAAAGTACCCCTCACCTCAATTATAAAAGAGAACTCCTTCCTTCACTTCTTACACAAATTTGAGCCATATATATCAATCAATTCATGACCATTACTTTTATAAAATTACATAGACAAGTTATTTAGGTCCTATTCTCCTAAAAATTCCAACCCTAAGTCCCTTAAGAATAGATCTAAATGAATTCCATTGAAGAAGAGGTAATTATTTTTTCTAACTCTTTCAAGTTTATTTCTTCTACTTTATCTTCATGTTTTGTGTCAATAATAAAATAATAACTCCAGTATATTATATATACTGATATATTATTATGATTATGAAACAACTATATTCTACCTTTTATCCATCAGATGAAAAATGAAGCATGACGCGTATGAACGTACGACTTACCATCTACAGTAGCGATGTAATTATTTTTTTCATCACCACCTTAAAATGATGGTTATAATGATGTAAATAGTATAAATATATGTTAATTATTAAATTATATTGATATATCACCCACTTAATTTTCTTTTCACCCATTAATGGAATGCTATCATTGCTCGTGCGTACGTACGACCTACCTTCTCCACGATGCGATGCGATTCATTTTCCATGTTCAAAATTCACGATTACTTCTAAAAATTATATATTATGAATAAATATGAAATATATTAACACAATATAATTCTCAATATTATGTCACTATATTATATAAACAATAAGTGGTACTTATATGAAAAATCATGCATATGAAAATTAAGCAGTTAACACCCGAAACTTTTGTAATAACGAAATATTATTAACAAACAAGTGACAAAATGATATAATAGGATCATATATGATATCATAAATATGAATATAGTTGTAGTATAAATTAATAACAAGATTTAAACTATTATAAAGTAGGTTAACTCACGTTCAATTAAAGTAAAGCACAAGGTAAAAGATTTCTTAACTAAATTTTCACTCCTCAGGTTAAACTTACACTTCGTTGATTATGTCATGGTAATATTATATATGTAATGACTTTTAATTATATTATGTTTTATTTACACTTTTTTATGTATATTTACTATGGATACATCTAATTTATTCATTTATTAATTACCACTTAAACAATATGATCATTTTAAGTGTTTATTTCACAATCTCATTCTAATCGAGATGGTTTATTCTGAAAAACAAGTTGAAGGAAATTACAAGAAAATTTCATAATAAAAACTTCTATTTCATTATACTATATTTATTAATGAACTATTTCAATTAATAGTCCCATTTTACCACTCTTTTATACATAAAATATTTTAGAAAATGTTTTCAAGAAAATTTGAATTCATTTATCTCTTCGGTCAGAACTATGTTTTCTTCAAAAACCATGTTTTTAAAAAATGTTATCAAAAATATTTTAACCTTTTAAAAATGATTTATTAATGGACTTATAATTCATTTTTACCATTTAATTTTTTTTCTAAAGAATATTTCTGTCATTTTTAAAAAAATTCCCATTTTTATTTCATCAAAAAAGAGAAAGGAAACTTTGTTTTAGCTTGTATGTAATGAATGTAATTTCCATCATTCATGACCAATAAAATGTTTTTAATATTATTTTATAAGTTTCAAAGGTTTATTTAAAATAAAATAGTTTTCAAAATGATTTTTGAAATTTTATTTTTAAAATATGATAAAAAAAAGGGTTTTCAAAATATTTTTCAAAATGAAAAGGATATTTTCCTCATGGATGTTTTTAATGATATTTTTATGGTATTTATATTCATAAATAATAAAACCCATTATTTTTACTCAAATGGGTATATTTTGTATTAATACAAACCTTATTATTTATATGGATGGTTTATGATTAGTTTGACTATAAATGTGATATTTTGATAGCATTCTCTGTATTAATCTAGACGATTTATGGTTATGTTTATTAATTAGGGAAAGTATTCATGTTTAATATGATAGTTTAAAAAAATGAGTGTATATTTTTATATGTTAAATTAATTAGAATTAGTAAGTGATTAGAATGGCAAGCTATAACCCCTTGATGCATCAGTAGGTCTCATGGGACAAACTAGTTTGGGTATTGGATGATGTCTTACCCATTTAAGTATTGTGTCTTGGCCAAATACTTGAAGGTATTTTTATGATGTATTTAATTATGAATTAAATCATTATAAATTCATTTATTTATATTATATGTGATTATTCTATTAGTAGAATATCTTTTGTTAAGTTTCACTGTAATGTGATTATTCATATAGAAATATTTGATAATATTTTATTCCTTTCATATTATTCTCAAGATATTGATTAAATGGAATTTGTTTTAGTTATTCAACTTTACATATTATTTATTACTTATTTATTCCTATATTTTTCTTTACACTTACCCTTACTGACCATTTGTTCTCACCCCTTTCTTATGCTTCATTTTCTCCCAGGATATGAGGAAGTGTTTTGTGATTGATAAACAAGGATCCACTAAAGTGAAATATATAATTATATAAGAAATTATTTGTGTATTTTATGTTTTAAAATTTAATTTTAATTTCAAGTATGTATATAGTTTACCATGAATACTAAACTATTCAGTGGTTTGGGATGCAATTCCTTGTAACTTATGCCAACATGATCAATTAACCACAAATTACAGCCTACTAAGTTTGGGGTATTTATAGTTGGTATCAAATTCTTAGACATTGATTTGTATAATTACCATACTTCCCACATTAAAAACACTCAACCATTGATAATACCATAGGAATACCATTATTCTCATCCATTTTGTTAGCAAAACATTTCATTTTTCATTGCAAATGAATTTCAAGGAAAAATGAAATGTTCTGTTAAAAAAATGGATGGTAATAATTGTATACATAATGTATTATCTAGGTTTTAATGTTTTTAATGTTTTAAATATGGGAATTATTCTATTTGTATAATATCTAAGAAAATAATGTTCATTTATAAATATGACCTACCATCTCTATAATCAGTGTAATTCATTTTTCTATAACTATCTCTATAGATGAATCTAAATATAAACATATTTAATATATATAATAGTTAAACCATAAATAATATTCTTGAGATGATTTAATTATGATAAAATTATAAGGAACAGAACCATTGAATTAAAACATATATGAAAAATGAAGCAGTTACCACCCAAAAAAGTGATTTTAACAATGAATTGATAAAAACAAGTGATAACATATTATAAGTAAATAATATATGGTATGATATATATTATTGTCATTATGGAATATATGTATAATAAATTCAAATGTATTATAAAAGATGTTTTAACACATACAAAGGAATTCGAACCTAGGGTAAGGTATTATTTCACAATCTCATCTTTATTCGAGATTGTTTATGTTTAAGTCTCCACTAGGGAATATTTCTCTTCCATGTCCATATTTTCTAGGAAATTTTTGATTGTTTAATATTCTCAAATGGTTTTTTAAAGTAATTTTACCCCCTTTTGATATTTTACAAAATGTTTTTAAAGTAATCTACATATCATTTTCAAAATATTGCCTATTTGGATTTTAATGAAAAATTGAAAGAAATATTTTTTTAATATGTATCACGTGAATGGATTTTCTAGCCATAATGAACACTAAATTTTTTTAAAGTTTCTTTTATAATTTTAAAAGATTATTTTCAATGAAAATTATTTTTAAAATTTTTTGTGAAATATTAGTTTTAAAAAGTAAATTTTGAAGTGAAAAAGAATATTTTCCTCAAGAGATTTTTTAAAGATATTTTTATTCATCGATGACATCAACCCTATGATGTACTTATGATCCAATATAGAACCATCATTGATACCTTATAGAGACCATTATTATCATCCACTTTATTAACAAAACTTTTTATTTTTCATCAGTAATCACTTTCTTTATGTTCTTATTTTCCACTCCCAAAAAATCTTCCAG
This sequence comes from Viscum album, assembly GCA_963277665.1. NCBI lineage: Eukaryota > Viridiplantae > Streptophyta > Magnoliopsida > Santalales > Viscaceae > Viscum > Viscum album. The sequence continues at coordinate 1,955,284,033 of OY728164.1, forward strand.
TTCCTCTAAGACATTCAGTTGGGTGTTTCTTTTCACATTCTCAACATATTGGAAACTGAATCTTCTTTACTCCATGGTTTCTACCACCCAAGATCTTAGAGAACTCTATCATTCTCTTATTGGGTGAGTCAGATATTTTGTTAAGGTAAAAATTGTTAATCTTATATCATGATAATTGATTATTAATAATCGTAGTATCCTCCACCCAAGTCATAATCCCATTTAGTTTCTCATGAACACATTATCTATTGCATTCAACATTAACCTAGTTACTTCTAGTTCCATCAATTTACTAAAACCTAAAATCATAGTGTGAGGAACACTAATCATAGTGACAAATCACATATTCATGAAGAATAATTTATAGGATTTGTAAATCATGGTACCATATTCTCAAAATATGATTTCTTAGGTTTAACCGATGTTATACATGGTCATAATAAAATCTAATGGATGTTATTGTTTTGATGGGGAAAATGCGACCACTGTGGGAATTTGGTTTGGTTGGATTGTTGATTGTGGGGGGTTAATTTCTTACAAAATAATTAACATTGAGTTACCATGGAAATTATTAATAAAAAATCCCAATGGTTCCCTTATCCATAACTAAGTATGGTCCTACTTTCCAAATTCAGGTGGTAAATTGGGATTTCAGACCTAATGACACTTAGAAACTCTCATTGGTCGAGAAGATGGGATGTCCGAATCATAAAATCCTTTTTATGGGAATTATTTCCTAATTCGTGACATTCATATTGATTTAGGATATGTTATATAATCTATTCACAACCCCTATACGAGACAGGTTACCCTAAAAAATCAATTATAGATTAAATATCCTTTATTCCCAAAAGGAAGGGGAATGTTGTTATTGAATCCATATGTATGTATTTGAGGTTTTTCATCCATTTCCCAGTAATGAATATATACTTTATATACTGAATCTCTACAATCAAATACTTTAAAATTTGATTCCACGTAGGGAGGCAATTAATATTCCAAGGAGCTGATTGGGCCATTATGAGGTGTCCTATATATCTTGGTTATTATAGGAATCATAACCCATGTAGTTCAATAAAAATATGTAGTTTAACATCACGTGAAGATGATATATGCATGGGAAGTTGGGCGCTGAATATTTGAGCTTGAGCCTAGAGGATATGTCCTACGTATCCCGGTTACAGATGGAATCAGAGTTATTGTAGTTCAATCATGCCCTTGGGACTAGCCCCAAGGTAGATGTCCTCATATAGAAGAGTTTCATATCATGCCACTCACTGTGGCTCACATGCCTAGGTTTCCTTGGCCAGTTGAAATTAATGTTGCTAATGAGATGACCATCGTAACTCCCTAAGACCATGTGTGATATTCTTATTGTGAGAAATAAGGGATATCGAGTATTCAGTCTCAATGCACATGGATGCGGGGATTATATGTTGGGACTTCCTTTGGGTTGATTTAATATGGATCTAGAGCCTTAATAAGGCATCCTACATATCATTATTATGGAAGTAATCAGAGTCTTCATAGTTAAGTTGTTTCCAAGTCCGTTGGGGGATGATCTATTGATCAGCCCATGAAAATGATTAGGTTATCAATATTTATATCTTACACACTAATGTTTCCCTTATGATTCGGGCTTACACACTAATGATGAACATGGTTATCAAGTCCTAGGATTCCCTTTTTACCTATCATTATTTCATGCATGACACACATTTATTTCCCACTAAAAAAGTCTTGATTGTCTATTTGGAATGTTAGAGGATGTCTTACTGACATGTTATAAGAAAATCACATGATCTAATTGACTTGTAAAAGGGACATCACATATTTTAGATGGCATATCCAAGGATTGTCGCATGACCTAGGATGAATTATCTAGAGGACATCGCAAGTCCTAGATGGTTTTCTCTAAAAGCCATCGAATAACCTTGGATGACATGTTTAGAGGGTGTCTCATGTCCTAGATGACATGTATGGAGGGCACCACTAGAACTGACTAGATTACCCAAAGGGATTTGTGAGATCCAGTTGACATGCCTGGGTGATACCACGAGACTCAACTGACATGAACTGACGCTACCATGTCAGCTAGAAGACATGTTTGAAGATCACTACAAGATTAGGATGGTGAACCAAGAGGGATTCATGAGACCTGAGTAGCATGTCCAGGGGGCTCCATATGAGTTACTTTGAAATGTCCAGGGGACTTCACATGATCTGAGCTTTATACCAAAGGAGTGTCACATGATCTAGGTGACATGTCCTGGTGATTTTACATAACCTCGGCGATTCATGTGTAGTGCATGAGGTTCAAAATATATGTTCTTATCTTAAGAATCCCATATTTTATCTTTTTGTTCTAGAATTCATATTTTGGATGTATTATATTTGTTCAGTGTTATATTTTCTTAAATTTCATGTGATCTAGAAGGTGTGCAGGATGTCCTTCACATGTCCTACCATAAGATGTTCATGTGATCTTATGATGATTATGTGAATTGTTTATTTATACTACATGATTGAAATAGTTTTCCCTAGATCATACGTGATGTGAATATTTTCTGGTCATAAGATCATCTGCTACAATAAATCCTCTCTAGCATCGATGTAAGGTTCCTAGAATTCCTCAATCCATGTAAAGCAAAAATCTATTTTTTCCATACTGTAGTGGGGGATTTATAGGCCTCACCACCCTTTTTGATCATCTATTTTCACGGTGTATCTCACATGGATCTAGGATGGAATCAGTGAAGGGATTTGGAATCACACATATTCAAAAGTCTCTACCATAGATCTCTCTGAGGGAGTCACCTAATTTTCAGCAATTGAGAGTCCCTTCCATAAATGCCTCCATTATTTGACTATCACTAATTAATGGGGACATGTTGAATTATTCAGATATACTAATGGAATTTCATATTAACATATCAATATGTCCAAGGTATTTTAACAAGATCATGGTTCTTATTGAAAGGCCTTTGTGTGATCTCGAGTGAATTGTCTGGCACTTTCCACAAGACAAGGATGACTTGTTAAGGGGACTTTATAGGACCAAGATAATTGGTCAAGGGGTTTTGAAAGACCATGCTAAAGGTATCCTTAGCGTGTTTTATGAGTTTTATTTCTATGAGAGGCTCCCGTGTCCTATGCTTTTTATTTCATTTGTTTTATTGTGCAAAGGTTGGGGGTCTCATGAGGCTACATAAGAATTGTCAAAGATAATAACTCTACCTCTTAGTGATGTGTTGCATGACCAATAAGGGTTCTATAGATATGTGAAATAATTTCATGGAAAATTCTATCTGTTCATACTTGGGAATATGAAAGGGATATCATGAAGTTTTATGGACATAACCAAGGCTCTTCATGTGATGAGGAAGACAAGACATGGGGATTTTGTGAGGTGATGTGAACATGTATTTGGAGTCTTACTGCATCAGGTAGATTGTCAGAGGAACATTGTGATACATTTATGATCCTGAGAGGCACCAAACTCCCTTATTTCTTATTTCATTTTTTTTAAAAAATATTAGTGTTTCAGGAGTTTTCTTGAATATTATTAAGGAAAAACATTCTCCCAATTAGTGATCAGTCATGTGAGATTTTATGACCACAAGAGGCCTCCACATTTTGGGAAAATTTCTCCTATTTTCAAAGGATTTTTGAATGATTTTCTAGGTATCTACCGATTGCAAAGTCACATGACCCAGTAGAGATCACTTTAAAGTCACCACATGATCAACGATTGTATAGATTGCCTCTAAAAAAGGAAAAAGGTCTTGTTGAATGGACTTCACAGGGCCTTACATAGGTTATGTGCTGCTCATGGATCCTTCATATGGACCCATGACAGTCACACGATCATGCATATCATGGAGTCACACATAGTTTGTGATTCCTTGGCCACCTTATTCTTCCTCTTCTCTTGTGGGAAAAATAATACCGATATTCATGTATTTTTACTTTTTAGATTAGATGATTCTCATTTGGAGGGTATTAATAGTTATCCTATACTTAAAATTGTACTCAAAGTCATTCATAGGGTTATCCATTATTATTACCAAATCTATAATATGATATATTATACCTAAACTTATCCTCAATGTTATTCATAAGGTTATATTCCTTAATCTATGTTTTATTAAATCTATTACCCAAGGTTTTTACTCAACTTGCTTCTATACCAACTGTAAAGACCCAAACTGCAATATCCCAAAGTCAGTGGTTACTTTATTATATTGACATAAGATACAGGGAATCACATCCCAAAGGACTAAATAGTTTAGTAGTCTTGGTAAACTAGATACATACTTGGAATTTATATGACTTTTTAAAATATAAAATACAAAACAAATTTCTTTGAGAATTTTATTATTACCCTTAGTGTATCCCTATATATAAATCGTAAAACACTTCCTCGTATCTAGGGAAAAAATGAAACATAAGAAAGGGGTGAGCTCAAATGATAATTAAGGGTAAGTGTACAATATAAGTTATGAATAAAGTAGGCATAAAAAATATGGAAAGGTAAATAATGGAAACACATTCCATTTAATCTATAACATTATCATAATATGGAAGTAATAAAATATGATCAAATATTTCCATATAAATAACCACATGATAATGAATAATAACCATGGATATTTTACAAATCCAATAATATCATGGAATATCTATAACTGAATTAATAATGATGGAATTAATAATATAGGAAATCATAAATATACCATCAAGGCTTCATCCAATACACCATACATAAATGGGTAATACATCATCCAATACACAAACTAGTTAGATCATGATACCCACTGATGCATTGTGGGGATATAATAGGACCCACCAATCAATTACTAAGTCCAATGCATTCCACATACAAACATAAAAATTTGTTTTGAAAAACTATAATATGAAGTGTGAATACTTTCCCCAATCAATAAACATAACCATAAACAATCTAGAGTAATGTGGAAAATTATATCAAAATAGAACATACATAATTAAACTAATTATAAACCATCAATATAAATAATAGAGATTGGTATCAAAACAAAATATACCTATTTTATTAATAATAAAAGGTTCTTGTTGTTTACAAATATAAATACCATAAACACATCTTTAAAAACATTCTTGAGAAAAATATACTTGTCATTTGAAAAAACATGTTGATAATCATTTTCTTCGAAAATAAATTTTTAAAACTAAAATTTCAAAAAACACTTTGAAAATGAATTTCCTTGAAAATAACATTTGAAACATATAAAATAATTTTTAAGACATTTTATTGTTCATGATGGCTATAAATTACATTGATGTCATACAGATTAAAAAAAGTTTCCTTCCACTTTTTTGGTAAAATCCAAATGAGCATTGTTTTGGAAATGAAATAAATAATCCTTTGAATTTTTTTTGTTAAGAGTAAAAGTTGGTAAATATTAATTTAATAAATCATTTAGAAAAGTTAATTTTTTTTATTTTTTTAGAATTTTTTTTGGAAGAAATCATATTTATGATCGAAGAGAGAAATAAAGTCAAATTTTAATGAAAACATTTTCTAAAACATTTTTAGTAATAAAGAGTATGAAAATTGCACTATTAATTTAAAGAGTTAATTAATAACTATAGGAGAATAAAATGGTAGGGTTTAGGAAATTTTCATTTAATTTTCTTCAACTGATATTCGAGAATAATCAATCTTGATTAGAATGAGATAGTGAAATAAACCATTAAATTGATCATAACGTTGAATTGAGAATTATTAAATGAATAAATTATATGTATCCACTATAAATACATATAAGAAAAGTGAAAATACAAAATAATATAATAAAAATTCATTTCTCTCATAATATTATCATGACATAATTAATTAAGTAGAAGTTTAACCCAATGAGTGGAAAATGAGTTAAGAAATCCCATACCTTGCACTTTACTTTAACTGAAAGTGATTTAACCTAATATATAGAAGTTTAAAGGATTTTATTAATTTATACTAGATCCATATTCATATTTATTATATCTTATATGATCCTCTTATATCATTTTATCACTCATTTCTTAATAATATTTCATTATTACCCTTGTTTCAGGTGTTAACTAATTCATTTTACTTTGCATGTTTTGTTGTGTAAGTCCCGGTTATTGTGAATAGGATATAGTTACATAATATCAATAATGATATTAAGGTTATATATTTTATATTTATTAATTATATATATTTTTATAGGCAATCTTGAATGTTGAACATGGAAAATGAATCACATCGCATAGTGGAGATGATAGGTTGTACGTACACATGATTGATGATATCATTCCATTAATGGTTTAAATGGTTGATATATTAATTTTAAATAATAAATATCGTTCCATAATTACCATTTTATCCACTATATCCATCATCATAACCATCATTGCAAAGTGGTGATGAAAAACAAATTACACCGCTATGTGGATATGGTAAGTCGTATGTACGCACGTGCAATCCTTTCATTTTTCATAAGATGGATAAAAGGTAGAATATGGTTATCCCATAATAATAATAACATCTAATAATATATATTATACTTTAATTATTACTTTAACATGGTAAAACACTTAAAGATGAAGTAGAAGAAGAAATAAACTTGATAGAGTTGGTAAAGAAGACTAGCTCTTCCTTAGAAAACATCTTTTAGATATCTTATTAGGAACACTAGGGTTGGAATTTTTAAAGAACAAAAAGCTCTATAACATTTATAAGTATGTTTATAATATAAATGGGCAGGTTTTAGTTGATATAGATGGCTCAAAGTGGGGTAGATATGTGACAGAAGGGGTTCCCTCTTATAATTGAAGTGGGGGACAATTTAGGAATTTCTTAAAATATTAAATTAATATAAATTAATTTTCTATTCCAAATGGATAAAAAATTATTAATTTATAAAATAATAATATTATGGGTCTAAATAACATTATAAAATAATATTTAGATAACTTTTGACTAAATTTATACCCTTATCATTTTGTTTTAACCCTTACTCAACCTCTATAACTCTTACCGTGATAACGTGGATATTTACTCTTTGGGGGTTAATATAGTTAATATAAGATGAAAAAGACCCATAAATGGATCATTTATGAAATGATAAATCTTTTCCAAATAATTTAGACTAATTTAATATTTTATTAACTTTACATCATTTAATAAAATATTTTTCACTATAAAATATTCATAATGTCAATTTGAAGAACTATTCATTACTTTGACTTTAATAAAATCAATAAAAAAGATAACTGAGAAAAAATATTTTAATAAATCTATAATATTTCAATTTCATCTAAAAAATTCATGTATGAAATTAATTATGTCAAATTATATATATTTTAATATTTTTAATATCTGTTATTTGATTTTTCCATTAATTGAATACTTATTTCATCATCGCTGTGTAATTATTTAAGTTAATTATTTACACACTAAAATTTTTAAAAATACCATGATGTCGATAAATCTTTTATATTTAAAAATAATATTTATAGTAAAATATATATTATGGGTAAGACCATATTGGAAATGTTATAATTATTAAAATTATGGATGTGATATCTTTGACCTTTCTTAAATAAATTATTATAAACATCATAATATCTTTAAAATGGACATATAATAGAACATTACATTATTATGGATGAAAATTACTCACCTAATAAAATTTTTACAAGTGTTAGGTTCATTTTATAGTCTATATCATTTTATTTTTAACCAAAATTACCTTATTTATCCTTTACCACGGTAACAAAAATTAACAATGTTACTATTCAAATTGGAAAAAATTTAAATATTTAATAAATTTGGAAATTATGAATAAAAATATGGAATACATTTTTTAAAATTAAAAACACACATTTTTTAGGATTTAACTTAAATTTAACCCCACAATGGAAAAAAAGTTTCTTGAAAAATTCAATTTTAAGCCAAAAAATGTACTTTTACCAAAATAAGTTATAATGAAGATTAAAATTTAATTAATTTGATTATATATACATAAATATACTTATTTTAATTTTATATTAACTTCAAATCATAAAGGGTATTCTTAAAATAATTAAAATAATAGTTTTATAAAAATTGATATTTTTAACTATTCACTGGAAAATCAAACTTTTTAGAAAATTACTAAAAATTAACCATAAGATAATTTTAATATTATGATTTAAAAAAAGACTTTATTTTAATCAAATAAAATTTATATAAGTTCCAAAAGTGAAATATAATATTTAAAATTAAAAAGTAAGAAAACCATTTTTGAAGAAAAGATTTTTTTAAAGAATAAAATGATTTTACTAAAAATTAAGTACTTATTCACAAAGAATTAATTACTAAATTACCAATGATTTGAAAAATTATATAGTTAATAATGTTTTTAATACTATTCATTCCCACCAATTTAATGAATAGGTCATAATAACAATATTTCATTGTTCGTTTAAGTAGAGTGTTGCGTGTAACATAAGCTATCAAAGAGGTTAAATTTTAAAAAGTGTCATACTATAAAATCTTTGGGTGTCAAATTATCTCCTCATTTAATAAATATTGTCCTCAGAAATTGAAATTTTACATCTAAAATCAAATTTTGATATTTTAAAATTATTTTGTGGGAAACCGACATAAAAAATATTGTTAATAAAACATCCTTTTAATAAGAGGGGAAGGGAAATGTGAAGGTCATAAAAAAAGTAGGCTTTTGAATAGGAGACCATTAGTGGGAAGTGAAAATATGGACATGGAAGAGAAATATAACTATCAGGTTCTGATGGAGAGTGATATAGAACATGTAAATTAGGAATTTTATGATCACAAAATTGTAAATTTGTGATTGTTTAGAAGACCATTTATTTCTCGGTAAAAAAAGTAAATAGATAATGTTTTTGTACTAAAATACATCTTCAAGCGTTGAGGGATTATTTTAATATCTAGATAAGATCATTATAAAATAAACTTACATGATTTATTTCAATATAATAAGCATAATCCCATCATTTGTTTGTGTTTTAACTTAATCAATTATGTCAGGAAATGGATATTAAAGATGAATTTTTCATGTCAGAAGAACTTTAATGAATCATAAGATCCAAAAGTCATTCCTTTGACCGCTAAATATTTACTAAAACTAAAATAGTTAGCACATTTTATAAAAAAAATAATATAGAAAGTTAAACTAAATCAATTCCATAAGTATTTAATCTTAATACTCATCCAAAATATGTTTATCCATAATCAAAGACAATTTTTTTTGAAATAAGATCACTAAATTTCCAAAATAAACTTAATATTAGATTCCCGAAAAAACACAATGTAACTCTTAATGTCACATACAAAATATTTGAATACCTAGCCATTAAATTGGTTATAATGAATAGTATTAACTGAATTATGAAATTTAAAATGGTCATACTCATTAATAATGTATTAAATAATCATTATAAAACTAAGAACTTAATTTTAGTAAAGACTTTTTATTCTTCAAATGCACTTTCTTCAAAAAAAAAATTATTCCTTTTGTGAGAGAAAAATATAAATAAATTGTGGAAATTTTAAAAATTTTATTTAATGAAATAAATATCATTTTTTAAATTAGCATATCAAAATTATTTTATGGAGAAATATTTATAATTTTCTAAAAAGTTTTATTTTTCAATGAATAATGAAAAATATATTTTTTTAATTTCTTTTCAAGTATTTAAAAATTAATTCCACGTTTTAGATTAGTTTTAAAATTTAATTTTTTCATTTTTATTTAAAATAATACAATTAGGGGTTTTGAAATGGATTTTATACTTGAATTTAGTATAAAAACATTTTATGTTTGAAAATGGATTTTTTTCCTGAATTTTTTTTTTCATTGAATTTCTCAAATTTAATTTTTAATTAAATTTTATAACTTATGTGATTTTTATTTTAAGAAATGGTTTCTATATATGGAATTAGGAGTTCTAAATTTATTAAATAGGTCAGTTTTTTTGACAAAATTAATATCAACCTTGGTAAATTTTGATACCACAACAATGGGTAAATATAGTAATTAAGCATAAAAATAATATGATAAGAACTATAAAATGAACTTTAAACTTTAAAATGTTTTATTTTATGAGTAATTTTCATGCATAAGAATTTAAGGTTTGAATTTATGGCATTTGGTTTCCATTTGTAAGTGACTATGACATTTATAATATTTTATTTAAAGAAAAGTCAGAGATGTCACATTCATATTTATAATAACTATAACATTTTTAATAAGGGGTTATTTAGAGGATATATTCTATTAAAAATATTCATTCTAAAGATAAAAAATTTATCTTTATTATGGTAATTTATTTTTAATTTTTAGTGAATAAATAATTACCTTAAATTCTTATACCACACCGATGAATTAATTATTTTATTAATGGAAATATCAAATAAATGTTATTAAAAATATTAAAATAAATATAAATAAACCCATAAAAATTCCATAATCAGATGATAATAAAACTTATCCATGGATATTATACTAATAAAATAACCACATGGAATAAAAATAATTGAATTCATAATGATGGAATGCATAATATGTGACATCATAAACACACCGTCAGGACTTGAGCCAAGACATCATACATAAATGGGTAAGACATCATCCAATACCCAAGTTAGAATGTCTCATGAGACCTACTGATGCATCAATGGGATATAGTGGGCCCTGATCATCACTTAATAAGTCCAATGGATTTTTCATATAAAAGGGGTGAAGGTTAATCAATATAAAAATTCGTATTTAAAACTAATATATGAAATGTTAATACTTACCCAAATCAAATTCACATAATCATAATCCATATAGAGTTATATTGTGAATGATATAAAAATATCACATCCATAATAAAACTGACCATAAACCATCCAAATAAATAATAAGGATGATATTAATACAATATATCCTCAGTTGATAATATGTAAATTTAAGGGTTGATGTCATTGATGAATAAAAATATCTTTAAAAACATTTTTGAGGAAAATAAAATTTTTATTTTAAAAGCCACTTCTTAAAGATAAAAGTTGATTTTTTAATTGTAATTTTTGTAGATAATTTTTTTAAATTTGTAAAATAAGATTTAAAACATTGAGTGTTCTTGATGGTAGGATATTATATACATGTCCTACACGTTAACAAAAAACTAAATTTCACATTTTTGGTAGAAGACAAATAGTAATTGTTTTGAAAAATATATGAATATTCTATTCAAGTTTATTTAATAAAATAGGTAAAAAATGTATTTAATAAATCATTTTAAATATTTCAAAAACATTTTTGAAAATATTTTTATAAAATTACAGTTTTTATGAAAATAGATTTACGACTGAAAAGAGAAATAAATTTGAATTTTATTTAAAACATTTTATTAATAATTTTACGTACCAAAGAGTGGAAAAATGTTATCATTACATGAAAATGTTTAGGAATAACCATATGATAAGAAAATAGATTGATTTCAAAATATAAGTATCAAATAGTTCCCCCAAGAGATATGTAAACCTAAAAATCCTGAATGATGTTGAGATTTTAAAATAAAATCTCACCACTATAAAAACTTTTGAATCATATGCCCCATGAATGAAATAAATTTAAATGAAACATTAAATACCATGATGATAAATTAATCTATGATATAACATCTCTAAGGGAACATTGATCATTACACTACATTATTAAACCATTAACTATGCTTCATTATCTTATTTTATAATACCTCATTTCTTTCATATGTCATTTGTAGTCTCTTCATCATTTACAGTATAACCATTACTTGTACAACCTTGATGATTATCTTCATGATTTTCCCCTAGGACATAGATTTTCATAATTCCCATATTTTCTACATTTAAAGCATTCAACCATAAATAATACCTTAGGGATACCATTACTACAAACTTACCATTTTTCCACAAAAATTACTAACTTTATATCCTTCTTTTCTACACCCAAAAATCTTCCCTTTCCTCTAAGACATTAAATCGTTTGTTTCTTCTCACATTCTCAACATAAAGAAAACTGAATCATATTTACTCTACAGTTTCCACTAACCAATCTCTCAAAAAGATCTATCATTCTATTCTTTGGTGAGTCTAAGAGTTTTTTATGGTTCATGTTGTTAATCATATTTCATGATAACTAGTTAAGAATAATCACAATATTCTTTATTCTAGTCAATATACCATTTGGTTTCTCTTCAACACATTGTCTAGCACATTCATCATTAATCCAGTTCCTTATAGTTCCATCCATCGACTAAAACCAAAATCATAGTCTAAGAAACAATAATCATAGTGATAAGTCACATATTCATGAATAATCATTTATAAGATGTCTAAATCATGAAAATTTCTCAATCTACAAATCCTTAGGTTTAACCTAGGTTACCCATTATTATTACCAAATCTATATGATGATATACTATTATAAGACTTATCCTAAGGAATCATAGGTTGATAATAATGTGTAATTAATTAAACATTATTTTAATAGTATTTTATGGTTATGTAATATCTCAATCTGATTATTTTAGTTTTATGATTATAGTTATTTTTTGGTTTTAGTCAATGGTAGAAACCAGAATGAATTCGGTTGACATTGAATGTGATAGAAAATATTTTGATGAAAAAAATGGGATGATTAATAGAGTAAAGGATATTATTATTATTACTAATCATTTATCATGATTAATAATTAAAAACTTTCACCTTAACCAACTCTCGGAATCACTAGAGAAGAGAATGATAGAGTTTGCTGAGATCTTAGGTGGAAAAGAATATGGAGAAAACATGATTCATTTTTATATATGTTGAGAATGTGAGAAGAAAAACCCTAGTGGATGTCTTAGAGTAATAGTAATATGTTTTGTGTGTGTAAAATAAAAATGTAATGTAATTAATTTACAAGGAAAAATGAAAAGTTTGTGCAATTAAATGGATAAGAATAATGGTCTCCCTAATGTATTATCAGAAGTTGAATGTTTTTAATGTGGGAAGTGTATGAATTATAAAACTCAATATCCTAGGGATAAATCATAATAATACAATCAGTAAGTTTTTATGAGTAACGATAATGATTCTAATGAATAATAAACTACAAATTAAATAATAAATTAAGTATGTATTAAGAAAATTTAATGGTTTATGAATGAAGTGGAATGATTAAAGTGATTGTGTATTTGAATTCAAGAATTATGTTATAAAATTAATTTATCAATAATATTATGGTTATACTAATCAAGATATATATAAGTGTTTTAATTTATTATTTATTATTTATTTATTTGGAAGAATATTATGAATAGTACGAGAAACCAAGATAAGTTATTCTATAGTAATTTGAAATTTTAGAAAACAGATGACTGATGAAAGATAACCTTAATATGTGATTGATGTTGATATAATAATGAAAATAATATGTTTATCTGATAATATTGGTGAATATAAAATTGGTTAGTGATTTGATGGTTTATGCTATCTTTTTTGGGTTTAATACATGTTTGGATATAAGAAATATATTCAACAACATGAGGTTTTATTTTTAGAAGCATGCATGTTATCATTAAGGTTTTAAGGTGATTATGGTATTCATATATTTGGTTTGTGAAATTAAGAGTTAAATTATGTTTTTTGGTGAATATAATGTTAAGTTGATTTGGGAAATTTAGCGACCTTCCCTCTAAATTTTAGGACTTTGATTTTGGACAGATGTAGTTGGATGAGTCTTAAGGTTAACTACTTATGAAATGAATTAAGTTGAACTTTGGATATTATTATTTGAGGTTAAAGTATGATTTATTATTTTGAATAAACTATGATAACCACTTTGGTTTTGATAAATATTTAGAGTATGGGGGAATTACTTTTGGACCTTATAGTTTGTTATAACATTCATCTTGAATATCCATCTATAGGTGTACAAAATGAAGTGTAAATAGATCAAAACACAACCAAAGGATGGAATTGAGATTATGAAATGAAATTAATTCAAGTAAATTTATTCTCTCAAGTCCTTCTTCTAGATATTAAAATAATACCTCAACTTTAGAAAATTATTTTGAAAAAAACATTATCCGTTTACTTTTATTTCTGAGAAATAAATGCTCTTTTAACCCGTCACAGATTTATGGTATTGTGATGGTTCACATTCTAATGACTATGTTATCTATCACTTTACATCAGTCCTTGATATTTAGTATTTTATTCTATATCCTTGCTTTCACTTCCCACTTATGTACTCCTATATGGAATCCTATTATGTTTTTTTTTCTAGATGACCTTCGTACATCCCATTCTTTCTTTTAAAGTGTAAGTTTTATTGACCCTTTCTACAATGTTGCATTTCGATTAAGTAAATTTCACTTACCAAAAATTGAATTTAAAATTGAAATTTCAAATTTTTAAGAAAAAATTTATTGAAATTGGTGACGATGTAACACCCCAAGATTTTATAGAATGTCTCTTTTTAAAATTTAATCTCTTCGATAACTTACTTTTCACGCAACACCCAATATAAACGAACATTGAAATATTTTTATGAGATCATTATAACCGAGTAGTTAAATTGGTTGTGATGAATAATATTAACCATATTAAGAAATATATAATTTTTCAACTCATTGTTAATTTATTAATTAATTCCTTGGGAACAAGTACTTGATGTTTATTAAAATCATTTTATTCTTAAAAAACAGGTTTTCTTTAAAAAAAATTCTCTTTATTTTTATGAGTAAATATTATAATAAATTTAGGGAAATTATATAAAATATATTTTATAAAACTAATATATATTTTTAATTTATCTTATCAAAATTATCTTTTGGTGATTTTTGGGATTTTTATGAAAATATTGATTTTCCAGTGAATACTAAAAAATATCTATTTTTTGTAAAACTATTATTTTATTTATATAAAAAATAGCACAATGATTTAAATTTATTTATAATAAAATTAAGTAATATTTACTTATATATAATCTAATTAGTTACATTTTAACCATCCTTATATCTTATTTTGGTATAAGTACATTTTAAGGCATAAAAATGCATTTTTCATGAAAACTTGTGGGAATAATATTAAATTAAATTCTAAAACCTATGTGTTTTGATTTTTGAAATATGTATTCCATATTTATATTAATAAGTTCCAACTTTACTAACTAGGTCTGTTTAATTTTTGGAAAATATAAATGGTAACCTTAGTAATTTTTTTTACCAAAGAAAAGCGTAAATTCGATAATTTAGGTTAAAAATAAAATAATAAGGATTATAAAATGACCCTAAATGTCAAGACCTGTCCTCAGGGCCCGTGCTGTGACTACCCCAAACCTGCCTTCCGTAGGCCAGAGGATGGTGAATATCACCAAAGGCGTAAATCCCTAAGCTGGGAAGACATTGCCTTTATGAAAGTAAACAAACACAACAGAGTAAGGAAGTAAATACTAAGTAAAATTGAATAAAAAATAGTGTGCTGGAAAGTAAATGGGCTAATATACAAACCCAACTGAAAAACAAGTACAAGTAGAGGGACTAACAGCTGAAAGTAAAGAGTAGCTTCTGGATCGTCCTCTGGGGAATCATACATGAAGGGTAGGTAAAAATGGCCACCTCAGCACCCTCGTCCGTCAGTCTCCTCCATGTGCTGACTCATCGCAAGGTCCACCTCTGGGTACCGTCTAGTCATGACGCTCTCGACCTCTGTCAGCGCTGTCCGTCATCTGCATCCAACACAATGAGGTTCTGGCATAACCCCTGTTGGGGTGAGTATAAAAATACTCATTAGGGAACCCGAGACCCGCAAAGCCTCACAATATCCACTAAGGATAAACAAAAGAAGAAAGATACAACCGTGAAGTATCAACCAACCCTACTTAGGTATATGCCCATAAATATACCTAAGTTATCAATCTCAGTTCGACTCCAACCCTCGAGCCCAAGAAAAACCCAGTCCACATAGGATGTAAAGTCAACCACATCGATGATAACGATTGAAAGTAAAGACTCATCTCGCATAGGTATAAATATTTCGTATAGCGATAGAGATGATCAGTTTTAGTCACTGATTCATCTAAGCTGTCGAAACCACATAGGATCCAAGCATAGTAGTCATCACTGTCGAACCCACGTAGGATCCAAGTACATTAGTCATCGCTGCCGAACCCACGTAGGATCCAAGTACAGTAGTCATCGCTACCGAACCCATATAGGATCCAAGTATAGTAGTCATCGCTGCCGAACCCACGTAGGATCCCGGTACAGTAGTCATCACTGCTGAACCCATGTAGGATCCCAGTACAGTAGTCATCGCAG
Organism: Viscum album; assembly: GCA_963277665.1. Classification (NCBI taxonomy): domain Eukaryota; kingdom Viridiplantae; phylum Streptophyta; class Magnoliopsida; order Santalales; family Viscaceae; genus Viscum; species Viscum album. The sequence goes on from OY728164.1 coordinate 1,955,300,398, forward strand.
TCGCAGCCAGCTCTAGGGTTACCGCACACAGTACACTCGATTCTAGGAGGGTCCGCTCCTCAAGCAAAGGGGTCGTTACATCAACTATCACAAAGTCCAGTGTTGATGTATCCCGAACTTCAGTCTCATCAAAAGGAACCCAATGCGACTGGCGATGCATCAATCGAATGCCTGGTCTGAGAGTTATTAACTTTTCCATTCTAGGGGCCCGGTTGAAATTACACTCATTCCAAACTCGTCCGCTTTCCATAATTGTTCAAAACTCACTTAGAGTATCGCAAAAGTACCGCCTCATCGAGAGGATTCTAGTGCCTGAAACAGCGTGTCGATCAGACGTGCAGTCTAGAAGTTATACATGTTTAAGAGAAACGGGCCCGACTCGTCATGCCCAGTGGGCTGGCGGGTTGGGTCGACCCAGTTTGGCGGGTTCGACCCGGCTGGGGGTCAGCTCGGCCCGGTGGAGCGCGGCCCACCTAGGGACCCGGCCTGGTGGGTTCGACCCGTTTAGAGGGTCGGCCCGACCTGGTGGGGCGTGACCCACCTGCAGACCCTGCCCGAGGAGCGAGCCGGTCCGGTTCGCCCGGCAACGCTGAGTGGTGCCGCCCCTACCTACTGCCCGGCCGACTGAAGCTGGCCGATTTGTCCAGCATGAGTGACCTGTGGTTGCGGGCGGCGGTTCATCCGCTCGCGGTGCCCTTTGGAACCACGAATTCCTTCAGCCCGACCAAAAGGTGGCTGGCCGGTTCGCCTGCTGAAGTGGCCCGCACAGTGCGGGTTGCGGTTCCTCTACAGTGCAGAACCAAGGGGCACTGCGGTTTTCCCAGCCCGACCGGCTATGGTTGGCCAGTTTGGTTCGGCAAGCAGCCCGCGGTTGCGGGCCACACCACCTCCGCGTGGCACCCAAAGGTGTCGCGGTTCACCAGCCCAGCCGGCTACAGCCGACCGGTTCTTCATCCCGAGCGGCCCGCAGATGCGGGCTGCGGTTTTTTTTCATGCAGCCAGCGCGCGGCCACCGCCTCCGGTCGCCATCGCTTCCGGTCACTGTCGCCTTTTTCTGAAACTGCTTCCATCGCCAATACAAACAAGGATCAAAGGAGGGTCGTCGGGCCGTGTTTGTTCGGCCCACACCCTCCGTGTTGGGCAATAACAAGAGGCAAAAGACAGTTCCGAAGTAATCATTAAGAACAAGGGTATAATTTTATTCATTTAAAAATTATACAAACCCCCTACCTCGATTCAAGGTATGTTGCACGTCGACGAGCCGTGGAAGATGACATCGCGAAAGTCAGGCATCGCAGAAGACAGACGTCGATTCCGTTGACGTCGGGGTGCATCCGAGGAGGAATCTTAGCTGACATTCCTTGCAGGTGGCTCCTCCTCTTGTGGCTAGGATGAAGATTGAAGTCAGATTTTTCGTTCTTTGGCAGTTCTTCGTTGTAAGGAAGAAGCTTTCCTCTAATTCGCCAAAGGTTCCACCACAGAATATTTGCCAAGAAAATATTATAATAAGGATCCCCAATTTAATAATTCCATGCATTTCAAATCAATTCAAACATTCAAATTAATTAATGAAGGCATTAATTATATGTGTTGGCACAATTTATGGGAATGGAGATGAAGAGACTCCACCAAAATAAATGTGGGGTGTGGAATGTGAAGAGTTAAAAGGGGGTTTCAAGGGGTTAAAGAGAAAGTTGAAGGGTTAGGGGATCATGTGGGCCCCACCACACATTATCCTCTCATGGGAGGTTATGTGGGTGTGTACCCCACCTCTAACTTCCCCTTGGAGGAAATAACCACCACTTAATAAATTAAACAAAATTGTGTACACTTTATGTAACACAACAATTTTATTTTAATTTGTTACAAATCCCCAAAATTATAACTTCTACTCTTGACCAAACAAAACTATGGTAAAGGTCTCCTTAAGAGAATACTAGCACTTCGAGCTAATCATTGTCCTCGTATTTCAATTCCAAGCACTGGTTCGAAAGATAGAAAAACTCATACGTACATTTACTGAATGTACGTGAAGAAAACTTCAGAAATTGATTCTGGGCACACCAGGCCTCAGAATCAGGTGCCGTCAGAAACAAAAGACTTTTAAAATTCCAAAGAATTTAAGAAAAAATTTTCCTTGAAATTTATGGGTCTTTACATTACCCCCACATCAGGTCTTTACGTCCTCGTAAAGCTACAACATACACTAGGGAAAGAAAAGTGGGTACTGAGCACGCATCTGAGCCTCTTGCTACCATGTGCTCTCCTGGAGGTTCCCGTGCTGCCAGCGAACGCACACTAGAGGAATCAACCATCCACGTAAGACCCGCTTTTATTGTAACACCCCAAGATTCTACGGTACGCTTCTCTTTGAATAATGCAATAGCGTGTATTGTACGGAACATCGAGTTCTAACACACCACAACCAATCAAACTAGCCGTTATGAATAGTAATACCTAATTTTTGAAATTTTATAAATTTTATCTTTCAAAATGGACTTAATTTTTTGATTCGGAATATCGAAATTAGCCTAGGGTGAATTTTTGGTATTTTTCTAAAAAACTTCATTTTTTGATGAATAGTGAAACTAGTAAGTGGTAGTTAAAAAACTGAATTTTTCATAAAACTTAATTTTACCGCTTCTGTGATTGGAATTTCGAAACTATGAGAGACACGGTTAATATCAAGGAGTAAAATTTTGTTCATTGAGATGAAAATAATTTTTGGTGAATATTAACTTTTTACTTTTATTTACCACGGTTAAAAGTAAATAGGGTAATTAAGGGTAAAAATGATATTAATATTACCCTAAAACATTTCCTAATTATATTGGACAAGTGTATCTCGAACAAAAACAACCTTAGGAATAAAATATTATTATTTAGGTCCACTTGGATTAGAATAGGACATTTATTATTAGTTAATTCAAAGAAGAGTTAAAAGAGTTAAAATCAATGTTTATTTACTAAAACTTTTTTAATATAGAGTTATAGATAAGATAAATTCTATTGTAAATATTCATTAGAAATATAAAAAGATTTCTTACATAATTATATTTTATTTATAATTTTTAGACATTAAATAATTTAATTTATTTATGACACAATGATGATGCAGTAATTACCATAATATTGAAAAATTAAAATAAATGATATTATAAATACCCAAATAAATATAATTTGAGACTTTTTATGAATTAAACTAATTTTCTAGGTTAATATGACATGTTAGGAGTGACGTAAATAACTTTGTTCAAAGTAATAATTCTGTTATGATTTTCACAAAAATCAATTATTGAATAGTGTCAAAATTGACATAAAAGATATTTTAAAACAAATATTATATTATTAATTGATATTAAATTCCTAAAAATCTAAGGTTCGCCCAAGAGACTTATATCATGATAGGTGTATCATTAATTGACCACTTGGGTGTCTCTTGGAGGTATATATTAAGTTTATTAACCATATAATATAAAAATACAAAGAGATATTGTAAAATTGAAACTAATTAACTTAGAGTTAATACTTAAAGATAAGGTTAATATAGTAACCCAAACCTGTCTAAATTACATTGTTTGAGTGGATTTAGACCCATCCCCACCTTAAACTTTAAATAATACACTTCGGATCCATTAGAAACCGAATATGTATTTATTATAAATTAATATTTCTAGCTTTTCCAAAGGTGACCCTCACCCCTCTTATAAAAGGGCACTCCCCCTTCTCACTAATTCAAACATTCAAAGCCTTTTGGTTCGGCCAAACCCTTCCCAAATACTCTCTCAACTTACCTCAATACAACCTAGATGCCTTAGTTTGATCAGAAAGCCAACCTAAGGATCTCTTTTGATCAAATCAAAAGGAAGAACCGGAAGAAGAGGAAATGTTTTCACCACCCTTTTTCAAATTCATTTCTTCTTCAACTTATTCTTTCTTTGTTATTCACATTATAAAATAATGAATCCAGTATCTCCTATATACCGTAATATTATTATAAATATGGTACAACCATATTCAGTATTCTATCCATCCTTTGAATGACATGTCACCATACGTGCGTATGTACGGCTTACCGTCTCCACGTCGTGGTGTAATTGTTATTCAATATATTATTATTTGGATGGGTATAATAATGATTTTTAATTCATTTAAATAATAAATATAAAAAATATAATGATTCTGTATATATGATATACCATCCAATTATATATTATTTTAATATCAAAAGAATGATATTGTCGCTCGTGCGTACGTACGGACTACCGTCTCCACGAACGCGATGAGATTCATTCTCCATCGTATCCATTCAAGTATAATTATCATTTGATGATAAATAATAGTATTTAAGGACTTGATATCATTCTGGATATGAATAAGATACAACCTATCCACAACAAACACGGCTTATGTAACAAAATATATAAAAGTAAACGAGTAAGTTAACACCCAAAACGACGATAATTCTAAGATATTATTAACAAAGCAATGTTAAAAGATCATATAAGATATCATATTAATGTATATGATTCTTTAATAATTTAATAACAATTATTTCACCATTATAAAAGAGATTAATCTAACCTCAACCAAGGAAAAGTACAAGGTAAGGGTTTATTTCGAAATCTCTTCATTATCTGAGGTTGTTTATACGTAATAATCTACTAGGACTTCTTTATCATCCACATCCATGTTTCTTAAAAATGTATTTCAAAAAAAACTTACGATTTACTAGAATATGGGTTAAATTCATTTATACCCTTGTTTGACTTTTTATAAGAGGTTTATAATGGAATATTTTCGTCATTTTCCAAACAAGCTTCTTTTTAACCTTTTCGACAGAATTAAGGTAAGAATGTTTTTTTAACTTATACGGCAGGTGCGGCTATTTTCTGCCGTTATAAAATCATCGAAGCTTCCCTTAAAATATTATAAGAATATTTTCAAAGAAAAGGTTTTATTTTATATGACTCTTAAATGATTTAAAAATAAAAAGAGATATTTCTCTAAAAAGAGTTTTGATTTCATCTATGTCAACATCCTTTGATAGATTTTAAGCTTATTTGAAGCTGATTTATTATGAAACAAAACATCCATATTGAATTGAAGGTTTTGTGATATGTTTGACTATGGATATGTTATTTTTATACCCTTCATGGTTTATGGTGAAAGTATTGACATTTCGTATGCTAGTTTTAATACGAATGTTTATGTTATGTTTAAACCTTTTCATATGGGAATGCATTGGACTTAATATGTGACGGGTGGAGCCCGCTATAGCTCCTCGATGCATCGGTAGGTCTCATGAGACAAACTAGTGTCTTGGAACAAGGCCTTGAAAAAATCTTATTTGTAGTCTTGGCACAAGGCCTTGGCTATGTGGTTATGATAGTCTGGAATTATGCATTCCATCATTATGAAAGTGGTTACTGATATTGCAGGTGATTATTTGATTAGTAGAATATCCATGTGAATAAGTAAATGGAATTATTTCATTTTAATTTTTCCATACTATGTTGAAGTTCAACTTTAAAAGGCTTTTGTTTTAGTTATACATTGCCTTAATTGTTTATTCTTATTTATGAAAGTTTCTGCTATATTGTTATCCTTACTGGGCATTTGAGCTCACCCCTTTCCTATGTTTTATTTTTCCCAGGATGTGAAGAAGTAAATTATGAATGACATGAAGGGATAGTATGAGGGGATAATAGTGTGTAATATGGAGACTATGTTTTTGTGGTTTTCATTTTTATGATATAATGTAAAACTTTATGAATATATCTAGTATTTTCAAGGCTACTAAACTAATCGGTCTTTCGAGACTTGATCTTTCTTGTGATCATGCCAATGTTATGTAATAATGCACCGAATCTGGGTAAATGGGGTCAGGGTGTTACAGTTGGTATCAGAGGAAGTTTAGTACAAACCTTGGAAGCTAGATTTAGATAAACTCTGATTAGAGCACGTAGACATATGATGAACTTTGAGAATTAGTACAGAAGAACTTCCTAGAATTTTGGTATTGTAGAGATTTTGTGAGTTTTCTGAGAAATACATCCCTGTCTGGATACGAGTAGGTAGAGGCGGCTCTAGCACAGATGTACGTAGTGGTAAAACCCGAAAACACTGCTTTGAGCTAGACTCGAACGGGAACTGATGCACGACAATAGGCCTTGCTGCACTCTTGGTTACGACACTTCTGGGGGATATGCTTAGGATAACTCTCATTTTCTTTACAAATCATTATGAAGGGTTTATGAGTATATACTTCCTCAAAGAAAACATTTTTATGATTATGGATTATATCCATAAATAGTTCAATTTATGTTAAGTGTTTTTTAAGTATGGGATTATGTATTTTGATTCATAAACTGATCTAGTTTATTCCATTGTTTAGAAATGGAGCCTAGTGGAAGAAATGGAAACCGTATCAATGCACACACTCCATGTAGGGATTTACCTCCTACTCAAGATAATTATAGTGGAGCTGGTGATGCAACTGGTGCCGATCAGCTAATCACCATACTGGGACAACTCACTCAGGTTATGAATAATAACCTTACCCGTATGGAGCACCCTAATCCACAGCGTAGAGGATAAATGTTAGATCGATTCATGAGGCAACAACCACCAACGTTCAATGGGAGTACAAATCCTTTAGTAGCTGTGCAATGGATAAATTCCATAGAGAAAATATTTCACGCTTTGGGGAGTAGTGAAAGGGAAAAAGTTATCATGGCTGTTCACCACCTCACTGGAGATGCTAATCAATGGTGGTCATTGATTCAAAACATGAAGGAAGATGATGAAGTATCAAATATGGAATGGAGGGAGTTCAAAGATCTATTTTTAGAAAAATACTTTCCTTGTGACCATCAATTAGATATAGAAAGATAATTTCTGAGTCTGAGAAAAAAGGAGGATGAGAATGTCGCAAAGTATGAGGCTAACTTTACAAGGTTAGCAAGGTATGCTGGAGATTATATACATAACCCAAGAAGTAATATTGATCGTTTCGTTGATGGGTTAAAACCATTTCTCCATCGAGAATTAGTCTCACAATCCTTCTCGTCATATAAAGACATTGTCTCATGTGCTATCAAGACAGAAAAGGAATTTTCTAAGTCTTATGAATTTAAAGAAAAGCAAGAGAAGAAGAGATCTGCTGATCAATCTGGGAATGGAAATAAAGGGAATAAGGGAAAAGTTGAATATCCATCCTGTAGTAAATGTGGGAAGAAACACCCCGGTACTTTCTTAAAAGGAATGGGAGTCTGTTACAAGTGTGGTGAAAAAGGCCACCAAGCTCATGATTGCATGGGGAATAAGGATGCTACCGATGTTTAGTAATACAATTGCAGGGAGATGGGAAATTATGGAAATGAATGTCCTAAGAGTCAGGGGAACTTATCTCAGAAAAGGCCAAGGGATCAAGGCCAAGATTATGCTATCACTACTGCTGAGGTAGAAGCTCCGAAAGACGTAGTTGCAGGTAATTTAATGGTTTCCTCAAGTTTAGGAAATGCATTATTTGATTCTGGATCATTGCATTGTTTCATATCCTCCCAGTTTGCTAATAAAATTATATATTTCCAATTTGATTTAACAAGGGAGTTTTTAGTTAAAACTCTTAAGGGAAGTATCATTGCAACAAAGTTTTGTGAATCAGTCCCCATTAGAGCACATAAATGTTCTTTATCTGCTGATATCATCGTCATACCTATGATTGAGTTTGATATAATCCTTGGTATGGACTGGCTTTCGGACCATGATGCAAAGATTTATTGTAAGAAGAAGGAGGTTATGATTTTTGATGATGATGACGAGGAATACCTTATATTTAGAGCAGAATTTCCACCACCTAATTCTTATCTAGATCCACCCTGAGTAGCTCAACTAAATTCAATTATTGGGGAGGAAGAGAATGAAATGACCGTGGATGAGGAAAGGAATGTTCAAATAGAGGATGTACCTGTTGTGAAAGAATATGTAGATGTATTTCTGGAAGATTTACCTGGACATCCTCTAGAACGAGATGTTGAGTTTTCCATTGATTTAATTCTTGGATCAAGGCCGATATCGAAGACCCCTTATAGAATGGCCACTGTGGAATTAGTCTAACTAAAGAAACAACTAGTGGAATTGAGTAATAAGGGATTTATTCGCCCTAGTGTTTCTCCATGGGGATCCCCTATTCTTTTTGTTAAAAAAAAGATGGATCTATGAGGTTATGTATCGACTACAGGGAGATCAATGCTATAACAATAAAGAACAAGTATCCCCTACCACGCATTGATGATTTATTTGACCAACTTCATGGAGCTCAATACTTTCCAAATATTGACCTTCGATCTGGATACCACCAGTTGTGTGTGAAGAAGGAAGACATTCCGAAGACATCATTTCGAACCAGGTACGAGCATTACGAGTTTACAGTAATGCCTTTTGGATTGACTAATGCACCCTCTGTATTCATGGATCTGATTAATAGAGTTTTCAAGGAATATCTCGATGAATTTGTAGTGGTATTTATTGATGATATCTTGGTATACTCCAAAAGTTACGAAGATCATGAAAATCACTTGCGCATTATCTTGAAGAGTTTGAGAAGAAATGAATTACATGGGAAGTTTAGAAAGTGTGAATTATGGCTTTAGGAGATTTCTATTATTGGCCATATTGTCTCTAAAGATGGAATCTCTGTTGATCCTTCTAAGACCAAGGAAATCCATGAATGTCCAGCACCTACAAGTATAACTGAGGTACACAGTTTTATTGGTTTAGCAGGTTATTATCGACGTTTTGTCCAGAATTTTTCCCGGTTGGCTAACCCATTAACAAAGATCACACGTAAGGGGGTTAAATTTGTTTGGACAAAAGAGTGTGAAGAATGTTTTGAATAACTGAAGAGAAGATTAGTCAATGCTCCTATATTGAGTCTACCATCGGGGAATGATGGGTTCGTTATTTATAGTGATGCATCGAAGAAAGGACATGGTTGTGTCCTTATGCAGAATGATAGGGTTATTGCCTATGCATCACGACAGTTGAAAATTCATGAACAAAACTATCCTAATCATGATATCGAGTTAACAGCTTTGATATTTACTTTGAAGATATAGAGGCACTACCTCTATGGTGAAAAATGTGAGATTTATACTGATCACAAGGGTTTGAAGTATATTTTCTCACAAAAATAACTCAACATGAGGCAAAGGAGATGGCTTGAATTACTCAAGGATTATGATTGTACGATACACTACCACCCGAGGAAACCAAACATGGTGGCAGATGCTTTGAGCAGAAAAGACCGTGGAGTTTTGAATGTGATGAGAATTGAAAGGGATCCAATTTTCATGGATCTAGTGAAGATGGACATGGGAATAACCAGGGAAGGTGAAACATCAATGCTTTTTCAAATGGTTGCCAAACCATCTTTACTAGAAAGGATTAAGAGTTCTCAGACCGATGATGAAGAATTTCAAATGAAGATTAAAGTTGTGAACGATGGGAGATTGAGAGACTTTGTGTATGAAGAAGGAATTTTGAAATTCGGGAAGAGAATTTGTGTTCCTGATATACCTGATCTAAAAAGGTAATTGCTGGATGATGCTCATAGTTCCAATTTCTCTATACACCATGGGAGCACCAAAATGTATAGAGATTTGAAGGAACATTTTTGGTGGGACAACATGAAGAGGGAGATTGTCGATTTTGTGTCAAGATGTATGGTTTTTCAACACGTGAAAGCTGGAAGGAAACAACCTGGTGGAGTATTGAAACCTCTTCCCATACTTGAGTGGAAACGGGACAATATTACAACAGACTTTGTCATGGGACTACCAAAGACTCCTAGAAGGAACAATGCAATATGGGTTATTGTTGATCATCTTACCAATTCATCACATTTTCTTGCTATAAGAGAGGATCTACCACTGGAACGTCTAGCAAGACTATATATTAATGAAGTTGTGAGACTTCATGGAGTACCCCTATCGATTGTTTCTAATCGTGATCCCTGTTTTACTTCAAGATTCTGGAAAAGTCTTCAGAAATCCCTGGATACTGAACTTCATTTGAGCACTGCCCGCCACCCTCAGACAGACGGACAATCAGAACAGACTATTTAAACGTTAGAAGACATGTTGAGATCTTGCTCACTTGACTTTCAGGGTATGTGGGATCAATATTTACCTCTGGTAGAATTTTCCTATAACAATATATTCCATTTGAGTATTCAGATGGCATCATATGAAGCGTTATACGGAAAGAGATGTCGCACACCAACCTGTTGGGATGACGTTGGTGAAAGAAAACTTGTAGGTCTAGAACTGGTGGAGGAAACAATGGAAAAGGTGAAGGTAATCCAAAATCACATCAAAGCAGCTCAAAGTAGGCAGAAGAGCTATACCGATAATCGAAGGAAGGATTTGGAATTTCAAGTTGGTGATCATGTTTTCCTGAAGGTATCTCCATGGAAGGGAGTCATACGTTTTGGTAAGAAAGGTAAATTGAGTCCCAGGTACATCGGACCTTTCGAAATTCTAGAACGAATTGGGGCTGTAGCTTACCGATTGGCAATGCCGCCAAGTCTCTTCAAAGTTCACGATGTGTTCCACGTATCTCTATTGAGGAAATACATGCCTGACCCAACGCATGTAATCACCTACGAGGAATTAAAACTGGAACCTGATCTGTCTTATTGCGAAGATCCCGTCAAGATTCTTGATACGAGAGAACAAGTGCTGAGAAATCGGACGACGCATCTGGTAAAAGTCTTGTGGAGAAACCATAAGATGGAAGAGGCAACGTGGGAACCCAAGGAACTTATGATGAAGAACCACCCAAGTCTTTTCATGTGGTAGTATTCTAGAAATTTTGAGGACGAAATTATTTGAAGGAGGGGAGAATGTAACACCTCAAGCTTTTACGGTACGCTTCTCTTTGAATAATGCAATATCGTGTGTTGTACAGAACATCAAGTTCTAACACACCACAACCAATCAAACTAGCCGTTATGAATAGTAATACCTACTTTTTGAAATTTTATAAATTTTATTTTTCAAAATGGACTTCATTTTTGGATTCGGAATATCGAAATTAGCTTGGGGTGAATTTTTGGTATTTTTCTGAAAAACTTCATTTTTTGATGAATAGTGAAACTACTAAGTGGTAGTTAAAAAACTGAATTTTTCATAAAACTTAATTTTAACGCTACTGTGATTGGAATTTCGAAAATCCGAGAGACACAGTTAATATCAAGGAGTAAAATGTGGTTCATTGAGATGAAAATAATTTTTGGTGAATAGTAACTTTTTACTTTTATTTACCACGGTTAAAAGTAAATAGGGTAATTAAGGGTAAAAATGATATTAATATTACCCTAACACATATCCTAATTCTATTGGAAAAGTGTATATCGACCAAAAACAATCTTAGGAATAAAATATTATCATTTAGGTCCACTTGGATTACAATAGGACATTTATTATCAGTTAATTCATAGAAGAGTTAAAAGAGTTAAAATAAAAGTTTATTTACTAAAACATTTTTAATATAAGGTTATACAAAAGATAAATTATATTTTAAATATTAATTAGAAATCTAAAATAATTTCCTACATAATGATATTTTATTTATAATTTTTAGACATTAAATAATTTAATTTATTTATGACACAATGATGATGTAGTAATTACCATAATAGTGAAAAATTAAAATAATTGATATTATAAATACCCAAATAAATATAATTTGAGACTTTTTATGTATTAAAATAATTTTATAGGTTAATATGACATTTTAGGATTGACTTAATTAAATTTTTTCGATGTAATAATTCTGTTATAATTTTCAAAAAAATCAATTACTGAATAGTGTCAAAATTGACATAAAAGAGTTTTTAAAACACATATTATATTATTAATTGATATTAAATTCTTAAAAATCTAAGGTTTGTCCAAGAGACTTATATCATGATAGGTGTATCATTAATGGACCACTTGGGGGCCTCTTGGAGGTATATAGTAAGTATATTAAGCATATAATATACAAATACAAAGAGACATTGTAAAAGTGAAACTAATTAACTTAGAGTTAATACTTAAATATAAGGTTAATATAATAACCCAAACCCGTCTAAATTCTGTTGGATGAGTGGTTTTAGACCCATCTCCACCTTAAGCTATAAATAATCCACTTTGGAGCCATTAGAAACTGAATATGAATTTATTATAAATTAATATTTCTAGCTTTTCCAAAGGTGCCCCTCACCCCTCTTATAAAAGGGCACTCCCCCTTCTCACTAATTAAAACATTAAAAGCCTTTTGGTTCGGCTAACTCCAGCCTAAATACTCTATAAAATTCCCTCACTACAACCTAGAGGCCTTATTTTGATCATAAAGCCAACCTAAGGAGCCCTTTTGATCAAATCAAATGGAAGAACCCGAAGAAGAGGTAATGTTTTCACCACCCTTTTTCAAATTCATTTCTTCTTCAACTTCTTATTTCTTTGTTATTACCATTATAAAATAATGAATCCAGTATCTCCTATATACTGTAATATTATTATAAATATGGTACAACCATATTCAGTATTCTATCCATCCTTTGAATGACATGTCACCATACGTGCGTACATACGGCTTACCGTCTCCACGCCGTGGTGTAATTGTTATTCAATATATTATTATTTGGATGGATATAATAATGATTTGTAATTCATGTAAATAATAAATATAAAATTATAATGATTCTGTATATATGTTATACCATCCAATTATATATTATTTTAATATCAAAAGAATGATATTGTCGCTCGTGCGTACGTACGGACTACCATCTCCATGAACGCGATGAGATTCATTCTCCATCGTATCCATTCAAGTATAATTATCATTTGATGATTAATAATAGTATTTAAGGACTTGATATCATTCTGGATAATAATAAGATACAACCTATCCATAACAAACATGGATTATGTAACAAAACATATAAAAGTAAATGAATAATTTAACACCCGAAACGACGATAATTCTAAGATATTATTAACAAAGCAATGTTAAAAGATCATATATGATATCATATTAATGTATATGATTCTTGAATAATTTAATAAAAATTATTTCACCATTATACAGGAGGTTAACCTACCCTCAACCAAGGAAAAGTACAAGGTAAGGGTTTATTTCGCAATCTCTTCATTATCTGAGGTTGTTTATATGTAATAATCTACTGGGATTTCTTTATCATCCACATCCATGTTTCTTAAAAATGTATTTGAAAAAAAAATTTACTATTTACTAGAATATGGGTTAAATTCAATTATACCATTGTTTGACTTTTTATAAGAGGTTTATAAAGGAATCTTTCCGTCGTTTTCTAAATAAGGTGCTTTTTAACCTTTTCGACAGAATTAAGGTAAGAATGTTTTTTTAACTTATACGGTGGGTGCGGCTATTTTCCGCCGTTATAAAATCGTCGAAGCTTCCCTTACAAGCTTATAAGAATATTTTCAAAGAAAATGTTTTATTTTATATGACTCTTAAATGATTTAAAAATAAAAAGAGATATTTCTCTAAAAAGAGTTTTGATTTCATCTATGTCAACATCCTTTGATGAATTTTAAGCTTTTTTGAAGCTGATTTATTATGAAACAAAAATTCCATATTGAATTGAAGGTTTTGTGAAATGTTTCACCATGGATATGTTATTTTTATATCCTTCATGGTTTATGATAAAAGTATTGACATTTCATATGCTAGTTTTAATATGAATGTTTATGTTATGTTTAATCCTTTTCATATGGGAATTCATTGGACTTAATATGTGACGGGTGGAGACCGCTATAACTCATCGATGCATCAGTAGGTCTCATGAGACAAACTAGTGTCTTGGCACAAGGCCTTGACAAAATATTATTTGTAGTCTTGGCACGAGGCCTTGGCTATATGGTTATGATAGTCTGGCATTATGCATTCCATCATTATGAAAGTGGTTACAGATATTGCATGTGATTATTCGATTAGTAGAATATCCATGTGAATAAGTAAATGTCATTATTTCATTTTATTTTTCCCATACTATGTTGAAGTTCAAGTTTAAAATGATTTTGTTTTAGTTATACATTGCCTTAAATGTTTATTCTTATTTATGAAAGTTTCTGCTATATTGTTATCCTTATTGGGCATTTGAGCTCACCCCTTTTCTATGTTTTATTTTTCCCAGGATGTGAAGAAGTATGTTATGAATGACCTGTAGGGATATATTGAGGGGATAAGAGTGTATAATATGGAGACTATGTTGTTGTAGTTTTCATTTTTATGATGTAATGTAAAACTTTATGAATATATCCAGTGTTGCCAAGGCTACTAAAATAATCAGTCTTTAGAGACTTGATCTTTCTTGTGATCATGCCAATGTTATGTAATAATGCACCGACTCTGGGTAACTGGGGTCGGGGCATTACATTTATCAATCCTCGATCTCCACCGGGACCTCCATTAAAGTCACCCCATCTTCCATGTCTATCTCCCTGTGGTCGAGGACGTGGGACAGGTCGTGCACGTATCTCCTCAGCTGAGATACGTGGAAGATGTCGTGCACTTGAAGCAATTGAGGTGGAAGGGCCAGGCGGTAAGCCAAATCACCTACTATGATGAGGACCTGGAACAGACTGATGAAGCACCGAGATAACTTGCTGTGCCGACCAAATCTCCGTAGACCTCATCGAGGTGAGACCCGTAAGAAGACGTGGTCACCATCCTCGAACTCCAGTGGTCTCCGTCTCCTATCAGCATAGGACTTCTGTCTACTCTATGTAGTCCTTATCTGCTCCTGGATGATCTGCACCTTCTCTGTCGTAGCCTGAACCATCTCTAGTCCTACAAGTGCAGACTCCACAGGGCCAGTACATCACAGAGGTGATCTGCAAGGTTGGCTGTACAGTGCCTCATAAGGGGCCATCCCGATGGTGGAGTGGTAGCTGTTGTTGTACGCAAACTCCACTAAGGGTAAGTGATCCTCCCAGCTACGACCAAAATTGAGGACACATGCACGGAGCATGACCTCGAGAGTCTGAATGGTTCTCTCATTCTGACCATCAGTATGAGGATGGAAGGTGGTGCTCAAGAGAAGCTGTGTCCCAAAAGCCTCCTGCAACCCCTTCCATAACCGGGAAGTGAAACGACCATCCCGATCGGTGACGATCATCGATGACACACCATGATGCCATACGATCTCCTGAACATAGAGGCGTCCCAAGATTTCTACTGAGCCCTACTCTCTGATCGGTAGGAAGTGGGCCGACTTGGTTTGTCGGTTGATGATCACCCAGATAGAGTTGTGTCCTCTGGATGTATGTGGGAGTCCCGTCACAAAATCCATGGATATCCTATCCCACTTCCACTCTGGGACCTCTAAGGTCTGATCCAAGCCTGCTGGTACCTGGTGCTCCACCTTCACTGGCTGACAAGTGAGGAATCGTGAAATGAACTCTACTACAACTTTCTTCATACCCGGCCACCCATGCTACTGTCTGAGGTCCAGATACATCTTCGCCACTCCTGGATGTACCGCTAGTGGGGAAGTGCGGAACTTCCTCAACACCTCCTCCTGTAGTGAAACCGGTACCATGGTATGTCCCCTGAAGAGGATGAAGTGCTCCCCAACTTCAGAAAATCCATCAGGCTCCTGCCCTATGGATATATGAGCACGTCGCATCTCACAGTCAACATCCCCGCGATGTGCCTCTCTGACTCACTGAAGAAGTGGAGGAATAACTGTGAGAGACTGAAGAAAGGCCGCTCCATCTCTATCCACAAAGGATATCTACAATGCGGTCAACTGCTCTATCGCCTATCCTAGCAGCTGAATGCCTGATCTTCTGCTGAGAACATCTGCTACAACGTTCCCCTTACCAAAAGTATAGACTATCTCGAAGTCACAGTCCTGAAGGAACTTGAGCCATCGCCGCTGTCTCATCTTCTGGTCCTTTTGCGAGAATATGTACCTAAGACTCTGGTGGTCAGAATAGACTGTAAAGCGCTCGCCCATCAGATAGTGCTGCCACATCTTCAAGGCGAAGACCACTACTGCTAACTCCAGGTCATGGGTAGCGTAGTTCTGCTCGTGCTATCTCAACTTCCATGAACCATACATGATCACTGCTCACTCTTGCATTAGGACACACCTGAGTCTAGTCCCTGATGTGTTGCAGTAAACTACATATCCAATGCCCTCCTCTGGTAGCCTCAAGATGGGCACACTTGTCAACCTCTGCCTCATCTCTTGAAAGATCTGCTGGCATCTATCTGACCACACGAAGGGTTTCCCCTTCTTCATCAATGATGAAAGCGGTTCTGGAACTCTCTAGAAGTCTAGAAAAAATCTCCGATAGTACCTAGCCAGACCCAGAAAACTCCACACCTCCGTCACACTCCTGGGTGGCTCCCAAGAAAGCACTGCCTCAATCTTCACTGGATCCACTGCAACTCCAGCCTCCGAGATGATGTGTCCCAAGAAGTGAACCTCTTGAATCCAGAATTAGCACTTTAAGATCTTACCATAAAGCTGGTGCTCTCAGAGAGTATCCATTACTACCTATAAATGGTAAGCATGCTCCTCCTCAGCAGTATAGTAAATCAGTATATTGTCGAGGAAGACTACGACAAAACGATCAAGGTAAGGCTGGAATATCCTGTTCATGAGATGCATGAACACTGCTGGAGCGTTGGTTACGCCAAAGGACATAACCAAGAATTTGTAGTGGCCATACCGACACATGAAGGCCGTCTTCTGCACATCCTCATCTTGAAATCTGAGATGATGATAGCATGACCTGAGGTCTATCCTTTAGAACCATCGTGCTCCCTTGAGCTGATAAAAGAGGTCATCAATCCTTAGGAGTGGGTACTTTTTCTTCACAGTCACCTGATTCGGGTGACAGTAGTCCACACACAGTCACAAGCTCCCATCCACCCTCTTGGAAAACAAAATTGGAGATGCCCAGGGTGAAACACTGGGTTGGATAAATCCCTTCCCTTGCAAGTCCTCCAGCTGTACCTGCTGCTCACGAAGCTTAGTGGGAGCCATTCGATATGATGGAGTAGATATTGGTGCTATCCTGGGGTACAAATCAATATATAAGTCTACCTCTCTGTGAAGAGGTAGTCTTGGAACATCATCAGGGAAAACATCCACGTATTGATCTACCACAACAGGGAAAATCGGACTCCGTACATCAACCGCTCTAAGGATGAGACTAGCCAACTAATGTGTGATCAGCTCCCCCTCCATTGCGTAAGTCCATCCTACGCTGCAAAGGCCCCCTTATCACCAGTGAAGGTGAACCTGGTCCCATCCGTGTGGACACCCCGCAATTTGTGCCTAATACAGTCAATCTGAGCATGAACTGTGGAAAACCAGTCCATACCCAAGATGACGTCGTAAGGCCTCGACGCTGCTACAAGAAGATACCAGCCGAAGCTATCACCTCCTAGAGTAAGCTCACACTGCTGGAACTAGTGAGTAATCATCGAGTCTACTCACGTAGGAGTCTCTAGTCGTAAAGACCAAGCCAACGGCTCCGCCAGAATCTCTGAGCTACGAACAAGGGCAGAAGCAATAAAAGAATGACTCACACCTGTGTCTATAAGTACTGCAGCAAGGGTAGAGTAGACACAGATAGTACCTCGAATCATCTCAGGTGCACCGTGGTCCTAGGCCTTGACTGCCCGGAGCTGAGCCTGCCCCTGTCTGCCAGCTCCCTGTGGTCGGGGTGGTACTCCTGGTGGGGGTGGTGGTAGAGCCTTGAAACATCGTCCACAACTCGCTACTCGACCAGCTCCTCTGCCACATCCTCCTGCTCCCTGTGGACCACCATGGTCAAACCTTTGCCTCTGCTTGGGAGGTCCCTCTATTGTCTGCTACTCATCTGCTTGGCGGGTTGGGCAGTCATGAGCCATGTGACCCTACCCTCCGCATGCATAGCACTGCCTGTCCCTCATAGGGATGGCTTTGTTTCATGTTCCCCGAACATCCGAACCAGTATCCTGAGGTCGCCCACCTGATGGCCTGTTCTGCATGGACCTCTACATCAACTGTCTACTACCGGATGTAGAAGACTCTGCTACGTGTTGTCCTATAGTGGGTCTCATTGCTGGGGACTGCTCAGCAAGAGATCTATCCACTAAAAGGGCTCACTCCAACACCCCCGTCTGAGTCGGGATGCTGTGGGAGACAACTGAAGCTCAGATCTTTCTCCTGAGTCCCTGCTCAAAGGTTCGTGCCCTAAATAATGGGTCACATACCATATCTGTGGAATAGTGTGAGAGGTCAGTGAACCTCGCTGAGTACTGAGCTACTGTCATGCTGCCTTGATGCAGATGAAATAACTCCTGAATCCAAACCACACGAAGTGTGGCTGAAACAAACGCTAAGTGGAAGAGACTCTCGAAGTCCATCCAGAGTAATGATGCCTCTTCATGCACCTGGAGCACCAATCTCCACCATCTACCTGCTGCTGCATTCAAAAGACTCGTGGAAAGAATCTCCATAAGGTCGGATGGTGTCCCTAACAATCTGAAAACTCTGACGATATCCTCCAGCCAATCCTCAGCTACCCGAGGGTCCGTCTCTCCCTAGAACCTGGGCGGCCTTTGGTGCTGGAACTCGTGAAATGCACTCAGGCGTTGTGCACTCTCTCCTACTAGGTCTAGTGGTATCAGAGGCCTAGTAGGTAGTGGTACTGTTGGTGCCTCCGCTGTGATGGGGCCCTGCACCGAGGCCTTGTCGCTCGGTGGGCTACCATCTCATACGTATCTCGGAACCCAATCTAGCTACCTTTGTGGGGCCATCCTGAAAAGAAATAGGTGTGCCACGATCAAAACAGTATACCTGGTGAGTTGACACAATGTAATCACAAAGAAAACTTTTCAAAGGATACACACACGCGATCAATGTTTTCGTGCACTGAGTCAGAAATCAGAGGTCAAGGTCCTGGTGTATGGATATGTCAGCCGCCGCTCCAACACTGGACTTCCTAGACCGAAAAACACACTCAATACTCTCAACACTATTGCTTCACAGTAAGAATGATCAGAGTCCTAAGTTCTGTGGTAGAACCGACTCCTCTGATACCAATTTTTCACAACCGGTTCTCGGGGCCCGCGCCGTGACTACCCCAAGCCCGCCTTCCGTAGGCCAGGGGTTGGCGACTAGAACCAAAGGAGTAAATCCCTAAGATGGGAAGGCATTGCCTTTATGAAAGTAATCAAACATAATAGAGTACGCAACAGGAAGTAAACACTAAGTAAAACTGAATACAAAAGAGTGTGCTGGAAAGTAAATGGGCCAGTATACAAACCCAACTGAACAACAAGTACATGTAAAGGGACTAAGAACTGAAAGTATAGAGCAGCTCCGGGATCGTCCTCCCGGGAATCCTACCTGAAGGGTTGGTACAAATATCCACCTCAGCACCCTAGTCCGTCAGTCTCCTCCGTGTGCCGACTCGTTGCAAGGTCCACCTCCAGGTATCGTCCAGTCGTGATGCTCTCGACCTCTGTCAGCAATGTCCGTCGTCTGCATCCAACACAACGAGGTGCGGGCATAGCCTGCATAGGGGTGAGTATAACGATACTCAGTAGGGACCCCGAGACCCGCAAGGCCTCACAATATCAACTAAGGATAAAAAAAGAAGAAATATACAACCACAAAGTATCAACTAACCCTACTTAGGTATATGCCCATACATATACCTAAGTTATCAATCTCAGTTCGGCTCCAACCCTCGAGCCCAAGCACAGCTCAGTCCACATAAGAAGTAAAGTCAACCACATTGATGATAATGATTAAAATTCAAGATTCATCTCACACAGGTATACATCTTTCGTATATCGATAGAGATGACCAGTTGTAGTCACTGATTCATCTAAGCTGTCGAACCCACATATGATCCAAGCATAGTAGTCGTCACTGTCGAACCCATATAGGATCCAAGTACAGTAGTCGTCATTACCGAGCCCACGTAGGATCCAAGTACAGTAGTCATTGCTGCCGAACCCACGTAGGATCCATGTACAGTAGTCGTCGCTCCCGAACCCATGTAGGATCCCAACATAGTAGTCGTCGTAGCCGAACCCACGTAGGATCCCAATACAGTAGTCGTCGCAGTCGCATCCATCTTTAGGGTTCCCATACACAACATGCTTGATTCCAGGAGGGTCCGCTCCTCAAGAAAAGGGGTCGTTACATCAACTATCACTAAGTCCAGTGTTGATGTACCCTAAAGTTCCGTCTCATCAAAAGGAACCCAATGCGACAGATAGCGCGTCAATTGGACACCCGGTCTAAGAGTTATTGGCTTTTCTGTTCCAGGGGCCCGGTTGGAATTACACTCATTCCTAACCTGGCCATTTTCCAAAGTTGTTCAAAAATCACTTAGAGTATCACAAAAGGACCACCTCGTCTAGAGGATCCCAGTGCCGCAGACGACGCGTCGCTCGGACGTGCGGTCTAGAAATTATTCGCGTTTAAGCGAAACGGGCCCGGCCAGTCAAGCCCAGTGGGCTGGCGGGTCGGGTCGACCAATTTTGGCAGGTCCTACCCGACTGGGGGTCAGCCTGACCCTATGGAGCGCGGCCCACCCAGGGACCTGACCCGGCAGGTCTGACCCATTTAGGGGGTTAGCTTGGCCCGGTGGGGCGCGACCCACCCGCGGACCCGGCCCGAGGAGCGTGTAATGGCTCAGACCTCTCCAGCCCATTTCCTTTGTTGAAAAGAAGGTCATGAAGTGTTCTGGAGGGTAAAATGGACTTTTACTCACTTTTCAAAATTTTGTAACTACACGCCGTGTAGTGTGAGTACACGCCGTGTACCACCTTGTCGGGTATACCCCGTGTTGAAGCCGTGTCCTTTCCATGTGAAATAAATGAGTACACGTCGTGTAGCCCATACTACACACCGTGTAGTGTCTCCCCGCGTACGCGTTACCCTCAAACCGTGTGTTGACCAGTCAACGGCCGTATGCCGTGTCCTTGCCGCGTAAAATAAATGAGTACACACCGTGTAGCCCATACTAGACGCCGTGTTGTCCCTCCCCACATACGCGTTACCCTCAAACCGTGTGTTGACCAGTCAGCAGCCATATTGGAAGCCGCGTGGCGACCGTGTGAAATGGCCAAGTACACGCCGTGTACTAGAAAGTACACACCGTGTACTTTAGTTTTTTTCACCTATAAAAGGAGGGGGCCTCTCCTCCTTTTCAAATCACTCCTCTCCTCCCCATTCCCTCGAGCATAGCTCTCCCAAGAGAGACTCCAAAATCCTTTCTTCCATAACTTCTTCGTCTGAGCTCTGATTTACGATCCGTCAGCGGCACAAGATTGTAACGACGAGGCGAAACTTATGAGCTTGGATCTGTTGTCTTCCCTTCGGCCTTTCCTTCCCAGCTTCCACCCGAGGAGGTTTTGCCAGGATTTTACAAAAGCAACGGACGCTGAAGAATGTCTTCTAAAGTTAACCCGGGGGAGCGTTGTGATCAGAACCTATGGAGGTAGGGATCTTAACTTCATCTCTCTAAATTGTGTATCATGCGGGGTGGGTGACCATTTTTTTACGTGAAACACTTTTGAACCTGTTTAATAAAGATAATAACTGGCTTAAAGAATGGGGATGGGGAAGTTATTATGTTTATCTTTATTTATCCTATTTTCATGTTGTGAATTGAATAGGCTTATGACTATTGAAAATAACGGTCATTGGGGGAATTTGCTTGCACAATTAAATGCTGCCCTATCTTTCTAGACCGTTTATGGATGGAAACTTTGTGGAATGTGGGAATTGGTTAATCATTTAAAATTGGATGATTAAATGAATAACTGGTACCCTTGTGTGATCACCCCAGTTGAACAAAACTGAAATAATAAACATGTGGGTGCTGGTTGGGGTTTATTTATGTGAAGGGGGTGTTTTTTGGGTTTTTGTGGATCTGGTGAGTAGTGGGGCTGCGGTTGGCTTGGTTGTGGGTTGGCGTGAATGCTATGTTGGTGGTTGGCAGCAGGGCTGCAGGGATGGGTTTGAATGTGAACGAACTATGGGTTGTGAATAATAAATAAAAGTGAAAGAGTTAATGAATGGTGGGGAATGGTACTGGAATAGGAATTATAATCAATGGGGCTGGTTGGTTAATAAGAAGGGACTTGTTTGTGTTGTTTGTGTTTTCATAACTTGATTTTTGGATGACAGGAATATGTTTTATGAAAGATTGATATGGTTTTTTGTGGATAATTTCCCAGTCGTTAAGGAACTAATAAACTAATTCTATTGAAACATGAAAACCTAAATGGGGTTGGGGTTGTTTCTTATATGCGTTATTCGACATAGCAGTGCCGAGGCACGTGCTCAGTTTCCTTGTTTAGAATCCATAGGTTGGGCTGTGTGTTTGGTATACATATATATATCTATATCTTTGTGTTTTGTCGCACTCCACCCATGTTGAGCACTTAGTGCCGAACACTCCCATTTCATGAGAGAGGGTGTTTTTCCCCTTAGTTACTAGCTCCTTCCTGATCCTTCTTCCATAGGCTGTGATGGCTTGAGGCGACCTTACACCTAATAATCTTCATGTAGGTTTTGGTTGGGGTGGTTTTAGCCCAATACTCTTCGGGAAGGTTTACTTTTTCCCAAGAATCATCGAGATGAGGCCCAGGTTTGTGCGAGCGGGATATGTGGTTGTGAGGCCCAGGTGTGTGCGAGTAGGATATGTGGTTGTGAGGCCCAGGTGTGTGCAGGAGGGATATGTGGTTGAGAGGCCCAGGTGTGTGCGGGCGGGATATGTGGTTGAGAGGCCCAGGTGCGTACGGGCGGGAAGAGTGTGGTAGTGTCAGGATGTTCACCGTTAGGAAGAGCATCTAAATAGTGGGAAATGGTGCAGGGGTACCCAATACTCTTGTTCTTATATACTACTACCAGTTGTTTTGTGTTTTTGTGAGCGTGGCTGGTGAGGTTGGGTGGATATAATTTCTTGATAGGTTTTGGTTTCTTCTGTTGTTCTCACGGGACATTAGGATGTCTCCCCACTTGTGCACGAGAGCTTTAGGTTTCCATACTAAGTATACTTGTATGCTCACACTACGTTTACTTTCAGGTTTCCAGGAGGACTACCAGGGCCGTGTGGGACCCTACTAGTCAGGACAGTTGGAGTTGTTGCAGTTTTCTGTACTCTTGTTTCGTTTGGTATTGTACTTTTGTGCTTTCTTGTACTTGTACCTTGTTTCAGAACTATTTAAACATGCATGTGGGATTGGTTTAGGTTTATTTACTTGTTTTTTTTCTTTTGGTGTTTGAATCATCCTATTTCCCTATCTTAAATAAATAAAAGGGTAATGCCTCCCATATTTTTGAAAAACTCATACCCTTGGTGCTAGTCGCCACTCCGGGGCCTACTGGAGGCGGGACTCGGGGGTCATTATCTCTCTTCTACCATTGCCATCTCAGGAGGGGCATCTTTGGTGGGAGGGGGTCATGACAAAATGGTATCAAAGAAGATGGGTGAGAGATAGGATGGAGTATGGAGTTAGGAACAATGAGGATTGCATGGGATGGTAGGGCGACAATGTTGGCTAATCTTGGTCCGTGACATAGGCCAGGGAAGACCAGCTAGGACACGAGATTTTAGGGCCCCCCGTGATCCGATGCAAAGACTCTGAGCCTACCGAACGACCAAGTGAGACTACATTAATTGCAGGGTAAAGACCCTAGGGAAGGTACTTGCATCATCATGATAGTGTTTTACTTGATTTGGGTGTTCTGGGAAAGAAATTGAATAAAATGATAAAATTAAACCTTGAGAAATTTCCTTACTACTTGGGCTTAGGCGATCTTTGTTTACCATACAACTATGGCATCTAGACGTTGTCCACAGATGGCTCAGACAGTCAAGGCCTAGTAGATTCAGGCGGTCGATCAGTTGAGGATTGACCGAGAGGAGGAAGATAGCTAGTGGTAGAAGACTCTCTGTTCTTTCCAGCGACAAACCCTCAAGAAGTATGAGGGTAGTACTTAGGATATGGAGACGAAGGGGTGTATTGAGGAGCTAGGGATCACTTTTACTTTGATCTATGCTCCAAGGAAGTACTGGGTTCCCCTAGCAGTTAGTTAGCTGAGAGGTGCGGCACGTCAGTGGTGGATGATTTACCTTGGAGAGAGGACATAGATAGAGGTTCCATGGGCTGACTTTGAGAAGGGATTCTGAGAGTAATTCCTTTCTTCCATGATCAAGGCGGAGAAGCAGCAGGAGTTACTCTACCTTTAGTAGGGGAGTATGTTAGAACGAGAATTGGGGATCATGTTCAAGGATCTCCTACGCTTTTCTCCGGATCTCTTTCCGGATGAGGAGTCTCGGGCGAGGTGTTTGGAGGAGGCGCTTCGTCCTTCGCTCCGGTATGCTGTCACCCCCTTCACTCTTCCAACATACTTGGTAGTACAGAAGAAGACAGAGGTTGTAGAGAGGATGCACTCGTAGGGAGGTGCACCACGATAGGGGATCCATCCAGGTTCGTCGAAGGGGAAGGCAGTCAGCAGCAGGTCTCCTGCGACAGGGCCTTCCAGATTCAGGCCAGTAGGGAGTAGGCCCCAGCAGTTCCAGTTTAGATATTTGGGTCCTTGTCCCTTTTTCACGAGCCCAGGACTGAAGTGTTTATCTTGTGAAGGTTTCGGGAACATTCAGAGTCGGTGCCCGACCCGAGCTCAGTATGGTGGAGGTGGGAAGATTCAGCGCCCACCTTAGAAGCACCAGTTGCCGGCAAGGCCCTTCCAGCAGCAGCAGGACCCTGCTCCTCCGAGGGTAGACTTTGCAAGAGGAGGATGACCTCAGGGTTCTCCTCAGTGACCTCGACCAGGACGTGGTCAGGGAGGTGGTCAACATTATAGAGGCAGTGGAGCTGGGCGTGGATAGTTGCACGCAACAGAGTTGACAGATCCGGAAGGACCAGAGGTGGTGCGAGGTACAATTTGTTTGTTCAACACTCTCGTTTCTGCTTTGTTCGATTTAGGAGATTCACACTCCTTTATTTTACCCGGTCTAGCCCATGCTTTGGGTCTAGACGTAGAGAGACTTTCTATACCCCTAGTGCTGAGTACACCAGTTGGAGGCCAAACCAGCATATCTTGTGTTTTCCAAGGATGTGGGATAATGTTGGGACCACATCGATCTAGTGGGGACCTTCTTTTGCTACATATGCATCCATACGATGTCATCCTAGGAATCAACTGGTTATTTTCTATTAGTGCCGTTATCGACTGATTCCGAAGAAGGGTTGTGTTCTCCGATGTGGATGGGAAGCATGTATCTTTTGTTGGTGAGAGGATCTATCAGGTGGGAAGATGGAATGTGAAGCCTCTCATTTCCTTGTTAGGTGGGTTATCAGTGGTTTGACCTGATACAGAGATGATGGATGTCCCATAGGTTGTTGGGGAGTTCCTCGATGTTTTTTCTCGAGGAAGTTGTGACTCTACACCTCAACGTGATGTTGAGTTTGGGATAAACTTACAGCCTGGTGCCTGTCCAATTTCGATGGCCCCTTATCGGATGGCACCTTCGGAGTTGCGGATTCAGATTGACGATCTGATGGAGAAGGGTTTTGTTCGAGCCAGCGTGTCGCCATGGGGTGCTCCAGTTTTGTTCGTAAAGAAAGAATATAGTGGTCTCAGGTTATGCATAGACTACCGAAGGTTGAATCAGGTAACAGTCAAGAACCTTTACCCCCTTCCAATGATAGATGATCTCTTCGACCAGCTAAGGGGAGCAGGTTGGTTTTCTAATATTGATCTACGATCTGGATATCATCAGCTGAGGGTAAAGGACAGTGACATCTCGAAGACGGCTTTTAGGTGCAGGTATGGAAACTTTGAGTTTGTAGTGATGCCATTTAGAGTTACAAATTCACTAGCTGTGTTCATGGGACTTATGTACCTTTTCTTCCGAGATTTTCTGGACTGGTTCGTCATTGTGTTTATCGATGACATCCTGATCTACTCAAGATCAGAGGAGGAGCACGTTGAGCATCTCAGGGCAGTGTTGGAAGTCCTTCAACACCACCAGCTTTATGGGAAATTGTCTATGTGTATGTTCTTGACACAAGAAGTACACTTCCTTGGGCACGTAGTGTCTCAGAATGGAGTGTCAGTGGACCCGTCGAAGGTGGAGGTAGTTGTTTCTTGGGAGGAAACCAAGAGCGTGGCAGAAGTTCATAGTTTCTTGGGGTTGTTAGGTTATTATCGGAGGTTCGTTTTGGACTTCTCTCGAGTTTCTGCTCCAATGAGGGCTTCGACTAGGAAGAAACAGGTCTTCCTATGGAGCAATAAGTGCCAGAAATATTTTGACTACCTGAAGGAGAAGTTGGTTAGTGCTCCCGTACTCAGGTTGCTAGAGGAAGGGTTGGTGTACGAGGTGTTTTTTGATGCTTCTGGACTTGGTTTGGGGTGCATACTGATGCAGAATAAGGGTGTGATCTGTTATAGGTCTAGGCAGTTGCGCCCTCACGAGTGTAACTATGCCACCCATGACCTAGAGCTTGCAGCCGTAGTGTTCGCACTGAAATTTTGGCGACATTACCACTTTTGGGAGAGCTTTGTGGTCTTCTCAGATCACAAGAGCTTACGTTATATCTTCTCCCAGCATGACCTGAACTTACAGCATTGAAGATGGGTCGAGTTTCTCCAATACTATGACTTCAAGATCTCTTAAACTGAAGGTAAGGGAAACTTTGTGGCTGATGCCCTGATCAGGATGTCTCATAAGGAAGTGGTTTGGGAATCTGCTGATGCTTGGAGAGCAATGGGAGAGTTGTATTCCTTGCACTTGGATGCAAGGGTAGTGGGTGTTAGAGGCTGTTTGTTTCAGATGACGGTGCACTCCTCCTTGTTGCAGCAGGTGGAAGAGTCTCAATGGGGAGACTCCGAGGTAGAAGTAATGCGGGATCGTATCGATCAGGGAAACAATCCAGAAGGATGTCCAGAGGACAGCCGACATCAGATTCTTTTTCATGGAAGGATGTTTGTTCCAAAGGCGATGCATGAGGGAGTTCTTCGTGAGTTCCATATCTCAGCCTTGGCAGTATATCCAGGGGTTTCAAAAATGTACCGAGATCTGAGGGAATAGTTTTGGTGGTCGGGGGTGAAACGGGTAGTGGAAGAGTTTGTGGCTAAGTTCCTAGTGTGTTAGAAAGTGAAGGCCGAACACCATGTTCCCAGTGGTTTGTTGCATCCTTTAGATGTCCCCGAGTGGAAATGGGATGACATCTCAATGGACTTCGTCATAGGACTACCCATACCTCAGGGTGGTTATGATGCTATCTGGGTAGTGGTGGATTGAGTGACGAAATCAGCTCACTTCTTAGCAATTAAGGAGTCAGGCCCAGTGAGTACCTTAGCACAGAGGTACGTAGATGAGGTGGTTCTTTTGCATTGAGTTCCGAAGACTATCATCTCAGATCGGGATACTCGGGTTACCTCACTAGTCTGGAGGGGTTTACATCATGATTTTGGCACCCAACTACACCTTAGCACTATTTTCCACCCCCAGACCAATGGGCAGACAGAGCGGACTATCCGAACATTGGAGGACATGCTGCGAGCATGCGTTCTGGATTTTGGAGGGTCATGGGTGTGACACTTGACTTTAGTAGAGTTTGCCTACAACAACAGCTTCCACTCTACTATTGTCATGGCACTGTTTGAGGCTTTGTATGAAATACCATTTCGTTCACCCATTTTTTGGGCAGAGGTTGGTGAGACATGTGCTCTTGGTCCAGAGGTAGTACAGGGAACCACAGAGAAAGTCCATCTTGTGCGTGAGAGGATGAAAGCGGCTTAGGACTGACAAAAGTCTTATGTTGATCATCTGAGGAGGCCCTTGGAGTTCGAGGTGGCAGATCATGTTTTCTTGAAGGTTTCCCCTTGAAAGGAGAAACATAGGATTGGTAAAGGTAGTAAGCTCTCCCCTAGGTTCATTGGACCTTTCGAGGTGCTGAGGTGAGTCGGTGAGGTGGAATATCAGCTAGCCCTACCACCTCAGTTGGAGAAAGTTCATGATGTCTTCCACGTCTCCCAGCTTCGTTGGTACTTACACGACGAATCTCACGTTATCGACTGGGGAGAGTTAGATATGGGAGATGATGGGACCTTCAAGGAACAACCAGCCTGAATCGAGGATCATAAAGAGAAGGTGCTCTCTGGACGAACCATCACCTTGGTTCGTGTGTTGTGGAGGCATGGAGGCCTCAAGGAGATCACTTGGGATCAAGAGGCTCAGATGCACTCTCAGTACCCGGAGTTGTTTTGACTTGTGTTTTTATTTGTTCTTTTGAGCTTTGTTTTGATGTTATACTCTATACCATTGATATATGGAATGCTTGGCTTGTCGGTTGTGAGACTTTTTTTCCCTTGTTCTCTGGAAGTGTGTAACATGTCCGGATGTGTGGGGAAAGGGAAAAACCTGATCCTTAATCAAGACGCATTAATGTGGATGTGATTGAACCCGTGCGGGCGAGTCAGTGCCGTCTAAAGGGGATAATATATCGACATAGGAGAAGGAATTTCTCCAAAACATGCGTTCGGGCAGTGTGTTGGTTGTACGGTGTTGGGTGCAGTGCATGTTGAGTAATCCTAATGTATGGAAGTGGGAAGACCCAATTCTTAATCGATATGCATTAATGAGGATGTGATTAAACCCATGCAGGCGAGTCATTGCCGCCTAAAGCCGATAATATATCGACATAGGAGAAGAAATTCCTAACACACATGATTAGGGTTTTTCGATGGGTTCCTGTTATAATGAGAGCCCTAAGAGGCATCTTGTTGGGTTCCTCTGGTTTGGCTTTTGAATTCTTAGGAATGAGAATGTTTTAAGAGGTATCTGATGTAATGGCTCGGACCTCTCCTGCCCATTTCCTTTGTCAAAAAGAAGGTCATGAAGTGTTCTGGAGGGTAAAATGGACTTTTCCCACACTTTTCAGAATTTTTTGACTACACACCGTGTAGTGTGAGTACACGCCATGTACCACCTTGCCAGGTATACCCCGTGTTGAATCCATGTCCTTGCCACGTGAAATAAATGAGTACACACAGTGTAGCCCATACTACACGCTGTGTAGTGTCTCCCCGCGTACGCATTACCCTCAAACCATGTGATGACCAGTCAACAACCATGTTCCGTGTTGAATCCGTGTCCTTGCCGCGTGAAATAAATGAGTACATGCCATGTAGGCCATACTACACGCCGTGTAGTCCCTCCCCGCGTACGCGTTACCCTCAAACCGTGTGTTGACCAGTCAACGACCGTGTGCCGCGTTGAAGGCCGTGTTGGAAGCCACGTGGAGACCGTGTGAAATGTACAAGTACACGCCGTGTACTTTTGTTTTTCTCACCTATAAAAGGAGGGGGCCTCTCATCCTTTTCAAATCACTCCTCTCCTCCCCATTCCCTCGAGCAGAGCTCTCCCGAGAGAGACTCCAAAGCTCCTTTCTTCCATAACTTCTTCTTCTGAGCTCTGATTTACGATCCGTCAGCGGCCACAGGATCGTAACGACGAGGCATAACTTGTGAGCTTGGATATATTGTCTTCCCTTTGTCCTTTACTTCCCAGATTCCACCTGAGGAGGTTGTTCCAGGATTTGACAGAAGCGACAGACGCCGACGAACGTCTTCTAAAGTTGACCCAGGGGAGCATTGTGATCAGAACCTATGGAGGTAGGGATCTTACATTCGTCTCTCTAAATTGTGTATCATGCGGGGTGGGTGCCCTCTTGTTTACATGAAAAACTTTTGAACCTGTTTAATAAAGATAATAACTGGCTTAAAGAACAGGGATGGGGAAGTTATTATGTTTATCTTTATTTATCCTATTGTTATGTTGTGAATTTAATAGGATTGTGTCTACTGAAAATCACGGTCGTTGGGGGACTTTTATTGCATAATTAAATGCTTATATATCTTTCTAGACCATTTATGGATGGAAACTTTGTGGAATGTGGGAATTGGTTAATTACATAAAGTTGGCTGATTAAATGAATAACTGGAAGCCTTGTGTGATCACCCCGGTTGAAAAAAACTGAAATAATAAACATGTGGGTGCTAGTTAGGGTTTATTAATGTGAAGGGGGTGTTTTCTGGGTTGTTGTGGATCGGGTGAGCAGTAGGGCTGCGGTCGGCTTGGTTGTGGGTTGGCGTGAATGCTATGTTGGTGGTTGGCAGCGGGGCTACAGGGATGGGTTTGAATGTGAATGAACTATGGGTTGTGAATAATAAATAAAAGTGGAAGAGTTAATGAATGATGGGGAATGGTAATGGAACGAGAATAATAATCAATGAGGCTGGTTGGTTAATAATAAGGGACTTGTTTGTGTTGTTTGTGTTTTCCTAACTTGATTTGTGGAAGGAAGGAATGTGTTTTACGAACGATTGATATGGTTTGTTGTGGATAATTTCCCAGTAGTTAAGGAACTAATAAACTAATTTGGTTGAAACATGAAAACCTAAATGGGGTTGGGGTTGTTTGTTGTATGCATGCTTCTACATAGCAGTGTCGAGGAACGTGATCAGTTTCTCGGTTTAGAAGCCATAGGTTGGGCTCTGTGTTTGGTATACATATATATATCTGTATCTTTGTGTTTTGTTTCACCCCACCAATGTTGAGAACTTAGTGCCAAACACTCCCATTTCATGGGAGAGGGTGTTTTCCCCTTAGTTAATAGCTCCTTTCTACTCCTTCTTCCATAGGATGTGATGTCTTGAGGTGAACTTACACCTAAGACTCTTCAGGTAGGTTTTGGTTGGGGTGGTTTTAGCCCAAGACTCTTCGATTAGGTTTACTTTTTCCCAAGAATCTTCGGGATGGGCCCCAGGTGTGTGCGGGCAGGATATGTGGTTGTGAGGCCCAGGTGTGTGCAGGAGGGATATGTGGCTGTGAGGCCCAGGTGTGTGCGGGCGGGATATGTGGTTGAGAGGCCCATGTGTGTGTGGGCGAGATATGTGGTTGAGAGGCCCATGTGTGTACGAGCGGGAAGTGTGTGGTAGCGTCAGGACGTTTACCATTAGGAAGAGTATCTAACTAGTGGGAAATGGTATGGGGGAACCCAATACTCTTGTTCTTATATACTACTACCTGTTGTTTTGTGTTTTGGTGAGTGTGGCTGGTGAGGTTGGGTGGATAGAATTCCTTGATAAGTTTTGGTTTCTTCTATTGTTCTCACAGTACATTAGGATGTCTCCCCACTTGTGCACGGGAGCTTTAGGTTTCCCTACTGAGTATACTTGTATGCTCACCCTAAATTTACTTTCAGGTTTCCAGGAGGACTACCAGGGCCGTGCGAGACCCTACTAGTCAGGATAGTTGGAGTTGTTGTAGTTTTTTGTACTCTTGTTTCTTTTGGTATCGTAATTTTGAGATTTCTTGTACTTGTACCTTGTTTCAGAACTATTTAAACATGCATGTGGGATTGGTTTGGGTTTATTTACTTGTCTTTTTTTTCTTTTGGTGTTTGACTCATCCTATTTCCCGATCTTAAATAAATAAAAAGGGTAATGCCTCCCATATTTGTGAAAAACTCATACCCTTGGTGCTAGTCGCCACTCTGGGGCCTACTGGAGGTGGGACTCGGGGGTCATTATCTCCCTTCCACTATTGACAGCTCAGGAGGGGCATCTTTGGTGGGAGGGGGTCGTGATATAGCGGGCCGGTCCGGTTCACCCGGTGGCGCCGCCCCTCCCTACTACCCGGCCAGCCGAAGCCGGCCGGTTTGTCCAGTGCACGCGGCCCACAGTTGCGGGCCATGGTTCGTCCGCACGCGGGGCCCTTAGGGGCCACAACTTCCTTCAGCCCGGCCGGCAGGTGGCCGGCCGGTTCGCCTGCCAAAGCGGCCTGTCCAACGCGGGTCACGGTTCCTCCGCAGCGTGGCACCAAGGGGCGTCGTATTCTTCCCACCCCGGCCGGCTACGGTCGGCCGGTTCGTCTCGGCAAGTGGCATGCGGTTGCGGGTCGTACCTCCTCCACACGGGCACCTTCGGGTGCTGCCGTTCACCAGCCCGGCCAGCTATGGCTGGTTGGATCTTTGTCCTGAGTGGCCCGCAGATGCGGGCCGTGGTTTTTCTCCATGCGGCCGGAGTGTGGTCGCCACCTCCGGTCGCTGTCACTTTCTGTCACCGTCACCTTTTTCTGACACCGCTTCCATCACCAATACAAACAATGATCAACGAAGGGTCTTTGGGCCATGTTTGTTCGGCCCACGCCCTCCGCGTTAGGCGATAAAAAGAGGCCAAAGACAGTTCCGAAGCAAACATCAAGAACAAGGTTATAATTTTATTCATTTAAAAATTATACAAACCCCCTACCTCGATTCAAGGTACGTTGGACATCGATGAGCCGTGGAAGACGGCGTCGCAGAAGTTGGGCGTCGCAGAAGAAGAACGTCAATTTCGTTGACGTTGGGGTGTGTCCGAGGAGGAAGTGTAGCCGACGTTCCTTGCGGGTGGATCCTCCTCTTTTGTCTTGGATGAAGATCGAAGTCGGCTTCGTCGTTCTTCGGCAGTTCTTCGTTGGAAGGAAGAATCTTTCCTCTAATTTTCCAAAGGTTCCACCACAAAATATTTTCCAAGCAAAGATTATAACAAGGCTCCCCAATTTAATAATGCCATGCATTTCAAGTCAATTAAAACATTCAAATTAATTAATGAAGACATTAATTATATGTGTTGGAACAATTTATGGGAAGGGAGATGAAGAGACTCCACCAAAATAAATGAGGGGTGTGGAATGTGAAGAGTTAAAAGGGGGGTTCAAGGGGTTAAAGGGAATGTTGAAGGGTTAGGGGCTCGTGTGGGACCCACCACATATTATCCTCTAATTGGAGGTTATGTGGGTGTGGGACCCACCTATAACTTCCCCTTGGAGGAAATAACCACCACTTAATAAATTAAATAAAATTGTGTACACTTAATGTGACACAACAATTTTATTTTAATTTGTTACGAATACCTAAATTATTACATATTCTCTTGACCAAACGCAACTGCGAAAAAGGTCTCCTTAAGCATATACTGGCACTACTTTTTCATCAGTTTCTTCAGATTTTAATTCCGAGCACCGGTTCGAAAGATAGAAAAAACCGCATGTACGTTTGCTGAACGTACCCGAACAAAACTTCAAAAATTGATTCTTAGCACACCGGGCCTCAGAATCTGGTGCCGTCAGAAACCGCAGACTCGTAAAATTCCAAAGAATTTAATAAAAAATTTTCCTTGAAATTTCCGAGTCTTTGCACTTAAAAATTCAAGTTTTTTATTGGATGAGTAATTTTCATCCATAATAATTCATGGTTTTTTTAGAAGACCATTTATTTCCATTTGGATGATATTAGGATGTTTATAATATTTTATTTAAAGAAAAGTTTAAGAAATCACATTCATGTTTTTAATAATTATAAAATTTCTAATATGGGGCTATCTAGATGATAGTATTTAATATAACTATTATTTTCAAATATAAAATATTTATCTACATCATGGTAATTTAATTTTAAATTTTAGTGAAGAAATATTTACTTTAAATTCAAACAATATGTTGATGTAGAAATTATTCAATTAATGGAAAAATCAAATAAATGATATTGAAAATATTATAAGTAAAATAATTTTAATTAATTAAGGTGATTAAAAAAATTTATATATGAAAATGACATATTAGGTATGTATTAAAATATTTTTAAGACATCTTTCTGTATTTATTTTATTAAATTAAAAGTAACGAAAAGTTTTAAAAATTGACATTATGAATATTTTATAGTAAATAATATTTTATTAAATGATTTAAAAATTATAAAAATCATAAATTCATCCAAATTAATGGTATATGGTTCAATAAATATACCATAGTAAA
This sequence comes from Viscum album, assembly GCA_963277665.1. Taxonomy (NCBI): domain Eukaryota; kingdom Viridiplantae; phylum Streptophyta; class Magnoliopsida; order Santalales; family Viscaceae; genus Viscum; species Viscum album. The sequence continues at coordinate 1,955,334,333 of OY728164.1, forward strand.
TTTACAGATCCTTTAATGTTATAGTAACAATATTAACCCTTATATCGTAGAAAATTTTAATAGTATATTAATTGTCAAAAGAGTTTATGGGTGGTTAAAACAAAAAGATAAGAGTATTACCATGACCTAAACTTTTCCAAAAAATATTGGATGAAAAGTATTATACCCTTATCACCTTAAGATATAATTTTAGTTGTTTAATGGAAAATTTTTTATTAAAATAACTTATATATTATTTAAATCAATGATAGTTACAAAACTCCACTCTCTTTGTATTTAATATATTTTATGCGTGCACAAAGAGGAAACATCAAGATATGAAAAAAAATATAAATGTATATTTTTATCTTAATTAAATTAGTTTCATTATATAATTTTTTTTTATATTTAGAAATTATATAATTACCTTAAATTCCTATGAAATGTAAATATAGTATTTATTTAATTAACTGGAAAATAAAATTAATGATTTTAAAAATTTTAATTTTGAAATAATTTGAACGAGTTAATGTGTGATTTTTTATAGATATATATGAAATATTAGAGAGGTTTTAAATAATTATGTTATAATTTCAATTTTATCTGAATGTATTTGAAGTTAGATTAATTGAATAGTGTCAAAATTGGCATTAATAATAATTTATCAAAATAATATTTTATTAAATTATTTAAAATTCATGAAAATATTATCTTTATACATGTGAATTTAATATTTTTTAAATCATAATTCATGTAAAATTTATTAGTTATTTTTCCATTTAATGTAACATTAATAACCCTTTATGATTAAAATAATGGTTACCGTGATTGTGGTAAAAATAACTAATCAAGGGTTTAATCAAAATGATATGGTTTAAAATGACATCAAAACTTGTATAATTTATATTTGTTGATGGTATTAAAACCCTATAATATACTATTTTAGAGTCTATTACAAATTGGATTCATTTTTAATGATAAATTAAAATTATTATAATTTAATCTTTTGAGAAATTTGAAAAGTGCCCCTCACTTATATTATAGAAGGTCACCTCCTCCCTCACTTATTCACACTTATCCTTCTATATCAACCAAAACCTATAAATTTATCCTTAAAAAATCCTTATACATTTTCTAGAGGTCCTATTCTTCCAAAAATAAACACCCTAGATCCTTAAGAAGATATCTAAAGGAAGTCCACTAAAGAAGGGGTAATATTTTTTACCAACTCATTCAAGTTCATTTCTTATTATACTTAATCTTAATGTGTTGTTTCAATCCTAAATTAATAACACCAGTATCATCAATATACTGAGATGTTATTATGATTATGGTACAACCATATTCCATTTCATTTCCATCCTATGAAAATCAAAAACATCGATCATGCATATGTATGGATTATCATCTCTATGTAGTAGAGCAATTCATTATTTTCATCACCACTTTACTTGGATGGTTATAAACATGATAATAATGAAATTATATGATATATATGAAATAATAATGATTCTGTAAACTTTAATTATTAATTACTATTCTCTCATTCTGTCCATTTAATAAAATGAAAACAATGTTAATGCATATGCATGACCTACCGTTTCAATGAATGATATAATTTGTTTCCTATATCTATCTCTATGGATGACTCTAAATATAAATATATTGAATATATATAATATTTTAAAATTAAATAATATTCTGGAGATTATGGAATTATTATAAAAGTATAAGGGCTGGAACTACTAAATCAAAACATACATAAAAAAAGGTATTACAACACGAAACACTAATTTTAACAATAAATTTATAAAAATAGGTGATAAAATATTATAGGAAAATAACATATGGTATGATATATATGAGTGTGGTTATAGAATATATTTATAGTATATATATATTTATTATATAGAAGGTTCGAACACTTAATAATTAATTCAATCCTATGGAAAGAGTTGATTAGACAATCTAATAATTATTATAGATTGTTTATGTTTAAGTATATACTAAATAAAATTTCTCTCCCATATCCATTGTTTTATATTTTTTTCTAATTTTTAATATTCTATATTTTTGTTTAGAGTCATTTTTAATACTTTTTTACTTTCTAAAAACTGTTTTAAAGGAATCTTCATGTCATCCTTAAAACAATGCCCATTTGGATTTTACCAAAAAAGAGAAAGGAATCTTTGTTTTAATGCATATAGAATGAAATGAATTTCCAGCCTTAATGACCAATGAAATGTTTTAAAACTTTTTTTATAATTTTAAATTTTTATTTAAAAGAAAAATTAATTTCAAAATGTTTTTTGAAATTTTAGTTTTAAAAAGTTAATTTCAAAGTGAAAAATTACATTTTCCTCGAGAATGTTTTTGAAGATATTTTTACTCATAAATGACATCAAACCTATAATGTACTTACGATACAATGAGGATATTTTTTATTAATATCATACTTATTCTTCCTATGGATTTTTTATGATCATTTTGATTAATGATGTGCTATTTTGATATCTTTCACCATATTTAACTTGATGATTTATGATTATGTTTATTGAATGGGGAAAGAATTAAAATTTAGTATAATAGTTTAAATAAGAATATTTATGTTGATTATGTTTCAACCCTTTAACATGAGTAATGAATTGGACTTATTAAGTTATGGGTAAGGCCTACTATATCCCCTCAATGCATCAGTAGGTTTCATGAGAAAAAATAATTTGGGTATTGGATGAGGTCTTACGCTTTTATGTATGGTGTCTTGGATGAAGCCTTGAAAAATTGTTTATGATATACTACATTATGAATTCTCTCATTATGATATTAATTATTTATATTCCATGTGATTATTATATTAGTATAATATCCATGGTTAAGTTTCATTCTGATGTGATTATTTATATTTCATTATTTGATCTTCATTTATTCCTTCTATATGATTCTCATGTTATTGATTAAATAGAACATGTTTCGGTTATTTTCCTTGATATATTATTTATGCCTTATTTGATAATAGATATCACTATACTTAACCCTTACAAATAATTTTATCTCACCCCTTTCTTATATTTTATTTTTATGAGGATATCAGGAAGTGTTTTATGTTTGGTATGTAGTGTTATACTAAGGGGAATAATGGTGTTCTCAAAGAAAATACTTTGTGTATTTGATGTTTAAAATGTATTGTAAATTTAAAGTATGTATCAATTTTACCAAAAATACTAAACTATTTGGTCATTTATTATGATATTTCTTAAAATTCATTACACATAAAATCATATTATGACATAATCAACGAAGTATAAGTTTAACCCAACGAGTGAAAATTGAGTTAAGAAATCCCTTAAATTGTTATTTACTTTAAATAAAAATTATTTAACCTCATGTACAATGGTTTAAATCATGTTATTAGTTTATACCAGAAATATATTCATATTTATGATATCATATATAATCCTCTTATATCATCTTATCACCTGTTTGTTAATAATATTTCGTTATTACCCTTATTTCGGGTATTAATTGCTTCATTTTCATATGAATGTTTTTTTCATGTAAGTTCTAGTTCTTATGAATATGATATAGTTAAATAATCTACATAATGATATTAAGATCATAGATATAATACTTATTTATTATATTATTCTTTTAGAAGTAATTTTGAATGTTGATCATGGAAAGTGAATTGCATCACATCATGGAGATGGTAGGCCGTACGTACGCACGAGTGATGATATAATCCATTAATGGGTGAAACGGTAAGAAAGTGGGTGATATATTAATTTTTTAGAATCAAGTTCATGTATTATGTACCATATATTTTCACTATTTCAATCATTATAACCATCCTTTTAAAGTGGTGATGAAAAATTAATTACACCACAATGTGGAGATGATAAGTTGTATGTACACACATGTGATACTTTAGTTTCTCATAGGATGGATAAAAGGTAGAATATGGTTTAACCATAATAATAATAAAATATTTATAATACTGATTATATTGGAGATATTAATTTATAATGGAAAAAAACTTGAAAAGGAAGTAGAAGAAGAAATAAACTTGAAAGAGTATGTAAAGATGATTACCACTTCTTTGAACAACTTCATTTAGATATATTTTTAAGAACACCGAGGGTGGTCTATTAAAAGGAAAAGAACCTATAGAACATGGTTAATGATTTTTAAGAATAGAAATGGATAGGTATTTATTTATCTAGATGACTCAAAGTGGTGTAAATATGTGAAGGAAGGGGTTCCCTTTTATAATTGAAGTGAGGGGAACTTTAGGAATTTAATAAAATATTAAATTAATGAAAAATAATATTCAATTAAAAATGACTAAAAAATTATTAGTTTCCAATATAAGAAAATTATGGGTCAAAATACACCCATCTAATAAAATTTAGATAAGTTTTGACTATATTTATACCCTTATCTTTTGGTTTTTAACCCATATTTAAGCTCTTTAACTCTTACAATGACAACATGGATTTTTACTCTTTGAGAATTTTTATTTCATATCAGGATATATCTATAACTTGACCATGTTCTTTATAACTCTCTATCGGTAATTGGGTGTTACATTTTCTATTCCATTTTCACGTTTTCCAACATAGGAACCTAGTATGTGTTACCTCTAGTGTTTCTCATTCTTTCATTTCTCTCTTTTTAAGTGAAAGTTTTATTAATACTTTTTTATAATGCGGGATTTCAATAAGGGTATTTTGGAAAGTCAAAAAATAGTTACAAATATAGAAATCAAAATTGGGAGCATGAAATTTCTAAAGGGTGGGGGTCGGGGGGTATAATATAGCATCCCAATATTTTTAAAGGAAACACTATGCAACACAGAGCTTAAACAAAAAATGTAATGTTATTACTTCAATGTGACTATTATAACCTAGCCATTAAATTGGAAGAAATGAATAATATTAATGTAATTATGAAATATATAATCGTCACAATAATTTATAATGTATTAATTAAATAATTGTAAATAATTAAAAGAATTTTTAGTAAAGTCTTTTTATTCATCAAAAACTTTTTTTCTTCAAAATTTTTTTTATTAATTTTTATGTAAAAATTATATAATTAATTTCTTGAAATTTTGTAAAGTTTATATGAAAAATTTAACATTATTTTTGAAATCATCATATCAAAATTATCCTTTGGTAAAATTTGGATAATTTTTTGAAAAGATTAATTTTTTAATGAATAGTAAAAAATACAAGGTTTTATTAAAAAATGTATTTTATTTACAAGGTTAAATTATTCTTCATATTTGTTCTAAATTTTAATTATTTAATTTTTGATTCAAAATAATCTAATTATGGATTTTTAAATTGATTTTATACTTTAATTTAGTATAAAAACATTTTATGTTTAAAATGGATTTTTTCTGAAAAATGGGTTTTCATTGCATTTTTACGATTTAATTTTAAAGAAACTACTGAAACTAATGTATTTTGAATTTTTCAAAATGGAATAAATATTTTGAATTAGTAGTTTCATATTTAGTAACTAGGTAACTTTTACTTTTGGATAATATGAATAATAAACTTAGTAATTCTTGTTACCATGGTAAAGAGTAAATTAGGTAATTAAGGTTAAAAATGAAATGATAAGGACTAGAAAAAAACCCTAATAGTTACCTAAATTTTATTGTATGAGAAATATTCATTAACAATCATTTATGTTTTTTTATATGACCATTTATGGTCACTTGGATTAGATTGAAACCTTTATTATATTTTATTTACAGTAAAGCCATGCATGTCACACTCTTGTTTTTAATAAGTATTATATTTTTAATATAGCGTTATCTAGAATATATGTTAGACTATAAATATTATTTTTAAATATAATAGATTTATATTTATCATGGTAATTTATATTTAATTTTTTGTGAATATATAATTACCTTAAATTCTTTCACAACATTGATGCAGTAATTATTTAATTAATTAAAAAATAATATTAATGATATCAAAAATATTAAAATCAATATAATATTTGATAATTTATATAATACATGAACTTCATAGATTAATTTGACATTTTTGGGATTATAAATAGTTTCTTTTTAATGTTATATTATTGCATTGATATTTTTAAAAGTCAAAGTAATTAATAGTGTCAAAATTGACATTAATGATATTCTAAAATAAATAATATTTTATTAAATGATATAAAATTACTAAAAATATTTAATTCATCCAAGTTATTATGATAATGTTTAAAATATCATATTTTTTATAATTATTGGTCTTTATTTTAATTTCATAGTAATAATATTAAGCCTCAAAGAGTAAAAATTATTATTGTCATGATAAGAGTTAATGATGTTAAATAAGGGTTAAAAATAAATGATAAGGGTAACAAAGTGAAAAAAACTTATATAAATTTTTTTGTAAGATATGATTTATACCAATACCCATCTTTTATTTTAAATAAATCACTTTTTATCCTTTTTAAACTTAAAATTAATTTTTAATAATTTAATAATTTGAGAAATTCTAAGAGTGCCCCTCCCCTCTCTTTTAAAAGGGAACTTCTTCTTATCATTTAAAAATGCATAAAAAATCATTTTTGGGCCATTATCTGACCAAATAACTTCCTATATTCCACAAAATCATTCATTATGGATTATTTTATGCATAACACTTGGCTTAGAAGGCTTAAGGTGTTAATCGATGGTGGTTTCCCAAAGAAGAGGTATCAATTTTAATCAAGTGTTTCTTTTTTATTTCATCTCCTACTCATTTCAAATATTTTTAATCCATGATAAATTAATAAAAAATATAAAAAATATACTGAGATTTTATTTTGTTTATATCATAACCTATATCCATCTCCACTTCCATCAAATGGGAAATGAGGTTGTCGTCCCTATGTATGCCAAACTACCGTCTTGTGAACCGATGTAATTTGTTTTCCATTACCATCTATTAAGAATGATTATAATTATGTAATTAAGGTTTATATATGATATTATTAACATATTTATCATTATCAAAAGATAATATACCATTTACTCTCTTACCTTTCTACGCATAAAAAAATTATAACGTTGTTCCTGAATGTGTGTGGGCTACCACCTCCATGAAGTGGTGTGAGTTGTTTTCATCACCACATCACATGAAAGATATATAAAAGTATAATTAAAGAATTAATATAATATTTAATATATTATTATAAATATTTAAAGATAAAATTATACTTACCGTCTTTCCATAATTATTGTTAAATAATGGAAATGTTACTCATGCGTGCGTATGGGCCACCATCTCCATGATTGGAACATAGTTCATTTTTCATAAAAATATTTAATTGTTTGATTTAAAATAATAATATATGTATAAAGTGATTATAATTTCATGGATATTATTCTAGATATTATGGGATGATGAAAGTTTTTACCATAGTCAATTTATCTAAGCCATTTTGGACTTACGTAAGGATTATCATCAAAACGTCCGATGTGAATTTAAATTATTAAGTAATTAGCATTGTAATATGTGACATGAGAGGAATAATAAATTTTAAAAATTATCTTGACAAGTAAATAATTAAACTATGTTTGTTATTTATGAGTATAAAGGACATAGGTAATGAGCCAGACTCAAGGTAAGAGACTCTTTAATTAAAAAACCTCATTTAATTTTTTTTAAAGATTTATTTTCTAAATAATTATCATTCATGTCCATGTTTTTAAAATGATTTTTATATATTTTTTTATCTGTGATTTTGTTTTTAAAATTTAATTTTCTAATTTCTCTCATTTTTAAAAAAAAGAATATTCTTAAGGTTTAATGTAAGAGGAATTCTTTAAAAAACACCTCTTTTAATGCTTCTTTTTAAAACAATCAAAAGTAATGTTTTTTCTAAATTATATGTCATGAGTGAATTTTCACACTTTCATGATGCATTAATGATTTGAGGATTCCTTTACAATTTCACAAGGTTATTTTCAAAGAAATTTTTTTCCTTTAAATGTTTTTATCTTTTATAAAAATATATGGTTTAAAAATGAAAATGTTACTTTCCTTATGAATATTTTTATGATGTAAGCATTCATGTTTTATTATTATGATATGGTTCTTGGTATTTTTTTCTGATGATTGGTGGTTACATTATAAAAATATTATGAGTGATTCCATGATAAACCAAGGATGTTTAGTTAAGTTGTTGACCAATAACAGATGGTTCCATGATAAACCAAGGTTGGGTGGTTATGTTATAATGGATAATTCGTTGGGTACATCAGAGTTGGAGGTTGACCATATTGGTTACTCCATTTTTAAGAGTGATATGGAAAATGATGTCCCAAGATACCTATATAACTTTTATATTCTTTTTAATGAGTGTTCATAGAAATAATTTCATTTTAAAAAGTTATGACTATTATCTTTTTGAAAAAGATCAATTTGGGGTAAAAGGTTATGTTTTTAAGAAAACCTTTTTATGATTTTTCACTGGACTAATGGTTTATAATATTTTAGGTCCCTTATTGATATTTATTTTCTCATCTAATGTTTTAAATTTTTTTTGATAAGGTTTAAGGAAATATATTAACAAGGATGATTTCAAGAAGAAAATTGTGAATATTTAACATGAAAATAAATCATGTTTTATTTAATAGACTTTTAACTTATAAAAAAATAGATACTGTATAGAAGTGGAGACTTGTATTGTATGATTTTAATTTATAAGATTTTTCCTAATTCTCTAAAAATATGAACCTAAAATATCTTTGGAAATGAAAGAAAGACAATTCTACTCAAAATTCAATAGAGTATATAATATTTAATTTCAGGTCCTTACAGTTGGTATCTGAAAGAAACTCAAGTTATAACTAGAGCATGATTTAAAATAAATAAATTTATGTTGAATCTTATCACATAGTAATCCTATTAAGAATACCCTACCTAAACATTTCTTCATCACCTAGGAAAGAAAATATAAGAATGTGTGAGCTCATATGCTCAGTAAGGGTAAATATAGAAGATATCAATTTATGATCACATGAAATCATTAGATAAGAATAAGGGTATGTGATCATGAACATAACTTATAAATTTCATACTGAACATTTCATAGAGCATAAATATATTATAATTTCAGAAAACATGTACCAAAAGAGTTATAAATCATCATAAATCAATCAAAAACCATAATATCATATCATAAAAGTGTGTCACCATCATAAATATAGTTTTTTTCTTCATATTTTAAGTTTCACTACCATGACCATCAACATAGTGGAATTGGACACACCTATTTCCCATAGTAGATCAGGATGCACATGTGTTCCCATTGTGGATCTAGCCCATCAACTTGTTTCCCATTATTATCTCATGAGATATTATGCTTTACACAATGCATTAGAGGGAGATATAGGCCCCACCCATCACATAATAAAAAACATACTTATGTCTTCCAAAAGATCATAAATCATTCATCATATCAAAACCCATGAAAATAAATGGGTTTCATAAAAATTCCATCATTGCATAACCCATGGAAATGAAATGGGTGTCAAAAACATTTTATCATAGCATAACTCATGGAAAAGTAATTATATTCATAAAAATCATGCCATCATAAACATAAACGACCAGTAGAAAAAATAAGGATGATATCCTTTGATCATATCCCCAGTGAAGCATAAGTAACATCAAATAATGTTATCTTAGATAAAAAAATATTTTTATTGATCGCTTGAAATAATTCTTGAGGAAAACATGCTTTCTATTATAAAATAATTTTTTTAAAAGTCATGAAATTACAAATGAAAAAATTTTCTTTGAAAATTACTATGTAATATTTTATAGGAATATTCAAAAAATAAATGTTTCATGATATCGGGAAAATCCTTTTATACCGTATAAGCTAAAAGAACATTGCATCCATATTTTATTTAAAAAGTCATAATGTACATTGTTTGGAAAATGAAAAAAATATCCCATTCAAACCATTTTGTAAAAAAATAAAAAATGGGTTGTAATGAATTTAAACATATATAGAGCATTTTGATTTTTTTAGAAAACATGGATATGAAAGAGAAATATTCTCTAGTGAAGTCTAAAATATAAACAATCCTGAATAATGATGAGACTGTGAAATAAACCCTTAACTCAAGTCTTTTGTTTCTTTATTAATGTTCAAACCTCATATATAATAAATATGAATTTATTATAAATTTATTCCATAAATATAATTCTATTATACCATGTGTTAATTATTTATAACATCTTATCATCGATTTATTAACAATTTGTTATTAAAATAACTAAATATTAGAAAACTAGGCTATAAACATAGTTTGTAACAATGGATATAGACCCCCAAACCAGGGCTACAGGTAATATCCATTGTCTAACAGGACATGGATCCTATTTAAATTAATATAAGTAAAATCCTATAGCCACCATTTAGAACTATGGCAATAGTCTAATAGATATGTTTTGAACTATAGTAATAGCCTTATAACAGCAATTTGTAACTATGGAGAGAGCTTCCTCCACATAGAATTATATCCATAATTTATAACTATAGAAATAGGCCTATAGAAACAGTTTGAATCATGGAAATAGGCCTATGGACACAATTATAAATTATGTCTATAGCCTATTCTATGTAGACTTATTTCCATGGTTGTAAAGTATGGCACCAGGACAATAGTCACAGTTTAAAAAATGGAACTAGGTGTACAAACAGAGTTTACAAATGTGGATATAATCACTATATTATAGAAAAAAACACCACCCCATAACCTACTAAAACTCATATACTCCCCAAAAAATTCCATAAAAAAATAATATGGAAGTTCCTAGATGAGTGGACCCAAAACAATCTTATAAAACATCAAAAAAAGGCTGCACTTGGATATCACTAAAAAAAATAAAGAGTTTCCAACCAATGAAATATTTCAATCATGGGAAAACATCGCTCACATGAATAAGTATCATCGACTAGGAAATTAATTCAAGTTCTTTTATAATTATACATTGTAATTCTAAAAAATCAGCAGCACCTATACAGACCCTTGCTTTATATCCAACCCATGAAGTAACCCTACAAACTCTACGAACATGTATAGATTTTCCTACCATTGACTTTATACAGATATATTGTATTATTTCATTCAACATGGCTACATATCCTTTATAAAATATGTATAATACATAAGAATTACATTATTAATGTCACATTACCCTTTACATTAATAATATACTTTTATCTAAATTACCTCTCCACACTTTTTTTCTTTAAATAACTAAAATAAACAACTTTACCTAAAAACTATTATCACATAAAATAAAAATCAAAGCGTAAATAGAGACTAAAAACTATATAAGACTAACCTTAAAGGATATCTTAGATGACCAAATTTACGTTTTCACCTTAATTGATAAATTTTGTTTATTCTCTTCAATACCTCTCAAAACTTAAAGTAGGTTGGAATAAAAAACCTCACAGTTGTGGGTCGCACACTCCAGCTTATCGCTATGATCTTGGATTTTATTGTCCAAAAATTCCATTGATAAAAGGTTTTTTAGGATCCCAATATGATTGTACCAAATTATGAGTAATTATAACCACCAAGAAGCCATACTAAAATAATTAGAAATAACGAAGCTAATACACACACACACAGACCCAATAATTCATATAAAAGACCAATACAAAAAAAAAACAATTCCATTAGTATGAATACATGCATGAATCCCTAAAATTTTAAATTCCACCACCAGAGTACCTTAAAAAATTATTTGAAACTTTGGAATCCACTATGAAGTAAAAAACTGGTCAAAATAGCAAGTCGTGAAATATGTACCACTGAGTAAACATTTATAATTAGTTTAATTACATTTTTCAATAGTCCATGAACTTATATAATAAGAAACCATTTATCAGGAAATAACAGGAAAATAATTTAGACATAATGACTTATTATATGTATTTTATCTGTGTTTCAACTATACATGATAAATGATACATGACTCAATGACCAATATGAGAAAATAATATTCAGATTGATATGCACAATTGATTTATCTTGTGAAATGTTTCTGACATATTTATTGAAGGTTCATAGAATAAAATTTTTATTTATGTGAATATTTTCACAGACTAAATCCCATAAGAAAGATCCAAATCACTAAGGTCCACATCAAGGAAGACCAATACAACTTCTCAACTGTGTAAATAAGGATTAATAATATCTCTAATAACACCAAAGCCTGTATAAATGGTTTTGAAGCTCAAGTGGAGATACTTATGAAATGAAATTATTAAAGGGGGTAATAATTTATGTAATTACAAACTAAAACCCATCTTATGGAGTGCTTAATATAAATAAAAACAAGTAGTGGTAAGGATATTAAAATTGGAAATCTACTCGATGATGTTTATGAGATTTTTTTCTTAGTAAGGGTAAGCATAAAATGGAAGCCATGAGTAAATAAGGCACAAACAATGTAGAATGTTTTATAACTAAAAAATTAAATTTAATCAAAAAATTTAGCATAATATGATAGGAATAAAATATGATGAAATAATTCAATATAAATAATCACATGAAAATTAAACTTAACCATGAATATTCTAACTAATCAAATAATTACACGGAATATCAATAACTAAATTCATAATGATAAAATGCATAATGATGGAAATCTGAAATAAAATATTGAGGCTTAATACCAAGAATATAATACTATCAAGGATTCATTCCAAGAATCTATCATTATCAATGATTCATAACAAGAATCTAGTAAATGTGTAAGGCCTTTTCCAAAACCTAGTTTAGTTTTTCTCATGAGACCTACTAATTAATATAGAGGCTATAAAGGGACCCAACTATAACTTACTAAGTATTATTAATTCCTCATATGAATGGGGTGAATCATAAAAAACATATATAGACTAAATGTAAATAACTTTTCCCTAATCAGTAAACATAATCCCAAACCATCCTAAGAAATACGGTGAATGATATCAAAATAGAATGACCAAAACCAAACTTATTAGAAACCATTTAATAAAATCTGGTAGATAATATGATAGTAGATCAATCTCAATGTAGAATAATATTCAATAATGTTTTTTGACATAGATAAAAATAATCTAATAAAATCTTTGAAAATTCTTGAGAGAAAAACCCTTTTTTACTTTGAAATCATTTATTTTAAAAACCACACTTTTATAAAAGAACATATTTTCTTTAAAAATAAACTTGGAAAATTGAAAAGGAATCTTAAAAACATTAATTATTCATGATGGCCTGAAATTATATTCATGTTGTATAAGTTAAAAAACATTTTTTTAATTTTTAGTAGAAAAGTCATAAAGTACCTTGTTTTGGATAATGATAAGAATATTCCTTTTAAAACATTTTGTAAAAAGTCAGAAAGGGTTAAAATGACTTTATAAAATAATTGGACAATATTGAAAACATTTTTGAAAACATTTGTATAAAAAATGTATATGGAGAAGAAATATTCAAATGTGGAGACTTAAACAAAAACAATTCAGAATAAATACAAGATTGGGAAATAACCCCTTACCTTGCACATTACTTTTAGTTGAACATTATTTAACCTCATATATAATGTTTAATGAATGTTATAAATTTATAACAGAACCATATTTTAATTTATGATATCATATATGATCCTCTTATATCATTTTTTAATAATATTTCATTATTACCCATCTTTTAGGTGTTAACTGCTTCATTTTACCATGCATGTTTTGTTGTGTAAGTCCTATTTCTTATGCATAGGATATATTTATTTCATATACAGAATGAAATTAAGTTCATAGATATTATATTTATTCATTATATAATTTTTTTTATTATAATTCTTGAATGGTTAACATGGGAAATTATCCACACTGTTTTGTGGAGACGGTAGACCATACGTACGCACGAGCGACGATATCATTCAATTAATGGCGACAGGGTAAGAAAGTGGATGATGTATTAATTTATCAAGAATACATATAATTTTATAATTATCATATATATCCATTATTTCCATCATTATACCCATCCAAGTAAAGGGGTGATGAAAAATATATTACACCACGACGTGGAGATGGTAAGTTGTACATACACACAATGATGTTTTCATTTTTCGTAAGATAGATACACAGTTAAATATGGTTGTCCCATAATTATAATAATATATAATAATATATATTATACTATATTTATTACTTTATAATGGAAAAAACATGTAAATATGAATTAGGATAAGTAATGAACTTGGATGAGTTGGTAAAAACGATTACCTCTTCTTCAGTATACTTCCACTAGATATATTATTAAGTGATATGAGGTTGGTCTTTTTAGAAGAATAGGATATCCATAACTTGGATAAGGATATTGGGAGGATAAATGTGTAGGGTTTATTTTTTGAGATTTATGTATAAAGGCATTGTGAATAAGTGAGGTATGAGGTTCTCTTTTATAATTGAGGTGAGTGGCACTTTTGGAAACTCCAAGATATTAAATTAATATAAATTAATATAAATTAATAATTAATTTAAAATAGTTCCAAAGTGAGTTATTTAAAATTTAAGATCAGTATTAGTTTAAATAACATAAAAAAAATAATTTTTATACTAGTTTAAGTCACATTATTACCCTTATCTTTTGGTATTAACCCTTATTTAATCCCTTTAACTCTTACCGTGACAACATTTGTTTTTACACTTTAAGGGTTAATATAGTTATTATGAAATTCAAAATGACCAAAAATGGATCATTTATGAAATTTTCTTCCATATCCCAATTAGTTATATGAATTTTATATTTTTATGAATTTTATATCATTTAATAAATTATTATTTATTTTAAAATAGCATTAATCTCAATTTTGTTACTATTCATTACTTGAGTTTTTAAAAATACCACAATAACATGATATATTCAAACCAAATATTTTAAAACATCAATAAAACATAAAAATAATCTATAAATATTTTGGATGACATTAATTATATCAAATTATATTTAATTTAAAATTTTGAATATCATTTATTTGATATTTTGATTAATTAAATAATTACTGCATCCTCATTTTGTAATCCTTTAAGGTAATAACTTATTTTTGAAAAATAAAAAATAAATTTTCATGACGTGAAAATAATTTTTCTTTCAAATTTCTATTTATAGTAAAAGATATTTTTTGAATAACTATATATTAAAAATGAAATACTTATTAAAAACATGAGTATGACATATTTGACTTTTCTTAAAATAAAATACTATAAAAGGCTTAAAGTCATCCAATTGGATCCAAGATGCCATAAAATTGGACCAAGGATGATTTTATTAACACTCACTCATCCAATAAAATTAGGACAAGTGTTTAGGTAATTTTATAATATTATGTTTACACTTAATTACAAGATTTACCCTTAACCATGTTAATTAAAATTACTACGTTTTCTATTCATATTATCCAAAAATAAAAGGGACATATTTAATAAATTTTTACCATATGATTCAAAATAAAAAATTCATTTTTTAAATTTCAAAACACATAATTGGATAAAATTTACTTAATATTAATCCCATTGATGGGGTGAGAGAATGGGTTAATAAAGTGAAAACATTCCAATGTTTGAAATGTTTTTATATACAAATTCAATATGAAATTTATTATGATGAATATAATTTTATTAAATGATATAAAATTAATCTAATTATACTTAAAAAAATAAAACATATAATTTATTTAGATGAATTTTTTTTTAATTAAAATCCAGTATTTTTCACTATTCATTAAAATATGAAACTTATCAGAATATACCAAAAAAACAAACAAAGTAAATTTTGATATTAATATTTCCAAAATAATGTTTGTTTTTCAAAATTTAATTAATTAATGTTTCAAAAATTAGTTTTAAAATAAGTTCTTCATTAAAAGGCGGTAAAACTACCTTTAGAAAAATATCACATTTTAATGTGTAAAATTGTATTCATTATTATCACATGGTATATAAAATATATTTTTTTGAATGTAAAAACATTTTAATAAATATAAACTTTATAATTTTGTTAATACTATTCATTCCCTCTGATTTAACTTCTAGTTTATTTAATATTTGATTGTATGGTTAAGCTAGGTGTGGTGTGCAACATAAGACATCGAAGAGATTAAATTTAAAAAGAGACATAACATAAAATCTTGAGGTGTTACATTATCCCCATATTTAATAAAATATTTCCTCACAATTTGAAATTTCACTTCAAAAATCAAAGGTTGATACTTTAAAATTCTTTTGTGGTAAACCCACATCAGAAATAGGGTTAATAAAATATCCTCTTAATAAGAGGGAAAAGAAAATGTGAAGGTCAACACAAAATTAGGTTTTCGAATAAGAAAACATTAGTGGGAAGTGAATACCAATACATGAAAGAGAAAACTAACTATCTATTTCTGATGGAGAGTGTCATGAACCAACCCGGGTTGACCCCAAACTGGTCACCTGTGCTAGCACGCAATAAGGCCCGAGAGGCGTTCCCGATCCTCCCGGGCTAGAAACTAGTGTCGAACATCAAATATGATCAATTGGAAATTATTTATACCATGAAATATATATAAATAAACAATAATTAAATAAAAAAAACTAGAAGTGGATAATGAAATAAAACTAAAATGCTAAAAATACCACTAGGTGACCTTATGGGTTACCACTAAGCATAATACCATGCTCGTTCCAAGAGTGATCCAAAACTAGAAGAACCTGAAACTAAAAAGATAGAGTAGGCATGAGCACCAAAATTATCCTTAGGGATTACAAGGATAAACAATGCCCTATGACCCACCTTTAATGTGATGTATATTCTTGCTATTTGGAAAATAAGACATATAAAAATAGGGTTTTCCATTCTTTTCAAAACCAGACAAAAGGCTTCCATTTTTAAGAAAAAACAATTTCTTCCATTTAATTTCAAGAATAATTTTCCAAATCGTAAAGAAAACATTTTAAAATACTCCTTTAAAATAAAATAAATGCTGGATTCGAAATTTTATTATAAAATACAAACAAGGGTGTCACTTTATAAAGATATTAGAAAATAGAGAAATGTATCATGAAAATGAAACAAATTTCATGGAATCAAGTAACCAAAGTATTACATAATGAAATGTGATAAGACAATATATAATCATATGCATTTACTAAACATCTCTAGAATAAATCCATGGATGTAATCGAATCAGACTCACCTGCCGGTGTATAGTGAAACTCCATAGTCAATAACAAACTGGCTGTTCTAAACTAGCCTCACCAGTGGCATGTCCCACCTAGCCTCTAGACATGCAAGGGGTACCAACCCATCTAATAAAGGTTAACAATCAAATATCACTCGACCCTCTAGATTATTACTAGGAATACCATGATTATGATAATACATAGTGAAAGGTAGAGGCCCTCGCACATGTGACTCACCTTACCTACCACCACCACACTTGACTACCCCCAACACTAACACCACCTATGTGATACCCCTATATTGTAGAATCATATATATAGGTTCCCATCTCACAAAAATCCATCCACAAGTTCCAACTAAGCATTCACATCATTTGAGTTTCAAAATGCTTTTCCAAACATGATAAAATACTAACTGAGCTTTCAAATCGCATCACATCAAAACTGAACTTTCAAAAACATCACAAAGTACCAAACATGCCTTTAAAATATACAAATCCATTTCCAAAATAATTTCCGCAAAACCAAGGAAACAATTGACATCATGTATGAAAGGTTCCAAATGGTCCTTTAGATCATTTGGAAATCAAACCACCTCTCAAAGTTTCAAACGAACTAAGCATTAGATAAAATATTTAGGAATTACATTTTGATAACCAATTAAACATTTTTAACCACACCACCTTTCCAACATGATAAAAAAACGATTAAACAAAGGAATTCCACATTGAAATATTAGGGAAAACATGAGAAGTACA
This sequence comes from Viscum album, assembly GCA_963277665.1. Lineage (NCBI taxonomy): Eukaryota > Viridiplantae > Streptophyta > Magnoliopsida > Santalales > Viscaceae > Viscum > Viscum album. Next base: position 1,955,352,308 of record OY728164.1, read on the forward strand.
TGAAAATACCATTTCTAAGTGCCATAACCATTTTTCATAACATATATGAATATCAAATAATAATAAAAGTGCACTTTTAAAATTCTCATGAAATTATAGAATTCAAATTTAAGTCTCTCGTATAGGTTACCTACCTCAAGAAGAAGAATACCAAGCCTAACCATCTCAAAACCTGATGAATTTGATGATAATAACTCAAACCTAGTCTTTACACTTACATGCACATTAATATATATATATATATATATATATATATATATATATATATAAATTCCCTGAGTTGCATTGTACATATTCCCCTCGACATGGGGGAATATATAAAAAGAGAGAATATATATATATATATATATATACCTTATCCCAGCACATGTGTATAAGTCACCCTTGTGAATGGAAGATAAAAATGTAGTAAATAAAATTACAAAAAAACCATAAACTACAAAATCCCCAATCAGAAATTGAGAAACATTGATGAATAGAGGAAATCATACCCGAAATTGATGGCTGGTGGACCAAAACAGTCCGAAATACTTCACCTTCAGTGGAGGTCATTGAACAACCAAAGCTAACCTAAGAGACACTTCACATGCCCTAACACTAGAGAAGAAACCAAAATTTAGGTCAATCCCTAACCTTAGGTTTGACTGAAATAAATAGGGCAATGAGGAGAGGGAAAATATGATAATTAAGGGATGAGGAAGGAGAGGAGACTTATGAAAGTATACCACACCCAAAATCGTAAGGAGAATCAACTACCAGAGGAAGGGAGGTGGTGCAGCAGAGATGCCTCAGCTGGGGGGGGGGGTCGTATGAGAGGAAGGTGTGTGTGTGTGGGGGGGGGGGGGTAGTGCACGTTGCGTATGGGGTAAGGGGGAGGAAGAGGGAGACCCCTCTTTAAGAGTCTAAGTAAAAAACTAAATATAATAACAATAATATTATTATCAATAAAAATATTAATAATTAATATAATTAACATAATAATATTATTCATAATATTTCTAATAATAATATTATTAAAACATATCCTTTTTATTTTATTTTGTTTTTATCTCATTTTACTTTTCAAAAACCTTTAAACCATGCACAGTTTGTCTGCATGGTTTGTCTTCACTATTGGCCAAACCATGCGCCAACTGTGACCCTCTACTGGAGGCTCTAGAAAATTGGCACGAGTAGTCACACGATTTTCCAAACCATGTGTAGACCGTTCAATTTAGCTATATCAACATTATGGATGCCCTTGCATAGATTGTGCATGGTTTCTATTAACTACGTGCCTATGATGGAAACCCTTGAATTTTAAAAATCAGAATTGTTTCAACCTAAAACTAAAATAAAAACCATATTATAATTAAATAATTAATAAAACATGGTCAGGGTGTGATAATTATACCCACCATTACAAATTTCTTCCCCCAAAATTGAATCTATCCAAATGAGGAATTCAACTTGAGTTCAAAAATGAATGAAGTCAAGTGAAACTAAAAACCAAAATGTGACCTTTTAACTCCACATGTCACACCCAAACAGCTCTAGAAAAACCCACTATAGAGAGAATCACATAGAGAAGATAAAGGTCACCCCACCATTAGAAACCAGCTAGCACTGACCAACTCTAGAAGAACTCACAAGTAGATCCATGGTGGGTCTCCCCACTATTTAGAAACTAACAATCTTAGAACAACTGGCATGGAATGGCTTGAGAAACCCAGCACGAACCAACCTGGGAGCTCCCCATACAATCAACCCCCACAAAAAAAGGGCTATGGTGAAAGAAACTTCAAACAAAGAAGTGAACCAAAACCCAATTTATTATTTCAACAAGAACTTGCATCTCCAAAATGAGAAAAAAATTTAATTCCAAAATAGACTCACAAGAAGGATAACCATTTAACAATTAACATCCATAAGGAAACACCACAAAAGTTTATAGAGTGGCAACTACGATCATTAAGAAAAGAGGTTCCTAAGGAAATAAAACCACAACAGGGGACAAATTTGATGTTCACCACTTCGATGTTGGAGAAAACTTGTTGGATTTACATCCCCCACACCTGAAGAATCCAAAAATGAATTAAAATATTAACTCTAGGACCTATGGATGGAGCCTTGATGTCTTGAAGCATTTCACGACCCGACCCTACCCGGGCTCGAGCCTCAACTACCCCAAGCCCGCCTCCATAGGCCAGGGGCTGGCGACCAGCGCCGAAGGCACAACAACTCGGGGAGGCCTTTTCCTAAGCACCTGTACACACCCACACGCAGCACACTCAATGCAAAAGTGCAGAGTAAAAAGAAGAGTAAAAGGGCAACTACTATAAATAACCACAAGAGTGCATCGACCTCTAAACAGTACAAAGTACAAACTGAAAAGAAAAAGGGCAAAACACGCGCCCAACAAAAAAGTGCCACAACCCGGCAACAGGTAAACAAAAGAAACAGCTGACGGGTCTCCCACCTGAAACCCGACCACGACCACCGCACGCGGTCCAAGCTCCCAAGCTCCTACGCTCCACTGAAGTCACGCTCCACCTGTCCGTCGTCTGCAAGGGCACACCAAGTGCGGGAAAAGCCCAAGCAGGGGTGAGTATAAAAATACTCAGTAGGATACCCCGAAGGCTCTAGGGAGCAACAAAAGGAGATACCGAAGGGTGAGCAGTAGAGAGAACAGGAAAGTAAAGGGGTACAACAGAGAGTACAGTAAAGAGTCCAGCTCAACCCAACAAGAGAAAGGAAGTAGACTCGTCCAGGAACAAGGAGCTGGAAACAGTGAGAAGATGAACTTCCCGTCGAGTCTTCGCTACCTATAGAAGGAGAGTAGACTCATCCAACCACGAGAAGCTAGACACGGAAAGCACGTGGCATACCCCGCGCGTCTTCGCCTCTCCTGGAGGGAGAGTAACCAATCCCAAGAAGTGGGTACTCGAAAAAGATATATACATATCCTTATGCTCAAACGAGAAGCCCGAACAACGTCGTAAGGGGATCTCTGTCCCGTAGCTCAGCCCAAGAAAAGAGTCTCCAACAGTCCCAGAGGTAACACCATCATCGATGCCCAGCATCCCGCACATCTGCCCTGAACCGCAAGCCAAGGGGCTCAAACACTGCACCTTGACATTATCCACTTTGGGCGGCACTGACTCGCCCGCACGGTTTTAGATCGCGTCACAAGAACGCATCTCGGTGGGGAAAGTGCCCCTTGTACTTGAGAGTTCTAGGGAAAGTCAAACCACACCTCGTCACAGCCCTGTAGTCGAGAGGTCTCCTCAAAGCCATAGCCGTTCCATCACCGACCTGTACGACCAAGGGTCCCGCTTCGGTGGTCATGGAGGAAAGCCACAGACTGGCCTAGTAGGAAGGACTGAGTCTGGAATATCAACGTGTGTCCCACCGCCCAGCCCCCTTGGAGGGTAATTCATAACCAAAAAATCAGGTGACCCACTGCCCAGCCCTGCTGGAGGGTAAACCATAATACATCATCCGACGACCCACTGCCCAGCCCCGGTGGAGGGTAGACCATAATAGGATACTGGGTGACCCACTGCCCAGCCCTGCTGGAGGGTAAACCATAATACATCATCAGGCGACCCACTGCCCAGCCCCGCTGGAGGGTAGACCTGGAATAAGTCAACAGGTGACCCACTGCCCAACCGTGCTGGAGGGTAGACCTGAAACTAGACGACGGACGACCCACTGCCCAGCCCCGATGGAGGGTAGACCCTAAGAGGTCGTCGGGTGACCCAATACCCAGTCTCTGCTATAGGGTAGACCCTAATAGCATCGGGTGACCCACTGCCCAGTCTCTGCTGGAGGGTAGACCCTAATAGCATCGGGTGACCCACTGCCCAGTCTCTACTGGAGGGTAGACCCTAATAGCATCGGGTGACCCACTACCCAGTCCTTGCTGTAGGGTAAACCCTAGAAGTCAGTGAGAAACCCACTGCCCAGCCCCGCTGGAGGGTAGAACTCAGAACTGCTCTAGACATCTCCACTAGAGGGCAGAACACTGGCCAACTAAACACGGAGTGGATATCGCGCAACCTCCCAACTCCAGAACAACTCACCCAAAAGAGGTGTAGCGTCTGCTCCAGCACTGGGGGTCACTGGAACCGCTACCGGCCAATCCATCGAGAGCGAAACCAGGGGGAGACCACTAAACCCTACTGGTCAAACAAACAAGCACAAAGCCAGGCAAGATAAACTCCACCCTACTGGCCCAAACAAACGAGCACAAAGGGACCCTCTACGTCGCGAGAGGTCCAAGTACGCAAGGCAGAACACGGCACGCACATGGGGCCCACACGACATGCGACCCCACGTCAACCCCAACTGAGTGCACAAACGTCTCAGGTACAAACCACACGTACCTACAAGCGTTCTCGTATACTCCCAGAGTATACCTCGTCGCCAGCCCAAGGCTATCGTGCGCACGACACCCAACGTCAACGCGAAGGCGTGACGTAACAAATCCACCTCAAAGGCCCAGGCTCGGCCAACCACATCTCGTGAACCATTTATATCACTCTCCCAAGAATGCGCGATCACACGCCAAGGGTCCGCTACAAACATGGTAGGACGAACCGCCACCGGAGCACCTTTCACATTCCACATTTCCCAAGATCGCGCAAGAGGCTCCGCACAGCCAAACAGATCACACCGTTGTAATCCTTGCGAAAAAACACATGAGATCGACTACTTACTCGCCTGAAATGGTCAACCGGTGAAAAATGTACTATTCACCGTAACTATACCTGTGTGGGGCCCACCCCGAGATCTCGAAACTGAACCAACGGATCATGAAACTGCGATCCCCTCGAAAAAACACACGGGATTGAGTACTCAATCGCCCAAAACGGACACCCGGTGAAAAGGGCACTATTCACTGTAGCCGGGTCGGGTGGGACGCACACCACGTCCCTGAAAAAGGTCGGGCGAACTGCACCATCACAATTCTCTCAAAAAAGCACGTCCAATTGACTGCTTACTTGCGTGGAACAGGTATCCGGAGAAAAAGATGCATTCCTGCGCACCACACACGAGCGGTGCCACGTGGGACCCGCATCCCGGTCCCAAAACCCAACGAACGGATCGCACCGTTGCGACCCTCTCGAAAAAATACATGAAATGGACTACTCACTTGTCCAAAACGGGCGCCCGGTGATAAAGCTGGAAATCACCGTCAACTCCCGAAACGACCCTCCGTGGGGCCCGCATCATCGTGCGGAATTACAACGGGCAGACTGCGCCAACGCGATGCCCTCGGAAAAACACCCAACATCGACTGCTCGCACGCCCTGAACGGACGTCCGAGGAAAAAGCCGCTAAAAGCTGCACACATCTCAAAAGACGGGTCGTGGGGCCCATGCCTCAACTTCGGCCTCAACACCTGGAACCGCCCTGGAAAGCTTCGCCTCGGTGCCAGGGTCCCAACGCAACTGACGGCGTTTAAATCGGACGTCAGACGCGTCCGTGCCGTCCAAGACAAGTTTCCCCGGAAAACGACAAACCACTTAAAGACGCGTTGCGCCTTTGTGGCCCCTAGTTTCGGGAATTAAAAATTCCCGAAACCATCTCAAAAGATCTGCCTCTGTGGCAGGCCCGCGCCGCCGCAGACAGCGCGCAAAACGGACACCCGTAGCGAAAGCTACGGACGTCAGAAATTTAAAGGGGGTACTCCCTTGGGCCGGACCGGCCCGGTCCGGCCGGTCCGCCTCGCTCGGGCCGGCCCGCTCCACAGCGCCGCCCCGCGGCCTAGCCGCGCGGTGCGGCATGCCTCCACTGACCAGCCAACAAGGCCGGTCCCCCCTTTTTCCAAGGAGACCCGCAGGACGCGGGTCTCAAGCCGCCGCCGGGGTCGCGCCGCGACCCCGCTCACCGCGCCGTGCCGGCACCCTCGGCCTGCCGCCGCCAAGCCAAAGGCCGCCTCCACCTGCCGTCCCGAAGCCGCTGCCGTCCGAAGATGCCACCGCCGCCTGGAGCTGCCGGAAACCGCCTGAAACCGCCGGTATTCGCCGGGCGCCGAAGAAAAAAAAAACAATATCCCGCAGAACTTCGCCGGACCGCTGCGGGCTCCTCCGAACTCGGATTTCAATTCCGAAAGATGCGTTAGAAAGATAAAGAAATATACTACGCATACATGGGTTTTTTTCGAAGATCAAACAACAATTTGACGCTATAATTGGGATTCAAATGGGGGTTTGGGATTTAAAACTCAAACGAACACCGCCTACCTCGCTGGGCTTCGCCCGGAGCTTCGCGTCGATACGCCGGCACCACCGCACCTTGCCGGAGTCGCCTCACCGGAGCTCACCTCGCCAGAGCTGCCTCGCTGGAGGTGAAGGAGGGGGAGGAGGGTTTGAGGAAGAAAAAGAAGAAGAAGAAGGGGGGTGGGGGTGTTTAAGTACAAATCACTTAAACGCCCGCCCGACAGCCCCAAACCTGAACTCCCGGCGGGGTCGGGATTTAGCCTCCCCTAGCCTAAGAACCATGCTATGAGAGCAACGGCGGTCTCAGAATTTTATTCCGAGACCCCGTTCAAAAGTTATTAAACTTAGCGCCCGAGGCCGCCAAATTATGAAAACGCCCCTAGGGCCATTTTTCACAGACGGCCCGCGCCCGCAAAACTTATACCCCTACTAGGGTAAACGACACACTCCGAACTCAACGGTGCCCTCAGTTTTCCAATCCGAGCCACCGTTTAAGAGATACTATCGTTTCTCCATTAAACGAATTAATTAATTAATTAATTAATCCCTTTAACCTTCCGAAAGCGAGCAAGGGGTCCAAACATCCCGCACCGACAAGTTTTATGTCGTTCCTAGGGTAAACACCCCATTTTGGACCCATCTGTACACTCAGATCTCTGATCTGGATCATCGTTCAGGAGTTATCACATTTATTTGGCGTTTCTAGTGTGAACGCACTGAAAATTTAATTCCGGCCACTCCGGGGTTCGGAATCGCACGCCGTCTGAAGGCATTGCTCTGGAATATTATCAAGAATATTCCAAAGTCTTTTTCAGCAAAAATTGGGTTCTTAAAAAGCATCTGCTGCCCCATAGTGGGGAACTGGAAACCTCCGACCATGGATTTGTCTTCAAGAAACATAAATTTAAAACCCCTTCCAGATTACCCAAATGGACACATCATCATAAATTCATAAATGGATTATAGAAAGATGGATTAGAGTACCAAAACTAACCATGATATAAATAAATGAGTGAGTGGTTCAACAAACTCAAAGGATGAAATGATAAAGAAAACACCCCAATAATAGGTTTTCCCAGTTCACACTCCTCACCAGATGGGAAACCCTTCACATGCACCAAGAGGAACTACTATCAACTACCAATGGTTACAATCTAAGACTTTCCTAGATGAAATAATTAGATCCTTATTTCCTAAACAGAGACCCCCCACAAAGAGAGGAGCTTTCAACAGATTGATTGATGCTAACTTTGAGGAAATGAAACTATCTTATTCTAGATGGTAAACACAACCTTTCACTATCTATTAACCATGCTGAACACTCATGAGCTATGTTATCCTTTAAAATCTAATGATCATAAACCACCATGGAAAATAGGTTATGAATGTAAATATCTTGATCTCACCACACTATTGGGAGTCTAGATAAAACTAACAATCATAAGAGACTCCTTAGAAACCTTCATGACCTTTATTGTCGACATACTTTGAACAACATAAAAACACCCAATAGAATCAATATCAAACAAAATCTCAACCAAAAATCAAACAAAATCTCAACCAAAAATCAAACAATATAAAATTTCAACCTAGAAAGACCAATTTAAAATCCAAGACCACAAAACGGAACCAAAATCCCCTTTTTGAAAACACCACTTTCATTCCAAATTCAAAACCATTTTCCACTTCAAAATAATTCGAACATCAAAAAACCTTTCAAGAACCACATTCCATTTCAAATTATCTTAGACTAAAATCATTCCAATACAACCACTTATCAATAAATCATAGTCCTTTTTAAAAAAAATACTTTCATAAATAAGAACAAGCTAAAAATGTTGAACACTTACCGATGGTATTCCATGAAGCCTCACACATACACATTCATGTGCTAGCTCAGGTACCCATACACATGTACCAATAAATATCCACTCACAACATTTATATGTACATGTGATAATCTATAGGAATACCAAGTGTAAAATGAAAAAAAATCACTTTCCCAACAGCTCTTTAAAACATGTATAATCAATTTTCAAAACCAACCCTCTATCATTTCAAAAAAAAATATTTCCAAATTTCCACAAAACTTTAATCCCAATATTTAAAAAACCCTTCCAGAATTCAAAATCACTTTCCAAAATGGTTCTCATTTTTAAAATAACCCATTTAACTTTAAAAAAGATTCAATCTTTTCATTTTGGAAATCCCATTATTGAAAAACCAATCACCAATTTAGAATTTAAGGGAAACAACCTAAAACCAACTCAAACCACTACCAAGAATAAATAGAAGCAACCAATTAATCAATGAATAAAAATCTAAAAACCTCAAAATAACCACTACTATACACATCTTGGCTGCTCAACTTGATAGACCGTGCACCAACTGCGTGAGCACTTTAGTAGTCATTTAAGGTAGTTTCATGGTTTGTGTATGGTTTGATAGACCATGCATAATAATCATTCGCCCCTTTAAATACCTCCAAAACAGCCCCTCCAAGCCTTGGTGTTTCTTCAAAAAATATACTAAATCTCAAAACCAACCTAAAATTCCCCAAAAAAAGAAAAACCTCTAAAAAATCTAAGAACCAAGATCAGATTTTGAGGCACAAACATCTCAGACCACCTTGTAAATTCAAGTGTTCTTCGGAACAGGTGGTGATCAAGAAAATACCCACGGTTGATCACTTGAATTCAAAAAATCCTATATCTGAACTATTGGATATCCCCAAATAATAAGGGCTAAACGAGTCTGATGCCATTTTATCACGAACTAACCTGGGTCAACCCTGAACTAGTCACCTGAGCCGACCCACAAAATGGCTCTATAGGCATTCTCGATGCTCCTGAGATGAAAACTAGTGCCAGACATCAAATATACTCAATTAGGAATGAATTATCCTATAAAGATAGATAAATATAAAATAATAAAATAAAAAAACTTGAAGTGAAAAAATAAATAAAACTAAACATCTAAACATACATCCAGGTGGCCTCATAGGTTACCACCAAGTATAGTGCAACACTTGCTCCAAGAGTGATCCAAAACTGGAAGAACCTAAAACAGAAAATATAGAGTATGTGTGAGCACCGAAATTATTAATAGGGATTCCAAGGATAAACAATATCATATGCCCCACCTTTAATGTGAAGTCCATTATTTATAGTTTTAAAATAAAACATATAAAAATAGGATTTTATGTTCTTTTTAAAAATAGACTTCAAGCTTCCATTTTTATTAAAAAACCATTTCTTCTATTTAATTTTATGAATCATTTTCCAAAGTGTGAAGAAAAAAGTTCAAAATATTACTTTAAAATAAAACAAATTTTGGATCATATATTTTAATATCAAATAAAAACAAGGGTTTCACTTTATAAATATACTATAAAATAGAGAAATGTATTAAGAAAATGAAACCAGTGTCATGAAATGAAGTAAAAAAAGTGTCATTGAATGAAATAAGAACATACAATATGTAATAATGTAAATTTTATGGACATATCTAGAATAAATCCTTATACATACTCGAATCGGACTCATGTGCTGGTGCAGCTCCATAGTCAATAACCAACTGACTTCTCAAAACTAGCCTCCCCAGTGGAACATCCCACCTACCCTCGGGACATACAAGGGGAAGAAACCCTTCAAATCGGGGTTAACAAGTAACTATCACTCGAACCTCTATATGAAACCCATGAATCCCATGAAAATGACAATACACAGTGAAAGGAGGAGGCCCTCACATATGTGAATCACCTTACCTACTGCCACTGCACTTGCATACCCCAAACACTGACACCACCTATGCAATACCCTTATCTCAAGGAATCCTCCCTAGAGGTAACTGTATCACAAAAATCCATTCACAAGTGCCAACTGGGCCTTCAAATCATTTAAGTTTCAAAATTCAATCCCAAACATGATAAAATACCATATAGGCCTTCAATTCATATAACATAAAAACTAACCTTTCCAAAACATCCCGTTGTACCAACCAAGACTTTAACATTTCCAAATCCGTTTCCAAAAATATATCCCTGAAACTAGGGTGACAATACAAAACATGTACTGATGGTTCCAAATGATACTTTAGGTAATTTAGAAATCAAAACACCTCTCAATGTTCCAAATGGGCCAAGCATTAGATAACATATTTATGAATCTCATTAAGATAAATAGTTAAACATTTTTAACCGCACCACCTTTCCAATAGGATCAATGAAATCATAAACAAAGGATATCCACATTTAAATCTTTGGGAAAACATATAAAACAGATGAAAATTTCATTTCTAAGTTCTATAACCACTTTTTATAACACATAGGAATATCACATAATAATAAAAACACACTTTTAAAACACTCATGTAATTAAATAATTCAAATTAAGGGTTTTGGAATAGGGGACCTACCTTAAGAAGAAGAAGTCCAATATGAAACATCTCGAAACCCGATGAATTTGATGACGAAAACTAAAATCCAGTCTTTACACTTACACACTCATGAACACACATGTATATATATACCCCTAGCTATATTTCACATATTCTCCTAGACATGGGGAAATATGTTCAAATATGGAATATATATATATACACTTTACCTCTGCACATGAGTTTAAGTCACCTTCACAAATGGTAGATCAAAATGCACTAAATAAAATTACTAAAATCTAAGAAACTAAAAAATCCCTAATTAGAAATTGAGAAACATTGAATAATGGAGGAAATCATATCCAAAATTGCTGAAAGGCGTACCAAAATGGTCTGAAATGATTTTCCTTTGGTGGAAGACACCGAAACATATCTGAAGCTGACCCAAGAGTCCCTTCACATGCCCCAAGAACTGAGAAGAATCCAAAAATTAGGTTAATCTCTAACCTAGGGTTTGAATGAAATGAATGGGGAAACGAGGAGGAAATTGGCCAACCAAGGGAGGAGGAAGGATAAGATAATTACCAGAGAAGACCACAACCCAAATTAGGAGGAGAATCAACCACCAAAGGAAGGGATGTGGCATTACAGAGTTTCCTCGACCAAGGGTATAGGGGTCATGCGAGAGGATGTGTGTGTGTGTGGGGGGGGGGGGGTGCACGTGCGCGTCATGTATGGGGTAGGGGAGGAAGAGGGAGACCCATTTTGTGGGGCTAATTAAAATAACTAAACCTAATAATAATAATATTATTATAAATAAAAATCTTAATAATTATTATAATTAACTTAAAAATAATAATAATAATAATATTAAATCATTTCATTTTGATTTGATTTTATTTTTATATCATTTTATTTTTTAAAAACTTGGAAACTGTGCATGGTTTGGCTACACGATTGGCTAAACTGTGCACTAACCGTACACCTCTACTGGAGGCCCTAGACATCTAGAACAAGCAGTCAGATGGTTTTACAAACTGTGCATTGACTGTATGATTTAGATATGTAAAAATTATAGATTCCCTTTTATGTCTTGTGCATAGAATCTATTGACCATGAACTGACTGTGCGCCTATGCTAGAAAACCCTGAATTTTAAAAATCAAAATAGGTTTGACCAAAAAATAAAAGACAAATCCAATAAAAATTAAATAATTAATAAAACATGGCTAGTGTGTGACAAAGAGTGATAATGAACATGGTCATTTGAAAATTAACCATCAAAAAACAATAAATTTGTGATCAGTTAAAAGACCATTGATTTCTCAGAAAGAAAAGTAATAAAATAACATTTTTGTTCCAAAATACTTTTCCTAGAGTTGAGGGATTATTTTACTATTCATATAAGAACTTTAGATAATAAACATAAATGATTAATTTACCATTCATGAGAAAAATATCATCCTTTTTTTGTGGTTCAATCTATTTTCTCTTCATTTTGTACGCCTATAGATGGATATAAAAGATGGATTTTTATGCCTGAAACCCTTTTAACAAATCATAAGGTCCAAAAGTATTTCCTTCATCCTATAATTTTTTACTAAAAGCAAAAAATGTTATAAAATTGTATATAATAAATCATACTTTAACCTCATACAATAATATAAAATTTTAAACTTAATCCATTCCAACCTTAAGACTTATCTAAAATATATTTTTCCAAATTCACCATCCAAAAATATATTAGAAAGGTCTCTAAATTTCCAAAGTCAACTTAACATCAGATTTTATGAACCATATAATGTAGATATTATTGTCACATACCGCATATATTAATAACTTGATCACATTAAAACCTTAATGAAAACAAACATTATCCCAAATACTTAATCAAGAATTTTTGTAAGAGAATCCTTATATATCTTATGATTATTATAACTAGAAAAAACACATTAATTATTAAACTTTTATTGTATTAACAACATAATTTTGAACTTGACCCCTTTTCTTATTATGAGATATATTTCCTTGAATCTTGGGGAATTCATTTTCATAGTTCCCTATATCCTTACAATGTAAGCATTTCACAATGATTTTTATTCTTTTCCTTGCAATAATGAGCATGGTGGCATTTTTCCAAACACTTGAAACAAACTCCTTTTCCTTTTAAGCATGTACCTTGGTGTTTACTTCCATAAGTATCATATGTTCTAAAATAATTCTTTCCCTTTCCCCCTTTATTTGAATTTTTCTCTACTATTATCTTCATCTCTTACTTCACTTTGAAGTCAAAATACTTTGATAATTATTTATTTGTCTTGATAGTACATGAGGATATATTCTCATATGATGAGAAAGTTTGGGATACCTGTTCCATTCATATGGATGGATTTGAACCATTAAATAAACTACCAATATTAATCCTTTGGTTATGTATATAGTCTGTATCATGTCTTTCTATCCTTGTAAATTTGGATTCTTAATTAGGAACATTATCATCCTCATCTTTCCTCATACTAAAAAATTTCCTCTCTATATTCACTTACTATTCCTGAGGAAAATATTTTTCTAAGAAAAGTTCCTTAAAATACATCAATTAAATTTTTTCTATTTCCTCCTCCTCCTTCATGTTTTAAATCAACAATCACCATTGATCTGTATCTCCTGAGAGAAAATAAACTTCCCTGAAAACCTTCTCCATTTTTTTACCTCCAAAAGAAAGAAATATATTCTCTAAAGAACTTATCCATCACTTAGTTACAATTGGATTTGTAGTCCCATTTAATGATGGAAGTTTTTTTCATGATCCGACCTAGTGGGGATTAAGTTGAAACTACAACAATCCCATCTCCATAGGCCACGTGTTGGAGAATAGTTCCAAAGGCATAACTAGCACATGAAGGCCTTTTCTTATGTACCTATACACACGCACAACTATATTAATGAAAAAGTATAGGGGAATAAAATTAAATATTTAATAAACTAGGGGCATAAATGTGTGTGTAAAACCTCTAGACAATACAAAAGTATGGTTTCATAATACTGAAAGTAAGGGAAAAAATACACAACCAATTAGAAATATGTCCCATACTGAAAAAACTATAAAGTAAAGTGAAAGTGTTGAGAGATCCCATATTCTGATCTCCAAACTATAACCATTTTATAAGGTCCAAGGCCCAAAGTATACCTAAGATCCTCTATAATTTCCATCAACCTATTCATTTTCTACATAAAAACATAACATGTGTGTGAAAATCCCACATAGGGGTTAGTATATAAATACCTAATAGGACACCCCAAAAGTTGAAGAGGGAGAAATAAGAGACACAATAGGAGTACACAGTAAAAGGGAAACAATGAAAAAAGAGTATCTCAACCCAAACCAGGAGAGTAGGTAACCTCATACATGAACAAGGGGATTGACATGGTGTGTAAATGGACTACACATCGAGTATTTTACACCCATTATAGGAGAGTAAACTTATCCAACATTGAGAAGCTAAACAAAAAAATCACCTGGCACAACACTCGTGTCTTCACAACCCATGGAAGGAGAGTAACAAAATCCAAGAACATGGACACAGATATATACTCAAACAAAATAATCCAAAATGAGAGAGTAATGGGATCTTTATCTCACAACCTATCCTATTAAAAGATTCTCTATCAGTTCTAGAAAGTACAATAATGATGCCCAACATCTCGTGTGTTTGTGAAGAAGTAACCGAGTAGAGGACCCACACCTTGCTAATTTTCACACAGTTTAGAGGATAAAATTACCAATTATAGGACCCACAACCTATACTAATATAGGGATTTCACTCTTATTTTGTACAACAGGTATAAAATACTTGCACCCTGGTATGACAGGGGAGTACCGTCTCCATGGATAGGGGGCCTGAACCCTGGTACCACTGGGGAGTACAATCTCTATCTACATAATGATTATGAAGGATCCATGACCTAATGCAATAGGGGAGTACCATCTTCATGGATACATGACCCACATCCTATTCCCATAGGAGAGTGCCATCTATATTTGTACAATGAGTATGGAGGGCCCGCACCCTGATGCAATAGGAGAGTACTGTCTCTATGGATAGAGAACCCATGACCTGATTCCAAAAGGGAGTACAATATCTATCTACAAAAACAAGTATGGAGGACCCATTCCCCGATGGGATAGGGGAGTACCATCTCCATGGATAGAGGACCCGTACATAGATATGATAGTAGAGTAAGGTATCTATTTGAACTCTCTGATGATCTTGGCCAATCATTGACATCATCAAGTGCTACCGAAAGAAGCTTCATGCTTGGAACATATTGAATCATATCTTAAAATCAACTATAAATCCCACCATCATGTTTTACATGAAAAAACACTCAGTATAGGATACTCACGGAACAAAATCTAGGTCAAAATAAAGGAGATAAGAGATGTTGATGATTCGTAAAGGAGTACACGACATGTAAGGTACCCACATGGTATGTGGTCCCACTCCATTTCCTAGCCATTTATTTTATATCACATAGATTTCTGTCCATGTAGTACTACACAACATGTAAGGGTACTACATGACATGTCTCTACCAAAAGCTTAAATAACACACGAGGCACGTCGTCAGTCTAAAGGTAAAAAATGTAATCTCACTTATATGCCTCTATAAACATCCCTGAATAGACAAAATAATCATACCGTTGTGATCCCTTGTGAAAAAACACTCGGGATAGGATATTCACTTTCTCAAATTTGATACTTGGTGAAAAATTCACATTTCACCACATAACACACAAATGGTTCTTCATAGGCCTGAACCATGAGTTCAAATTAAATACTTGATATTGGATTCAAAACATACACCTCAATATCAGCATCACAACACTATAGACAATTCATCATTCTAACACCAAATGAGGAAGATATATCAGATACTGGATTCCATAATAATAATAATAATAATAATAATAATAATAATAATAATAATAATAATAATAATAATAATAATAATATTGGATGCACTGTGGACCTGATCCACGAGTCTGAAAAAGGTATCCAACATTAGTCTTAAAATGACCTTCCCAATTCCAAGGTCACACTGCCATTGACGGATCGTCAATCCAACGCCGTATGAAGAAGTTACAACCAAATTATGGTTTGAAAACCAAAATAACAATAATAATAATATTTTATTATATATATATATATCCTTAATCCATTTGAGAGGCCACACACCCCTTTGCTGTATGTGAACCGTTTAAACTCCCTTCTAGTGCCTCCTCATCAATTCTTATTTCATTTACTTAACAATGATGTTATTATAATAATAAATAATAACCATTATTAACATTAATGACATGGGGGGAACCTATCCCACTTTTTCAACACTCCCCAACCTAGAATTTTATTTGATTTATTAATTCAACATTCCATTAATTCCTTATATCATTAATATTATGAAAAAAATTATTAATAATACAACTCCCATTAAGTTAAATCCGTTTAATTTTATTATCAAAACCACAATTTTTATACAACCATTATTATTAATAATAACAAATAATAGTTTAATTATTTTATGAAATCATCACCATTATTATTATTATCATTATTATTATTATTATTATTATTAACGCCCACTCCATTGACCACATCTGACCACCTTGTCATAGATCTGAGTCCAACCACCATCACGTCCATACCGATCAACTTCCACCATGAGACTCCACGCAAGGACTCCACCTAGAACTGATCCCATCACATCAAACATCATCTCCATGTGTCAATCGGGAAAATGGGGATCACCAATCCGATCACAAACCACCTCCAATAATAATCCCACACTCATGGTACCGATCTGATCCATTCAAAAAACACCACCCCGTTCGTTTATTATTCCCTCCTCAAACCTTTGATCAACGTGTTGTTTGTGACACCGCAATGAATCTGGGGGTTCAATCATGCTCGAATCTACCCCGAAAATGTTGAATCATGTGCCCATGTTCCAATGATGAATAACATGATGAATGGTGGGGGAAAACACCAATAAAAAAGGCGATGAACATCATTGGCCCAGAGTTATTGGACAAAAAAGTTCAAAGTAGGTAAATCGGGGTGAGAAAATATTGAATATATAAGAAATATATTGAAATTATAATTTATTTTGGTACATGAGATCATGTGAAAATTAATTTAAACACATAAAAAAAATATTTGACCAAGATCAATATTTTAATCATATGGGACAAAACCAAAAAAGGTGAGTTCTACCTCAATTATAGATTGATCTTTGGTAAAGAACACATCCACTAGCAATGAAGATGATCTTTTATATTTGTTGTCTATTGATTCACCTCGATCCGATCACCGGTCGGCGTCTAGAATCTATTCACCAATCAAGAAGTAGTGGAATCACCTCTCAATGATCTTAGGGTTATGAGGCTAACCCAAGAGATTCTCCATAGTAGCTTACTTCATTTAGGTCATTTAATTAAAAGTATGAAGATAAATTATTTATTTTAATTAAATGCACCTGCCAATAGATTCCTTTACT
Organism: Viscum album; assembly: GCA_963277665.1. Classification (NCBI taxonomy): domain Eukaryota; kingdom Viridiplantae; phylum Streptophyta; class Magnoliopsida; order Santalales; family Viscaceae; genus Viscum; species Viscum album. The sequence continues at coordinate 1,955,369,444 of OY728164.1, forward strand.
GAAAGTCCCACGCCAACCAAATTTAGGTCACACATAGGGTAAAATCCATGTTTTGAACTAAACTCTAGTCTCAAATTTTCCATCTAAGACTCTATTTTTGAGTTATTTGGGTTAGAGATAATTAATTAATTAAATAAGTTAATTAATTCAACTAATGCATCGACAGTGATAGCTCAATACGAACGTCCTGTGCTGACCAACATTAGGACCTGTCTAGGGTAACACCTATGCTACAGATTCAACCATGGTCTTAGATTTTTTGAGACTCTATTTCAGATATACTCTGATTTTTAAGGAAATCCATGTGGGTGTGATATAAAATATATTTAAATTTCTTATAAAATTAATTCCGAATTAAATAGGCCTTAGAATCGCATACCGTCTCAGCACATGGTCCTAAAAATATTCCTATTAATATTCCAATGTATTATATGAAAAAACTAGATTCTCTTCATTATTCCCTTCTTCAACTATTTATATCCCCAAAAAGTAAAAACTACAGGAAAAGGTGGGGATGCTGAGCCCACATTAAACTCTCACACTCCCATGAGCTCCCCTGATGGGCTTCTATGCTGGAAACAAACACTCACAAAAAGAAAATACTTTCCCATGAAGGGTATTTCTCTACCAGTTCTCAATTCTACCAGATCCTTGAAAATGAAAACTCCACTCTCATAGCCCAACTTACCATGGTTGGTATCTCACAAGGAGTCATGCAAATTCCTCCTCAATGTGACATATGGAGAACATAAAGCATCCGTTCTAACTATAATGAGGTCAACCACTCCATCACCTCCCTCGACAATACTAGATAGAACACCTTGATATGATCATCTGCTTCCATGGCCACACCCTAGGTGGTCCTCAAGATCATGCCACGTCAAACTCTTTAGGTCCCACTTTCACTCCCATGTATGATAATACATATCCAGATTATTGGAACTTCTTGTCTAGAACTGACTGCATGAAATATTTCATATGACTATCAATCTCAGAGCATGTCTATCACTATCCTCCCATGTATTGCATGAACCAACTCTGATGCTGAGGACATGAGGGCACCATAAAAAAACTACCATGAACCGATCCAAGAATATTTAAGGATCTGGTACATATGTCTTACAAATTATACTGGGGAATTCAACATGGAAAAGGGTTTCACTAAGAGCTCAAGAAACCACAATGTCTCTAGGAAGCCACACTCAATACATCCACCTCTTGAACCTGGAGTTGGTGATAACCCATTACGAGGTTACACTGTAACAACCTGAGATTTTATAAGGTACATTATTTTTAATTTCATTCATATCTTCTGTTGTACAATACACCAAGATTATCTTGCACTACACGCAACACCGTATTAGCTTGCAGTATACGCAACACTATTCTTGGCTCGTGTTACACACAATTTCATGTTCGTTTGATAGAAGTTATTCTACGCAACATTGAGTGTATATATATATATATATATATATATATTCAATGTATAAATAAAATATGGTTGGATTCGGTTATACGCAACAAAAATGGAGTCTTGCACTACACGCAACCCTAACTTGTCTTGCATTACATGCAATCACGACCTTCTTCGATAGCATGTGTTGTACGCAATATCGGGTTTCATTAAACAATGATATATGGTTATAATATTATTATAAACTTGCCATTATGAATTGTATTAACTAAATTTGGAATTTTATAACATTATTATTCATCTTACATATTTTCTAGAACATGGTGTGAGAACAAAATAAATTTTTCGAGTAAAATAAGTATTTTTCAAAAACTACAGTTTTGCCACCTTTTGATGGCACACCCACATTAAATCTAGTTTTTGACATGTTTATAAGTTCAATTTTAAAAAATGAAATTCTTCTTTGGAATCAGGATATAAAAATTTACTTTGGATAAAATTTTCATATTATTATGATAGCTTTCATATTTTAATGAATAGTAAAAACACACTATATTTTAATTAAAAACAACTTTTTTCATCGTAATAATTTATATGGTTAAATTATAATATTGAATGGTTTTAAAGTATAAATATAATATATTTTTACCATTTAATATAATGTATGTCATTATCATTGATTTTACAGTGAATTCATAGGTTAAATCAATTCAATCTTTGGCAATGTTTTAACTTTTAAAACCTATTTGCTTAAAAACGGGATTAATTTTAAATTAATTACTGCAGCTTCGGTGTTTTGAATTTTGAAAAATGGATTCCATATTTGGAATAAGTGGGTCCAAATTATATTAATAGGTTACTTTTATTTTTTTATATTATGAATAGTAACTACGGTAATTTTTATTTACTGCGGTTAAAGGTAAATTGGGTAATTCAAGGTTAAAAGAATATTATAATAATTCAAAATTACCTTTAACCTTATAATAAACTTATTGGATGAGTAGTATCCGACCATGGTAATCCTTGGACCTATTTTGGGACCCCAATGAGCCACTTGGTAGTGAAAATAAAAATTTGGATTAATTAATTTAATGTAAAGACAAAATTGACTTTAACGAAAATCTTTTAGTAATTAATTTTTATAAGGGGTTATATAAGGTATAATTTTTACTAAAAATATTATTTGGAAAGTTAAAAGGATTCCATACATCATGGTATTTTTTTCATAATTTTTAGACATCATATTAATTAAATTAATTATGACACAATAATGATGTAGTGTTTACCTCATTAATAAATGATTTAAATAAATAAGATTATAATGATTAAAATATCATCCAAAACCTGTTCAATTCCAATTGGATGATTTTATTTCAAATATGAGTCATCTTATCTTCGACATTAATGTGTTTTGGACTTCTTGAAATCGAAGATATGTTTATAATAAAATAATGTTTTCACACTTTCCTAAAGAGCCCCTCCTCTCCCTTATAAAAGGAGACCACTTCTATGCAATTCCTCACACCTCTCAAGCCTTTTGGATCGTCCAAACACTGCCCAACTAAGCTCCATACATACCTATCCTCCCCCTTGAAGACTTGCATTAAGAATAAGATGCTCTAAAAAGTCCTTTTGGTTCAAACCAAAGGATGTTACCAAAATTAAAGGTAACAGTTTCTCTTAAGTTGTTTTCTTTTATTCTACTTCTCTAACCCCTAAACTCTTTTTAATCCTTTATTTTGTAAAAACAACAATATCCTAAATATCATAGAATGTTGTTATGAGAAGTATTAGAACTAAACTTACACACACCTTCATCTAATGGATGAAGAACACAATGTTTCTGTGATGGCAAACTAACGCCTCATGAAACGATGATTGTTCGATTTTCTCATACCGCCTCTCATGGTGGCCATTATGATGGCACTGTATTTATATATAATATATATTATGTTTATGATTTCTTTATGATTCTTTAATTCCCAATTATATCAAGCCTTTATGGTTTCCATAGTCGGTAAATACGATAATCTCATTTGAGGAAGTGCGGACTACCGCCCCCTCAAAGTGATGTGGTTCGTTAATACCTTATGTGGGATGTATAAAGGATGTGGTTAATGATATTATATATGATATTATACTGGAATTATAATATTACTATATATAATTATGTTTTAATTCCATTAAAATAAGAAATAGAAATGAAAGTAGCGTTCATGCGTACGTACGGCTTACCGTCTCCATGAACGGTGTGTTTCATTTCTTACCTCTATATGTTATGTACTATTATAAATTATTGTATATGATGGATATATAATGAATGTATATGATATATAAATCATTATTTACATTTTTTAAGTAAGTAAATCATGATATAATTAATTATAACATCAAGACAACAAGTCCAAACACGTACAATAAATAAGATGATTTTACCCAAAACGCTACTTTAACATTAATTTACAAAAGAATGGGTAATATAAAGACATAAGAGAACAATATATGATATCATAAAAATGAATATGATTCTGTAATAAGTCAATGACATTATTTAAATCATTATATATTAGGTTCAGATACATACGAAGCATATCAGACGTACGGTAAGGGATAACTTTTCCAATCTCGTTCTTATCCGAGATTGTTTATTCGTAAGTAATTACTGGGATTATTGTTATCATTCAAGTCCATGTTTTCTAAAAGTGTTTTATGTATGTTTAATTTCCTTTTTACCCATTTTGTCTTTTAATACATGATATGTATGGAATCTTTTTTTTACGTTACGAGGTACTTTTTGACTTTTCCGACAAAAGTACGAGGAGAATGTTTTTTTAACATATACAGCATGAAAGGATTTTTATGGTTTTATAAAGCCTTATTTTCATGAAGATTAATCCAAAAGATTTCATGACTATTTTCAAAAAAATCTCTTTCTTTTAAAATTTCATGACGTTTTGTGAAAAGAAATTGATTTTGAAGAAGAAAGGATATTTTCCTCAAGAATTCATTTCAAGTGTTTTATCAAAACCATTTGTCCATCTAAGATGAAATTATATGTGTATGATTTAATTATAATGTACCTATGATTTACATGGTTTCACTTTTCTTATTTTGATATATCCATTTGTTTTATATGGATTATGTGATGATGGGATGATGTTTATGAAACCCATTTTATTCTTTGGGTTATGATGAATGTTTCAAGTTTATTTTGTGGAACAAGTAAGAATGATTTCATTATGAGATGGGTGGGAACTATATCTCCCTCCAATGAATTGGGTAAAGATTTATATCTCATGATATAGACATGGCTGGAATGGTAAGTTAATCCGGTTCAGTGTTACAGGACTGAAACGAGGAGTGAACTCGATTCAGAAAGGGACTTTGTCCTCTAAGATGGTCCTGACAGCAATTCCTTGGCTACTATGGAAATCATAATGTTTTGCCACAATTACAAGTTTTATTCCCATGCTATTTTATCAGGATTAATGTTTCTTTATGATCTATGCCTTACGTATTTCCATGTTTTATTTCATTGCCCAAGATCTTGATGTTTAAACATTGTGTTCATGTTTTTAAGTTCAAATGTATATGGTTTGTTTTATTTTATCCATGCCTACCCTTACTGAGAATTTGAGCTCACCCTTTATATGTTTTCTTTTCCCCAGGATATAAAGAAAGGTTTTAGGTAAGAAAACATAAGGGGAAGATGTTATTGGAGATGTTGAAGATCTTTCCCCACGATTAGAAGATTACGTTCCGAGCTTCCAAAGACACTAAACTATTATGGTCCTTGAGTTTTGAATTTTGTTATGTATTAAGTATTTCGCAAAAGTAATGTGTTTTCCATGTACGTAAAGCTTCGGGTCCGTACAGTTGGTATCATAGGGAGGTTTAGTCAACCTTTGGAAACTAGGATGTGAGAACTTTAGTGAGATCCCTAGAGATATTTCTAAGGTATGTCTAGGGATGTCCCTAAGGTTAAGTATATGTATAGGTTATAGTCCTAGAATTGCGCTAATGATCTTAGAATTAAACCTAAGATGTTAGATATTGAAGGTACTCCCCCTTTATTATGTTGTTTTCCCTAGCATGTTTTTTGCCTCTCACAGAATTATTTTTATGTTTTAGTCAATGGAGGGAACCAGAAGGAATTCGGTTAACATTGAATCCAATGGACAAATTGGTGACTATGAGCAATGAAATTGTGTAATGCCTAGAGAGAAAGATATTGTGATTATGCTGAATCAGTCATCGTGATATATTATTAACAAGGTGAAATTTAGTGGTATTCCTAAGTCATCAAATAAGAGGAAGATGGAATTTTATACATGTTCACATAGTGAGGAGCATAAAGAAAGGAAGATTGAGATTTCTAAAGAATTGAAGAAGAACCTTGAAGAATACCTCAAATGGAGGGACAAATGTAATCTGTGTGGGGAAAAGGGTCATAGAGTGATAGACTGTTATGGAGTTCAATGTCTTATCTATGGAGAACATGGGAATTACCCAACTCAATGCCCTGACCTAAGAGGTTACTTCTAAATCAAGGAATGAATTATTCCATGACAATCATTGAAGAGGATGGTTTGAAGTGTTTATGTATTGGTATTCCAAAATAATGTTTTTCAGGTACTTTTATGGTGTATTGGAATACCTATATATTGGTACATTGTGGTTTTCCATAAGAATATGGCATCGGTAACCATGGAAAGTGATGGAGATATTTTTGGAAAGAAGATGATATGCGCATAATGAAGGGATAAGGAGAAAATGAAATGTTTGACAGTATTCATGATCTCATGACTGATATAAGGAAATAGTTATATCATGGTTTGAGTATATAGAATTTTGGGGTTTTGGTATGTGGAAAGAGTTAACTTTTGACAACACTCATGTTTTCACTAAGAACCAATGGGTATTCATTTTTCAAGAGAATATATGATTAAGGCCTTCGAACATTTATAATGTGACCAACAAGACATATCTTATGATATATGGGGATCAACGATGGTATTAACATGCTTGTTATATGAAATCTATGGTAATAATTTTCACTATAATATGACAATGGACTGCAATATTATGGATAAGCCTAAATATTGAAATGGATTATGTTAGACATAAGTTAGTATTTCTTAAGGATAGAACTTTTTTCGATATTATTGATGGGATGTTATAGTAATGTAGTTTTAGAAAAAGGACAACCTGCAGGACGTGCAACGACCCATCGCATCGGACAAGGCTGTGGGAATCGAACCCACAACCGAAGTGCGACATGCCTTTATCGCCTACCACTGGCCTACAGAAAGTCCCAGTATAGTAGAAACTAGTTTTATTATATTAAGAAGTATGATATATGATTTATAAGTCCATTTTAGGAACCATATATGATTAATCTCACTATAGATGGACTTATTTATTTTTGATAACTTTTTCTAACCTTTTGTTTGAGATAGATGGAGTGACCTATAATTCTATCACATGATCTGCTAATGCTTCACGAATAAAAAACTCAACTTCAATTCATTAAGATATGAAGTGGAAATTTTTCAATTCACGAACAATACTGAGATTGTACGAAAATCATGTAAGTATTTTTTTAATTCATCAACATTAGGGAAATGATATTGAAATCCAAAAATGTTGTCCTAGTGCTCTTATATCCGATGAATCAGATGGTACCTTAGATCATCACAAATTTATGGCTTTGTGATTGTTGGCTTTTTTATAGCCATGTTCTCTACCACTCTCCATCAGAACTTGATGGTTAGATTTTTCTTCCATATCCATATTTTAACCTATGTTCTCATATATGGAAACCCAGTGATGAGTTACTTTGAGTAATCATTACATTTCATACAATAGTTTTTAAAATTAAGTTTTAGTATTCCTTTTTACGATGTGGGTTTCTTTGAATAGTAAGCGATTTATAACCCCGACGAATTTCGAGGGAGAAATTCCTTTTAAGGGGGGTAGAATGTAACAACCCGAGATTTTATAAGATACATTATTTTTAATTTCATTCATATCTTATGTTGTACGATACACCAAGATTATATTGCGCTACACGCAACACCGTATTAGCTTGCAGTATACACAACACTATTCTTGGCTCGTGTTACACACAATTTCATGTTCGTTTGATAGAAGTTATTCTATGCAACATTGAGTGTAAATATATATATATTTAATGTATAAATAAAATATGGTTGGATTCTGTTATACGCAACAACAATGGAGTCTTGCACTACACGCAACCCTAACTTGGCTTACATTACACGCAATCACGACCTTCTTTGATAGCGTGTGTTGTACGCAATATCGGGTTTCACTAAACAATGATATATGGTTATAATATTATTATGAACTAGACTTTATGAATAGTATTAACTAAATTTTGAGTTTTATAAGATTATTATTCATCTTAAATATTTTCTAGAACATGGTATGAGAACAAAATAAATTTTTCGGGTAAAATAAGTATTTTTCAAAAAATGCAGTTTTGCCACCTTTTGATGGCGCACCCACATTAAATCTAGTTTTTGATATGTTTATAATTTCAATTTGAAAAAATAAAATTCTTCTTTGGAATCAGGATATAAAAATTTACTTTGGATAAAAGTTTCATATTATTCTGATAACTTTCATATTTTAATGAATAGTAAAAACACACTATATTTTAATTAAAAACAACTTTTTTCATCGTAATAATTTACATGGTTAAATTATAATATTGAATGGTTTTAAAGTATAAATAGAATATATTTTTACCATTTAATATAATTTATGTCATTATCATTGATTTTACATTGAATACATAGGTTAAATCAATTCAATCTTTGGCAATGTTTTAACTTTTAAAACCTATTCGCTTAAAAACAGGATTAATTTTAAATTAATTACTGAAACTTCGGTGTTTTGAATTTTTAAAAATGGATTCCATATTTGGAATCAGTGGGTCCAAATTATGTTAATATGTTACTTTTATTTTTTTATATTATGAATAGTAACTACGGTAATTTTTATTTACTGCGGTTAAAGGTAAATAGGGTAATTCAAGGTTAAGAGAATATTATAATAATTCAAAATTACCTTGAGCCTTGTCCTAAACTTATTGGATGAGTAGTGGCCGACCATGGGAATCCTTGGACCGATTTTGGGACCCCAATGAGCCACTTGGTAGTGAAAATGACAATTTGGATTAATTAATTTAATGTAAAGACAAAATTGACTTTAACAAAAATCCTTTAGTAATTAATTTTTATAAGGGGTTATATAAGTTATATTTTCTAGTATAAATATTCTTTGTAATGTTAAAATGATTCCCTACATCATGTTATTTTTATCATAATTTTTGGACATCATATGAATTAAATTAATTATGACACAATAATGATGTAGTGTTTACCTCATTAATAAATGATTTAAATAAATAATATTATAATGATTAAAATATCATCCAAAACCTATCCAATTACAATTGGATGATTTTATTTCAAATATGAGTCATATTAGCTTCGACATTAATGTGTTTTGGACCTCTTTAAACCGAAGAAATGTTTATAATAAAATAATGTTTTCACACTTTCCTAAAGAGACCCTCCTCTCCATTATAAAAGGAGACCACTTCTATGCAATTCCTCACACCTCTCAATCCTTTTGGCTCATCCAAACTCTGCCCAAATAAGCTCCCTACATACCTATACTCCCCCTTGAAGCCTTAAATTAGGATTAAGACTCTCCAAGAAGTCCATTTGGTTCAAACCAAAGGATGTTACCAAAATTAAAGGTAACAGTTTCTCTTAAGTTGTTTTCATTTATTCTACTTCTCCAACCCCTAAACTCTTTTTAATCCTTTATTTTGTAACAACACAAAAATACTAAATATACTATAATGTAGTTATGAGAAGGATTCTAACTACACTTACACACACCTGCATCTAATGGATGAATAACATAATGTTTCTGTGATGGCAAACTAACGCCTCACGAAACGATGATTGTTCGATTTTCTCCTACCGCCTCTCATGGTGGACATTATGATGGAACTATATTTATATATAATATATATTATTTTTATGATTTAATTATTCTTCTTTACTTCCCAATTATATCAAGCCTTTACGGTTTCCATAGTCGGTAAATACGATAATCTCATTTGAGGAAGTGCGGACTACCGCCCCCTCAAAGTGATGTGATTCGTTAATACCTTATGTGGGATGTATAAAAGATGTGATTAATGATATTATATATGATATTATACTGGAATTATAATATACCTATGTATCATTATGTTTTAATTCCATTAAAATAAGAAATAGAAATAAAATTAGCATTCATGCGTACGTACGGCTTACCGTCTCCATGAACGATGCGTTTCATTTCTTACCTCTATATGTTATGTACTATTATAAATGCTCGTATATGCTGGATATATAATGAATTTATATGATATATAAATCATGATTTAAATTTTTGATTTAAGTAAACCATGATATAAGTAATAATAACATCAAGAACAACAAGTCCAAACACATACAATAAATAAGATGATTTTACCCAAAACACAACTTTAACATTAATTTACAAAAGAATGGGTAATATAAAGTCATAAGTGAACTATATATGATATCATAACAATGAATATGATTTTTTAATAAGTCAATGACATTATTTAAATCATTATACAGGAGGTTCAGATACATACGAAGCATATCAGACGTACGTTAAGGGATAACTTTTCCAATCTCGTTCTTATCCGAGATTGTTTATTCGTAAGTAATTACTGGGGTTATTGTTATCATTCAAGTCCATGTTTTCTAAAAGTGTTTTTATGTATGTTTAATTTCCTTTTTACCCATTTTGTATTTTACCACATGATATGTATGGAATCTTTTTTTTACGTTATGAGGCACTTTTTGACTTTTCCGACAAAAGTACGAGGAGAATGTTTTTTTAACTTATACGACATGAAAGGATTTTTATGGTTTTATAAAGCATTATATTTATGAATATTCCTCCAAAAGATTTCATGAATATTTTTTAAAAATATATTTCTTTTAAAATTTCATGACGTTTTGTGAAAAGAAATTGATTTTGAAGAACAAAGGATATTTTCCTCAAGATTTCATTTCAAGTGTTTAAACAAAACCATTTTTCCATCTAAGATGAAATTACATGTGTATGATTCAAGTATAATGTCCCTATGATTTACATGGTTTCAATTTTCTTATGTTGATATATCCATTTGTTTTATATGGATTATGTGATGATGGGTTGATGTTTATGAAAACCATTTTATTCTTTGGGTTATGATGAATGTTTCAAGTTTATTTTGTGGCACAAGTTAGAATGATTTCATTATGAGATGGGTGAGAACTATATCTCCCTCCAATGAATTGGGTAAAGATTTATATCTCATGAGATAGACATGGCTAGAACAGTAAGTTAATCCGGTTCAGTGTTACAGGACTGAAACGAGGAGTGAACTCGATTCAGAAAGGGACTTTGTCCTCTAAGAAGGTCCTAGAAGCAATGCCTTGGCTACTATGGAAATCATAATGTTTTCCCACAATTACAAGTTTTATTACCATTCTATTTTATCAGGATTAATGTTTCTTTATGATCTATGCCTTACGTATTTCCATGTTTTATTTCATTTCTCAAGATCTTGATGTTTAAACATTGGGTTCATGTTTTTAAGTTCAAATGTATATGGTTTGTTTTATTTTATCCATGCTTACCCTTACTGAGCATTTGAGCTCACCCTTTATATGTTTTCTTTTCCCCAGGATATAAAGAAAGGTTTTAGTTAAGAAAACAATAGGGGAAGATCTTTATGGGAGATGTTGAAGATCTTTCAGCACGATTAGAAGATTACGTTCCGAGGTTCCAAAGACACTAAACTATTACGGTCCTTGAGTTTTGAATTTTGTTATGTATTAAGTATTCCGCAAAAGTAATTTGTTGTCAATGTACGTCAAGCTTCGGGTCTCTACATACACTATGAGATCCACTTCTCCTCCATACACTAGGTGAAGAGGTCATCGATTCTCATGGGTAGATTATACTCCAAGATATTCACCTGGTTTAGGTGATGTAAATCCACACTTGAACACAATATCTCATACACCTCTTAGGAAAACAACACATGGATACGTAGGAAAACACATTGGTTTATAAAAATCAACTACTCTGTAGACTCTTCCAACCGAACCTCCAGCTCCCCTTGCTACACAGGGTCATATTATATTCTATCACATATATTAGGTCATCCCTATTGCAAGTCTATATAGAAAACCAACTATTGAGGGTGAAGTAAACCCAACACGTCCTTAAGAAGTATTACCTCATACTTCTCCAGCATCATTGAAAAATGAAATCAAATAGAATCTACTACTTCAAGGGTAATACTATCCATATGATAAATTGGATGTAACCTCATGCGAATGAGATCATCCTGCTTTTCCTGAGGATCACTCCTCATCACGATATAATAATCCACCCCAAAACCTAGAAACACTACCATAATTAGTGGTAGAAATCATATAAGCATGGATGGTTGATGACCAGTCCATACTAATGGAAAACATCATATGGTCTCACTAACAATATGGGATGATTTTTAGTGAGGATATCTTTCTCCTCATAGATTCAGGTCACACTGTCAAAAGAAATGGGTGATCATCGATCCTCTCTATAGGATCTTCTAGTATAAGGGTCAAGAAAAATGTCCTAGACTAGTATCGTTAGGTCTCAAACATGGGATATGTCTAGGGAAATGTGGATTTCAACTATATGTTAACAACTATAGCTAGATCAGTGGAGACATATGTCATACCATGAACCAGACTCAAAGCCACTGACCCACAAGCTCCTACCGTATGAAGCCATCCATTCTCTTGCCTTCCTGCTCACCTCAGCTAGGGCCCGCTTTGACAACATAGCACACCAAAAGGAACTCAGACATGAAAGTCAAAGTAAATCATCCACCACACCTCGATACTATATGATTTGGGATGACATTGACATGCTCACATGGTTTTAGATCGCGTTACAAGAACATTTCTCATTGGGAGAAGTTTCCAACTTCCTTGAATGTTTGAAGCCACATCGAACATCACTAACATAAAGGTCTATTGATGCCCTATTTTAACCTTATGATGGCTCACAATGAGGAAGACCATCAAAAGGGGTTCCATATGAGAAAGAGATCCAAACCACATGATCGGGCTTGACCTCAAACACCTAATAAGGGAGTGTGGCACAAAACAAAACATGGGAGATCACTTTATATGGAATCCTGAATACGTACTTATCATAAGTGAGTCATCTTATAGTACCACCAAAATAAACTAATTCTCCATGAAGATCACCAGTTATGAGTGTAACCATTCGATTGTTTGGGATCCCAACAATCATAATAACTCAGATCATCGAATCAATCCAATCCTCCACTTACTAGGGATTTGGATCATCATAGAACCTCAACGGTCTCTAGTGCTGGAACTCACAGAGTTAATTAAGCCTACGCACATCCTTAGGATTCTCTTCCAGTACTATCTGCTACTCTATAGGTGAGGGTGCTGCTACCCGACCACATAGAACATGGACCACTCCTGTTGTCCCCTAAACTAAGGCCTCATCACTCATCAGATCATCATCATGATACTGAATCACTAACCTGGCAGTCTCTCTTTCCAGAGACATCTCAAAAGTGATCAAGATGTACCATGGTAAAATGAGCATATATATATATATATATATATCAATGAGGAGATGAATCAAGAAGGTTAGTCAATGACTCAATCTTATATGATGCATGTACCAAAGTTCATTGAAACTAATGTATCAATATACTAAGTCAACAAGTAGGTAGTCAGAGTATTAATGTATAGATACATCAACCACCCACACTAACACTAGGTTCTCTGGCCTGAGAGCTGTATTCGAGATACTTTGACATTATTTTCCTACATCCCAACCAAGTCCTCATAAGGGGACCACTCCAAACACAATCCTAAGAATTGAACCAACTCTAATACCAATCTATCATGACCTGAGCTAAAAAGGATCGAGCCTTAACTAACCCAATACTACCTCTATATGATAGGGGCTGGTGACCTGTACCGAAGGAATAACTAAATTTGGGAGGCATTTTCCTAAGTACATGTACGAAAACACACAAACATCTCAATAAAATAGTGTAGATGAATAAAAGTAAAAGTTGAAAAGAACTAGGGGAACAACCATGAATGTAAAACCTATAAAAAGTAAAAGATTATGGCAGTGTAATACTGAAATTAAAAAGGGAAAAAATAAATGCCCAACTAGAAAGATGTCCCAACCTAATAAAATTGGTAAGTAAAGTAAAAGTGGTGAGAGGCCCCAGCTCCTGATCTCCAAACTACGAACCCCCATACATAGTCAAAGACATCAAGTATCCCTAAGATTAATTTTAATGACCAACATCCTATCTATCATCTACGTATGAAACAACTAGTGTGGTAAAATTCCACATAGGGGTGAGTATATACATACCGAGAAGGATGCCCTAAAAGATAAAGGGGGATTAGTTAGAGACACAATAATAATAGATAGAAAAAGGGAAACAATGAACAAAGAGCAGATCCACCCAAAACAATAGAGTAAGTAACCAAATCAAAGAACGAGGGGATTAAAATGTTGTTTATATGGACTAGATATTGATTATTTTCCACCCATAGCATGAGAGTAACCTCATCCAACCATGAGAAGCTAAACATGGAAAGCACGTGGCATAACCTGCGTGTCTTTACAACCCATGGTAGGATAGTAACCAAATACAACAACATGGATACAAATATATATATATATATATATATATATATATATATATATATGAACTCAAACCAAAGAATACCAAGTAAAAGAGTAAGGGGATCTCCATCTCACATCCTAGCCCAGGAAAAGAGTCTCCATCAGTTCTAGAAAGTCCATTAACAACGCCCAGCATTTCATGTGTCTGTCTAAAAGTAAACGAGAAGAGGAACCATTCCTCGTCACTATGACACCGAGTTGAGGGGGTAAAATTTCCAAGTAGAGGATCCAAAACCTATACCGATAGGGGGATTCCACTATGTGTCTATATAACAAGTATGGAGGACTCACACCATGGTATGATAGTGGAGTACCATCTCCATGGATAGAGGAACCACACCCTGGTGCTACAGGGGAGTACCATCTCTATCTGCACAATGAGTATGGAGGACCCACACCCATATGCGATAGGGGAGTACCTCCTCCATATAAAGATGACTCATTCCTTAGTTCCATAGGGGAGTACATTATCTATATTCACAATAAGTATGGGTGACCCACACCCTGATGCGATAGGGTAGTACCGTCTCCATGGATAGAGGAACCACTCCTTAGTGCTGTAGGGGAGTACTATCCCTATTTTAAAAATGAATTTGGAGGACTAAAATTCTAATATGATAGTGGAGTACCATCTCCATTGTTAGAGTACCCACATGCAAATACCACAACAAAGTACCTTCTCTATCTGAACTCTCTCAGGATCGTACTCGATCACTGTCATTGACAAGTATTTCCTAGAGAAGTATCATTATGAAAAATATTTTAATAGTATATCAAAACCATCTATAAATTCAACCATCACAATATATGTGAAAAAAATACTCTAGATAGGCTACTCGTGGGCCAAAATCCGAGCCCAAATAAATGAGATATGAGTGGTTGAAGATTCGTAGAGGAGTAAAAGGAATGTAAGGAACCCACATAATGTGTGGTCCCACCCTTATGCTTGGACGTGTCCTTGAAAACACACAGAATTCAGGCCATGTAGTACTACATATAGTGTAAGTGTACTACACAACACGTCTTATCCAACATCCCAAAGAACACGTAAGGCTTGTCATTGGTCTGGAGAGAAAAAACATAATTTCATTGACATGAATCTAAAAATATCCCCTAATGTCCAAAAAGATCATACCATTGTGATCCTCATGGGAAAACCCTTAGGATAGGCTATTCAGTTTCCCAAATAGGATACATGGTAAAAGAGTCACATTTTAACACCCAACTCACACATAATGCTTCATGAGCCAGATCCATGAGTTCGAATTAAATTCCTTATATTAGTATCAAAACGTCCACCTCAATATCAATGTCATAATTCAATAGACAGTTTGTCATTATGACATCGTATGAGGAAGATATGTTAGACACTAGATTCCATATTATTATTATTATTATTAATATTTTTGGGTGCTTTGTGGACTTGAACCACAAGTTTAAAAAATGTATCTAACATTGGTCTTAAAATGACTGTCAAAATTCTAAGATCACACTGCCATAGATAGATCATCAATCTGAAACCGTATGAAGAAGTTAAAATAGAATTAATGTTTGAAAATAATAATAATAATAATATATTATTGTTATTATTATATCTATTTTTATCCTTAATTGATTTGAGAGGCCACATACACATTCCCTATATGTGACCCTCCTAAACTCCCCTCTAGTTCCTCCTCATCAATTATTACTTGATTTACTTAATAATGATATTATTATAATAATAAATAATAACAATTTTTAACATTAATGAAATGGGGGGGGGGGCTCCCCTACCTATGCACCACTCCCCAACCCCCCATATTTGTCATTTTACCCCTTTAGCATCTCGTTTGATTTTTTAATTCCACATTCTATTAATTCATCATATTATTAATATTATTAGAAAAATTAATAATAATACAAATCCCATTAAATTAAATTCATTTAGTTTTATTATCCAACCGCACATTTTCATCCACCATTATTATTATTATTATTTAATATAATAATAATCGAAAATCCTTATTTAATTTTTTTATCAACTCATTACCATTATTATTATTATTAATATTAATGCCCAATGCGTTGACCACATCCGATCACCTCATCGGAGATCCGAGTCTAGACACTATCACATCCAAGCTGATCAACATCCACTATGAAACCCCAAACAAAAAATCCACCCAGAACTGATCCCTCACATCACACATCATCGCCACATGTTATTCTGGAAAACAGGGATCACTGATCTGATCATGTACCACTTACGATCACAAACCTGCACCCGCGGTACTGATCTGTTAAAAAACACCATCCCTTTATTTTATCATTCCATCCAAAAACTGTCAATACATATTCCATTTATACCACTACAATGAATTTTGGGGTTCGATCACACTTAAATCCTCCTCGATAATGTAGAATCGTGATCTTGTGGTCCAATAATGAATAACAAAATGAATAGTGGGGAAAAACCAATAAAAATGGAGATAAACATCATTGGTCAAGGGTTCTTGACTAACAATTTCATATTGGGGAAACTAAAGTGATAAAACATGGCATAGACTAGAAATAAATTGAAAGAATAATATATTTCGGTACACGGGCTCATGAAAAGGTTCATTTAAAAACGAACAAAAGAAAAGAAATTTGATCATGATCAATAATTTAATTGTAATTGTGGAAACAAAAAATGATGAGTCCTATATTGATTATGGATCGATATTTAGTGAAGAATAAATTTTCTAGCAATAAAGATCATCCATTTCTTTTGCTGTCTATCAATTCACCTCGATATAATCATCAGTCGTCGTCCAGTCTCCATTCACTAATGAAGAAGTGGTAGAAGCTCCTCTTAATGATACCAGGGTTATGCAGATAACCCTTGAGATTATCCATTGAAACTTAATTATATATAAAAATGTTTTGGAATATTTAATTCAAAAAAAACTAAATTACTTATTTTAATTAAATACACTTTCCAACAGATTCCTTTACCAAACGTATCGTTCCAACAAACTTTAGGTAACACATAGGGTAAAATCCACATTCCAAACACAATATGAGTCTCATATTTCCCATTTGTGTCTGCTTTTTTGAGTTATTTGGGTTAGATTTATTAAATAAATTAATTCATCCTATAAACCCCCCAACGACTGACCCATGTGAATTTCCCTTGCTGAACAAACTTAGGTCATTCATAGGGTAATACCTACACTACATATTCAACTATGACTTCATATTTCCTATCTAAGACTATATTTAGGAGATATTACACTTTTTAAAGAAAGTTATGGGTACATGATATATAATATATTTAATATTTTTATAAATTTAATTTTGGGTTAACCACGTCTTGAAATCACACTCCATCTTAGTTCCTAGCCCTAAAAATATTTCTATGAATATTCTGAAGTATTACGCTAAAAAAAATAGTCTCTATAGTTGTTTCCTCATGAAGTGGTCTAATATTTTTTGTCCACATTAGGGATCAAGATGCTTCATATGGGTAAGGTTATTACTCAAAACCTAAGTTAACCCTGCTAGTATAGTTTTAAGTTGTTCAACACCAATTGCAGCTCCAAGTCCAAAATTATTATATTTCATAAGAGGGAAATCCCTACATAGATTATGTATGCTGATACAATTTCCATTCCATATTCTAGGTTCCATTTCTAAATAATAGAATACACTATATTAGATCATAAAATTATAAAACATAATGTATAATCTCAAAACTATTGAGTCAAATAACTTAAATCGGAAATTTAGGTATAAGTAATATCTAAATCGTAAACTTATTTTATTTTTATATATTTCCAATTTCTATAATAGGGTTTTGTTCTTTAATATATGTTTTCTAAACTCAATTCTCATGGTTTCTACTAAACTTTATCTAATACCAATTGTAAAGAGCCCGACCGCAGTAACCCAGAGTCATTGGTTACTTTATTACATTGGAATAGTAGTTTAATAGTCTTTGTAAACTAGATACCTACTTTAAATTAACCTTACATTTTAAAACATAAAATACACAAATAATTTCATTGAGACATCCATTATTCCCTCTTTTTCTAACCCTACATATTATTAGTTGTAATATATTTCTTGGAATATTGGGGAATAATGAAACATATGAATGGTGTGAGCTCAAATGCTTAGTAACGGTAAGAGTATAGTGAAATATATGAGTAAATAGGGAATGAACAATATGAAAAGTTTTATAAATCAAATACATTTTATTTAATCAATATATTGATCATAATATCATATGAAGAAAATATGATCAAATAATTACATATAAATAATCACATGAAAATAAAACTTAACCATAGATATTATAAATAATTGAATAATTCAATGGAATATAAATAAATAAATTCATAATGATGGAATGAATAATGATGGACATTTGAAACATAACATAAAGTATTTTTACAAAGAATCTAATACTATCAAGGATTATTACAAAGAATCTAACAATATCTACGCTTCATACCAGGAATCTAATAAATGGGTAAGGCTTTGGCCAAAACCCGATATAGTTTTTCTCATGAGACCTACTGATGAATCGAGGGGCTATAGTGGGCCCTAATAATCAATTTCTAAGTACAATCCATTCCTTATATGAATTGGGTGAAACATTAAATGATATATTAAAACAAAATGTACATAACTTTCCCCAATTATTTTATATAATCACAAACCATCTTGAGTAATATGGAGAATGGTATAAAAATAAAACATCCACAGTCAAACTGATCATTAACCATTTAAAAAACATATGGTAGATGATATCATAATAGATCAATCTCAATGAATAATAAGATTCAAAAAATGGTTTTGACATAGATGAAAATAGTCTAATAAAATCATTGAAAATTCTTGAGTGAAATACCATTTTTTACTTTGAAATCATTTATTTTAAAGTCCACACATTTGTAAAAGAACATATTTTCTTTGAAAATAAACTTTTAAAGTTGTAAAGGAAGGTTAAAAACATTAAGGGTTCATGATGGAGAGAAATTTTGTTAATGTATTATAATTTAAAAAACATTCCATTAACTTTTTATGAAAAGACATAAAGTACATTATTTTTGAAAATGAAAGGAATATTTATTTTAATTTTTTTTGTAAATATTAAAAAAGGGGTAAAAATTATTTTAAAAAATCATTGGATAATAATAATTTTTTTTTATTTTTTTTATAAAAAAATCAATTAGAGAAGAAATATTCCCCAGTGGATACTTAAATAAAAACAATCACGAATAACAATGAGATTGTGGAACAACCCCTTACCTTTCACATTACTTTTATTGAATGTGATTTAACCTCATATATAATTGTTTAAAACAAGTTACTATGTTATACCATAACCATATCTATATTTACGATATCATATATGATCCTCTTATATTATTTTTCTAATAATATTTCATTATTACCCTTATGTCGGGTGTTAGCTGCTTCATTTTCCTAGGCATGTTTTGTCGTGTAAGTCCTGTTTCTTATGTAGAGGATATATTTATATCATCTCTAGAATGATATTAATTTTATAGATATAATATTTATTCATTATAATCATTTTTATAATCATTCTTGAATGATCAACATGATAAATTAATCACATCACGTTGTGGAGATGGTAGGCCATACGTACGCATGAGCAACGACATTATTACCTTAATGGTGAAAGGGTAAGGAACTGGATTGTATATTAATTTTTAAAGAATAAAATAATATTATAATTATTTTATACATCCATTATTTCCATCATTACACCCATCCATGTTAAGTGGTGATGAAAAACATATTACACCATGACGTGGAGATGGTAAGCCATATATACGCACACACAATGTTTCCATTTTTCATAGGATGGATAAAAGGCCAAATATGGTTGTACCATAGTCATAAAAAATTCCCATAATATATATTATATTGGATTCATTAATTTATCATAGAAATAATAGATGAAGAGTAAGTAGAATAAGAAATGAACTTGGATGAGTTGGTAGAAACGATTACATTTTCTTTGGAAGACTTCTTTTATATTTCATCTTTTGGGATCTAGGGTTGATATTTTTGAAATAAAAAGATATATAGAACTTGGGTAAGGATTATAAGAGGAGAAATGGGTAGGTTTTGATTGATATATACGGCTCAAGGTGTTGTTAATAAGTGAGGGAGGTGGTTCCCTTTTACAATTGAGGGGAGGGAGAATTTTGGAAACTTAAAAATATTAAATTAATATATATTAAGTTTCAATTAAAAATGGATCCAATGTGAGTTATTTAGAATATAAGATGAGTATGGGTCAAAATAATATCAATAAATAATTTTTATACAAGTTTGGGTCACATTCCTACCCTTCTATTTTGAATTTAACTCTTATTTAATCTCTTTAACTCTTACCATGGAATTATGTGTTTTTACTCTTTAAGGGTTAATATAGTTACTATAAAATACCAAAAAAACCATAAATAGATCATTGAATAAATTATAAATCTTATACCAATAATATGTCTTAATTTTATATTTTTCTTAATGTTATATTATTTAATAAATCCTTATTTATTTTTAAATATCTTTAATGTCAATTTTGATACAATTCATTACATGACTTTTTAAAAATACCATAACAACATTTATATTTAAACATACTATTTTAACACATCAATAACATATCAAATTATTCAATAAAATTAATTTATGAAATTAAATATCTCAAATTATATTTATTTTGATATTTTTAATATCATTTATTTGATATTTCTACTAATTAAATAATTATTACATCATCATTGTACAAACCTTTAAGTTAATAATTTATTTTCTAAAAATTAAATATAAATTAACGTGATTAAGATAAAAATTTATATTTCAAATTAATATTTATAGTGTAATATATATTCTGAATAAACACATATTAAAAATTTAATACTTATTAAAGATATAAGTGTGACATATTTGACTTTTCTTAAAATAAAATATTATAAAAGCTTAAAATCAATAAAGTGGCTCTAAGATTCAATAAAATCAGTCAAAGGATTATTTTGGTCTACAATCAATTATAATTATTTTTTAAAAGTATTAGGATAGTTTTATAATACTTATAATATTATTTTTACTATTAATTACCTGATTTACCCTTAAATGTGGCAATTAAAATTATTATGTTTACTATTCATATTATCCAATAATAAAAGGTAACTATTTAATAAATTAGGATACTGGGATTCTAAATATTAAATGATTTTTTTTTTAAATTCAAGACACATAATTGGTTAAAATTAATTCAAAATTAATCCTGTTGATGGGGTGATAAAATGAGTTATTAAAGTTAAAACGTTAAAAAGAGTGAAATATTTTTATATACAAATTCAATCTGAAATATATTTCAATGACATAAATTGAATTAAATGATATAAATTGAACTTATTATACTTTAAAACCAATCAAAAATATTATTTAACACTATAAATTATTTTGATAAAAAATCTATTTTCAATTAAAATCCAGTATTTTTCACTATTCACCAAAACATGAAACTTATCCGAAAAATACCAAAAATTAAACCAAAGTAAAATTTTATATTCTAATTTAAAAAATTATTATTTTTTAAAATATAATATATAAAAGTGTCAAAATTTAGTTTTAAAACAAGTGTTCCATTAAAAGGTGGTAAAACCAACTTTAGAAAAATATAGCCTTTCAATGCGTAAAATTGAATTCATTATTATATTATGACTATAAAATATATTGGTTGAATGTAATTTTTTTAATATATATAAATTTCATATTTTGGTTAATAAAACTCTTTCCAGCCAATTTAATAGTTATGTTATAATAATATTTCATTATACGGTTAAGATGAGTGTTGTGTGCAACGTAAGCTATCGAAGAGATTAAATTTAAAAAGAGGCATACTATAAAATCTTGGGGTGTTAGATAGTAGGAAAACACCAATGGTGTACATAAAAAGACCATTTTTTTAATAAATATTGAAGCAATGTGTAGTATATAACAGTTGTAACAGTCGTACAAGGGAAATTCCCAAGGATAAAGTGATAATTGTAAAGTGATACTGACTAGACTATCAACCATAATCACGTTCCAAAAACATGGGTTAACTATAAATCCTAAATAAAATAGGGGTGCTTACTATCCAATCTAAAAATTGTAAACTGATACCCATACCGGGGTTATCAATAAATTATAACCAATAAATTCAATGGAAACATCATGTAATCAAGTGTGTACAACCACAACAACCTAGACGCGTGTCCACTATGATTCCATGAAATATAGATCCAACAGGTAGCAAGCCTCGTGGAATCCTACAGAATTAGGATCCAATGATTAAATTGGTCCAAGGAATTCACTACTATAAAAGACCCATGAAGTGTAAATTTCCATGGATTCCTATGGAATCAATATCTAGGGATCTCATTCAAGGAATCCACTACCATTTTAATTCATCATCACAATTCATTCATCAATTCAAAACCATTCACATTCCATGAGTTAATCCAACACATTTAAAAAATTTATGCTTAAATAATTAAATCAATTCACATTAAATAATCACATAGAAAGGGGCCATAACCTCATCCTAATAAATCATTCAATTCAATTCAATATATCAAGGCTCCCAAAACTAGTGGCAAGATTACACGCACCCAAAAAGGCGGTATAGTTTGAAACAGATACAAAGGCACACCCCATGGGTGGCCTATGTTGGGAATAAAAACCTCCAAATATCTCAAAGGTACTATTGGGAAACCTAAATAGGTTCTAATTATTCCAATTTATTAATTCAATTAATTTTAGAGGCAACACCGAAAGGTCCAACATGAAACATAATGAAAACTATGCTTATAAAACACCAAACCTTAAAGGAAAGATATAGAACACCTAAGGTCTACCCATGATAGAACACTCACATAGTATTGACCTCTTATTTGGTCAATATTAGGAGAAAAAAATAATGGATGAAAAGCCTAGAAATAGGTAAAATTAGATTTCAAAAAAATAACACTATCGATGTGAAGGCATGTGAATAACAACACAAGAGGAGCATAGAACATACCAGTGCAGATCCAATAAGAGAAACAATGTTTGAATCGGGTATCAGATGAAGAAATGGGGGAAAAGACTATGAATTTGGATTCAAAAGGGAGTTCCCAATGTGTGTTTGTTCACTAGAATGAAAATAGGATGGAGGATTTAACACTTAAAATAATTAGGGGCTAAGTCATAAAGTCCCACATTTAAACTAGGTTGTACGGTTTGGCCACCTAGTTGGCCAAACCATGTGCCAAACGTGTGCTATTAACTTTCCAAAGGGGAACCTCACATGATTTATGTGCACAGTTTTCAAACCATTCACAAATCATGCTATACACCTCTACTCAAAGTCCCAGACCCCCACATAGGTATGCACCCCTAGTTGCACATTTTCCAAAAACTGTGTAGCCTTTCACAACCCACTATCTATCCCCATATAATTAATCCTAACCACGTGACTTGGGTTACATATTTTCTCTTATCAGTGCGACCCAACTATTTTTCTCCAAAAAACTGAGCTCTAGGATCCGATCAAGCCTCATACACCTTTGAAACTCCAAAAATTTTACTAGGAACACACATTAGGAAAAAAAATTAGTTAAACCGAAAAAACATCCATACGTCATAGTAAAAATTTAGTTATTATAGTAATGAAAGGTTATATTTAAAATAATATTAACAATTAAAATAAATAATACACCATTAATCATACAAAAAATATATAACTATAAATAAAAAATTGAATAACCTTTTCAAAAATTTAACAATTCGAATTTATAAACTTGAAATAATTTTTTTAAGAAATTTATAAAAAAAATTAATTATAAACTATTGTATAATTTTAATGTTAATATTTTTAGACATACCATAGTCTTGAATATAAACATTTCATATTCATTTAAATATAAACCCTCTCATTTTAATAATTATATGACATTTCCATTTTTAATATAAGATGCTATATTAATTATAAAAAATTTATAATATAATTTCTATTATGTAAGCATTTTATACAATATAAATATCATATACTCAACTATTATTTAATAACTGATCATATCAATTATTGAAATACATTTTTACATGTGATAAGTAATATCCAAATAAGGATCACTTTTATTATGAACAATTACAAATAATTAATTATGAACAATTTATAATTGAAATAATTTTTTTAACATTTTTTTCAATATTTAATAATATATAACCCATTATAAATTATTACATATGGTTTCTAATTAAATTCATTTATTTCTAGATTATATGTTATTCCATATAATTTGGTTAAAATTTACTTCAAATATAAACATCTAATATTTGGGAATAAAAAATTTTATAATAATTTATTTAATTATAATAAATTTATAATTAATTAATATATAAAACCTTTTATGAATTAAAATATCCCAAAGTAACTTTTATAAGGATTTATAAAATAATTTTAAACTATAAAAAATAATTTATTTCATAAAAATACTTTCTAATAATTTTTTGTAAAATTCAGTTTCCCTTATGATTATGGGTATTACTACATAATGGTAAGGCCTTATGCCCTTACATAGACCATATAGAAGCTATTTATTAAATATAAGTCACTATATACCCTTATGAAACTTAAATATAACACATTGTTTAAAGTTAATTCAAAGATTACCTTTATATAACTCATTCTGCATATGGTTACAAATAATATTATATTTATATGAACACATGACATAAGTGTATTTCAAATTTACCTTTATGTCACCTTTGGTAATTACTGTGTAAGGGTACTACCTTCACAAAAACCATTTTTTTAAAAGTAATAAATAGGTTACAATGACATCAACCTTTTGAGTAAGTTTATCATATAAGAATAAGTGGTCAGTTACCTTTACATGACCCTTTTGAAAATTCAACTACCATTAAAAAAACTTTATTTTTATATAATGAAATGTTTTGATGAACCTTATACAAAATACCCAATATAAATATAATTCTTTAGTTACCATCATTCATCTCAATTTCACAAATTTAAAACCATAATTACCTTTACATAGCCCCTATATGTTATGGTGACCCTATTTTCTTATTTTTCAAAGACATGAAAAAATTTTCTATGTTTTTTCGTATTTTTATACATTTCTACATATTATATCATAAAAAATAATCCCAGATACCTATGATACCCTTTTAGTGGGTTTTAATAGTCTCATAATAATTTGTAGATAAAGCTTAACCAATAAAACCCTTGTATGAGGATCTCCATTCAAGATAATATGAGAGTCCCTAAAATACTGAAATGAAAAATTTTGTTAATCTGGAGTACTATACAGTGAAGATCCAATAAATAAATATTTATCACCTTTGGATGAGTTTGAGAGAGACCAAAAAGTTTAAAACTAAAGCCTCCCACCTCCATAGATTTTTATAGACTGATATGAATCATTTAACATTCAGATGTGTTTTATCTTTTATTCATGATGTGATTGCATCTCATGTGAATTTTAGGAAGATGAAAGAGGGATTTAGTTTACTAGGATTCATTGTATAAAAATCTATACACCATGAAATCTTATGGATTTATGGTTTTTATAGAACTAGACAACACCCCTCTATTGTTTCTTCATTATCACATGCATTAAAATATATTCACAAATGTCATGGTCAGTTCATGTAATATATGCATTTACTCTATTTATGTTTCACATAAATATTAAATGATTTCATTTAATAATATATTACAATGGATAATGGTTCTGGTTTCCATCACACACACTATAATATACCCAATTAATGTAAAGCATATTTTTCATGGAAGACGACATATAACCCATAAAAATAGGCTTTACAGAATATCTCTTTCAGAATCATATAGAAGGTTTGATTTTATAGACTAGACTATATGATACCTTCTTTTCTACATGTTTTTATTTTCATTTTTTTAATTTATATATTATAAGGAGGGTTCATGCTAAATATTATGTAGATTCAGCTATGAAATATGATAATTTATCTTTATTTTCAAATTCTTCATAGGATTTTTTAAGAACACCTAGCTAGTTAGTAGAATTTAACATATGGATTGGTGTGAGTGAGGATAAATGGTGGTCTAGTTCATGCCTTACATAATTCAACTAAGATAGGGCGTTAAAAAATTGTATCAAATAATTTATTTTGTTAAAAAGTAAATTGGAGTTGGATAATCAATTTTGTTACTATAGATGCTGGCAATGAACATTTATATCCATCATGACAACAATTAGAACCCATGTCATCGGTGGATATCCTATATCAAGAGTAGAAAATCTAAATTTATTAAGGCATTGATTTATATTTTTATAGATGTTCTGGACTCCAAAGACATAAAAGGGTTTAGATGGGAGCTAGTGGAATTGTTCATACATAATGATAGTGTCATTCTTAGGGAATTGTACACATGCTTATAGGTAGTGTTATTTTAAATACATCCTATAAAGGACCTAATATTAATTTAAAATAACTAATAATCAATTTTTGTTTTCTTAAATAGGTACAATGAGAATGTATATTAATTTGAATAAATGGTTTTCTTATTTACGCGATTGATTTTTTATTGTTCTATTTTGGATACCATATGTAATTTTTTTGGATGTTTTGTATGGAAAGATATAGTCTTATAATGAATCATGTGACATAGAAAAATGAAAATATAGAATTAAATTATAGTTTAATTAATCATGAAATGGATCAATGAGCTAGGGATTTTGAAATCCACATGATTTTATGAACAAACTGATTTTTTTTAAAAAAAGTTTTGTATGTTGACATAGAATGTTTACAATTAATTTACTCTATTTTTTTTAACAATTTCCAGTTTGTTAAAGGATTTTGGGAACTTATGTCCTTGAGAAATGTTATGGGAATCAATTTTGAATATGGATATCAATGTGTTAGGAAAATGGGAATAGTTTTTTGAGGAAAATAATTGAACGTATAAGGATTTTGAGATTTTAGGTTTTGATGAAAACCCTTATGTGTCAATGGAGTTTTATATAAACCATAGTCTATTTTGGATCATATACTATGATTTTTTATGTTTTTTTAAAAAATAACTTATGGTGTATAACCATGTTTTATTAGTTTTTATGATTTGACTAAAACTAACCTTTTTATTTTAATTGTGTATATATGTTGTGTGTAATAAAAGATTAGAGAGATCCACATGAGTTAGAATTGAAGGAAAATGTTTAATGTAGTTCTCAATTTGATGAATATTAGAATTTAGGTTTCTTGTATAGGGATACTTTAGGTACTTTTTTAGTTGTTTATTCATATGGAGGTGATAAAAATTTGATTCAGTTGACCTTTGGTAGTTAATGTTTATCATGAAGAGTTTTATAATTATAGGTATTAGTTGATCACTTGTGTTTTGGGATCTATTTGTGAATTCATGTAATATCTAAAAATAAGGATGGATTATATGTGTGTGGTTCTTAAGATAATGGAATTTTTTATGGGAGAATGTATGAGTGGTTCAGACAGAGATGAAACCCATTATAAGATTGGGATATTTAGGAAATTAATTGTAACACCTTGAGATTTTAAAGGTGGGACATGATCTTTGATAGAATATATAACATGAAAATAAAAGAATATGATATAATGTAATACCCTAAGGCATTATGATATATTTATTTTTAAATAAATTCAAGCTATTTGATATCTTGTTAAGCACGCAACACCAAGTTTAAATGAAATACGATACACTATTAACATACTATTGTTTAAACATGAACAATATAACCTAGCCATTAAGTTTTTGGGTATGAATAAGAGTAACTAAATTATTAAAATTATATGGTTCAAAAAATTTTAAAATAAATTTAATGGTTATCTAATGACTAGAAATAAAATTAGAACCATTTAAATGATAAAGAATTATTCTCTAAAAAACTATATTATTCTAAATGACGGTTTATTCATACTTTTAAAAAAAATTAAAAATTAAAGTTTTGCCAATTTTAAAATCTTATTTTAAATAATAAACTTAGTTTTTTTAATATACATGTCAAATTATCTTTGGGTTAATTTTTTAGTATTTTTTAAAATGATTAATTTTTTTATGAATATTGAAAAGTACATATTTTTTTGAAAACTTCTTATCATTTAAATTATTTTCAAGGATAAATTATATATTAAATTGGTTTAAAAGTAAAAATAGGTCAATAATAATAAAATTTAACTAATTTATATCATTTGAAAATTTTTTATTTTGACTTATGTTATAAAAACATTTTATGAGTTTAAAATATTTTCTTTGGAGAAACCATTTTTTCGACGCGTTTGTGAGTTTAATTTTAAATTTATTTATTCCAATTATATAACATTAATTCAGAAAAATGGATTATTTATTTTTAATAATAATAATTTAAATTATATAATAAGTAAAACTTAATTTTTGACTATAAGGTTTAGTGAAAATAGTAAAAATTAATTACCATGCTTAAGATAAAAATGGGTTTACAAGGGGGTTAAACTAAGAGGATAAGGGTTACAAATGACCTAAAACTTATCCAAAACCAATTTTATCAACATATTTTTTAATTATAACATATTATGTTGAATAATTTTCCCATTTTTGGATTATTTATAGAGAAAAATGTTGGTATCAATTTATCTTTTCAAAAATTTCATGTCTGTCCTCTCCCCCACTTATAAAAGGCCACCCACTATCCTCCCCTAATCACACATCCAAACCCATTAAGTTCATCCAAGAAATATAAAAATATATCATTACTTCTATACCCACATTCTAGAGGCCCTATTTTAATTTAAAATCCCTACTATGAATGATTTATATATAAACCTAAAGAGGCTTTCCAAAGAAGAGGTAAAATTATTAAACGTGTGTATTTTTTCTATTTCTTCTTACACATCCTTAAAATAATCTTAAAATATGATAATATAATAACAACAATACCCCCTATATAAATATATTATATTATGTTAATTTAATAACATGTATCCATCTCTCCATCCATCAAATGAGAAATTAAACTGTTCATCATGTGTACGGTGTACTACCACCTCGCGAACCGATATAATTTGTTTTCCATCACGACATTTCAAGGCTCTATATAATGAAATATTTAACATATTAACATGACATTTATTAAATTACTGTACTTATATAATTATTATATAATATATATAGAATTACTTTACATTTTGTGTGGGGATCTGATAACGACGCTCGTGTGTACAACGAACTATCACGTCGCGAAGCGAAATGATTCATCTTTTTCTTATGATTAAAATTAAAGGTAGTTAAGATAATTTTAATAAAGATATATGAAATTAATGAACTAATTTTTTTTAAATATAATCTCACATCTAACTTGTTACCATCCAATCCATTGGAAAAAAATAACGTCGCTCATGCTTACGTATGGACTATCACCTCCACGTAGCGATGCGAAATGTTTTTCATTTTATTTTTACATGGATAGTAATAAGGGTTAATTTTATAAATATAAATAATATATAAAGAATCTTAATTATTATATAATGTTGAAATAATATTTAGTTTCCTTTCATTCAATCTTTCATGAAATTGTAAATAACATCCATACATACGTACCACCTACTATCTCCATGAACGGTCTAATTCAATTTAAATATTTAACTTTAATGAATTAATATTATTATATATAATGAGTATATATGATATTTATATCATGTTATAAATTATACAGATGATGTAATCATGATCAAAGTAAAAGGACTGAAATTTCCAAACCAAAAGATAGCTGAAAAATGAAGTAATTATCACCCAAAACAATGATTTTAAAAAAGAACTGTTAATAAACACATCATAAAAGACTATAAATAGTTCATATATGGTATGAAACATATGATTATGGTTCTATAATATATTTTTAATAATAATATATTTATTATAAAGGAGGTTTAAATAGGTATGAAAGAAGGCAGACCTAAAGTAAGGGATTTTTACCACAACTTTCCTTATTTGAGACATATATCTTCTTATGAACCAATATTTTTTTAGGAGGTGTAATTATAGAACATATGAAATATAATATCAGGAATTTATTTATTCTCATGAAATTTTATGTTTCTATTAATATTATTATTTCATGTGGCTTACGATTCGATGATACCAAGTGGTAATGGGTTTATGATAGAATCTCATCATTTTTGGGATTATTTATATTTGTTATTATTTTTATTAAATATTATGATTAATCTATAAATAAATAATTATTTTTATTATACTCTAGTTATGTCATTAAAATAAAATTTTTACCTTCATTTTACAATATTTATGTACTCAAGAGTTCTAAATAATGTTTTTAATAAAAAACACCTTTGTATATATCTTTGGTCAAAAAACAATTTTCTTCCATATATTTGTTTTCTATAAACGAGTTGAAAAATGTTTTAACATCCCAAAAAATATTTATTAATTAAAATTTTACCCATTTTGGAATTTTTATAATGTATTTAAAATGAATATTCTTCTCATTTTTCGAATGACGTAAATCTTTTCTTTCTTACTAAAGTGTTAAAGGAATATTTTTTAACTTGTATGACATGAATAAAATTTTACAATGCAAATACCATTATTTTATTTTAATATTACTTTATAATTTCTCTAGGTGATTTTCCAAGATAATTATTTCAATATTTTTTTTGAATTTCCTAGTTAAAAATAAGTGATTTTCAAAGAAAGGTTATTTTCCTCAAGAAATTCTCCAAGCGACCTATCAAAATCATTTTACATCTAAGATTTCATATATTGATGTTATTTAAGATTTAATGGTGATATAATCCAATGAAATCATCCTTATTATTATCTCTACATATGGTTTATGATATTTTTTATTTGGGATGTACTATTTTTATACCATTCTCTATATTACTCTGAATGGTTTATGATTATGTTTATTGATTAGGGTAATTGTAAAGATTTATTATGATTGTTTTTCAACACGAATTCTTATGTTGATTATGTTTCATCCATTTCATATGAGTGATTAATTGGACTTAGTAAGTGACGATTGAGGCCTACTATAACCCCTCAATGCGTCAGTAGGTTTAATGAGATAAAATAGATTGGGTTTTTGGACAAGACTTTACCCTTTTAAAAAAGATGTTTTGGAACAAGTCCTTGAAATCATGTTTATGATATACAAAATTATGCATTACCTCATTATTATATTAGTTATTGATGTTCCATGTGATTATTAGATTAGTTATAATATCCATGGTTACATTTCAAACTGATGTGATTATTTATATGACATTATTTGATCATCATTTATTCATGAAATATTATTATTAAAGTCCATTTATTGATTAAATTTAACATGTTTCACTTATTTACCATTATATATTGATTATGTATTATGTATTCATGATGTATTCCACTATGCACATACCTTTATTGAACATTTTAGATCACCCCTTTTTTATTTTTCTTTCTAAGGATTCTAAGATAAATATTATAATTGATATGAAGGATTATGCTAAGGGGAAATATAGTGATCTTAATAAAAACACATTTTGCATTTCATTTTATCAATTATAATGTCAATTTCAATTATGTACCTAGTAATAAAGAATACTAAACTATTCAGTCCATCAGGATGTGATTCTTTGTATCTTATGACAATGTAATAAAGTAACTACCAACTCTGGGAAACTGAGGTCTTCATCTTTATAGTTGATATTAGGGGAAGTTGAGTAGAAACTTTGGGAACTAAATTTATAAATACAAAGATTAAGGAACAAAACCCTATGATATACATTGAGTAAAACTATAGAACAACATACTAATGTTTTAGTAAAGTAGATATTATGTTATTTTTTCTAGAAATACATCTCTATCTGGGTAATATAGTTGGATGTGGTTATGATACAGATGTACATAGGGGTATTAACTTTGAAAAAGGAACAATGGTTTTGAATTTAGTATTTCTTGGTACATGACATGTGATTTACTATGCACCTGGTTTGACACTATCTGGGGATAAACTTATGTTAATTCAAATTTTCTTTAAAAAATATAATGAAGGATTTAGAATTATTTTTCTGATTTGAAAATTTTAACAAAAAAACCATATTTATGATTATGAGATCAACCATTCATTGGTTTTTAAAATTAATTATTATAATTATTTCACTAGTTTTGGGATTATACATTATATTTTATAATGTTATGATCTAATCTAGTTCATTCCATTATTTATAAATAGATCCTAGTATAAGTAATAGAAACCATATCAATTCTCATACCCTAGGTAGTGGTTTCTATCTTGGGAAGGATAATGAATCTTTAGATAGAGAAACAGTTGTAACTAATCAAATTATAACAATATTAGGGAAACCGAATTAGGTTATGAGCAATAACCTTGATTTTATAGAGTATAATGATGATCCAAAACATGGTGTAACAATTTTAGTAATCATTATGCATCATAAACCTCCATCATTTAGTGCGACTGAAAATCCATTTGTAGCTGATCAATGGATACATTCTATGGAGTATATATTTCTTACAATGAGAAGTAATGAAAGGGAGAATGTTTTCATGGATTTTTATCATCTCTTAAAATATGTATATGAATAGTGGTCATTGAATCAAAATAATATGGATGAATAAGAATGAGAAAACATAGAATTGGAGGATTTTGAGGTACACTTCATGGAAAAGTATTTTTTTCAAGAGAAACAAGAGGATATGGAGAGACAATTATTGAGTCTAAGAAAAAAGTATTGAGTCAAAAGTCCCCTTTTGACTTCTATGTTTTGTTTTGGAAATAAAAAATGTCTTGTTAATCGTATCGTATTGACTCTTTTAATCGTATTGTACTGAATATGCGTATCATACTGACCATAATGATCGTACTGATCATGCTGATCGTACTGACCAAGCTAATCGTACTGATCATGCTGATCGTACTAACTATGCGTATCGAACTGATCATGATGATCGTACTGACAATGTGTATCGTACTGACCATGCTGATCGTACTGACTATGCGTATCGTACTGATCATACTGATCGTACTGACCATGCCAATCGTACAATGCTG
Organism: Viscum album; assembly: GCA_963277665.1. Lineage (NCBI taxonomy): Eukaryota > Viridiplantae > Streptophyta > Magnoliopsida > Santalales > Viscaceae > Viscum > Viscum album. The sequence goes on from OY728164.1 coordinate 1,955,402,849, forward strand.
ATCGTACTGAATATTGAAATTGCATTGACTCTGGTTCTCATATCTTTCAATACATACTTGTTTTGGTATTTTGTCAAAAAACACTTGCTTCATTTAAATCGTACTCATGATTATCTTATTCATATATCTTGTTTTAACCAATACGATGTCGTTGAGTTAGTTACAAACTAATCAAAACGATGTCGTGCTTTCTGTTTCAATATGACCATTATGATGCCAGGTGTCCAAGTCCCTCTGAGTTTTTCGGAGAAATATGACTGTTGGAGGAGATGTGACCGTTGGAACCCGAGGCCTATAAATAGGAGGTCATTCGAAGCTGAGAGATATAACAGAGAATGAAGATATTTTAAAACAAGTGTGATACTTTTCTTCAATCAAGATTCTAGAGAGAGATGATGTGACTTCTCTCATGCTGTGTGCCTTGTGCGATCGATCATCGTATCGAGGGATTTCAAGTAATTGAAAGACAGAGGTGCCGATTACCTACAAAATCGAGGGCTGCCGGGGATAGGCAAACAGACGGTCCGATCATCGTATCGAGGGCTGCCAGGGATAGGCATACAGACAGTCCAATCATCGTATCGAGGGCTCACCAAGGTGTTGGTGAGACAGACCTTTTATCCTAGGTGAAAGGATAACCCTTCTCTTTGGGTTAAAATAATTGTAATTCTTTTACATTTCCGCTGCTAATTGTATTAGAAAGGATTTTTTTTGTTTCCTTTTCTATATCTTATACATTTTTAATTGTTTCAATTACATCCATTCTTTTACATATTGTATTGATTGATTCTATATGCTTTAAGGTAGAATCATTCATCTTTATATTACTCTGATTATTGTGTTCATCTTGAATACAATTGTTTTACATTTCATTAGTATTACAATACATCATACCTTTTTACATTCAATAAAATTGTGGGTGTTTGTATTTGTATTAGTTTAAGACTTTTTAAACTAATATCTTATGTTTCTAAAACTCAAAGGTTTTTAAACCTACAATTCACCCCCCTCTTGAATTGTTCCATCTAATAGATATACATACATTCTTATTCGATCCAACAATTGGTATCAGAGCAGGTATTCCACTGATTTGTATTTCTTGTTCTATTTTTACTGACTACACTAACGTGTGGAGTGGAAAAGTTTATTGTTTTTAGATGGCAGGAATGAATATTGGGTCAATAGACAATCTGAATCCTTCTAGACCACCTATCTTTGATGGAAATGATTATGAGTACTAGAGAGATCGTATGAAAACTTTTGTGATCAACACTGGCGTAGACAATTTTATTATGCTTACTAGAGGTTATAAAATTCCTGACAAAGAAGTCAGTACTTTCACTAACCAAGAGAAGCAAGAATATCAACTGAATTACAAGGTACGCAATACTTTATTATGCTCTATGACCAGGAATATATACAGTCAGATATCTTCATGTGAAGCAGCCAACTGTATTTGGAAGAAATTGGAAGTCACTCATTTTGGTACATCCAAGGTTATAGAAACAAGAAGAGCAATGCTTCAAGTAGAGTATCATGAATTTGTTTTTCCTTATGGAGAGCCAATATGTAAAGTGCAACAAAGGTTTATGACAATCGTCAATAGCTTACAATCCATGGGTGAAAAAGGTCTTGATGATGAAGCTCTAGTTGATAAGATTATAGATATAATGCCAAATGAATGGGAGTCAAAAAGGACAACTATTGATGAAAATAGAAAATTTTTCCAGATTTATCTAGATGAACTCTTTGGAACTCTTCTACAGCACGAGACAAGAATGAAGAGAGATGCTGATTTCAATAAGAAGAAGAATGGGAATGGAAGTGTAGCCTTTGCATCAAAGGCTAAAACACCTGAAAGACTTACAAGATCCATATCCAAGAAAGTTGTTATATCTGATTCAAGTGATTGTAATCTTTTGGATAATGAGTTAGCTAATCTTGCTCGAAGGATGAACAAGATTGTAGGAAAGAAAGACTTCCAATATAGATTCAAAAAGAAAGATAAGAAATATAAGAAAGATACAGAGGTAACTTGTTATGAATGTAAAAAAGCAGGACATATAAGGCCTGATTGTCCTTTACTGAAGAGGAAAGACAGAAAGGAGAAACACTCTCAAAGAAACAAGAAAAGGTTTTATAAGACAAAGAAAGTATTGAAGGAAAATGATACTTGGAGGGCAAGCGGCAGTGATTCTTCGGATGATTCTTCAGAATATGAGTCCTCAGGACAGAGGAATATCAGACTTATAGCCAGATTACCAATTGAAGATCATTGTCTCATGGCTAAGGTACACAATGCTGAAGCTATTACAAATTTCTCTTTGAATGCAAATTATACTGATAATAGATATTATGAATCTTCAATTGATGAATCTTCATCATCAGAAGATGATACATTACCTTCTTTCGAAGAAGTATCTAGATTTTCTAAATTACTTGAAAATGGAAATTCTAAACTCAAGAAGAAGCTTGAGAAAGAAAATTCTAGAATTTCAATCTTGACTAAAGAAGTATCAGATCTTTCTAAAGATCTTGACATGAAAACATCTGATTTTGAATATATTTTAAAAACCCTTGAGAAAGTCAAATCTGATAAGGATAAACTTTCTAAGGATCTTGAAAATGTAATTTCAAAGAAAAATATTTTAGACCCTAACTCTAGTTCAAATTCTAATGTTTCGGAAAATAAGAATTTGGTTTTAAAACTAAAGTCAGAAATTTTTCCTTGAAAAAATGTTTGTCAAACTTTACTCATGGAAAGGAAAACTTTGACAAGATTTATTTTCAAATTAGACCATTGAGAAATTGTTCTGGTCTTGGTTATACTTATTCCAAACCTTTTTTTAGTAATAACTATTTTGTTCCACAAAAAACCTCTTTTTGTACTAAGTGCCAATGTGGTGGACACTAGAGAAGAGATTGTTCTCTTAACAGAAGTCAATCTTTAGGATTTCATAAAGCTCATTTTTCAAAACAAATGTGGATTCCTAAAATTCTTGTATCTAACCCATCTGGATCCGAACAAGTTTGGATTCCAAAAAACTAATTGTTTCTTTTTCAGGAAAATGAAAAGTGTACCAATAAGAATATTTGGTACATGGATAGTGGTTGTTCTTGACACATGACTGGAAACAAAGATCTCTTTGAAAAGGTTATCAAAACAAAATGTGTAAAAGTAACCTTTGGAGATAATGCTCAAGGAAGGATTGTTGGTATAGGTAATATCGTTTTTCTTGGAAAAGTTCTTATCTCAAATGTTTTGTTTGTTAAAGGTCTTAGGCACAATCTCATCAGCATAAGTCAATTATGTGATGAAGGTTACCCTGTGAATTTTAGAAATGATAAGTGTCTAGTTCACAATTCCAAGGATGAGTTCATTCTGTCTGCTCATAGGCAAGAGAATGTTTACACTACTAACTTATAAGACCTTAGGAGCCAAAACTTACCCTGCTTAAGTGCAATAGAAGACCAATCATGGCTATGGCATAGAAGACTAAGACACTGTAATCTGAGACACCTTAGTAAACTCTCAAAGAAAAGACTTGTGAAGGGGCTACCAGACCTTAGATATGATTCTTCAAAAGTCTATGATCCTTGTCAATTTGGAAAGCAACATAAAACTAGCTTTAAATAAATTAATGAAGTTTCAACTTCTAATGCATTACAACTAGTGCATATGGATCTTTTTGGTCCCACAAAAACTGGAAGCATTGGAGGTAAATACTATGTAGTTGTTTTAGTTGATGACTTTACAAGATTTACATGGGTCTACTTTCTCACAAAGAAATCTGAAGCCTTTTCCTATTTCAAAACTTTTAGAGCCCAAGTTAAAAATGAGAAAAACCTACCATTGATAACTATTGATAGTGATCATGGTGGTGAATTTCAAAATTCAGATTTTGAAACTTTTTGTAGTAAGAAAGGTATTACTCACAATTTCTCAGCTTCAAGAACTCCTCAGCAAAATGTTGTTGTTGAAATAAGAAACTGTATTCTTCAGGAAATGACTAGAACCATGTTCAGTGAATACTCAATTGCTAAGCACTTCTGGGCTGAAGCTATTAGTACTGCCTGTTATACTATAAATCGTGTTTTAACGAGACCATTTCTTAATAAAACCCCTTATGTGTTATGGACTGGCCAAAAACCTAAAGTTTCATACTTCAAAGGTTTTGGATGCAAGGTATTCATTCTGAATAAAAAAGTTAATCTGCAAAAATTTGCACCAAAATCTGATGAAGGAATCTTTCTAGGCTATTCTACAACCTCTAAGTCTTATAGAGTTTTCAATAAAAACACTTGTACAGTTGAGGAAAAAGTACATGTAAAATTCGATTAATCTGATCCTTTTGTTTTCAACAAACCCAATCCTACATCCTCGGATGTGTTTTATAAAAATGTTTATCAACCGTTATTAGAAGATCACTCTGATGAGAAAAATTTTCAAGAAAGTATTCCTGAAACATTTACCACGAAATATTTTCTACCAAATTTTGATGAACAGGTTTTACAAAACCCAAATCAATTGTTTCTTAGGAATCATCCTAGTGATAACATCATTGGTGATGTAAATCAACCTGTAAGGAACAGAAATTTCTTAAGAAATGAAGTAGAACATCTTTCTTTTCTTTCACAATTTGAACCTAAAAGTCCAAGTGAGGCCTTAGGTGATGATGATTGGATCAAAGAAATGCAAGATGAACTAAATGAATTTGAAAGGAATCAAGTCTGGACTTTAGCTGATAGACCTAAAGAAACAACTGTAATTGGTGTAAAATGGGTTTTCAGAAACAAATGTGATGAAAATGGAATCATTGTAAGAATGAAAGCAAGACTTGTTGCTAAAGGCTATAATCAACAAGAGGGAATAGACTATGAAGAAACATATTCCCCTATAGCTAGAGTTGAATCTATTCGTATTCTATTAGCCTTTGCAGCATATTTTAATTTCAAACTATTTCAAATGGATGTAAAATGTGCTTTTCTAAATGGTTTTGTTCAAGAAGAAGTTTTTGTCGAACAACCTCCTGGTTTTCAAGACCCAAAACATCCTGATCATGTTTTCAAACTTACCAAGTCTCTTTATGGTATTAAACAATCCCCTAGAGCATGGTATGATAGACTTACAAGATTTTTTTACAAAACAATTATACAAAAGGTACAATAGATCCAACCCTTTTTATAAAAATGGAAAACAAAAATGTTTAGATTGTTCAAATCTATGTTGATGACATCATATTTGGATCAACTCAGAAATCTTTAACTGATTCTTTGGAAATTTAATGAAATATGAGTTTGAAATGAGTATGATGGGTGAGTTAACATTCTTTTTAGTTTTTCAAATTTCTCAAAAACCAGAACGAACATATATATCTCAACATAAAAATATAAAAGATTTACTAAAAAAGAATGGTTATGACAAGACTAAACGTATTAGCACTCTAATGGGTACCTTAAATACACTTTATCTTGATGAAACTGGGAAACCAGTAGATCAAACAATATTTAGAGGTATGATAGGAAGTTTGTTATACTTAACAGCTAGTCGACTCGACTTAATGTTTTCTGTATGCTTATGTGCGAGATACCAATCTAATCCAAAAGAGTCTCACTTAAAAGACGTAAAGAGAATCTTCCAGTATTTAAAAGGCACTATGGATTTAGGTCTTTTTTACTCTTCTGGGAATGATTTTGTTTTAAAAAGTTTTTCAGATGCTGACTTTGGTGGTTGTAGAATGGATAAAATGAGTACATCTAGAGCATGTCATTTCTTAGGAGATTCTCTGGTTTCTTGGTCCTGAAAGAAACAACACTCAGTAGCACTATCCACTGCTGAAGTTGAATATGTAGCAGCTGGAAGTTATTGTGCTCAAGTATTGTGGATGCAACACACACTCACTGACTATGGATTGATTTTCTCCAAAACTCAAATTCTTTGTGATAATACTATTGCCATAGATCTTAGTAAGAACCCATCACACCACTCTCGTGCAAAACACATAGATGTTAGGAATCACTTTCTTAGGGATCACACACAAAAAGGGGATATTATTCTACAATTTATCAGAACTCAAGAATAACTTGCTGACATTTTTAAAAAACCTTTATCTTCCGATAGGTTTGAGTTTATAAAATAGAAGCTAGGAATGATTACCTTAACATAATCATTCATATCTACTTCATGTTTTACAATTATCCTTACATTAAATAACTTCCTTTGAAAGGGGGAGGACATTTCTTTATATGTTTTTTTATGTTTATTTTTATCTTATGATCTTTAATTATTTACTCTCCTGGTATGTGTTTTTTGTTTTTCTGTTTATCGTATTAACAGTTTTATTGTTTTATTTATTTTTCATCGTATCGACCGATGATGGTAATGATTTTCTGTTCCATCGTACCAACCGATGATGGTAATGATTTTCTTTTCCATCGTACTGACCGATGATGGTAATGATTTTCTTTTCCATCGTACCGACCGATGATGGTAATTATTTTCTTTTCCATCGTACTGACCGATGATGGTAACGAGATTGTTTTCCATTGGCTTGTCAGTTCATGGTAACGAGATTGTTTTCCATCAGCTTGTCAGTTCATGGTAACGAGATTGTTTTCAATCAGCTTGTCATTTCATGGTAATGAGATTGTTTTCCATCGGCTTGTCAGTTCATGGTAACGAGATTGTTTTCCATCGGCTTGTCAGTTCCTAGTAACGAGATTGTTTTCCATCGGCTTGTCAGTTCATGGTAACGATATTGTTTTCCATCGGCTTGTCAGTTCATAGTAACGAGATTGTTTTCCATCGGCTTTTCAGTTAATGGTAACAAATTTTTTTTCCATCGTTATGAAGATTGATAGTTTTCTTTTATTTCGCACGATTGTGTATTCTTTTTAGCTCTACGAAAACCAACAACTACCTTACGTTCTCCGACAGGTACTTTCCATTTTTCTTTTTTTTTATTTCGTTTTTAATCCAAACCATTGATCTGTTTTCCTCTAATCTTGACCGTAGAAGATCAAAGGTCACCCCTTTATTGCCTATAAATAGCCCCCCTCCCCAAACCAACATTGGTTTTTAGGTTTTGAGGCGATGCTCTGCTCCACTAGTTTTAAATCATCGTACGATCTTTCATCGGCAGCACCTTTATGTCTCAGTCCTCTGCTAACACTCCCGCTGAAATGTCTTCAAAGACTTTTACAGAGAATGACTTTTTCAGAGAAAGGTTATTTTCTCGGGACTTTTTTGATTCGTATGATTCCACAATCAGAAGAATCATTCTGTTTTAAGGATGGGAGCATTTATGTGTTAAAAGACCTGTTTCTCAAGATCTGGGTCTCATTGATGAAGTCAGTCAGTTCTATAAAACCGTATCTTTCGACAAAGACATGACTATCAATTTTTCTGTGTACGATAGAAAGTTTTATATGTCTGTGAAACAAGCAGCTCATTTTCTGAATGTCCCAATAGAAGGGGATTCTTTCTGTCCATCTCATAAACTACCAGAGGAAGTTGGTACGTTTAATAGAGAAATTGCTGAAAAATCTTTGTTTGTTATAAATGAAGAGAAGAGAAAAGTGGCTCATCTTTCTCCAAACAATAGATTTGTGGCTTTATGGATGCAAGGTTTTCTTATCCCAAGAAAATGGGATAGAGAAACTCTGAAAGTTTCTGATATCTTCATGTTGGACTATCTTGTCAACATGAGAAAAGTGAATCTCATGGGATATGTTTTCGAAACAATTAAGAATGTGAAGTGAGGGGCAATCAAATCTCATTTGATTATGTATCCAGCCATTCTTACAAAGTTTATTCTTGAGAGTATGAAAATTTTCAGCATTCCTTTGAGAGGGAAGTTGATAGATTGGAAGCCCTCCTGGATTAGCAAAAGTACTATGAAAAAGTTGAATGTTTGTTTTGATCCAAATTCAAAACTTTTTGTCAGAGATATAGAAACTGAATCGGCTCAGAATCAATTAGCACCTATGCCATCCAATGAAATTCCTTCTCTTGTTTTTCCTCAGAAGTCTGATCCTCAAACCATCTCAAAGCCAAAGAAGAATCCTAAGTACAGTAAGGAAGTTGTAGCCAAGTGGAGAAAGGATAAGGAACAAAGAAAGGAAGGTGATCCAAAGTTTGGACTTGATCCAGCCGAAGCCTTTGCGGAGAGATTAAGGGTTGAGGATACCCTTCAAGCTGAAAAGAAGAAGAAGGTATTTTGAAAAGAAAAGCACAAGAATTTGATGTCTCTAATGTCTTGAAAGCAGTTGAGGAAGCTAGTGCTCAACTTACCACAGAAGTGCATCAAGAGCCTATCGTACAGAGCCTTCCAGAGAAATAAAAAGGAAAACAAATGATGGAAGAGATAGAATAAGTGGAAGAGGAAGGAGATTTTCTTTTATAATTTCTACAAAGTTCAAAGAAGAGTAGGGAGGAATAGGTTCAAAAGCAGAGTAAAGGTGTTCAACAAATCCCTCATGCTGATCAACCACCTTTTGAAACTTCTGAAACTCCGGATAAAACACCCCCTCAAGTGAAACAAGGTGCTCAATCTTCTCATACTGAAAAAGTTATTGTCATCAGTGACAAAGTAGAAGAAAGAAAAGAGAAAGAAAAAGCAAAAGGAAAACAGCTAGTTGTTGACTCAAGCCGATCAAATGAACTAGCTTCGTACGATGAAGATATTGATTCAGAATATACAATTTCTCTCAAGAAGAGTGATTACATTGTCCATGTTTTGAGAAGGGTTGACAAGACCATTATATATTTCTCTAGGCTGGAAGGGAAGATTGATTTTATTACTGACAATCAAAATAAGAAGTTTGGCTCTGTAAAATAATTAAGAAAGAAAGTTTTGTCAGTTGAAGCCAATTTGATAGTTCTTTCAAGAAAGTTCGGTTGCTCATAAGAAGGCCTGAAACAAGATGACCAAGTGGTCATACAAAACAGAGAGATCAATCAATGATCATGAGATAACAATTGAAGATATAAGAAGGTTGTCAAATGAGCTTGAAATTTCTTTCAATAAGCTTGACAGAGAAACGGTTGAATGGTTGAATCTTTTGTCTTCCCAACAAGCCGATGTTCCTTCAGTAAAAGACTTGCAGGAGAGAATGAATGCCTTTCAGGCTGAGTTTTCGAAAATTTCATCTTTCAAAGATGAAATGGTTCTCTTGAAGAAACAGAACTCTGGGTTATCAAAAGATAACAAGAATTTGAAAGATAGAACTGATTCTCTTGAAGAAGTAATGAAAGTTCAGGAAGAGACAATCAGAAATCAGGATCAACTCTTTAATGATCAACAAGACTTTCTCAGGTCTCAGGGTGATGCTATTTCTGAAGACAATAAGAAGATCAAAAAGATGAAGGCAGTTCTTCATGAGCTGATCAAAAAGGAGAAGGAAAGAGAAAACACGTGACTTGTATTTGTTCTCAAGTTTAGTGTTGATTGTTATCGTAATAAAATTTCTTTTATCCATTGTCTTGTGTTTATTTTCTAACTCTTTCAGACAATTGAAGTTTACCCCTTTCTTTTTGTAAATCACAAAGGGGGAGAATGTTTACAAAGAGAGAAAATGTTTTATTAAGTGGAAGAATGATTTACAAATCTCTTAAGGAAAATCTACGAATACAATCCTTAGGAAATTCCATACCTAAGGGGGAGTTAGTTGTATTCAATTTCTTATTCAGAAGAGTTTCCAATAACTCAGGGGGAGATAAGTATTTTTTTAGTTTTTATTTTGTAATTTGTGATTTCCAAAAAGGGGGAGATTGATGAGTCAAAAGTCCTCTTTTGACTTCTATGTTTTGTTTTGGAAATCACAAAAGTCTTGTTAATCATATCGTACTGACTCTTTTAATCGTATCGTACTGACTATGCGTATCATACTGACCATAATGATCATACTGATCATGCTAATTGTACTGACCAGGTTAATCGTACTGATCATGCTAATCGTACTGACTATGCGTATCGTACTGATCATGCTGATCGTACTGACTATGCATATCGTACTGATCATGCTGATCGTACTGACTATGCGTATTGTACTGATCATACTGACCGTACTGACCATGCTAATCATACAATGCTGATCGTACTGAATATGAAAATTTCATTGACTCTGCTTCTCATATTTTTCATTACATACTTGTTTTGGTATTTTTTCAAAAAACACTTGCTTAATTTAAATCGTACTCATGATTATATTATTCATATATCTTGTTTTAACCAATACGATGTCATTGAGTTAGTTACAAACTAATCAAAACGATGTCGTGATTTCTGTTTCAATATGACCGTTATGATGCCAGGTGTCCAAGTCCCTCCGAGTTTTTCGGAGAAATATGACCGTTGGAGGAGATGTGACCGTTGGAACCCGAGGCCTATAAATAGGAGGTCATTCGAAGCTGAGAGATATAACAGAGAATGAAGAGATTTTAAAACAAGTGTGATAATTTGCTTCAATCAAGATTCTAGAGAGAGATGCTGTGACTTCTCTCATACTGTGTGCCTTGTGCGACCGATCATCGTATCGAGGGATTTAAAGTAATTGAAAGACAGAGGTGCCGATTACCTACAAAATCGAGGGCTGTCGGGGATAGGCAGACGGACGGTCCGATCATCGTATCGAGGGCTGCCAGGGATAGGCAGACAGACAGACTGATCATCGTATCGAGGGCTGCCAGGGATAGGCAGACAGACAGTCCGATCATCGTATCGAGGGCTCACCAAGGTGTTGGTGAGACAGACCTTTTATCCTAGGTGAAAGGATAACCATTCTCTTTGGGTTAAGAGAATTGTAATTCTTTTACATTTCCGATGCTAATTGTATTAGAAAGGAAATTGTTTTTTTCCTTTTCTATCTCTTATACTTTTGTAATTGTTACAATTACATCCATTCTTTTACATATTGTATTGATTGATTCTATACGATTTAAGGTAGAATCATTCATCTTTATATTACTATGATTATTGTGTTCATTTTGAATACAATTGTTTTACATTTCATTAGTATTACAATAAATCATACCTTTTTATATTCAATATAATTGTGGTTGTTTGTATTTGTATTAGTTTAAGACCTTTTAAACTAATCTCTTAAGTTGCTAAAACTCAATGGTTTTTAAACCTACAATTCACCCCCTATTGTATTGTTCCATCTAATAGATATTCATACATACTTATTCGATCCAACAAAAAGGAGGATTAAATTATTTCTAAGCATAAATATAAATTTACAAGGTGAGAAAGGCATGTTACAGATTACATACGTAATCCAAAGAGAAATATTGACTGTTTATTTGATAATTTTAAGATAATCCATAGAATGATACAAGTCTCTGAAACCTTCCCATAATATGATAACACAGTAACATGTGCTATCAATAAAGAGAAATAATTCTCTAAATCTAATGGAATTTATGGGAAAAAAGAGAAGAATAGGATAAATGTGAAAAAATGGATAAAGGGAATAAGGGAAAGAAGTATTTTTCTGATGTGATAATTTTGGAAAGAAACACCTTCATCTTTCTTTAAGGGAATGGTAGTTTTCTATAAGTATAGAGATAAAGGTCACCATGCTCTTGATTTCAAGGGTAAGAAATAATATTCTAATGCGAAAAACTTCAATTGTAAGGAGATAGGGAACTATGCCAATTAATTCTACAAGCATAAGGGAATATACCACACAACAATATAAGGGATCAATGTTAAGATTATGCTATAAATATAGCTGTTGTGGAATGAAATGGTGAATGTGTACTTGGATTCAGTAATTATTTTGTAGAAGTATTTTATAAATGATATTCTGGTAATAATAATTATTAAATGTATATGGATTGTACTATAGTAATATATTTTTATATTTTATAGAATATGTTGAATGATTCTAATGAACAGGAAAACTAATTTAGTGGAAAGTTCAAATTCTTGTAAAACACATTATTCTGGGAGGGTAAACCTTAATATATGCCAAATGTTGATAGAATAATGATAAAGTGGCTTTATGAAGTCACTGGTAACCTCTAAGATTTATCTTACATTTGATGTTGAGGTAATTATGGGTTATTATAATTTTGGAACATTATAGGTATTATATTAATAATGTTTTGGAAAATAAAAAATAGACATGCCGTGTGAGAACCTATCACATTCGACAAGGCTGTGGGGAATGAACCCACTACCAAAGGGAAATAAGGGTGAAGTGCCTATTACTGTCCAATATGATGTTCTGGTTAATATTTAATTATTTTTAATTAAAATTTTGACGAATAATTATTAATGTTGATCTAGTTGTGCCACTGTTTTGGTTTAGAGATTAATGTATTTTATTGGAAAACTTTAACAAAAAATATAGGTTTTGGAAAATATTTAAAGATAGACATAAACACTTGACACTCTTTTATGGATCTTACTATCTATTAAAAGTTATGTTTTAGTGCTTCAAGAAAAAAAGTTAATTTATTTGAATATTCATTTCTTATATTAAGAGAGGAATTGGAAATTGATCTAAGAACAAACAAAGGATAAATTTTTTCTCATGAAATATAAATATATCATGTATATTTTCTTTTATGATTAGATAATAAAATAAATTTTTAACATTAGGAAAAGGATCTCAAAACAAAAAATTTATCATATTTACTTCATATGAAATGAAAAAAATAGTGTTTTAAACCATAAAAAATTTATGGTTTTGGGGTCCTTAAAATTCCATTGATAATTCAATTTATTGTGATTAGTGATCTCTATCACTCTCTAAAATTATTTACATTTTTCTTCTATGTCCATGTACTCATTTCCCACCAATGTTCTCCTATTTGGAAACCTAGTTATGCGTTATTCAAGATGAAATTTGTAATTGTATATTTATATTATCAATTGGATGTTTTATTAAAAAATTTTATGATCTGGACTTCCAGAAAAGGCATTTTCAAATGGAAAACCAATAATTTATGAGATCAAGATTAAATTGTGGGGGCACAATTTATTTATGTGAGGATGAATATAATACCCCGATATTTTAAAATCAGAACACCATCTTTGATAGAATATATGACATTAAAAATCAATCATATAATAGAATATGAGACCCCAATACTTTGAAATATATTTCTTTTTAAATAAATTCAATCTCTTTGATAGCTTGCGATGCACACCACACTTTGTTTACATGAAATGTGATACTCTATTGAGATATTATTATTTAATCATTACCATTATAACCTAGCCATTAATTAGGTGGGTATGAATAAGACTAAAAAATATGAAAATTATATTATTTACACATGTATAAAATAAATTCAATGTTCTTCTATTGATTATAAATAAAATATTAATAATTTCAAATAAAAATAAATATTTTCTAAAAATTATATTTTTCTAAAAGATGGTTTAGTCGCGCTTTGAACACATAATTAAAAATTATTTTTTACCAGTTTTATAAAATTATTTTTGAAAAATAAATCCTCATTTTTGAAATATACATGTCAATATTATATTTGGGTAATTTTTTATAATTTTTTGAATAGATTAATCTTTTTATGTGTATTTAAGATAAAATTTTTATTAAACACTACCTTTTCATTTAAATTAATTATAAAGTAAAATTTTATTTTAATTTTATTTTAAAGTAAAATTAGTAAAATAATATTAAAATATAAATAATTTATGACATTATAATAAATTTTCTATTTAATTTTGATATGAACACATTTTAAACTTTTGAATATTTTTCTAAAAAAGTGTTTTTTGACTCGTTTGTGCGTTTATTTTTAAATTAAATTCTGCCACTTCTGTGAATTTAATTTTTAAAATGTGCTTCATATTTGGAATCAAAATAATTTAAATTATCTAACAAGGTCAAATTAATTTTAAACCATAATGAATAGTGAAATCATTATAAATTAATTACCATAGTTATGGTAAAACTAGATTTATTGGAGGTTAAACTAAGAGTATGAGGGTAATAATGACCTAAATTTTTTCAATCACCAATTTTTTACATATTTAGTTCTTATAACCTCTAATATATGAGAATTAACTATTTTTAGGCTCTTGGAATGAGAAAAAACTTGGGTATCCCTTTATCTTTTCAAAAATTCCTTATGTGTCCTCTCCCCCACTTATTAATGGCCACCCCTATCCTCCCATAATCACACTTCCAAAACCATTTAGTTCATCCTATCTAAACAAGAATCCCTTAATTAATCCTATCCCACATATTATAGTCCATATTTTGATATGTAGTGAATCCTATGAAGGCTTTATGTGTAAACCTAAAGATGCTTTCCAAGGAAGAAGGAAAATTTTTAAATGTGCATATTTATTTTATTTTTTATTCAACATCCTTAAAATCATATTCAAATATTAAAATATAAAAAAATATTATCCCATATATTCTAATATTTTATTATTTTAATGGCATAATCCATATCCATCTTCTATTCCATAAAATTGAAAATGAAGCTCCAATCACGTGTACAACAGACTATCACCTCACGAACCAATGTAATTCATTATCAATAATCTCCTTTAAAAGATGTATATAATAACCAATTTAACATATGTAATAGATATTTATGAAATTTTTATACATATATAGTTATTATATCACATATACATTCTTACATTTCATTCCATGGGGGGATATGATAACATCGCTTGTGTGTACGACAGATTACCACCTTATAAAGAAATGTGATTTGTCCCTCTCTCACAATTTACATAGAAGGTAATAAGGATAAAGATAATGAATATATTTTATATATATTACCTTAAAATACTTGTGGAAAAATAATATCACATATAACTTATTACCTTTCACTTTTTTGGAAAACAATAACGCCGCTCATGTGTACGTATGGAATATCACCTCCATATAGCAATACAAAATATTTTTCATTTTATTTTTACATAGATTGTGATAATAATGGATTTTATTAATATAAATAATATATATAAAATAATATTTATTCAAGAAAATTTAATGAATAATTATTCTCCTTTCATTTCATCCATCAATAAAATGGAAATAACTTTCATACATATGCATGGCCTATCATCTCTATGAACTGTGTAATTAATTTTATATATTTAAATTTTATGTATTAATCTAAATAAATATATAAATAATATATATGATATTTAACTAATGTTTTACATTCATGATATGAATTAATCATGATCAAAGTAAAAGGACCAAAATCATCAAACCAAATGATACATGAAAAATGAAGCAATTATAACCCGAAATAGTGATTGTAACAATGAATTGTTAATAAATGATTCATAAAAGACTATATGTATATCATATATGGTATAAATATATTTATAATAAACCAATATTTGTTATTCATTAGTTTTGAACACATAAAAATGAATTCAGAACTAACAGTAATGGATTTTTGTCTCAATTTTCCTTCTTTGAGAGATATGTCACGTTATACACATATCTTCTTTGATAAGGTATATAAATATATATATAATTTTACATGTAATATCATTAATTAATATATTTTCATGATTTTTAAATTTAATTTAATTTTATTCTTTCATGAGGTATAAGATTCAATTATACCAAAGTGTAATGGTTTTATGATACAATCTTATCTTTTACTGAGATTGTTTATGTTTATTCTTATGATGATGAAATATTATGATCCATATATCAAGAAACTAATTAAATTTATTCTCCACTAGTTCATTCAAAAGAACATATGTCTTCCCTTCATTTTCCTCTCTTTATGTACTCAATAGTTTAAAAGAATGTTTCAAGAAAAATCATCTTTATTGCTCTATTCAGTTGAAAACATTTTTTATTCTACATAATTGTTTTTAAAATGTTTTTAGAAATGTTTCAACATTCCCTAATTTTTTTTATTTAATATAATTTTATTATGTTTAAATTTTTAAATAGGGTTTACAAGTAATATTCTTATCATTTTCAAAATGAGGTAATTCATGACATTTTACCAAAGTGTGAAAGGAATGTTTTATTTTAACTTATACAACATGAATGGAAATTCTTAATACCATGAAAATTAATTTATTGTAAGATTACTTAATAAGTATTCAATGTGATTTTCAAAGATAAATCTATTAACAATATTTTATATATTTTCTAGTTAAAAAAATTATTTTGAAAGAAAGGTTATTTTCCTCAAGAAATGTTCCAAGTGATATTTCAAAATAATTTTCCATTTAAGATGTATTAAAATGGTGTAACTTAATATTTAATTTGGATATAATATAATGATACTATCCATATTATTTTTAAGATGGGTTTTGATCTATTTAAATGGGGATGTACTATTTTAGTATCATTCACCAAATTACTATGAATGGTTTATGATTATGTTTGTTGATTGAGGTAATTATTTACATTTAGTATGATAATTTTAAAATAAAATTTTTTATATTGATTATTTTTCACCCCTTTAATATTAGGAATACATTTTAATTATTAAGATATGGGAGGGGGAAACTATAGACCCTCAATGCATCGGTAGGTTTCATGAGACAGACCAGATTGGGTTTCTGGTTGAGGCCTTACCCATTTTTGAATGACGTCTTAGCACGAGGTCCTGAAAGAATAGTTATGATTTTTGTAATTATGCATTCCCTCATCATGTGATTAGTTATTGATGTTCACTGTGATTATTTTATTTTTTGGAATAAACATTGTTAAGTTTCAAGATAATGTGATTATTTATATGGAATTATTTGATCATTATTTATTACTTACATACTATTTCTCATGTTCATTATATTGATTAAATGGAATTTATTTCAGTTATTTACCTTTACATATTCATTATATATTATGTATTTATGATAGGTTTCACTATACACATACCCTTATTGATCATATGAGCTCACCCCTTTCTTATGTTTCTTTCCCTAGGATACCCTGATGAGTATTATGATAAATATGTAGGGTTATTCAAAGGGTAAATATTTTTATCTTAAATAAAATAATTTTTGTATTTTATGATTTCAATTGTAATGTGAATTTCAAGTATGTATCTAGTCACCAAGACTACTTAATTATTCAGTGCTTCAGTATGTTATTCCTTATATCTTATACTAATGTAATAAGGTAACCAATAATTATGTGAAATTGGTGTTGGTGTCTTTACATTAATAGGGGACCACACTGATTGGGAAACATAGATTTTTATGAATAGGTGAAATGGTGAGTTGAGATATGAATTTTAAAAATTATTGGTGTTCAAAAGAAGATCATGGAGAGTCTGTAATAAATTTACTAGGAATATATATTTTTATTTATTGGAAAATAATGGATGTGAATTCTCAATCAAAAGAATCATTTTGATGTGAAATATTTAATGAATCAAGACTTTGAACTTTGGTAAAATAAGTGGGAAAAAATATTGATGCTGTTTTTATGTGAAGGTAAATTAAATATTTTAAGCCTCATTGAGAGGAAGGTTGTTTTGATGAATTTAAAGTGCTTAAATGGGTGTTTTTTACTTGACATATCCCACTGAATATTTTGGAAATAGAATTTCTTTATGGGTGAGAGGAATGGGAAATAATAATTTATAGAATGCATCTCCTAGGAGTCATAGTGGGAGACCACTAGGCCTTTGGTGGCTAGGAAGTGGGGATACTCCTCACCAACAAATATTTTTTCCTAGGCACTGAGGAAGTAGTGGTTACAGATGAATTTGGGTAGGGACCATCAAATTTATAATGGCCTTACACAATTTTAAAATTGAGGGGTGATAATATAGGTAATTTTCCATTTTTATTTTTTGAACCTCACTTGTAGGTTCATCCTTTCCAAATACACATGAAGGGGATTATCCATTTTACTTCCCCTTTATCCCCCTGATACCCCATTAATATAGGGTTTTTTAGGGTTATTATTCACATGGATATGAGGTATTAGTGAGTTATTCCACTATATAACATTATAATCAAAATGATATGATTAGGTTTCTAAATAGAGGGGCCTCCCCTGACCGATCCTTGTCAGACTATAACTTGTCCAGATCACAATGTAAACTATCACATGATACTAAAACTCAGAATTCGGCCACCCAGACCCTCTATTAAGGACTCCTTATGAACCTAAAACACTAAACATGTCTTTTCCCAAGTGTAATGAAATCATCTTGAGATGTTCAAATGATCATATTATCAATATTAATTTCAATTCAAGGAGTGACTATAAGGCCCCGACCTTAAACCTTACTTAATATTGAATTAAATGAATAATTCACATTGAGGATCTTTTTAGGTTTAGAGTTTTAGAGAATTAGAACATAACTATTACATCTCAAAAGATTACAAAGTAGACACTTCTACTATGTTTCTATAGAATAAGAAAAACTCTTAAAAAGAAACATGTCTAGTTCAATGTTTTATATAACATGACTTTCCCTTGATCCCATCCTTGACCCTATTCCACATTATGTCCTGTGAAAAACATTTCAAAAAAACTTGGGGTGAGCATAAAAAGTTCAGAAAGGGATACACAAATAATGAAAACTATTAGTTTATCAAAACAACAACTAAACCATGTATACTTTATCAAAGTAATACTTTTAACCTTTATGAAGTAGTAAAAACTATTCACTGAATAAAAGATCATTACTTACCCTTTTGTAACCAAAAGATTACCATAAAACCCATATAAAGAACACATAACATATAAAGGTAACTTGGGACATAAACATACTTAAGTGGAATAACCATACAGTCGACTTCCACACATATCACTTAATGGAATAGCCATACAGCTAACTTCCATACATACTTAATGGAATAGCCATATGGCCAACTTTCATACCCAATACATTGGAGGTTATAACATAACCACCCGTCCTAGTATTCACGGCACCACCCGTCATATGGTTCATCACGTAACCACCCGTCAAATGTCCAAGTACCATTATAAAATCATAAGACATAAAAATAATATATTGGAAAGAAAACATTTCCACACTTTGATCACAATATATCACTTAAATATATTAACATAACAAATACATTATAAAAACCATTTTCAATACCAAAATACATAAAAGAGTATCTGATATTTATTTCATTTAAAAAACATTATGGCTTATTGAGGGAACCAAAGACCAAATAATACTCGCAGCGGCGGAAAAGGTTGTTGTCACCGCATACGTTAAAAGAAACATTCCTTTTTGTTGTTTAGTAAAATGCTTCGTAGAAAAAGATTCTTTTTGTATAAAAGTAAAAGTCAAAAGGGTTTATACACTGTATAAAAGATAGTTGTGTATAAAACGAAATATGCCTCAATGAAGGGAGATTGAGACGAAGTCCTATACCTCGGGTCCGACTTGACTCGATCATTCTTTAATGTCCTGAATAATAAACATGAGTTAATTTCTACTTGCTTAAGAACCTTATTCAAGTTCATTATTACTTCTATATCACTTATTATCATGTTATAAACATTATGTAATCATTTAAGTTAATAATGTTTGTTTTGTCGATACTTGGTTCTTCAGTCGAAAGTGGACTTCTTACAATTACATGTTGTTCGTGTGGTCAAAGGTTCATTATATCTAAAATGATATTCATGATTTGGATATCATATATATCATATATATCCATCATATACATGTATTTATAATATTATATAATCATTTAGAGGTAAGAAATGAAATGCACCGTTCATGGAGACGGTAAGCCGTACGTACGCATGAACGCTACTTTCATTTCTATGTCATATTAATGGAATTAAAAATAAATGAGAGGTATGTATATTTTAATTCCAGAATTATATTAATCATTTAGATGTAACATAAATCATATATATCCATTATATATATATATGTACTTATAATCGTACATTACATTTGGGGATAAGAAATTAAAAGCACAGTTCATGGAGACGGTAAGCCGTACGTACGCATGAACGCTACTTTCATTTCTATATCATACTTTAATGGAAAGAAATAATAATGATATAGAGGTATATTATAATTCCAGTATAACATCATATATAATAACTTTAAATCCATCCTTTATACATCCCACATATGGCATTAACGAATCACATCACTTTGAGGGGGCGGTAGTATGCACTTCCTAAAATAAAATTATCGTGTTTACCCACAATGGAAACCATAAAGGCATACCACAAATGAAAAATAAAGAAGCATAAGGGAAACATAATCATAATATATATCATATATAAATAGAGTGACATCTTAATTTCCACCATTAAATGTGTTTAAAAGAAGATTGAACAGTTATCGTTTCGTGAGGAAGAAATTCGCCAACCACAGAAACAGTATGTTCTTTAACCATTAGATGTAGATGTGTGTAAGTGTAGCTCGAATTATTATTATAACAAAATCCTATTATATTGAAGATAATGTAGTTGTTACAAAATAAATGAATAAAAAGAGTTTAGGGGGTTGGAGAAGCAAAATAAAACAAAAGAACACAAGTGAACACATTACCTCAAAATCGGGTAACTCTCTTAGATTTGAGATCAAAGGCTTCCTTGGGAAGACTTATGCCCAAAGTGAGGATTCAAGGAGTAAGAGAGGGATTTTGAAAGACAAAATGGGCAGGGGTTGTCCGAGCCAATGGCTTTGGAAGTGTGGGTAAAGAGGTAGAGGTGGGGGCCTTTTATAAGAGGAGAGGAGGGGCACTCTTGGAAAGTAAAGAAAAGTCACTTTATTTTAAAATGATATTCAGATTTAAGAGGTCCCAAATTGATATAATTCGAGGATAAGGTGATAAGGGTTCGAAATCCACCCATCCAATAGGTTTTGGACATGTGTAGGTCTTGGATTTTACATTATCTTTCCATTTTATTTAAATCGTTATATAATGAGGTAATCACTCCATCATCATGGTGTCATAAATAATTTAATTTATTTAATCTCTAAAAATTATAAAAAAACTTCAACATGTAGTAATTATTATTAGCTTTATAATTAATATTTATAGTCAAAAATATGACTTTTATAACCCCATGTAAAAATTATTTTAGTAAAACCTCTCATGTTTGTGTCATTTTTACTTTTACATTAAATAAAATGTTATTTATGTAATTTCCCAAACAAGGTGGCTCCATGGGGTCCCCAAGATGACCCATGAATTGTATTGGTCGGCCATGACACATCCAATGATGGTAGGACATGTGTCAAGCTCATCTCATATTATTAAAACATTATTTTTACCTTAAACTACACTAATAACCTCTAATCGCGATTAAAAACTTAATAAGTTACTATTCACCAAAAAATTATTTTAATCCCATTGAACCACATTTTACTTCTTAATGACAACCATGTATGTCGGATTTTGGAAATTCAAAACGCAGAAGTGGTAAAATTTCATTTAAACGAAAAATCAGTTTTTATTAGTACCACTTAGTGGTTTCACTATTCATCAAAAATTGATGTTTTTCAGAAAAATACCAAAAATTCACCCTAAGTTATATTTGATATTCCGAATTCAAAAATGAAGTATATTTTAAAAAATTCAAAAAATATAAGTCACATTAATTAATTTAATAATTAATTCCCGCTGTCATGACAAATAACGTGTTTTTATGAAACAATAAGTATCAAAAGATTGGCACTAGTTTAAGTCCGATTTCAAAGTGAAATTAATTCCAATGACCACTATTGGATTTAATGGTAAAAATATTTTCTAATTTAACTTTAAAACAAATTCAAAAGATAATCTAATCATATAAATAAATTAGATTAAAAAGAGGTTTTGAATTAAAATACAACATTTTACACTATTCATTAAAAAATGAACTTTATCGGAAAGATACAAAAAATTTACACAAAGTAAATTTTGATGTCCCGATTCTAAAAGAGAGTTCTATTTGGTCCAATAGAATGTGTAAGAGTGATCAAAACTATATTTAATGACGGTTCACCATCAAAAGGAGATAAGTGGACCTTTAGTGAAAATTAGGGTATAAATGCCTAAAATTGTATTCTTTCCGTATTTTAAGCCTTTATCTTTTATTGGATAAATGTAAAAACATTTAAAAAACATATATAATCATATTTTAGTTATTTCTATCCATTCCCGCCAATACAACGGCTATGTGTTAACTACCATTTAAAATAATATTATTTTATTACTAGTGTGCAACGTAAGATTTCAATGAAACTCTTTGTTGCGTATCGGGTACGCTATCGAACATAACAACCCCTTTAAAGTAAAATTAATATTTAATTAGTAAATATTAATAAATAAGAAAATTATTTATTCTTTATTTACCTGGGATGTTACATCCTTCCCCCTTTTGGGAATTGCCTCCTCGCAATTTTATTCACTTATCAAAATAAGTGGGGGTATTTATCTCTCATAGAATTTTCAGATTCCCACGTTGCCTCTTCAACCATATGGTTTTTCCACAAAACCTTTAGCTGGTGAATAACCTTATTTCACAACACTTGCTCTCTTCGGTCAAGAATCTGGACTGGTTGTTCTTCATAAGAGAGGTTCTCTTCCAGCTCAACTACCTCTGGGCTCAAAACATGAGATGAATATGAAATATACTTCCTCAACATCGAAACATGAAAAACATTGTGTACCTGAGATAAACTCAGAGGTAAATCCACTCTATATGCAACTGATCCAACTCTCTCCAGAATTTCATATGGTCCAATGAACCTTGGACTCAGCTTTCCTTTCTTACCAAATCTCATCACACTTTTCCATGGAGAAACCTTGAGAAAAACATGATCACCTACCTCAAAAGATAGATCCTTCCTCCGGTTATCCGCATAACTCTTCTGCCTACTCTGAGCTGTTTTCATGTGTTTCTGAATCAACTGAACTTTTTCTGCCAACTCTTCTATCAATTCTGGTCCCATCAACTTCCTTTCACCCACTTCATCCCAAAAATCTAGAGTTCGACACCGCTTCCCATATAATGCCTCAAACGGTGCCATCTGTATACTAGAATGAATACTGTTATTATATGAAAATTGAACCAAAGAAAGATGTTGGTCCCAACTTCCTTGATAATCCATCGAACAAGCTTGTAGAATATCCTCCAAGGTCTGAATTATTCGTTCTGACTGCCCATCGGATTGCAGATGAAAATCTGTAATAAAATTTAATTCAGTACCCAACGACTTCTGAAGGCCTTTCCAAAAGTTAGAAGTAAACCTCGGATCACGGTCAGATACAATGGAGAGAGGAACTCCATGTAACCTGACTATCTCTTTAAGATACAAATGAGAAAGTTGATCTAGTGAAAAATTATCTCGTATAGCAAGGAAATGAGCAGATTTAGTCAATCGATCAACAATAACCCAGATTGCATTATTACCTCGTGGTGTCTTCGGAAATCCCACAACAAAGTCCATGGATATATTCTCCCATTTCCACTCTAGCACTGGTAAAGGCTACAACATCCCTTTTGGTAACTGCTGCTTTGCTTTAACCTGCTGACAAGTCAAACACTTCATAGTAAAATCAGCAATATCTCTTTTCATTCAATCCCACCAGTAATACTCCCACAGATCTCTATACATCTTAGTACTTCCAGGATGAACTGAAAACGGAGAACTATGAGCTTCACATAACAACTCCCTCTTCAACTGTGAATCACAAGGCACACACAATCTCTTCCCAAGTCTCAAAACACAATCATTATCAATGTTAAATTCAGGCAACTTACCCTTCTGAACCAGCTCTACCTTTTTCTGCGACTCACTGTCTTCCCTCTGTGCTTGCTTAATTCTGTCTGATAGGGATGATCTCACTGATACCTGAAACAAAACAGAAGAACTTCCTGCACCAACAACTTCTATGCCAAAGTTCATCAAATCAAAAACCAAAGGATCTCGTTCCAAACGTAGCATGGTTAATTAAGCATTACTTTTTCGACTCAAAGCATCGGCCACTTTATTTGCTTTTCCCGGATGGTAGTGAATTGTACAATCATAATCCTTGATTAATTCCAGCCATCTCCTCTGTCTCATGTTAAATTCTTTTTGAGTGAATATATACATTAAACTTTTGTGATCAGTATATATTTCACACTTTACTCCATACATATGATGCCTCTAAATTTTTAAAGAAAAAACAACAACAGCTAATTCCAAATCATGTGTAGGGTAATTTACCTCATGAGTTTTCAACTGATGTGAAGCATATGCAATTACCTGATTATTCTGCATAAGGACACATCCAAGTCCCTTCAACGAAGCATCACTGTATATAACAAACTCACCATTCCTAGAAGGAAGTGCCAAAACTAGAGCATTCACCAATCTTCTTTTCAACTCCTTAAAACAATCATCACATTCTTTTGTCCAGATTAACTTAACACCCTTCCGAGTTAGCTTAGTCATTGGACTAGATAACCGTGAAAAATTTTCAACAAACCTTCGATAGTAAACTGCCAAACCAAGAAAACTACGGATCTCGGTTACATTTGTGGGTCTTGGCCATTCTTCAACAAATTTTGTTTTAGCAGGATCAACAGTTATGCCATCTTTTGAAACAATGTGACCTAGGAAAGAAATTTGTTGTAACCAAAACTCACATTTTCTGAATTTTCCATATAGTTTATTTTATTTTAAGGTTTTCAAAAGACCCCTTAAATGTATTTCATGCTCCTATTTACTTTTAGAAAACACCAAAATATCATCAATAAAAACAACCAACATTTTTCACCTAAGTCAACTGAGCCATCACTGCCATAAACTATTTAGTTCTGATTCTGACCATCTCAGGATACTGATTTGAAAGGTCATTTCCCTCTGTATGCCTTCCCAGAAAATCCGTTCTGTTTCCTCTATGAAAAACCATTCTTAACACAGAAATATCTTAGGAGAAGAAACATGGTAATCTTTAAATTCTATATCATTTCAATCATACCATAAATTAATTTATAATTTAACAATTTTCTAACTCCTAAAGCTGTCTAAACCGACCTTTGATACCAACTATAAGGCCTCGACCTTAAACCTTACTAAATATTGAATTAACTGAATAATTCACATTGATGATCTTTTTAGGTTTAGAGTTTTAGAGAATTAGAACATAACTATTACATCACAAAAGATTAAAAAGTAGACACTTCTACTAAGTTTCCATAGAATAAGAAAAACTCTTAAAAAGAAACATGTCTACTTCCATGTTTTATATATCATGACTTTCCCTTGATCCCATCCTCGACCCTATTCCACATTAAGTCCTGTGAAAAACATTTCAAAAAAACTTGGGGTGAGCATAAAAATCTCTGTAAGGGATACACAAAGAATGAAAACTGTTAGTTTATCAAAACAACAAGTAAACCATGTATACTTTATCAAAGTAATTCTTTTCACCTTTATGAAGTATTAAAAACTCTTCACAGAATAAAATATCATTACTTACCCTTTTGTAACCAAAAGATTACCATAAAACCCATATAAAGAACACATAACATATAAAGGTAACTTTGGACATAAACATACTTAAGTGGAATAACCATACGGTCGACTTCCACACATATCACTTAATGGAATAGCCATACGACCAACTTCCATACATACTTAATGGAATAGCCATACGGACGACTTCCATACCCAATGCATTAGAGGTTATAACGTAACCACCCATCCTGGTATTCACGGAACCACCCGTCATATGGTTCATCACGTAACCACCCGTCAAATGTCCAAGTACCATTATAAAATCATAAGACATAAAAGAAATATAATGGAAATAAAACATTTCCAAACTTTGATCAAAATATATCACTTAAATATATTGACATAACAAATACATTATAAAAACCATTTTCAATACCAAAATACATAAAAGAGTATATGGTATTTATTTCATTTAAAAAAACATTAAGGCTTGTTGAGGGAGCCAAAGACCAAATAATACTCGCAGCGGTGGAAAAAGTCGTTGTCCCCGCGTACGTTAAAAGAAACATTCCTTTTTGTCGTTTAGTAAAACGCTTCGTAGAAAAAGATTCCTTTTTTATAAAAGTAAAAGTCAAAGGGTTCTATACAACGTATAAAAGATAGTTGTGTATAAAACGAAATATGCCTCAATGAAAGGAGATTGAGACGAAGTCCCATACCTCGGGTCCGACTTGACTCGATCGTTCTTTAATGTCCTGAATAAAAAACTTGAGTTAATTTCTACTTTCTTAAGAACCTTCTTCAAGTTCATTATTACTTTTATATCACTTATTATCATGTTATAAACATTATTTAATCATTTAAGTTAATAATGTTTGTTTTTTCGATACTTGGTTCTTCAGTCGAAAGTGGACTTCTTACAATTACATGTTGTTCGTGTGGTCAAAGGTTCATTATATCCAAAATGATATTCATGATTTGGATATCATATATATCATATATATCCATCAAATACATGTATTTATAATATTACATAATCATTTAGAAGTAATAAATGAAATGCACCGTTCATGGAGACGGTAAGCCGTACGTACGCATGAACGCTACTTTCATTTCTATGTCATATTAATGGAATTAAAACTAAATGAGAGGTATGTATATTTTAATTCCAGAATTATATTAATAATTTAGATGCGAAATAAATTATATATATCCATTATATATATGTACTTATAATAGTACATTACATTTGGGGATAATAAATGAAATGCACCGTTCATGGAGACGGTAAGCCGTACGTACGCATGAACGCTACTTTCATTTCTATATCATACTTAAATGGAAAGAAATAATAATGATATAGAGGTATATTATAATTCCAGTATAACATCATATATAATAACTTTAAATCCATCCTTTATACGTCCCACATATGGAATTAACGAATCACATCACTTTGAGGGGGCGGTAGTCCGCACTTCCTAAAATGAAATTATCGTGTTTACCCACAATGGAAACCATAAAGGTATACCACAAATGAAAAATAAAGAAGCACAAGGAAAACATAAACATAATATATATCATATAAAAATAGAGTGACATCTTAATTTCCACCTTTAAAGGTGTTTAAAAGAAGATTGAACAATCATCGTTTCGTGAGGCAGAAATTCGCCAACCACAGAAACAGTATGTTCTTTAACCATTAGATGTAGATGTGTGTAAGTGTAGCTCGAATGATTATTATTAAAAAATCCTAGTATATTGAAGATAATGGAGTTGTTACAAAGTAAATGAATAAAAAGAGTTTAGGGGGTTGGAGAAGCAAAATAAATCAAAAGAACACAAGTGAACACATTACCTCAAAATTGGGTAACTCTCTTAGATTTGAGCTCAAAGGCTTCCTTGGGAAGACTTCTGCCCAAAGTGAGGCTTAAAGGAGTAAATGAGGGATGTGGAGAGACAAAATGGGCAGGGTTTGTCTGAGCCAAAGGCTTTGGAAGTGTGGGTAAATAGGTAGAGGTGGGGGCCTTTTATAAGAGGAGAGGAGGGGCACTCTTGGAAAGTAAAGAAAAGTCACTTTATTTTAAAATGATATTCGGATTAAAGAGGTCCCAAATTGATATAATTCGAGGATAAGTTTATAAGAGTTCTAAATCCACCCATCCAATAGGTTTTGTACATGTGTAGGTCTTGGATTTTACATTATCTTTCCATTTTATTTAAATCGTTAAATAATGAGGTAATCACTGCATCATCATGGTGTCATAAATAATTTAATTTATTTAATTTCTAATAATTATAAAAAAATATCATGATGTAGGAAATATTTTTATCTTTTTAATTAATATTTATAGTCCAAAATCTGACTTGTATAACCCCATGTAATTTTTTTTAGTAAAACACTTCATGTTTGTGTCATTTTTACTTTTATAATAAATAAAAAGTTATTTATGTCATTTCCCAACCAAAGTGGCTCCATGGGGTCCCCAAGTTGACCCATGAATTGTCTTGGTCGGCCATGACATATTAAATGAGGGTAGGATATGTGTCAAGCTCATCTCATATTATTAGAACATTATTTTTACCTTAAACTACACTAATTACCTCTAATCGCGATTAAAAACTTAATAAGTTACTATTTACCAAAAAATTATTTTAATCCTATTGAACCACATTTTACTTCTTAATGAAAACCATGTATGTCAGATTTTTGAAATTCAAAACACAGAAGTGGTAAAATTTCATTTAAACGAAAAATCAGTTTTTATTAGTACCACTTAGTGGTTTCACTATTCATCAAAAATTGAAGTTTTTCAGAAAAATACCAAAAATTCACCCTAAGGTATATTTGATATTCCGAATTAAAAAATGAAGTCTATTTTAAAAAATTCAAAACATATAAGTCACATTAATTAATTTAATAATTAATTCCCACTGTCATGACAAATAACGTGTTTTTATGAAACAATAAGTATCAAAAGATTGACACTAGTTTAAGTCCGATTTCAAAGTGAAATTAATTCCAATGACCACTATTGGATTTAATGGTAAAAATATTTTCTAATTTCACTTTAAAACCAATTAAAAATATAATCTAATCATATAAATAAATTAGATTAAAAAGAGGTTTTGAATTAAAATACAACATTTTACACTATTCATTAAAAAATAAACTTTATCGGAAAGATACCAAATATTTACACAAAGTAAATTTTGATGTCCCGATTATAAAAAAGAGTTCTATTTGGTCCAATAGAATGTATAAGAGTGATCAAAACTATATTTAATGACGGTTCGCCATCAAAAGGCGATAAGTGAACCTTTAGTGAAAATTAGGGTATAAATGCCTAAAATTGAATTCTTTCCGTATTTTAAGGCTTTATCTTTTATTGGATAAATGTAAAAACATTTAAAAAACATATATAATCATATTTTAGTTATTTCTACCCATTCCTGCCAATACAACGGCTATGTGTTAACTACCATTTAAAATAATATTATTTTATTACTAGTGTGCAACGTAAGATTTCAATGAAACTCTTTGTTGCGTATCGGGTACGCTATCAAACATAGCAACCCCTTTAAAGTAAAATTAATATTTAATTCATAAATATTAATAAATATGAAAATTATTTATTCTTTATTTACCTGGGATGTTACAGAGACCCCTTAATAAAGATAAAAAATTTGAATTTCCTCTATAATCTAAAACTTGTAATGATGCAATCCATTATAAATATGGGAACCATTCTCCCATTAAGGTGGAGGCAAGTGAATATGATATTGAAAAACTTACATAACATTCCATTGAAATAAAATTATACTTTCCTGAATTCACTTAAAGAAATTTCATTAAAAAGGTATGGGTGTATATTCTCTCACCCTTGGTTATGAAAATAAAATCCTAAAATTATTATGTATAAATTTATTTTAATCATTGACATGTTATTGGTAATATGAGGAGAAGTTAGGGATAATTTTTAATGTAATAATCATTAGTATTATGATTGAATGTTTTTGATTTATGTTCTAAGATAATTTATAGTAATTCTAATGAAAAATTGAATAGAAATATATTTTTAAATTGGAATTATATTTTTTTAGATTGATGATATTTGAAAATCCATTGAATTATATGATCATCCATCAATGATTTATTAATTTTTCAATGATTACTAATTTATTTTTAATGGCAAGGAATGAAATATTGGACTTTTTTAGGGTTTGGAAAACCTAAGAAGTAGTTTCCAAATCATTATAGTGTAGTGATCCTGAAATCTATGAATCTCTTTTAGAGTTAGAGTATGGGTTATTTCAGTCATACTTTCCTACATTGCATTGGTTATATTGTTATGTTGATATAGGGGGACTGTTAATTGATGGGAAAGAAATAAAAAGGTGAATTAAACCTTTGTTCACTTTAATGGTTTTGATACATTTTTTTAGCACGAGTCTTGGTATAAATATTATTGATAAATATATTTTTCATCCCTTAATGTGAATAACTAGATAATGGTATCACATGTATAATTATTTATAGAAAGATTCTAATAAATTGGTTACTTGTTTTATTTTTCTATACTGAGTTATCCTATTAAAACATAGGTTTTTCTAGCTAGAGGAACATAACATAGAAAGTATGGTGTACTGATTATTCTTTCATTTTATTCAAGTATAATTGATAATAAAAATATGAAGGAGAAGTTATTTTAAGAACAAGTGAAGTTCATATCCCTAAAAAAATCTTTATATATGTTATTAATAAAGGGGATATGAATATTAATTTACAAATATTAATGTACTTGAGGTTGTTGACATAAAAAGGGGGATATTGAAGATACCATTCAAAATGGTGGTATTTTTAATCTATACGAATGGTTATATTGGTGTGAATAATTATGTGAATTTGTGTGAAAAAAATAATTGCATGAAAGGAGGTTTGATTGATAATATTTTTCAACTACATAAATGAAAAAACAAGACCTTACCTATGTGTTATAAAGATTCAAATACATTGGAAGAAAAAGGAAATTAAAGAATAAAACATCTGCATTTAAATTATAAATAGATGATGTTAAAGAAGATTAATTTTTTTGGAGTTTAGTAAGGAATTTTAGGTTTTCAGTTTCTACCAAACCATATATATTAATACATTATGTCATTTATAAAATAACATAATAATATTTAGAAAAGTTTTTTTAAAATAATTTTTTCCAAAAAACGGGAAGAAATCATGGATATGTATCACCCATGCACCTGAAACATTTTTTCAACAATTATTTAAGATCAATCATCCATGTTGATAGTGGTAGGTGAGGTAAGAAAGGGTGGATAGTACCTACACCAGTTGGTAAAGGTTTGAAGGGTATGCCATATGTTTTTATTCCACTATTTAGGTTAGCATAAAGGACCAATAGAGACCATTGACTCCAACAGATTTCACTCATGAGGTCACCCTTGAAATTTTCATATTATGTTGTCCATCCTGTGTTTATTTAGGATGCATGACTCATTTTTTAGGTAAAATTTCCATTTTTAAAATAGATGCCCAAAATATATTAAACATTGAAAAATTAGGTCATCATTTTACATGGGATTTCATAACATGCTTGAACAACACTAGATCTAATTATTCTTCAAGTTCCATTACTATTGTAAGAAAACACACACACTAATCATGACACTGTGAAATAGTTTTCAAGTGAATTTTTCAGTTTGGAAAGATGCATTGTCATTCGAAACACTCAAAAAACTTATCCAATATGTATACATGTAAAATTAATGAATATAGAGGATAAGGAAGTTAAAACAATTAATTTAATATTGTCCATTGAACATTGATATACCATGGTGGTTTAGAGACCATGATCCAAGCCAAGTCAAAGATAGTTCTCTTTAAAAGAAGAATTCCTTGATGTGAAGTGAGGATCTAATAATTAATATATATTCATGTAATAGAATTATTATACACATAAAAAAATATATTACGCATAAAAAAAAAATTTCATATTTTTACATAAGATAAGTTTCTTATGCATTGTCTAATTATCATATATATAGGATAATATTATTCCACGAAGTAGACTTATCTTGCACATAAGTAATTTTGGTGTAAGATAATTTTGAGTAAGAAAATTGCATATAATAAAATTGTAATAATAATGATATAAGAATAAAAATATCCATAAAGGATTTTTAATTTAATATACATATTAATAAATAAGAAATATCCACATTTTACACACTATCTTGGATCAACAGAAACCAGTAATGAATTTGGAAGATGAGGTCACTCAATTTTTAAATAACATGAAAATAAAATCTCAAAATCATTAATATTGGTATAAATGAGTATGACCACTCTGTTTAAAATTCATTATTTTATGTAGTAAAACGTGCCATGAATATTGGAGATTAAATGAGGAATTAATTTTTTTTACAAAATACTCTAAAGAAGGATTCTCTAAGTTGGCAGTCATGATTTTATGGGGCTTGGATATTTAAAATTCAATATCTTCAATATGTTAAAGATACCAAGAATTAAATGGGTAAATTTTAAGGATTTATGAATCCTCAAGACTTGAAAATTATCAACTAAATATATTCACTTATATGTGAGTATAAATATAAAATAAGAAAGAAGGAATACCTGATTTTTGAGGTTGAAATAATTATTAAAATTTTTTCTAGTTTAACCTATTAGAAGATATCAACTCTGGTGATAATTATTTTCACACTAAAAATTGATAAAATAGTGTAACTTTTACTAATTTAACCCAAAAGAAACTAACATCTTCTATAGAAGAGAAATATGGGTTCTAGTACAACATGAAAATTACTCATTTTTTTCCCTAAAGAAGAATAAGAGGAGAAGCCTATGATATTTTTATATCATAGAAGGATATAAGAGAATATACATGAAAAATATATTTTTACCATTTATGTTTCTTTTTTCAAGACTTTTGATGAGAAGAAAATCAAAGTGATCAGTATATATAGTATGTTTGGGATGATATACTAGATTCAAAGTGTTTCCATACATCTATATTTTTTTATGAGAAATTAAAGATATATTTAATTAAGTGGAGGATCTAATTGTGTTTTATGTAGTGACATCCAAAGTATAAAGGTAAGATACTTATTCAAGAGTTACACAATAGATATTTAAGAACTGATGGCATGAGCATAAATAACCTTATCAAAGAACTGGTGGTTTCATGATAAACAGTGTTGTATCAGATATGTGGATTACAAATTCCCTAACATTTTTTGTAAGTTAAGCTTCACTTGTAATCACTATAAATTTAGAGGGATAATAATATGTGTGTACGTATAAAAGTATAATGTGGTATGGATTAGTCTCTCACATCTTGGATAAACCCTATAAAAACATTTTGTGCTATTATTCTATTTTATTTCAATATTTCATGATAAAATCAGAGTTGACTGCACATTTTTTGATCTATTCTTATTAACTAGGAAAAAGTTCACGTGTATGAGGGTCCAATTAAAATAAAGTGAAACCAAATAAATGTTTTTACACTAATTTAAATATCCTTTCTATGTCTTGAAAAAAATCCAATGGGCTCTACACTTTCACATAATTTCTTCATTAATATATTCTCACTATTCGTGTTACATCTTAGTTAAGGATTTTTTTTCAAAGTCACAACACAATTCAAGTATTTTACTTCAAGTCTATATTTTATCTTCTTTGATTCAAATTAAAGTTCTTGAATATTTACCATAAAATTTTACTTTAATTTATAAAGAAATAATTTTCTACATTTATTCCTTATGGATTTCTTGTTCATACTTATGTAACATCCCACCCCAAACCAATTATATTAGAAATATGTTAAGATGTTATTGAACATATCTAATGCCTCCTAGAACCCAATGATTGGAAATAAATTATTAGGGATTTAATAAAATTTTGAGATAATTTTTCCCTTAAATCAATAACATGTAGTAAACAATATTGATGATACATAATATGGTTCATGTAGGTAATCAATAGAAATATATATCAATTCCAAATGAATTGAATTAGAGCATCATCAAAAATAGAAAAAATGGGGATGAAAAATATATAGACTTTAAAGAAACCGTGAAACAAGGTGAAACCACTCAAAACTCTAAGACTCAACCAACTATAATGCTCCATCTTCCCCCATTAATAACTAAAACATCAAAATTCCCCACTTGAGACATATGAAATATTATACATTCCCATATCATAAAAAAATGTCTGTATATACACCATAATGAATATACAAGGGTGATAATATAATCTTAATATGACATTCTCTAAAAAAATTACACGCATTATACTGTGACCACAACTATTTTTCAAAATTTATATAAAATAATAAATCATATGAAAATAGTTTTTAAGATAATTTTATGTTATATTTGGAAAGATGAATATCAAAATAGTTTATTTCAATAGAATAACCTATCAATCCTTATATTATCAAAGATATTGATAAGTTAATCATTCTTTATAAATGGATTATTTATAATTTCCTCATAACATTCACATTTTGATATAATTACACACAAATTCATGAATCCAAGATGATAGTTCTAATACTTATGATTGGTAACTCATCTTCCTTACCAAGTTGTCACTTAGTCATGTAAAAAAATTCAAATAAACCTATGAACAACCCTCTTTGTAATATTTATTTTAAACATATAAAATATTTGTAAAGAATACATATGAATGACATTATTTTATTTGAAAACCTATTTATCATTAGAACATGGATAATTAAACTACATAAAGAAAACACTATAAGGAAAATCATACAGACCCCAAGAAATAATACCGGTCCAATTTTCAATGATTATTTAACATAAAAGAATAGGTTACTAAATTTCTAATCAAATCATGATCAATTAATAGATTTAAGATAATGACCAATTAATTCATGTGTGAAAATATTATCCCTATTAAATTATTTCAATCCAAGATGAAAACAAATCTATAAAACACGTAATCAATGGTAATATTCCATACCATAGTATTTTATATTTGTACTTTTTTTCAAAAGCATCCTATCACTAAATACATATGATAAATTAATGAAAAAATTTAACAAATAAAATTGATATTTGAAAAATGTTATTACGATTTGATGACTAATAACATAAAATATAAGATTCATAATGTATATGAAGCAATACAGCATGACATTCATTTTAAATATATTCTAAATTTTACATTCTATTCCCCTCAATATCTAAAACATGATTTAATAACTATATACATATCCTATAATAATATACGCTATTATTTTTATCATACTTATAAAATTAACTAATAATAAGACAATTGTTTAGAATTCTCTCATGATACTAATTGAAGATATGCTACAAAATCCCAAATCATTGAATTTAAATCTTCACATAAAATGAAATGAGGATCATAAAATGTTATTCTATAGAAAATAACCCAATCATGTGTAAATGTTCTATATTATATCAATATGGAAAAAATATTTATTAAATAAGGAAAGTAAACATTAAATTATGATTTTGAGTACTCAGTGTATAATTATAAAAATTATTTAAAAATAACTTGGAATTAATAAACCATTTAATCAACCACATATTAATAGACAAATTTCTTTTTTATGTTATAGATTCACTCTAATTTAATG
Organism: Viscum album; assembly: GCA_963277665.1. Lineage (NCBI taxonomy): Eukaryota > Viridiplantae > Streptophyta > Magnoliopsida > Santalales > Viscaceae > Viscum > Viscum album. Next base: position 1,955,437,874 of record OY728164.1, read on the forward strand.
TCCCTTTAATCCAAATGACATAAGGAAAAGAAAAACAAAAATGTATGCAATAATAAATTGAAAACTAAATAATAAGAATAAAAAAATAACACAAATACAAACAATATTATGCAATGTTTGTAACAATTTTATTAGAAACTCTTAATTTGATAAATAAGAACACACAATCATTTCAACATGTAAGGATATCATGTCACCATTTAACAATGAATAACTAAAAAAATATCACATTATTTTCTCCATATAAGTGGGATACCTCTTTACTAATTCATGATACATACCTATCAATGAATAAACCTAATATTTTGAGATGATAATAAACCATCTAGTACTTATCAATATGTTTTACACTTGAACCACACTTGTAACTTGAAGTTTAATATAAAGAGGTTAGATACACCTTTTTAGGCTCTATATTTCATGTTCTAGATCCTTCTATCTATAGAAATAAAATCCTAGAAAAAAAAAAACCTTACCAAACAGATACCATCTATAATATCTCACACTTAACGAATTGGCTTTCGTAGATGAAAAGTTGATACTAACCTTAGGTGCAAAACCCAAGACACCAAAGGTTGGAAATAAATTCCTAGGTATTTACTAAAAATTAGGTGACGTTTTTCCATTAAAAAATAAAACCTCAATAGAAAACAATTATGATTCATAATATGATGCATAATATGATGAATGAATAAAAAAATAAATAGTATCTCAAAAACAATAGAACATGATCAATGTTATATTAGAAAAAAACATAAAACCACAAATCTAAGGAAATGTTGGACATAGGGAACAAATGTGTAGCCATTCTATACACCAAGACTTGAGTAAATCCCAATCCCAATCTCCAATCATCTATAACTGAAACATCATGATACTCTACTGATGAAATATTAAATCATTACCACTCCTTTTTTAGGAAAGAAAACAATTTTATATTCACCAAGGTGTATATATTGGCAGTGTATATATAAACCGAGAAGAAAATATGCCAGAACCTTCTCAAAGATACTAATAAGAATGAAACAAGTTCACATAATATATATAATTCTTGAAGGAGTAAGAAAATTGTTAACAAGTAAAATTTATATTGGTTAAGGATATAAAAATAAAAATAGTTTATGTAAAAAGAATGATTTAACAGTCATTACATTATCAAATTGAATAAAACAAAACATTATATGTAGCATATCTGATTATTTCTCTTGGTATACAAATTTCCACATACTCTAACACATAAAATTAAATGTAAAATGATAGTTCTAAAACACATGAGAAGTAACTAATATTAAATACCATGTTTTCACTTAGTCATGCACCAAATTTCTCTAATTAGTAATGGAAAACAATTAAAAACCCAATAATTTCCTTCTAAATATAATCTGGAATGCACAAAAAACCCATGTATGCCTATGTCTCCTAAAAAAACACTTTATTTTAAGAAATTATTTTAGTTTAAAAAAACAAATTATGTGTATCTTTTAAAAATTTATTTGAAAACCATATGAAAAGATTACTTTAATTTTCTTCATCAAGGACTTTTATAAAGAAAATAGAAATGAGAGTTTTAGAATTTCAAATCCTTTATGTTCTAAATGAAGTTAAAAAAGAATGAGTCTGACTACTACAATAGAGTATGATTGTAATGAAATACACCGATGTCTTATTAGGCCATAGTTTCTTTCTTTATTCCTTCAAAAGATACAAAATAAACCTCATTAATACATTTTATTAACTATTGATTCATCCAAGACTAATAAAATACAATGTCCATTTCAAGATAAAATCACATGATCATGAAAGAGAATGATGTGGCATAGGCTTACCTTGGATTTTTAGATCTAGTACTCTAAGTGTAGTTGAAATAAGGATCCAGAAGGAAGAGAGTGACTGAAATTGGATATATGAGGGTTGAGAGTAGAGATCATTAGAAAATAGGGGAAGAATGAGGTTTTTACAGTAGTATTCCGGAAATAATTCCAATTTTTTGGATTTAATTAATCACGTTTCAAAGATAAGCTACATAGAGTAAAAACCATGAAACAATGGTGTAGATAACATTGTAAAAAAATTCCCAACCAACACAATTTTCCTAAATAGTTTGGTAAAATCTATTAAATAAATTTTAACCATGTAACATGGTTACTTGGGGTATCTTCTTGGTTTCCCCTAATCATGTATGAACTGTGTGCCACATGAATGACTTTCTTAGCATTCCACATGATTACATAGATAGTTTCAAGGTTTCCTATAACCATTATCCTTCTAAAAATCATCCAAAACTAACAAAAATCTCCCAAAAGCATCATAATACTAAGACCAGACAAAATATACCTAAAAAATACATAAAATACCATCATAAACCTCAAATTTGGGCTATTACAAATTAATATTTTCATAAATGTTTTCTTTCAAATAAAAATTATATTTTGAGATTATTTATAAATATATTTCCATATGGGGAAAGTTTAGGATCAATTTCTATTAGACACACTATATTTTCATCTATAATGGTTATATATGGGGTTTACACATCCTCTTACCTCCATACTACCATTTTGTTTAATGTTTTAAAAAATGTTAAATTTAATTGGAGCTAAAATTATCTATTATTTATGTTTAGGAAATAATATTTCCCATGTCCATATTATTTATATTATTTCAATAATGATCCTATCTATGTCTGAATGATATTTTAAGGTCATTTTCCATTACCTTTATCTTTATTTAAAAAGGGTATATTTTTTTTATTTTATTTTTTCCAAATATGTAAGTTTTCCATTATTTATAAAAGTATGAAAAGATTATCATTTTTTTACATTTTATGTATGAATAGATTTTTATTTTTTTATAGATTTTTAAAAAATATCCCTCTTAATGTTTTCATAGTTTTGAAAAGTAATTTCTATTCCCATTATTTTATGATTTTTTAACAAAAGAGTTCAATATTTTAGAATATTAAATAAATGGATTTCATTCTAATTATGTATATTTTTACCATCAAATCCATATTTATTATCAATAAATTCACTCCTCTTAAATGATTAATTTATTTAAAATTATTTTAAATCTAGGTTATTTTTTTGGAATTCATATATTTTATTATTTTTATCATAATGTTACAAAATATTTTTGAATAATTTTTTATAATTTCAATTCCATTTTATTTTAAAACAAGAAATAATCTACCTCTTTTGGATATATGTTACATGTATCACTGTCAAAATTCTCTTATGATATTTATCATTTGGTTGCCTGAACATTATTTATAAAATAATACAATTCTTTATCTCATATTATGTGATTCCAAATGAAATTTGTATAAAAACCATATTTTTATAAAAGTGATTTTCATATCTTTCAACATCCCCAAATCACACTTTTGCTTCAATGTGGATATGATTCGATGAAACCATCTTTCAACCCCCATTTCTCAAGTTATGATATAGTTTTTTGGAGTCATAGGATGTTTTAGTGAGTTTTTATAGGTTTATAAGGGCTCTAAGAATCCTTAATGTTAGTGTAAATTAAGATAAGCCTTTCTAGTAACCATACTGTATATTTTGTGGGAAACTAAGTTAGAAAACTGATGACACATAGTTGGAGAAACTATTTGATAAACCATATGTCTTTAGAATATTTTTGGGTAGTTTATATGTTCATAGTTGGAACATGGTTCTCTATATAGTGTAGATAAACCGTGAAGCCCTGGGTTTTGTCCAGTAACACCCATATAGTTGGTGCATAATTTTCCAAACCATGTGAAAAAACTATATTATATAATTAATTATGTTTGATTTTTTTAATCATATTTAAGTCTTGAAACAATTATTATTTTTTGTGATTAGGGATCTTGACTTCGAAGTAACGTTTCGTAGTTTTTGGGGATTTTAATTTTTATAATGGCCAATTTTAGTGCATTATTGGATGTTTGACCTAGGAAATCATAGGAAAGGGTACTTATTATTTTTATCCTTTAGGATCTTCACATTATATCATAGAATAAAACATAGAACATGGATTCTATTAATAGATCTATTATTTTTGATAGATCATGATAAGTTTTCCCTATTCATTCTTGGTAATGAAAGGTGATCTTGGATCTACAAGAACAAGGTGTGATTCTGGGAAATAAACATGATGGGGAAGGTGGCCTCTCTCCATCTCCACATTTTCTAGTACATTAAGGAGTTTTTTCCAAAAAAACACCAGTTTTTTTCATTATAAAAATCCATGATGATTTTTATTATTTTACTAGCCATGAAACTATGGGTTGGGGGATTTACTGAAAATATGTTAAATGAAATGTTAGGATGAGAATATTTTTCTAAAATGTATTATGTGTTAGAACCTTTGATGACATGATTGGAATGTTTTTATATTACAATTGGGGATTTGTTGGATTTGTCCATGTGTCACAAACCGGCTCAAGATTCCATCTAACCTGACACCCAACCTGACCCGTGGCATGGACCCAAGGGAATTTACAATTCCCAAAGGATGAAAAATAGTGCCTAGGTATCAATAATACACAATTTTTGAATGATTTCACCAATGATAAATAACTATGGAAAATTATAAAAATAAGACATAATAACATAAGAAATAACCATAACCAAAAGAGATATAACAATTAAAAGTTAAAAATTATACAACATCAACCAAAAAACAAAATACTAAAAATATTGTGGGGAAACAAATTCACAACTAAACCTCCATGAATCAAATGGGACAACCACGCAAGAAACCTCTAACCAACACCTGAAAAAAGAGGAACTCTAGAAACTGTATCCAGCATCACCACCACAGAACATCTTTCCTTCACCTAGGTTAAAACTAAAAAGTTCTACATACACCAAGTAGGATTCCATGTAAAATAGATTCTATTACATAACATTATTAAAAAAATTACATCCATGTTTTTGAGAAAAATATTTGAAACATTTTTAGTAAAACATTGTATGAAAAATATTTTTATGAAAAACATGATTTGAAATTAAAAATAAACAATGTCCACCTTATTTCAATAATAATCACCACATAAACAGAGATAAATGGGAAATATATAAAGGTTCTAGCTCTAGTGGGACCGTATAAACCTCATATCTCAGTAAAGAATGGAATAAAAATGATTACCATAGCATCCTCATGCATGCTCCACTAGAGGGAAACACAACCCAAGGTCTAATGGTCTCAAATCATAAAAGTAGTTTAGTTAGTGTTGTAGGTTAAACTCTAGAAGAATAAACTAGGCCTTTCCCCCACTGATCCAACTTGTATAATAGTCATATACCTCCCACCTAAATAACTACAATTCCATTTGTGCTCAATTTTCCATTTCACATGTCACATAGATCACCATTTGCACTTACATTGAATAATCCATATTAATACACATGAAAAATAACCATTTTTCATTAGAAAAACCTCTTTGAAATCAATACACACACCAAATCCATTTTAAAACATACTCCACACTAATTACAAAATTTATATAACACATTTGGGAATCAAAATAAGAGATCACACTTGATACATGAGAAATTTTGTTTGTAAAACCATATTTCAACCCATACGCACCTCAAAACAATTATAAAACACACTTCTCACTACAAAATAATCCATAGAACACATTTAATAATCCAAGAAATCATGCCAAAATCATCTAATAATGATAAAGCATGGAACCAACTACCACAATCTTAGAAACATACAAAATATTGTGGAAAACCACAACCACACTATAAGAGGACAAAATAAAGGTAAGATTGTACCATAAAAACAAATATTAAACCCAAATAACCATGGTTCAATGAATTTTAGGGAAATAAACCTACTCGAAAGATAACAACCCAATAAAATGAAATTTATAACTAAGAATAAGAAAAAAATCAATAGAAGAAAAAAATACTTGATGATTCATTGAAGATACCTCACCAAATACACTAAAAGAAGGAGGTCCAAGGGAGCTAATAGGGAGAGGGAGAGGTTCCTATGGCTGAAAATATCTAATAGGGTGAGAAAGGGTGAATTTGAGGTAATATTTGAAGAGGGGAAAGGGTAAATTCCACATTTCTAATGACCTAGACATGCCATACAGTTGTCCCTCATGGTTTTCCAAACCGTTAGGAAACTATACGATTTCCTTTTTCCAAGAGGAAACCGACCACATAGTTTTACTGGGGAGGGTGCATTCCTATACAATAGGGATTTTTGCCTATATAGTGCCACTATCTAGGGTACCGGATTCCTTATGGGTTAGTGCATAGTCTCCTCTAACCATGCACCAACCATGCACCACCTGTTGTTGGGTCCAGAATCCCCATTTTCATAAAAAATCTCCAGAAATCTAAGGGATGAATATGAGTTAAAAAATAAAAAAAGGAGTACCTTAAAATAAAATCACGTATGTGACAATTATCCCTACTATGAAAACATTCTTCCCTTGGAAATTCAAATCAATGTATAATCAGAGAATAAAAATGGGTATTTCTCCTCAACCCAAGACTTCTTCTCCCATGTCTCAGGTTCATCATTCCCATGCTTCCAAAGAACTCATACCAATAGTATGGTCTTTCCTTGAAGCACTTTCTATTGGGAATCCAAATCCTATATTTTCCTCTAAAACAAAAAAAAATCTAGTTCTAAATCCAACTATTCCCAATTCAGCACATGATGTGGATATGTATTATACTTCTTTAACTAAGAGCCATTAGAAACTTCCTGAATTGATGTAAAAAAATATGTAAAAGCTAACTAGTATTAGATCTTACCAACTTTATTGATAATCTCTAAAGGTTTGATATACATTAGTGTTGGATTCCCTTGCTTACCCAAATGATGGTGACCTGAATGAGGAACCACCTTCAAAAACACCAAATCACCTATAAATAATTCCAAATATCAGTTCATCTAGTAGGCATAAGAATTATGGTGGATATATTCTTTCAATAACTAATATTCAGTCAAATGAGATTTATTTATCATCTCCTAGATGAGACTCAGTCCCAACAATGAAGTATCACCCACCTCTACATTAAAAAAGGGTGGCCATCATGACTGACCATAGAGTGCCACAAAGGTACCCATCCTTATTGATTATTGGTAAATTTTATTATAGGAAAATTACACCAACCCCAAATCGATATCCTAAGATCCTATATAATCCAAAACACATTCCCAGAGAATGTTTTCCATGATTTGATTCATTCGATCCTCCTGAAAATCCATTTTAGGGTGGAATGTCATAATCAACATGACCTGTGGCCCAATTGTTTTGTAATGGCATTATCAAAATTTCATGGTGAAATAGGGGTACCCATCTGAAATAATTTATAATGGCACACCATGGAGCTTCACTACCTAATGAACATATAACCGTCCTAATTTATCCACTTTAGTTAAATCTATGATCATAATTAAATGATATGATTTGTTAAAATGGTCAATAATTACCCAAATCACATTCCATCCCACGGGTGTATGAGGTAGACCAATAATAAAATCAATTGCTATATCATCCCACATCCAGGTAGGAATGGGAAATGGATAAATCAAACCTGAGGGCCTCTATTTCTATTCTTTAATAGACTGATACTTATAACACATATATACAAAGTCTATTATATAGTATCTTATAATCGGACACCAGAACTAATAATGGACATTATAAAACATCTTAGTGGTCCCAGGATGAATGACCCATTGATACTGATGGCTATCCTACATAACCAATTTCTATAATGAAAACAGAACCACAGACTATCCCTAGAAACATAGAACTCCCTCAGAGATGATAACCATTCACAGGAAACCTATCTACCATTTAGGAAACTCATAGAATATTGGAACAACTCATTACTTTATTTCTCTCACCGAACCCACTCCACAAGAGAAGGTGTTAGTTGGACATTGGTTAATAATGAACCTACAATGTGTTCATTATCTTCTAGATGAAAATGATAAAAAGGACCATCAAATAACATTCATCATTCGACTCTTTCCAAGATTTAACCACAAATTTCTTTCTCAAATAATCTTCTACCACATTACCTTTTCCTATGGTATAGACGATATTAAAATCAGACCCCTTAAGGTATTTAAATTAAGGATTATTCCTTATATTCAGATATTTTTGGGAGAATATGTAGGCTATGATATTATGATCAGAATAGACCACATACTTCTCCCCAAAAAGATAATGATGCTATGTCTTCAAGGCATGAATAAACACAGATTATTCTAGGTCATAGGTTGAGTAATTATTTTCTTGTGGTTGGAGTTGGTAAGAACCATATGCCACCACATGCTCATCCTACATTAGTACACACCCATGACCCATACATGAGGCATCACAATATACCATATATCCCCTTATATATTTAGGAAAAATAGATGTAGGGGTTGTGGTCAATTACTTCTTAAGCTCTTCAAAAACACCTAACATTCTTTGCTCCACTCAAACTTCACCCGTTTTTTGGTAAGCTTTATCATGGGCATATAAATCCAAGACACATCTCTAAAAATCACCTATAATACCCTACCAAGACTAAAGATATTCTAATTTCAAAAACATTCTTCGACTTCTCCCATGACACCAAATCATTGATCTTTTTATGGACCATTGAAACCCCTTGTTATGAGGTCACATGACCAAGAATATTTAGCTACTTGGTCAATAAGGTTCATATGGAAAGCTTCACATAAAGGTTCTGATATTTAAGAGTTCCCAACACTATCCTTAAGTTCCACTCATGCTACTCCTTGGTCTTAGAATAGACCAAGATGTTGTCCATAAATTCCAAGATGAAGGAATCTTGATACTGGTGGAACACTCGATTTATAAACACCATAAAGACTAATGGAACATTCATCAATCCTAAAGGCATGAATAAATAATCAAAAATATATTTACCTTCTTAGTAAAACTATCTTAGGTACATTCGCCTCTCGGACTATGACCCGATGATACTTTAAATGAAATTCAATCTTAGAGTACCACCTTTACCCCTTATGCTTATTGAAAAGGTAATCGATATTGGGAAAAGGGTATTTATTATTGATTTCATCCTTATTTAGATTCTTATAATCTATGCACAACCTAAGTGATCCATTTTCCTTCTCTGAAAATAGAGTTGGGGCGGGACAAGGTGAGATGCTCAGGTGAATAAATCCTTTGGAATCCAAATCATCCATCTGTATTTTTAATTAATTCAACTCAGTGGGGTCCATACGGTATGAGGGAGGAGATATCAGCTATGTTATCGGGGCCAAATCAATGGTGAACTCCTCATCTCTCTTCGGAGGCAATCATGAAAAATCATTTGGAAACACCTTTAGGAAATCATCCAACACAATAGGTAATCCACCCATGAAATCTCTATCATCATCCTCCAACATGGGAGATGAGATATGAAAATAAATACTACCCCACTCTATAAGTGGAGGTCCAACATGCCTTGACTGAGGATCCCATTACCTTGGAAAACCTGGGTACTTCAATCAGGTGCCATGAAACTCACTCGCTACCAATTATAATAGATGTGTGACTTGAAGTGAACCATCTAATCCATACCAAGGACTGCATTAAAGAGGTCCATTTTTAGAACTAGGAAATCCCATTCTAGATCAACCCCTAACTTCGTGAGTGCACAAGAAAGATGCCTGAAACCCTTCTCTCACTTCTTACTAAGAGACATCACCAAGACCATCACATATAGAATAATATTAGATGACAAACTCAAAAAATGTAACACCCCAAACCCAGTTACCCAGAATATATGTATTATTGCATAACATTGGCATGATATAAGGAATCATGTCCCAAAATACTGATCATTTTAGTAGCCTTGGATGTACTAGATACATATATAATATTTACATTAAATTTGGGAAAAAACAACATTGTATCCCCTTTGAAAACTCTTATATCCCTTATCCTATTCCTATAGGTTAATCGTAATATACTTCTTTGAATCTTAGAAAAAATAAAAAATAAGGGGTGAGATCAGATGCTCAATAAGGATAAAAATATAGTGGAAACAGTTATAAATAAGAACAAACATTTAAGGTAATGTATAAGACTAGAACACATGGCTTTTAAACTTAAAATTCAGCACAATATGGAAAAGATAAATCAAATAATTCCATTTACTTATTCACATGGATATTCTACTAGTCGAATAATCACATGTAATATCAATATCCAATTTCATAATTATGGAATGAAAAATGCCAGACTTCATAAGCACAAAGTCATGGAGTTGTTCCAAGACTACAAATAAGATTTTTTTCAAGGCCTTGTGCCAAGACACTAGTTTGTCTCATGAGGCCAACCAATGCATAGAGGAGCTATAGCAGGCTCTACCCATCACTTACTAAGTCCAATGCATTCCTCATATGAAAAGGTTTAATCATAATGAAAACATTCATATTCAAACTAGCAAATGAAATGTCAATACTTTATCTATAAACCATGAATGGTATAAAAATAAAACATCCACAATAAAACATATCATTAAACCTTCAATACAGTATGGAAGATTTTTATCATAATAAATAAACCTTGATCAAGAATAATATCCCGTAAAAGATATTGACATAGTTAAAAATGATCAATAAAAATCTTTGAGAGAAATATCGCTTTTTCAGGAAAACATTTAGAAGTATAACTATTTATCAAGAATCTGTTTAAAATATATTTTTGAATCAAAGCGTCCCACACCTCTTTGAAACTTTAAAAATGAATTTTAATATTAAAACATTAATTTCCATATATATATAAAACATTAAAACTATTTTTAAAACATGGACATTAATGAAAAATATTTAGAAGAATAAAATTTTAAAACATTTAAAATGATATTTTAGTTAGAGTTACTAACCAAATGAGAGACTCTTGACTGAAAATAATTCAGGTAATCAAAAAATTATAACATCTTGAGAATAAAGGGGTTCATGATATACTATGTCAAAGTACAGTATATACACCAAATAAAAGTGAATTGGTGTATAAGGACAAAGAAGTCTCAATGGAATGTATGTTGTGACGAATTCCTTTATAAAGACCGTATACTTAGGTTAAGGATAAATCAATCACATATTAATGTGTGAAAAATATAAATACACTCAATATGATTGGATATTCAGTGTATATCAATCAGAGGAAATTCAGACATATTATTGTAAGAAAACACCAATGACTTGGATGTTTCACTCAATGAATAGAAATTGGGTTAAAATTACTCTTATCAAGTTTATATCGATGACTTGAGAATTTATCAAAGGAGTGATTATGTGTATCAAAAATATATACACAGAAAGGGGAGTTGAAATTACTACATAAGTAAATAAATAGTGATTTCACGCAAAATCTTGGAGTAATGTAATCAATGAAGTTTGTGTAAAACTGAATGAGGGGAAATTGAAATTTGAAATTCCCTTACCAATTTGATAACGTATGAAACATAAACCCCATGAAATAAGGATCATCCAATGTCAATTTAAATACCAATTAATTAAATTATATTACTCAAACAATACAATCATGTGTAGTACAAACACCACACAAAAGGTAATAGTGGAAAATATAGCATGAATCTCATGGGAATAAAAGTGAGATGAAAACCCTTTACCTTGTAATTTTACTTAGTATAGGGTAGGTTAAAAAATTGTATAATGGTGAAATAATTATTATTAAATTCTACAAGAACCAAATACATAAATATGATATCATATATGATCTTCTAATATTGCTTTGTTAATGATATTTTAGTAGTATCATTGTTTTGGTTGTTAACTGATTCATTTTCCTTTCTATGTTTTGTTATGTAAGTCTTGTTTGTTATGTATATGCAGCATTTGATTCATATCCCTAATGATATTAAGTTCTTAAACATTATTTGTATTAGTTAAATGAAAATTAATTCTCAAATGATTAGGATGGGGAATGAATATCATCGCGTTCGTGGAGACGGTAAGCCATACGTACGCACGAGCATAAATATCATTATATTGATGGTGAAATCGTATGTAATTGGATATTATATCATATATAAATAATCATTAAAATTTTATATTTATTATTTACATTAGTTATACTCATTATTATACCCATCCAAATAATGAAGTGTTTGAATAACAAACTACACCACGACGTGGAGATGGTAAACCGTATGTACGCATGTATAGTGACTTTGTCATTTATAGGATGGATAGAATAATGAATATGGTTGTACCAAATTTATAATAAAATAAAATTATGTATGAGGTACTGGATTTATTATTTTGGTATGGAAACAAAAAAAGTAAGTGGAAGAAGAAAATAACTTGAAAGAGGATGATGAAATTATTACCTCTTCTTGATGTGTTTCTTTTTTAGTTGATCAAAAGGGCTCTTTAGGTTGGATTTCTGATCAAATTAAGGTATGTAGGTTTAAGTAAGGGAATTTGGGAAGATATTTGGGAAGGTTTTGGCCAAGCCAAATATATTTGGAGGTGTGAAATTAAGAGAAGGGGAAGTACCCTTTTATAAGAGAGGTGAGGGTCACTTTAGGAAAATCTTGAAATGTTATTCTATAATAAAATCATTTTTAGTTTTTAATGGATCTAAAATGATTTATTTAGAATATAAAGTGGGGATGGGTCAAAAAACTCTCATACAATATGTTTTAGACAAGTTTAGGATACCATTTTAATCATATCTTTTAGATTTAACTCTTAGTTAAATAGTTTAACCTTTACCATGTCTTCTTGTATTCTAACACTATATGTATAATAAACATACTCTAAACTTCCAAGAGAACCTCAAATGGTTAATTAATGACTTATATAATATTATTTAATCCCCTTTTACGAACCTTAGATTTTTAGTAATATTATATCAACCAATAATATAGTATAAAAAAACCAATTTATGTCAATTTTGACACTATTTGGTATTTTGTTTTTGTGAAAGTCATAAAAAAACTATCAATTCAAAAAAAAATTATCTTATCAACACTAAAATGTCATATTAACCTATAAAATTATTTTATGGCATTAAAAATTTTAATTTATATTTATTTTAATATTTATAATATAAACTATTTTAATATTTCATTAAGAAGGTAATTACTACATCATCATTGTGTCACACATAAATTTAAATATTTAATATATAATTTTTATAAATAAGATATCATTATTTTTGAAATATTTTTATCTTTCTAATGAATATTTATAGTCGAATTTATCTTATGTATAACTCTATATTAAAAATTGTTTAGTTATTAAACTATGAATTTAACACTTTTAACTATTCTTTATATAAACTAATAATAAATGTCCTAATCTAATCCAAGTAGACCTAAAGGATCATATTTTATTCCTAAGGTTGTTTTTGGTTGAATTACAATTATCCAATATAATTAGGACATGTGTTAGGGTAATTATAATATCATTTTTTCCTTTAATTACCCTATTTACTTTTAACCGTTGTAAATAAAAGTCAAATGTTACTATTCACCAAAAATTATTTTCATCTTATTGAACCAAATTTTACTTACTGAAATTAACCATGTCTCTTTAATTTTTTAAATTCAATTCATAGAAGCGGTAAAATTCTGTTTTATGAAAATTTGCAAATGCTCCTAGAAGGTGGGCAAAAATGGAAAAAGGTCAACAAAATTTTATACATCTAATTTTATTATAAAATGAATCCAATGAATTACATTGAACTTATATAGGTATTATATATCTATTTCTACTTAAAATAAATTTAAATAAAACAAATAATTATTTAAATAAAAAGTCGGTTTTAAACTATAACAATGTGTTTTTCACTATTCATCAAAAATTGAATGTTTTCAGAAAAATACCAAAAATTTACCCTAAGATAATTTTGATATTGAAAATTAAAAAATAAATTCTATTTTACCAAATTAAAAGCATAGTAGTTTCATTAATTAATTTAAAATTAATTCCCTTTTTCAAAACTGAAAAGTGGTTTTTAAAAAGTAAAAACTATCAAAAGATTAACATATGTTTATGTCAAATTAAAATGTGAAATTACTTATAATGACCTAAATTGTATTAAATTATAAAAATATAATCTAATTATACTTCCAAACCATTCAAATGCATAATTTAACCGTATAAATTATTTTTATTAAAAAATTTATTTTCGATTAAAATGCAATATTTTTCAGTATTCCTCAAAATACGAAAGTTATGATAAAAGTACCAAAAATTCATCGAAAACAAATTTTTATGTCCCTATTATGAAGAAAAATTTTATTTCAATAAATTTAATATATAAAAGTGTCAAATATTGGTTTAAAAAATGGCTTTCTATTAAAAGGTGTTAAAATTTCATTTTTTGAAAAATACTTCTTTTATTTGAAAAAATGAATTTGTTCTTATATTATGTCTAAGAAACACATAATATGGATTCTAAAATTATATGGAGTATATAAAATTCAAAATTCAATTAATAGTATTCATAACTGCTTTTTGAACGGCTAGTTTGGTAAGTCATGGTGTGCTCTAACTCGGTGTTGCGTGTAGCGCAAGCTATTGAATTACATTAATGAAAATAACTTACTATGAAATCTTGGGGTGTTACATTCTTCCCAATTTGGAAATTTTATCCTCACAATTTGAAAATTGGTCTTGGGAACTTCATTGAATGTCCCAAATCATAAAAAGAGTCAACAAAACTGTCACTTTAAATGAAAGAAAGAGAAGTAAAAAGGTTACCCGAGATAACCCATACTATGATTCCATGTAGGAAAACATGGATATGGAAGATAAAATAAGTGTCAAGTTCTGATAGAGAGTGATAGAAAAAAATATAAGGAGAAAGTTAACAATAAGAAAACCACAAACTTGTGATGTGATAAACAGACATTAGTTTCCCAGTAGGAAAAGTAAACGAAAAACGTTTTTTTTGTTTTAAGTTCCATTTCATAAAGTTGAGGAATTTATTAATGAGAGTGACTAAGAACATAAAGAGATATACTTACTTTTTAAGTAGAGTTTCATAATTTAATAAATTTATACCACTAACTCATCTTTTTTCAAACGATGAGTATTCAAGATGACTTGGTCACACTTGAAGTGATAGAATCAACTTCCAGAGAATCACATGATCCAAAACGGATAAACTATATATTTAACTTGCATTTAGTGATTAACAAAAACAAAAAATGGTTAGTACAAGATCAAATGATCCCCCAAAAGGATAATTCTTTAGAGAAATAAATACTATTCTTAATTCCTAAAATTAAACCAACAATACCCAAAGTTCAATAAATACCATTCAATAAACAATTGCCCTTAAAATCCTTCAATATAATCCAAAATAATATTGAAACCCAAATCTTTGAAGAATTTTATTAAGTAGTTTTCCATGTTAAATTATATCTTTAAATAACATTGATTACTCTTAAAGTCACATACTTAAAAGTAATTAACCTAATCACATATTATATATGATAGGTTAATCATTTCCATAAATAATTAAAATCTCTATAAATACACATTAAAAACATAGATAAAAACCACCATTACTCTTCAAATGAAATCCCATAGTACTCTATTTTCCTTAGACATATATTGTTCCCAACAGAGTGAACGTCTTCCAAAATAACATTTATCACTTAATCACCAAATCATTTTCCTATATTAAGGATATCCATTTGATAAGACATAAAATCTCAAATCAACTTATTATTGATCAATAAAACCATTTAACTAAAAATAATTAGTCACGTTCACCAGGGACTTCATGTAGTCTAGTGGTATGCAATAAATACCAATCGCAATCTAGTTGTGGGTTTGATTCCTATAGCATTGTCCGACGTGACGGGTTGTCACATGGTCTATATGTTGTCCTTTTTCAAAAACTATATTTTATAACATTCTAAAAATGAGATAAATTCCTCAAAAAACAGTAACATAATTTCATAAAAATTTTATCTCATACCTTTCATTTTCAACCCAAAATTTAATTACTTTTAATTGCCTCAAATTTAAGGATCATATAAACCCAAATGGTTATTTATAACTATATCAACAACAGAAAAGATAATTCTTTCTAAAATAGAATTTTCACATTACAAACTGTAGGGTTACACATACAAGAGAAAAGTCTTCCAAAGTAATCCCATCAATAAAGAACACTATTAATTTTAAACATTTTTCCATCCATTTATTTCCACATAGGTTCTCCCTTGACCAAGAGGTTATCCTATAGAATAGGGAATTCACTCGGGTAATGCCCAGGTCCCCTATATTTGTGACAAATTACTATAAATGGATTCATTGGATCATTTTTATTTTCTTCCATAGTACTCTTTACTTTTCCTTAGAAACTCTTTAATTTATGTCCTTATTTCCCACAAAAAAGCATTTATTTGTTCCATTGAGACACTTTCCTAGGCATATCTTTCAACATTTCCTGCATGATGGAAATTGAGCTTTATTTTCTCCATGGTCTCCACTGCTGGAGCTCTTATCATTCACCTCATTTCTCTTCTTTGTTGAGTCCGGCAGTTGGTAAATATATATGTTGTTGATCATATTTTTGGAAAAATGATTTGGCATGAACAAAATATCTTTTACACCTATCAAAATTCCATTTCTTTGATCATTTCCACCATCGTGCCCACCTTTTATATCATGTTCAATGTTACTCTGACTTCCTTGGAATCCAGCCATTGATTAACACAATAAATGATAGGGTGAGTCATAAAATCATTTATAGAATATCATAACACCTTATTTTCAATATCAAACACCTTAGGATTAACCAAGGTTATTTATTCTCATCTTATTTAAAAATCCTTCAAACCAGTTTGTAAAGAAAATGTGAATTATCCTAAGTATATCCCCTGGGAGTGTGGTAACCAAGAGTGCTACAGGGCTCATTGTCGTGTACCAGGATACCCTAAGTCAAGACTAAAACTCCTTGTTGGAGTTTTCACTCCTAGGTACATATGTTCTAGAGCCGCCTCTACCTGCTCGTATCAAAACAAGGATGTATTGCTTGGAAAACCAACATAATATTTGCATTTCCAAAATTGTTATATGTTCTTATATACTAATCCCCAATGCCTATTTTAGGGGAGTGTTTGATAATCAGAGTTTTTTTCTAAATATATCTTCCAAGGTTTGTGCTAAACTTCCTCTAATACCAACTGTAATGCCCCAACCCCAGTTACCTAGAATCGGTGCATTATTACATAACATTTTCATGATACAAGGAATCATGTCCCAAAAGACTGATTAGTTTAGTAGCCTTCAAAGTACTAGATACATACATTAGTTTTACATTACATCATGAAATAAAAAAACAACATTGTGTCCCATTTGAACACTCTTAAATGCTTTAGCCTATTTATGTAGGTTAATAGTAATATACTTCTTTGCATCCTTGAAAAAATAAAACATAAGAAAGGGGTGAGATCAGATGATCAGTAAGGATAAAAATATAGCGGAAACTGTCATAAATAATAATAAATATTTAAGGCAATGTATAAGACTAGAACACAAGACTTTTAAACTTAAACTTTAGTAAAATATGGTAAAGATAAATCCAATAATGCCATTTAATTATTCACATGGATATTATACTAGTTGAATAATCACATGTAATATCAATAACCAATTTCATAGTGATGGAATGCATAATTCCAGACTTCATACCCACATAGTCAAGGCCTTGTTCCAAGAATAAAATTAATATTTTGTGAAGGCCTTGTGCCAAGACACTAGTTTGTCTCATGATACCTACTGATGCAACAAGGAGCTATAGCGGGCTCCAAATGTCACTGACAAAGTTTAATTTATTCCTCAAATGAAAATGTTTAAAAATAACATAAAAATTCTTATTAAAACTAGCATACAAAATGTCGATACTTTATCCATAAACCTTTAATGGTATAAAACTAACACATCCACATTGAAACATATCAAAATGAATTCAATAAAGTATGGAATATTTTTATTATAATAAATCAACCTTTTTCAAGAATAATATCCCATAAATGATTTTTACATAGTTGAAAATGATTAGTAAAAATATTTGAGAGAAATATCCCTTTTTCATGAAAACATTTAAAAGTATCACTATTTACCAAGAAGTTGTTTAAAATAGATTGTTGAATAAAAGTGTCCCATACCAATTTAAAACTTTTAAAATGAATTTTAATTTTAAAAAATTAATGTCCATATATATAAATAAAAACTTAAAATCATTTTCAAAACATGGACATTAATGAGAAAGATTTAGAAGAATAAAATTTTAAAACATTTAAAATGATATTTTAGTTAGAGTTACTAACCAAATGAGAGATGCTTGAATACAAATATTTGAGGTAATAAAAACATTACAACATCATGAGAATAAATTTTTTCATGATATACTATGTCAAAGTATAGTATATACACTAAATAAGAGTGAATTGGCATATAACAACGAAAAAGTCTCAATGGAATGTAAGTTGAGATGAATTCCTTTATAAAGACAGTATCCTTAGGTTAAAGAAAAATCAATGACATAATTATGTGTGAAAAATATAAATACACTCAATATGATTGGATATTCATTGTAAATCAATCAGAGGACATTCACCCATATTCTTGTAAAAACAACACCAATGACTTGGATGTTTATCTCAATGAATAGAAATTGATTAAAAATTACTCTTATCAAGTTTATATCGATGAATTGAGAATTTATAAATGGAGTGATTATGTGTATCAAAAGTATATCTACACAAAGGGGTGGTGTAAATTACTACATGAGTAAATAAATAGGGATTTCACACAAAATCTTGGAGTAAAGTAATCAATGATGTTTGCATAAAACTGAATGAGGGGAAATTGAAATTTAAAACCCCCTTACCGATTTGGTAACTTATGAAACATACACCACATGAAAGAAAGATCATCCAATGTTTATTTAAATACCCATAAATTAATTTATATTACGCAAACAACACAATCATTGACACTACATACACCACAAAAAAGGTAATAGTGGAAAATATAACATGAATCTCACAAGAATAAAAGTGAAATGAAAACCCCTTACCTAGCACTTTTCCTTAGTATAGGGATGGTTAACTTCTTGTATAATGGTGAAATAATTTCTATTAAATTATAAAATAACTAAATACATAAATATGTATCATATATGATCTTATAATATTGCTTTGTTAATGATATTTCAGTAGTATCAATGTTTTGGTTATTAACTGATTCATTTTCCTTTATATGTTTTGTTACTTATATCATGTTTGTTATGTATAGGAAGCATTTGATTCATATCCATAATGATATTAAGTTCTTAAAAATTATTTTTATTCATAAAATGAAATTTATTCTTGAATGATTACGATGGGGAATGAATCTCATCGCGTTCGTGGAGATGGTAAGCCGTACGTACGCACGAGCGACAATATCATTATATTGATTGTGAAATCGTATGTAATTGGATGTTATATCATATATACAGAATCATTCACATTTTATATTTATTATTTACATCAGTTATACTCATTATTATACCCATAAAAATAATGAAGTGTTTGAATAACAAACTACACCATGACGTGGAGACGGTAATCCGTACGTACTCTGGTATGGTGACTTTGTAATTTATAGGATGGATAGAATAATGAATATGGTTGTAACATATTTATAATAACATCAAAGTATGTATAAGGTACTATATTTATAATTTTGGTGTGGAAACAACAAAAAAAAGATGAAGTTGAAGAAGAAAAGAACTTGAAAGAGGGTGGTGAAATTATTACCACTTCTTCGGGTGTTTCCTTTTGAGTTGATCAAAAGGGATCCATAGGTTGTATTTATGATCAAATTAAGGACACTAGGTTAACTTAAGGGAAGTTGGGAAGATATGTGGGTAGGGTTCGGCCATGCCAAATGGTTTTGGAGGTGTGATATTATGATAAGGGGATGTACCCTTTTATAAGAGAGGTGAGGGTCACTTTAGGAAAAGATTGAAATATTATTTTATAATAAAATAATTTTCCATTTATAATGGCTCCAAAATGATTTATTTCGGAGTTAAGTTGGGGATGAGTCGAAAAACTCTGAAAAAATAGTTTTTAAACAAGTTTAGGTTACCATTTTAACCTTATCTTTTAGATTTAACTCACAGTTATATAGTTTAACTTTTACAGTGTCTTCTTGTATTCTTACACTATATGTTTACTAAACTTACTCTAAACTTCCTAGAGAACCTAAAGTGGTTCATTAATGAAATATATAATATTATTTAATCCCTTTGAACAGTACTTATATTTTTAAGAATATTATATCAACCAATAATATAGTATTTTAAAAAAAAATTAATTTATGTCAATTTTGACACTTTTTGGTATTTTGTTTTTGTGAAAGTCATAACAACCTTATCACTTCGAAACAAATTTTTCTAATAAACCATAACATGTCATATTAACCTATCAAATTCTTGGGTGGCATAAAAAATGTTAAATTATATTTATTTTAATATTTATAATATAAATTATTTTAATATTTCATTAAGAAGGTAATTACTGCATCATCATTGTGTCATAAATAAATTTAATTATTTAATCTCTAAAAATTATAAATAAAATAAAATTATATAGAAAATATTTTTATTTTTATAATGAACATTTATAGTCTAATTTATCTTATGTACAACCCTATATTAAAAATGGTTTCGTTAATAAACTTTGAATTTAACACATTTAACTCTTCTTTAAATAAAATAATAATAAATGTCCTACTCTAATAAAAGTGGACCTTAAGGATAATATTTTATTCCTAAAGTTTTTTTTGTCTAATTACATTAATTCAATAGAATTAGGACATTTTTTAGGGTAATTATAATATCTTTTTTACCTTTAATTACCATATTTACTTTTAACTGTGGTAAATAAAAGTCAAAAGTTACTATTCACAAAAAAAATTATTTTCATATTATTGAACCAAATTTTACTTAATGATTTTAAACCTGTCTATAGGTTTTTTAAAATTCAATTCATAGATGCGGTAAAATTAAGTTTTATGCAAATTTGCAAATGCTCATAGAAGTCGGGTAAAAACGGTAAAAAGTTCAACAAAATTTTCTACATCTAATTTTCTTATAAAATGACTCCAATGAATTACATTTAACTTATATAGGTATTATATATCTTTTTTGAATTAAAAAAATTTTAAATAAAATAAATAATTATTTAAATAAAAAGTTGGTTTTAAACTATAACGCAATGTTTTTCACTATTCAAAAAAATTGAATGTTTTCAGAAAATTATCAAAAATTTAGCCTAAGATAATTTTGATATTATGAATTCAAAAATTAATTCTATTTTATGAAATTAAAAAAATTGAAGTTTCATTAATTAATTTAAAATTAATTCATGTTGTCAAAACCGAAAAGTAGGTTTTTAAAAAGTAAAAACTATCAAAATATTAACATGTGTTTATGTCAAATTTAAATGTGAAATTACTTATATTGACCTAAATTGTATTAAATGAAAAAAATATAATCTAATTATACTTAAAAAAAATTCAAATGCATAATTTAAACCTATAAATTATTTTGATTAAAAAAGTTGTTTTTAATTAAAATTTAGTATTTTTCAGTATTCATCATAATATGAAAGATATCAGAAAAGTACCAAAAATTTATCCAAAATAAATTTTTATATATTTATTATAAATAGGAATTTAATTTCATTAAATTGAATATATAAAAGTGTCAAATATAGGTTTTAAAAATGTTATTCCAATAAAAGGTGGTAAAATTGCATTTTTTTTAAAATACTTCTTTTATTTGAAAAAAATGAATTTGTTCTTATATTATGTTTAAGAAACACAAAATATGGATTCTAAAATTATATGGAGTATATAAAATTCAAAATTCTATTAATACTATTCATAACCACTTTTTGAACAGCTAGTCTGGTAAGTCATGGTACGCTTAAACCCGGTGTTGCGTGTATTGCAGGCTGTTGAATTACTTTAAAGAAAATAACTTATTATAAAATCATGGGGTGTTACAACATACCAAAAAGATGGAAATAAATGAAATAAATAGAAGAAAAAATATTAAACAGAGAAATAACTATTGATGATGCAATAAGATCTGTACCTCAAACTATGGAAGTTCCTACATCCGATTCCACTGGCGCATGATCCACAACATGAAGATGCTTCATATCTTCCTAAACCTAAGAATGACCACTTCTCTATAGTTCTACCTTGAACTGACTCTGACTAGAAGTGGATCCAACCTTTCCCCGACAACAGCTAAACCAAGAAATCACTATAATATATGGTTCTGACTAGGATGGCATCCCTCTAGAGGATATAGATCCTGCACCACCCTGATATGGGTGCACCACATTGAAAAACTGCTACAACTGACCTATAGTTCTACATCGATGGAAAGGTAAGGGTGGAGTTGCACACATCGAACGAATATGCCCGCCTTCCTACAATGATTTAATATAACTAATCCAGCACCAGAAGATATAGAAAAAAATGTTTGGGAAAGATGGCATGATATACCACCTCCCCTCTTTTCCCACTCGTCACACTTCCTCTTCTTTTTAGATGAATTTCTACTACTTTAGACTATAATTGGAACTACCTCAGAAAACCTGAACATGCAAGGGCGGTCAACCTCCACCATTAGAGAATGGTAAAACACATCATCATACATATTTATCTTGATCTTGAAGACCGAGGATCAGATAGCTGGGAGTAACCTTGTATCAAATCATTGAGCCTTCAACCGCTCATTGTAGACTACATTTAGCAGGAACTGATCCAATTATATAAAGTGATTGACATACTCCATCCCAGTCTGATCCCCCTAGTAGTGATCCAAAAACTCATGGGTCTCGGCAAGGGCCAAGGTATCAGGGAAATATTACCCATTAAACAAGACCTTGAAGTAATTCCAACTCATCTTCTCATTCTTCATATCCTGAACTACTATGTCCCACCACCTTAGAGTGGTTCTTTTTAATAGGAATGAAGCACTCTTGACCCTAACTACCTCAGAAGTTTCTAGAAACCCAAAAATCCTCTTGATATTCTTGATCAACTCCTCTGCCTCTTGGGAATCAGTGATTCTCTAAAAGGTAAGAAACTTTTTTCTTAAGGAACTATTATTCTTTCTCTTTTCTAGGACTTGGTTCAGCTTCCCCAACATGGGTAATAACATATCTCAATCCTTAACCCATTTATTGGACAACCTGAACCATAGCTTCCAATAGTCTATGATCAAATGATTAGGGAGAACTCTCTTTGGCCTCTTATCATGGTCGCACATTAAGTATGTGGGGAGGCATGATTCTAAAACAACCAATAAACACAAACCCACCATCAATAGAACCATAAAAATAACATTTTTAAAATTTTTAGCAATAAAAAAAATTTCAAACACTTCCATAGATAAAAAAAAAACAAATAAAACTCAACAAAAAACTAAGTCACGTCACCCTTACTTGGTGTCCGTGCATAGTCTCTAGCCTATACGTCTCACCTTGAGGGGAAGTCAAACTAATTCCCAACATACCATGGTGACTAAAGGACCATTACTAGGTTTTTTTGTATAGATACCCCACCCATAAAAAAAACATTAAAACCCAACAATCCGAGCTCTGGTTTATCTAGACATTCCCAAATATCATCACCCATGAAATGGAGAAACCCCTTTTGATACCATTTCTTCAAAAACCAGCCAGGAATTCCATCCAACTGAACACCAAAAACGGACTATTACATGTCCCAAATGGTGTTCCCGATCCCCACGGGTTGGAAACTAGTTCCTGAGTATCAAAAATCCACTTTTGGGAATGATTTCGCCAATGTTAAAAAACCATGAACAATTATCAATATAAGACATAATAACGTAAGCAATAACCATAACCAAAAGAGAAACAACAACTTCAAGTTAAACATTTTTCAACTTGAACCAAAAAATTAAATACCAAAAATGGGGAGGTGAACAACCTACAAAAATAAACCTCCATGCATCAAATGAAAATACCCCTTAAGCCACCTCCACAGACACCTAGTAAAATAGGAACACTAACAACCTGATCCACTATCACCACCACATAACATCTTTACCTTACCTAGGCCAATCATAAAAAAGTCTACATACTCCCAAGGATGTTTTTTTGGGTATGATCCAATTCCCAAAAGGATGCCACCCAAAATATTTTCCATGCCATAACATTATAAGACAAATTTCATACATGTTTTTGATAAAAGTTTTGGAAATATTTTTAGTAAAACATCACTTAGAAAACACTTTTAAGAAAAACATACTTTGAAATTAAAAATAAAGTAAGGTCCATCGTATGTCGACAGTAAGAACCACGTCAGAAGAACAACATGGGAAATCCCTAAAGTCTCTAGCACTGGTGTGACCCATGGAACCTCATACCTCGGTGAAACTTGGTATAGAAACTATAAACCACAACGTTCTCATGCATAATCCACTATAAGAGAACACATATTATTGTCTATTGGTCTCCAATCATTACCATAGTTAATTATTATTGTAGATTAAATCATGATAGATTAAAATGGCTCTTAACCTCGCTGATCCAAATAGCGTAATAGTCTTAGCCAGCCCAACTAGATACCTAGGATTCCCTTTGTGCTCAATTTTCCATTTTCCATTTCACATAGATCACTATTTCCACAAACAAACACTAAGACATATGAATAAACATGAAAAATAATACTTTTTCCTAGGAAAAACCTATTTCAAATCCATTCACACACCAAATATATTTTAAAACATACTTCACACCATTTACATAATTTATAGGACACATTTGGGAAACAAAACAACAGAAAACTATTGAAGAATAAGAAATTTCATTTAGAAAACAATCATTCAACCCATAAATACCTCAAAGACTTTATAAAAAACACTTCTCACCACAAACATAATCCATAGATCATAATTAATATGATATATAAGCTTACCAAAATCATCTAATAATGCTAAATCATGGATCCAACTCCCTCAATCATGGAAACTTCTGAAATCTAGTGGGAAACCACAACCGAACTGCAAGAGGACACTATAAAAGAAAGAAAAAAACATAAAAACAAATATTAATCCTAGAAAACCATTGTTAAAACCATTTCAGGGAACTAACCCACTCTAATGAGAAGAACCCAAAAAAGTGGAAGAAAGAACCAATAAGAAGGAAGAAATCTAGAGAAGAAAGGCTCACATGATGATTATTTGAATATCCCACACAAAATCCAACTATGGAATGATGTTTAAAGGATAAAAGAGGGAGAGAAAGAGGGAGATGTGTTTAGGGATTCAAATATAAATAGGGGATAGGAAGGGGAATTTGGGGTTAAATTAAATGAGGAAAAATGGTAAATTCCACATTTTCAATTACTTGGACAAGCCACATAGTTTTCCAAACCATGCGAAAACCATGTCGTCTACTCTGTCAAAGAGGAAAATGGACATATGGTTTTCCTAGGGAGGGAACATGCCTATGTGACATAGATAGTGCCACTATCCAGGGTGCACAGTTCCATCTATGCAAGATCCTTGTTTCCCCTAACAGTGCACTAACCGCGAGCCACCTACTGTCGGGTCCCAAAACACTATTTTTTAGAAAACAAAATCTCGATAAATATAAGGGACCAAGATGAAATGAAAAATAAACCAATGAGTACCTAAAAATAAAATCACGGACATGACACCATGTCTATGGTGGTGATTTTGGGGTACTATAGTTTATACCATCGTATGAAAACTTAAGCCCCAAGGGACAACTTCCTCTTACGGCTTAAGAAATTTTAGTGGATATATTTGATGGTATTGTATTAG
This sequence comes from Viscum album, assembly GCA_963277665.1. Classification (NCBI taxonomy): domain Eukaryota; kingdom Viridiplantae; phylum Streptophyta; class Magnoliopsida; order Santalales; family Viscaceae; genus Viscum; species Viscum album. The sequence goes on from OY728164.1 coordinate 1,955,463,753, forward strand.
TTTTGTATTTTTATTAGGTTAATGTGTACAGAGAATTTGTAGCCTTCATGGTGTGAGTTATCATCAATACTTATGGATATATATTTCTTACTTCTGATTTATTTTTATTAATCCTATTTTATATTAAATAATAGCTAAAATGATCTTATTATAGTGGGCTGTGTGGGATGAACTGTGTATTTACTTATTATATGTATAATTAACCCTATATATACACCCTAGTGCATATATAGATTCTTTTTATCATGATACATGTAAGGGAAAGTCCTTAACAATAATAATAGTGAAACATGATGTTTTGGTGTTGTCATTTTAGAGTTGGTGTATTGATATGTCATACAATAGAGTTGTGCATAGTTCCACATTGGTGACTTGGTTTCCCATATATTTTAGGTCCATGTTTATGTATACTTATTGGTTCATTTCTTACTATTGTTACTTTGATTATTCTTTTTGGCCATTTTTTGATTGTATTATTATTGGATTTTATATCATGCATCAGGTTCATTGGACCCTATTGAGTTTTTAATGGTATGTTTATTTTTTATAAAAAAATACATCAATAATTAAGTATACCCAGGGAATGTATTACTAACCATTGGTTTCTAAGAGATGTAAACTATGGTCAGTGGAAATGTTGTCTTTACTAGGCCAATATGTCAGGGCTACGTGTTATAAGTGGTATATGTTTCACGCAATCCATCAGTCTATAATTTTCAACATGGTGATATAATGAATCAATCCATGAAATGTTTTCATTAAATGATTTAGATAACCTCTTTATACTTATTTTCATATTTATATAGCGGTTTGGGAATAAAATTGTTTTTATACACTTCATCACCTCATTCTTTGGGGTTTAGCCAATAAGGGTCCAATATCTTACGTTAGAAAAAGACATCACACTATTTATTCATTATAAAAGTGATATTTTATAATCATTGTTATTATGTTTTTGTATATGGTAAAATATTTTGGGTTAATGTAATTATCTGTGAATATTTAATGATTCTTGTTTGATTATATGATGAAGCCACCAGTTATGAGACTTATAAACAACTAAGATAATCCTTATGAGAATATAGATCCATATAAAGAACCATAAGTGAAAAACAATTGGTTAGAATATTTTTGAAACTATTTTAGGCTTTTTAAAAAGGAAATATAAAATTAGAAACCACATCATATAGATTGAGAAATCAAATTATAAAGGGATAACACATCAATTATTTGGGGAAAGTTTGGATGTGAGATGGTTAAAGAATGACTGGGGATGAATAATATAATTTTGACATCTTGAAAAACCTATATGAAATCATAGAAAATATTACTTGGTATATACTGAAGGATATTTCATGAAAATGGTGGGAAGAAGATATTAAAGATGAAATTGACCAATGTCTCCCATAAGAGAAATTTGATGACATTTTAAATAAATAATTATATCCACATTCCCATCGAGTGTCGTGAACAATTTATTTCATCCAATTGAATAATGTAATCCTCTTGTTTATGTAATATGAAAGATGATTCACATAACTTTTTTTATTTAACACTAGAAGTGGAAGTTATTGAATCAATTAATGCATAGATATTTAAAGTGGGCCTTCTCTTAGATATTCATTATTGAGTAGTGGTGTACTATATATAGGATAGTAAAATCATGGTGAAAAATGATACAGTGGTAGAAAACGAAATATATGGGAACATTAATGGAAAAAATACCCTTTTTATCCCTGAAATAGCTTGTAGCTCTTGTTTATTTAACAAGGAAAAATGAAAATTTTATACTAGGGTAGTTTAGTACCAGAGATTAATTCCACTAGGTCATTTTCATTTCCTCTGTATCGTAGTACCCAATCAAGTTTCTTGAAAAGTGGTTCACAAGAAAAAATTAATATGAAATACATGACACCACTATAATATTTTCATAACTATGGTTAGAAGGGAAAATCAAGAACTACTTCAAAAATACCACAAATTTAACTAGTTGTTATAGTTCTATAATGTCAAAAGCTTGTAATTCTCAACCAGAATTCCCTGGTTAGATAATTTCACACCCTTAGAATCAAGGTAGTTCTGGTTATTATAGAAACACCCTGAAAAATTAGTATATACCACCTTAGAAGTGGAGTGTGATTACGTTAGAGGGAGTGTATTGATAAATTTATGGAGATAAGTAGGTATTTAAAAATGAATTTGTAGGTCCCTCAATAATATGATGTATCATTCTCCTTTTATGAACATTAATTTTTTTTGAAATCAGTGCTCCCAATTATTTTATTGTTTCTCATGTGAAAAATAAATTGGGATTTCATATGGAAATGATGCCTTACATTATGATCATAAATATTCATCTCAAGAATTAGGAGTGTAATGGATTTAAATGTTTATCATACATCATCACCATTGAATTAGTCTAGTCATTAGGGGAGTTTACTATCCTGAAAATAGAAATATTCAAGAACATATAGGGAATGGATTTTCTAGAATAAGTAAATGATCAAATTAACTTATATTCTTGAAAAGTGACTTTTACGTCTCCTAAAGGTGTTACCCAGTTATGAAAGGGAGAATGGTATTTGAATATGAGAATAATAGGGCCTTTAGTTACATTTTTTTGAACTATATCAAGTGTATTGAAATTAATCACCATTGAGTGAATCGATAAAACTATAAATATATATTTTCCGGGCATAGAAGATCAAAACCCTAACATATTTCTAGAAAAAATCATTGGATTTCCCTATAAAATGGAAACACAACTTCTTATCAACCTACTCCCATGAGTGAATATTATTTTTCTTCCATCATTTAGAATGGTGAATAGAGTTGCGAGTGTTGAAATCTCAATTTGGGGAATTGGAAGTAATTTGTTTTAAATGATCTTGTACATCACCCATGGATAATCCAATTTGATTGTATTATATATAAGATGAAATAATAATTTTATTTTATTATTATAACCCTAATTAGGTTATGATAAGATATATATCATCTTAATATAATATATGATCTCCTTGATCTGTTGAAGGGATCCAAATGGTTCCCCAACATTGATCTTCGACTGGGTTTCAAAAAAATCCAATCCCTGAAAAAAGATATCACCATGATATGATTTAGATATCATTATGAACATTATCAATACATGGTCATGTCCATTGGTTTCACTAATTCACTTGTTGACTTTATGGAATTAATGAATCATATGTATCATATCTATAAGTATTCTTTCATTGTAGTATTTTTTGGTGGAATCATAATGTATTATCATGTTAAATATAATAAAAAAGGTACTTAGAGATTGTATTGGGTACATTATGAGATCTATATCTTTACAGAAATTATCAAATTATGTCTTCTAGATACTTGAAGCTTGATTACTTGGAAATTTTATTTCAAAGAAATGAATATTATTTGATCCAAATATAACTGAGTATATATTCTATGGTTACAACCTAGAAATGTTCTCAATATATAAAACATCCTAGGATTATTAGGATATTATCAAAGACATATCAATAATTTATCTTTCCTTTATTATACCATTACTACATTAAAAATCAAGGGTACTCTATTTTGTAAGAATGACGATTTAAAAAATATTTTTAGCAACCTAAGGATTAGTTTACTTAAACTTATCTCTATATCTTGTATAATAACCTTGAATAAAACATTATATAATCTATTTTCTTTAAACTAGAATTTACATTATTTAATTTTCAAATATCCTTTAGGTTTAAATATTTTGATAATTAAGTCATAAAACTTATATAATTAACCCATATATTACAAATTATAGACTTCTACTCAGTATCCATTTTCCCACTATATGAATATTTTAAAACTAAATTTCATTTAATTTAATGAAAAAGAATTATGGATTTAATATTTAAATATTAATTTTTCTTACTAATGTTTAAACCTTGTGAAAAACATTTAAAAATGTTATATGAGCACAAAATCTCAATAAGGGATATAAAATTTATAAATCCATTAGTCTAATGAAAAAATGAAAACCCTAAAAATTATATACCTTTATCAAAATATTCATTTATTTTGTGAAAAAAATCATTTCCACATGAAAACATAGTTTTTTATCAATTAAAACCTTTAAAACTCATAACATGAAAATAGAAAACCATATTAGAAGAAAATAGAATAATATTCATAACCCATGTATGAAATAACTAGATCTGAGTTAAATCTATCAGGGAGACCTCCATGGTTAACTACCATAATTTTTTCCTTTGATTATAAGGAACATAAACCAATGAATTAGTGATAAATATTAGGCTCCCATATAATATAATCCATATAGGGAACACATGTCATATAATCTATATCAAGATCACCCCTAGTATAATTTATATCTAAATCAATACTCATATAAGCTATATTGGGATCAACCACCATCATATATAATGATAGAGAACCATATTATGTATAATTTTTTTTATAATTTCACATTTTCATCATTAAAGTCTTCAAAATTCTTTTGAACCAATATAAAAAAGACTTATGAATATTGAAATACCCTTTGATTTAAAAACCCAATTTTCAAATTCTGCAGGGACATGGGTTGGCATACCAACCCATGTTTCACTTTTTTTAAAAAAAACCCAATTCTCAAAAATAAAAAACCAAAATAAAGGAAAAAATGGTTTCCCTTTGAAGAAAATACGGATTCTTATAAAGAAAGAAACAAATAAAATTAATTTTGTGGAAATAGATAAATCTATTGGCACTGTATAGATTAAAATAGAACATTCATTTTTTTACTTTTGTAAAGGAAGTGAAAACATTACATATAAAATAAATAAAAAGATTACATTTGAAATAATTTATAAGAAATTCAAAAGTGATAATAAATTTACTCGATAATTCATTTGAATCAAAATAAAAAAATCCAAAATAAAATTTTACAATTGTTTCACATGGAAAAAAATTATTTTGAAAATAAATCATTATAACATTTAAAATGACATTTTATGTTATAGAGTCCCTTACTTAGAGTTTGAATTTTTAAGTACGTTCCTTATAATCCTAAATAAAAAATTATGTTAATTATTAAATTACATAGGAAACTTTTTAAAATTTTATTTTATTTATTTTATTTATTACCATGTTATAATCAATTATATAATAAATTAAGTTCAAGTTTAATGTTTTGATGATATTCAACTCATATATCCAAAATGAATTTAGTAAGTTGACAATAATCAAAGATGTTAATATAATATGTTCTCCATATTAATAATCATGAAATAATTATCATTTTTATACATCAATTATACATTAAAATATGATGAAATATTTTTATAAAACATTAATAATGTTACAATCACTGAGAGTGTAGGTCATACGTATGCATGAGTAATTCATCCATTTTTCAATGATAATGATGAAAAGAAGGTAAGTATTATTTTATATTTATATAATGATGATTATATAATAAAAATAATTTTATATATTTAAATAAATGTACATATATCTTCCATCTTATTCGGTGATAAAGAAAGAATCACATGGGTTCGTGGAGGTGGAAGTCCACATGTACGGAAGAATAAAATTATATTTTTTCAACAGATGCAACAAAAGGAAATTAGAAGAAATTTCATCTTTCTAAAATATTATTTATGTCATGAGTATCATGTATATTTATAAAATCCATCATAGTAAAGATCCATGAGAGGAGATGATGGAAATAAAATACAACACTTCATGGAGGTGGTAATCAACACATACGAACTAACAATATTTTTATTTCTCATAGGTTAGGAAAATAAATGAAAAAGGGTTCTACAAAAATGATAATAAAAATTAAATATATTAAATATAATAATGTTATTACATTATCATTTTTAAATACTATTTGATTTTTTTGGAAGAAGAAATGAACTTGAAATATATCAATTAGGACTAATACATTATCCTCAAACAACATATTTTGGAAACACCATAATACTCTTAGGTTTGGTATTATAGTGAGATTAGGTCTTTTGGTATATGAGGAGTGAAGTTATAGAGAGAAATGAGAAGAATATTTTTTAACTAGAGTTCTCAAAAGGCACAAGCAAGAGTAGAGAGGAGGTGCCCATGTATAAGTGAGGGGAGGAGAACTATTGAAATTACATAATATGTCAAAATAATATAAATCAATTTTCATAAGAAAATAAATATTAATTGAATTAATTCAATTATATATTGATTATTAGTTGAAATCATATCATTCCCTAATATTTTGACAAGTATAGGTTTGTTTTTTCACCCATATGTATTTATTTTTAACCCTAGTTATTCCTTTTGAAGATTACCATGATATCTAAGGTTTGTACACTATAGGGGGGGGGGAATTATACAATAAAAAGAGTAGTGGATAATAAATGAACTATGGTTGATATTATAATACATATCTTATTTAATTGACAAATTCTAATATTTTTATGGATTTAAAATCATTTAAAGAAATATTATCTTTTATAAAATATCATTAATGTATTTTTTGGAAAAATTAATTTAATTTGAATTAAATTTTATTTCTATAGTTATTTAATTAAAATATAAAGATTTAAAACATCCCTAATTATCATATTTATCAATAATATTCAAGCAAGACTATAACCATACAAAAAATATTACATATAGTGTTTTTAAAATCATCTACAAGATTTTTCTATTCCTTGCATAAAGACTCTGTAAGCGTTGCATTATCAATGAAGGTAATTATATCATTTATAATAATTAAAAGTAATTTAAGATGATAAATAAAATCATTTATATTTAAAATAACCATTTATAAAAAAATATAAACTATTTTTACCAAAATTAAAAAATGGAGATATTAAAATAAATAGAATGACATTTTGTTTTTATTCACTATATAAAATTATAATATGGTCATTATAAAAGTAAAGTGGTAGGAAATTTCAAAATGTTCTAACCATTTATGGTCATGGTCGAACAATACTTATAAAATAAAATAAATACAAGTTTTAGGGATATTTTAGGCCTTATCACATTATTTTTAATCTTAATTACCCGATTTACCCATACTATGGTGATCAATATTTTAGATTATTAATATTAAAATTGATCAAAAATAAAAGGGGAATATTTAAAAAATATAGACATAAAAATTAAAAATATTCAACCTCTTATTTTAGTACCAATTTTTATAAGGGTAAAATATTTATTTAAAATTAAAATTCAAAACACAATGGAAAGTAGTTTTTAGAAAAATGGGTTTGAGCCCAAAAGTTTTCTTTTACAAAAACAAGGTATAATGATGATTCATATGAAAATAATTAGATAAATTTTATTTAAAGGGGACTTATATTAATTCATGATAAAATAATAATTTTAAATTAATTTATTTAATGAATGTAAATAATAGTTTTACATAAAATTGGTATATTTTCCAATTCAATAAAAAATCATCCTTCTCAGTATATTTAAAATATATTACCTATAAGATAATTATTATATACTAAATTTTAAAAAAGGTCATATTTTTTTAAATTAAAATTATAAAATTTATAAAGTATTCTTTAAATAAAAACATTATAATATAAGAAAAAGATTTGAATAATATTAAATCCTTTTCCTTTTTTTGATTGAAAAAATTACTTAACATTCTTATAATTAATATAGCTATATAAAATCTAATTAATAATATTTTTATATGGTATGAAATTGAATAATGACTTTACATGGGTTGTTACATTTTTCATCACATATAGAAATTTCATCGTTATAGTTTTATTCATTATATAAAGATGTGGGGATAATTTTCATTTATAGCATTTTTAATTCCCAATTTCTCCTTCAACTGTTTGGTTTTTCCCAAAAAAATATAACTTGATGAATTAATTTATTCCATAACACTTTCTCACTAAAGTCAGGAATATAAAATGGAAGTTCCTAAAAATAATGGTTTTCTTCCCACTAAAATAATTCATGTCTCAAAACATGATTTGTGATGAACACATATTTTTATTACAAAAAAACATGAAATAAGTCATATAACTAAGATAAACATAGAGACAAGGCCACTCAGTAGGAAACTAATATATTTTTATCTATGATTTCATCCGGTCTAATGATCATCATATGTATCATCCATTTATTCCTTAATTTATAACACTATAACTTTTAGATATTTTAAGAAAAACATGGTCAACTACCGCCAAAGAAAGATATTTTTACCGGTTATCGACTTCACTTTTTTACTATATCTGAGTCATCCTAATATATTATTGAATCATCTTCACTTTAATAACCATTTTATTTAACATCCATAGTCCCTACAACTTTCTTTTTCATACTTCATCCAAATAAGCTAGTGTCCGACATCCTTTTCCATATGAAACCTCAAAAGGTGGAATAATTATGATGGAATGAAAACTATAATTATAATAAAACCCTAATAATTAATTATGTTGATACCAAGTTCCCTATTAATCTATTGAAAAATCAGAAATAATGTCTTCCATTGTTTGAATCATTCATATATACTATTTAGAAAATTTCAGATGAAAAACTATACAAAAATTTAATTTAGTAACGAATAACTTCTAAAGGCATTTCAAAATATTTTAAATGATCCATGGAACATAATCAGATACAATAGAGAGAGAAACTCTATATAACCTGATTATCTCTATTATATATAATCGATAAGGATGATCAAAATAGATAGTTCCCTAAATGCGTAATAAATATGTATATTTTGTTAGTTGATCAACAATAACCAAAAAATATGTTATTACATTGAGATGTATTTGTAAATCCCACCATTAAATTCATGGATATATTTTTCATTTTCCAATAATACATATGAAAATACAGAATCATCCTTTTTGGTAATTATCATTCAGATTTAACCAATTAAAAATTCAAAATTTTTTTATAAACTCTAAAATTTATATCCTTATTCCATCCCTTTAGTAATACTCTTAAAGGTATCTAAACCTTTTACTAATATCAAAATGAAAAAAAGGGAAAACTGTGAGCTTCCCTCAACAATTCATTTTTTAACTGGGAGATAACTAGAACAATATTTCTTCCAAATATCAAAAAAGCTTCATTTTCAATGTTTTATTCTGGTAACATACATTTCATTACCATTTATAACTTTTCTTATAAATCAAGTTCTTCATTTTGAGCATTGATAATTATTTATGAAATTTTCAAATACAATGATACCTAAAACAAAATAGTGGAAGTTATAGAAATCATAATTTCTATTCCATCATTCAACAAATATTTTACCAATGGATCGTATTCTCAACATATCATAGTTAATGATACATTATCTTGTGAAATAAAAGCATTATCTATATTGTTTGATTTTTCATAATGGTAATGAATCATGCAATAATAATCCCTAATTAATTCAAGCTATCTTATATGCACCATTTTCAATTTATTCTTTCAGAATACATACATCAATGTTTTATGATATGTATATATTTCACACTTTACCCAATATAAAGGAAGCCTCCAATATTTTTAAGAAAAAAAAATACCAGCAAATTGTAGATCACGTACGGGATATTTTAACCTATTATAATTCTATCAATGTGAAGAAAAAGAAATTATCTGATTATTATTTATCAGAATACAACCGTGTCTCTTCAAAGAAGAATAACTAAAGATGAAAAATTTACTATTTATAGAGGGTGTGGCCAAAGATGGAGAAAACACCAAACTTCTTTTTAGTTCCTAGAATTAATCACCACACAATTTAATAAAAATAAATTTAACTCCTCTTACAGTAAATATAGTATTTTTTATAGATTAATAAGAAAAGTTTTCAATAAAATGATGCTATTAACCCTATAATCCAAGGAAACTATGAATCTCCATGAAATTTTTATGTAATAGACCTTATTTAACATTAATTGTTTTAATTTAGTTGGGGTGGAACATGAGTGTTAAACCCTATAATCCTGGATCCAAAATACCATGGTTTGAATCCTAGAAATCTTCTTGGGAATATATAATGCATTCATGATGCAGTTAGGTGATGAAGCCTATAGGATGATGTAGGTGTGATGCTGCACTGGCCCCTCTGGCCATATTCTTAGGCCACTTTGTCTAGGGACTTTGGACTATATAATGGGTCTCCCTATACCCATATTGAATAGTTGTCTTTGATTTCATAATAAAAATTAGTTTCAATCCCAACCTAAAAACATATTTAGTTTTAGTAGGGCCAATAACTATTCTAAATTTTAAAAAAATATACTTGAAGAAAGATATCTGTTGAAACAAAAATTCACATTTACTAAATTTTACATATGTTATTTTTTTCTTTTATAGTTTACAAACAATACATATATTTTATTCAATACCCTCATGAATTTTAGAAAATAACAAATGATCATCAATAAAAACAAACGCAAACTTATCTAAATAGTAATGGAAATATCTATTTATAAAATTCATGAATATAGAAGGTGCATTAAGAAACCCAAAGGGCATGAATACAAATTTATAATGCATATAACATGTATGAAATGCAATCCTTAGAATAGTTTTCTCCACTACCATTAACTAATGATACTCTTACCTGAGATCAATATTTGAACAATAATGTGCTCATTGGAGCTGATCAAAAAATCATCAATATGAAACACAAGACACTTATTCTTAATAGTGATATTATTCAAGGCTATATAATCAATTAAAATTATTATTGAACCATTATTATTTTTAAAAATTTAAATTGGGTCAACCCATGTTGATGTACTTAGATCAATAAAACCTTTATCAAGCAATTCATACAACTAATTTAATGATTCCAAAATATATACATGATTCATTCTATAAGTTGATTTTGAAATTATATTAGCATCCTAAACCAAGTCAAAATTAAACTCAACCTTCCAATAAGAAATAAAACAACAATATCACTATGAAATATATCTATATATTCATTTTCTACTATCACATTATTAATATGAACAAATTTGGTCTTCTCAACAACATAATATTTTAACATTCACTACCACATCTAATCAATTCTAAACTTAATTATATATTATTAAAGGTATTATGTTATTTAATATAATATCATTATCTCTTTAATCAATATTATCATGATAAACGTAATGCCAATCTATACCAAGGATAACATTAAACTCTAATATGGTCAGTTTAAAAAGAAATTCGGTAAGAGTATCCCACTAACAACAATATGAACAATCCAATAAATCTATGTTTCTTTAATACGACCACATAGATTTTTCACCAAATGTTCTATTTTCTGTATATGAGGTGATATTAACATTTTAATTCAAAAATTTTCATAAATAAAGTAATATGAAGATCCATAGTCAAATAGCTCATCAACATAATTTGAATAATCAAGTGATGTACCTATCAACAAATCATCAGTTCATGAAAAATCAAGCATTGTACACATTTTTTCTTTCATTATTTACTATTTCCACCTTCTATAATTAACATTGGACACATTTTAGCATAATTACCTAACACATTTCAACTTAAAATTTTTACCATTAACTAGCTATCTTTTAACACATTATTAGAATTTTCCTGACACATTTCCTTACAGTCCCAATCTCTATGTCCAAATATAACACACCGATAACACTTTCCAAATAATTTTAAACATTCCTTGGAATGTTATTTATTTCACTTGGATCATGTAGAGGTAATATATCAAGATTTATATTTTAATTCTTATATATTTATTACTACATTAACTACTTATTACCAATTTCCTTTTTTAGGAATATAATTGTTAGAAAAACTCATCCCAAATTTCTCATCACAGTGATTAAATTTCACGTAAAGTTTAAATTATCATATGGACAGTTATCTTAAAAGGCTTGGTTTTAATCCTAAGTAAAATATATTAATTTTACTATTAATTTCCATAAAAAACATAGTATATACATAGCCAATTTGGAAAAAATTACTTCATACGTGTGTACTGAATATTCATATTTTTAATCAATTTAATGAATTGTTTTTCTATTATGAGTCAAACAAACATAAGTAGTTTTTATTAAAAATAATATTCTTAAATGTTTCCCATTACATAGAATCATGATCTTTATATATCTAATATTCTAAGAAAAATACCAGAATCAATATTCTTCATCATAAAAATGGTAAATGGAAAGGGTTACCTTTTGATGTTCCGAACATCCTAGAAATTAAAATATTATTTCTTGATCATTGATCCATCCTTCAGTTACCTCTATATATAAGGTTTCATAAAAACTCAAAGGGAGTTTTTTTCATAAAATGCTCACCTATTAATATATAATTCTATGGTAAAACCCCATTCCCCCAAACATGGGATCCATAACCTTTTATAACCTGCACTAACTAATCCATCATTATAATAAATTAATCATTTAGAACTATATCCATTATTTTATGTTTATTTGGATGGAAAGTTTCCACTTGAAACATTCCTATATTAGATTCCCTATTCCCTATGTGGAAAACCATTCTGAGGAGAAATAGATTAGATGAAAAAATATAGTAATATTCAAATTCTATATCATTTAAACATAATCATAAAGTAGAATATATCAACAATATTATATTAATATTATCCTAAAATCTAATTTTATCTAATCATGTAATACCCCAAGACATTATAATATATTTCTTTAAGAATAAATTAAATTTTGTTAATAACTTATGATGTACCCAAAATATGGTTTTAAAAAATGCAATACATAATTTATAAGTAATTTTTACTAATTTTAGAAAATTTACATGAAAAATAGACTTTATTTTAGAAATCAAAAAAAATTATCTCAGGGTGAAGTTTTAGTATTTTTTTAGAAAAAGTCTTATTTTTCTAGGAATAGTTAAAAAATAATGAATTTTAATTGAAATTTCATTTTTTTAAAATAATTTACAATGTTAAATTATAATTTAAATTGGTTTTTATGTAAAATTATCTCAATTTTATATCAGTTAGTTTAATTTAACTCATTGGAATCATTCTCAAAAATAATTTATATATAAAAGCATTTTATACTTTTGAAAATTTTAACTATAAAAACCTACTTTCTCATCACGACGTAGAGGTTAATTTTAAATTAAGAATTTTCCAATTTTGTTAATTGAATTTGAAAAAAATGGATCTTATATTTTTAATCATAATAATTTATAATTTATAATATGTTTAACTTAATTATTGACAAAAATGAATAGTGAATTTAGTAAAAATTAATTACCATGGTTACGGTAAAAATGGGTTTACACAGGTTAAACTAAAATGGCAAGGGTAAAAATGACCTATAAAATTGTATAAAAGCAATTGCTTGGCCATATTCTTACCATTAAATATATAATTTTTGATAATGTTCCATTTTTTACCCTTGTGTCATCAGAAAAATTTGGGAGCACTCATTCCTTTTCAAAAATACCTATACATGTCCCCTCACCCACTAATAAAAGGCCACCCCATATCCTCTATTATTCATACCTTAAAAACACTTTGGTTCATCCAATAACTAACTAAATAACTTCAAATATTCCCTCCACTAATCTTAGAATCCTTATTTTGGGCATAAAGCCAACCTAGAAAGGATTTAGTGAAAACCTATGGAGGATAGCTAAAGAAGAGGCAATATTCTTCACAAATTGTCTTTTTTATTTCTTTCTCCACATCATTAAATTATTATTAAACTACATTGATATAATAGAACAAATATATTAAATGTAATATGATTTTATTCAAATAATATAATGATCTAAAACCATATCCACTACCATCAAATGGGTTACAAAATCATCTTTTGTGTGTACGGTAGACTACCGCCTCACAAACTGGTGTCATTCGTTTTTCGATTTACACCACCAAATGTTGGGTATGATGATGGGACTAAAGTATATGTAATATATATATAAAATATTTATATATTTTGAGTCACTATATCATATATATATTTCTAACTTCTATTCTATAGGAGATGTGATAACATCGCTCGTGTATATGGTGGGCTACCGCCTCATGAAGTGATGTGATTCATCTTTAACTAATGATTCAAATAGAAGGTGATAAAAGATAAATTTAAAAATAATTTGGTATTTAAATTACACAATTAATACAATAATGAAATATATATCATTCTATAAAAATATTATATATCATTTTTTTTCATTCCTATTAACTCACTATATGATTATAACATCGTTCATGTACGTGTGGACTACCACCTTCATGGAGTGATGCGACTCTCTTCTCATCACCAAACCACATGGATGATAAAAATAAGTATATAATATGGTATATATGATATTATTATCATTATTTAATTATTATATATTACTTATCTTCTTTATATAATGATCATTGGTAAATGGAAACGTTACTAATGCGTACGTATGATCTACCGTCTCCATGATCATAACACATTTAATTCTAATAACCATATTTCATGATTGGTTCTAAAAGTATAATTTATATATAAATATAATAATTATATCATCATTATTATTATATAGATAATGAAACTATATAATATGTGTAAGAACCAGATCTTTAGTGATAAAACATTCATATGAAAACAAGCCAATTAACACCCGAAACAATGAAAATAATGAAAGATTTTTTATAAAAGGATGATAAAATGTTCTAAAAGGATCATATATTATAATAAAAATAGTAATATGGTTATATTGTAATTTAATTATATTTTTAAAACCATTATATTGGAGGTTAATAGACATTAAATCAAAAGGAAGCGTGAGGTAAGAGATTTCTTCTCAATTTACATTCCATTGAGACTTTTTTGTTATTATTAACCAATTAATTTTTATGTGGTTTATATAATAAGCCATGAAATGCAATATCATGACTAGTCAATAATTTTTGGTATTTTAAGTTTCAATTTGAGTTATTTCATCTAATGGGATTTTACTTGAGAATTATCGAGTGGAAAAAATTATTGTACAATCTAACTTTCTTTTGTGATTATTAACTTTATCTTGAAACAATCACTTCATTGTAATATTTTTTATTGTTCATTAAATATATCTTAAATATAAATATTCTTGTATAATTGGATTATTTCCTAAACTATATACCGTTTTTACATATACTATTTACTTTGACATTAATTTTATTAAATTGGGAAATATTGATAAATTTGTATCCTTTACTCATTATGGATAATTGATGATAAATAACATTATTAATGAAATAAATATATTATTTGATATATATAGAATGATTTGGAAATTAATATATGGTTGGGTACCATTATAGATATCCCCTTGATATATCAACAGGTCCCATGAGACAAAATCAATTGTCTAAACCCCATGCGTTTGTAACCAGACGTTTTAAACTATCTTGAGTATAGATATTGATCGTAGAGTTATAGTTAATCAAAATATATCATTTTTTAACCATAAGTTTCAAACTATATTCAGGATAAATCTTAACATTAGTGGTATCATGTTAATGGGAAACAAGATTTTCAATAATTAATAATTTCTTTCATTGATAATTTTTCAGTTATTATTGTCCATAATATTATATATGGACTCATTTAATTATTATTTTATTGATAAAATGGAATTTTTATAGTTGTTTACCTTTCCATATTGATTCTTCCTTATCTTATCATGAATGTGATGTTATTTAATGAGAATGGGTGTTCAGTTAATTACATGGCCATGTTGATCATACAAATTGATTCTTGACAGATTCTGGTGTACTTAACCCTTAATAAGAATTTGAGCTCAACCTTAATTTTTCCCTTTTCCTAGGATATGAAGAAGTTATATTTGAATTATTTTTCAAGGATACAATTTATTTTCTATTTTTATGTATTATTTTCTATTTTATTTTATGAATATAAAATAGGTATCATGTATATATATGGTTCTCCAAAAATACTAAATTGACAAGTCCTTCAGGATTCGAACCATTGTATCCAAGTCAATTTAACAAAATAAGGAATCGAATTCATACCACTTGAGCCATATTTATTATAGTTGTCATCAAAGAAACATTAATAGAAACCATGTGAACTAGATTGAGGAAAATGTAGGTTATGGTTTATAACCCTCTAATAGACTTTGAGGATAAGTATAGAATAACACAATAGTGTTTAATAAGGGTAGGGATTATGTGGTTTTTCATAGAAATATATCTTTGTTTGGATACTATTAGTTGATATGGTTCTATAATAAAGGTAACTAGGGTTAATATGTTTGAAAAATGTGTGTCTTTTCTAACTCTAGTATTACATGGTATATGAAAACAGGACACACTAAGCACTAGGTGTAAAACTCCCAAGGGATATTCTTTGGAATTTATCATACTTTATTTATAAAACATTATGAAGGATTAAAAAATAATTATATTCTCGATGAAGTAAAAGTGCATTATTTTGAGTTGTACAATGCATAAATTTCAATTTATACTAAGTGTTACATCATATTGAGAATTATATATTATGATTGAAAATTGATAATTTTTATATCTAATACAGTATATTCCATTAATTATAAATTTTTTCTAGAAGGGAGAAGGGTATTAATACTCATATCCAATGTAAACATTGCCCTGATGAATAATACAATTCAGTTAGTATCAGAACTGGGAGAATTATGGCTATATTAGGGAAGCTTAATCAAGTTATAAAAAATTACCTTTCCCAGATGGAGAAACCCATTCCATAGAACGGTTATCCTATTTGGATCACTTTATATGGTAGAATCCCCCACCATTTAGTGGGACTTCTAGTATAATGGAAGTTGGGAAATGTATTAAGTCTCTATAGAATATGTATAAGGCATTGGGTTGTGGTGAGAAAGAAAAGGTTACACATGAAGTGTATTATCTCAATGTTGATTCTGATCAATGGTGGTCATTGATCTAGAATACTATGGAGTAAGAGGTGATAGAACTCATAGAATGAAAATATTTAAAGGATACATTTTTTTAAAAAATATTTCACACATTTGAAAAAAATGAAATGAAGATAAAGTTAATTACATTAAATAAAAAGGAAGAAGAATGTTCTATGGAGTATGAATCTTACTTAAAAAGTTCAACTTGGTATGGTAAATATTACATACAGAACATGGAGTGAAATATTGACCATTTTTTTGAAGATCTTAAGATAAGTCTCCAAAGGGAGTTGTTCTCCCAATTGTTTTATATATATGATGAAATAGTTTTACAAACCATAAAAATAAAGAAATAATTTACTAAATATTACATATTCAAGGGAAACCAATATAATAATAGTTCATTTGAGCACAATGGTTAATGGAACATGTCAAATAAGAATAAGAAAACCTAATGATTCCCACCTTATGATTTTTTTTTGAAAAAATAACCCTATGAAATGATTTATGGATTGATAATATTTTATAATTGGGGTAAATGTGTCTCCAAGATAAGGAATACAAGGGGAATATAAAAAAACTAATATTTAGTGATTCAACTATAGGAAGATGGGGTATTAGACAAATTAAGTGTCAAGGGAATCCACTATTGAATGGACCAAGGGAAGAAGGTGATGTTTATACAACCACTAAAACTGAGGATGAAGTATCCAATGATGAAGAGGCATATAATTTAATAATATCATAAAATTTACATAATTTATTATTTATTTCTCGATCCTCACACACTTTTATATTGACCCAGTTTTCTATGAAATTTTCCCATATCCCTTTTAATGTGAGAAGGGAGTTGTCAGTGAAAACTCTTAAGGTATGTATAATTGCAACAAGGATGTGTTAGATAGTCACAATTATGACACACAAACATTCTTTATTAAACAACCTTATTATCATACCTATGTTTGAATTAAATATAACCCTTCTTATAGACTTGATTTAGAAATATGATGAAAAAACTTATTTTAAGAAGAATGAAATTTTGATTTGTGAGGAATATGTAGAATTTATTATCTTAGAGTAGAGACTTCATCATCTGTGTAATATCGAAATACACCTCTAGAAGATCAATTAAATAATATTATTGGGTAAGAATATAAAATAAAATCTAGGGATGGATAAGGTAATATTAAAATTGAGGATTTACAGGAAAACATTGATGTATTTTCAAAAGAATTACATGGAGATCCCCCAGAGCATGAAGTTTAGTTTTCCATAGATTTAATCCTTGATGCAAGGGAAATATCAAAGAATCAATATATAATGGAGACTATGGAGTTTATAGATTTGAATAAATAACTAGAGTATTTTGTTGATAATGGATTTATTAACCATATTGTTTATCCATAGGGATACTATGTTCTCTTCATTAAGAAGAAAGATGGATCCATAAGGCTATGTGTTGATTATAAAGAAACCAATGATATTATGATAAATTAAAATATCCAATGCCTTGGGTTGATGAATTATTTGATCAAATTCTTAAAACCCAATATTTTTAAATGATTTAACTTCATTATAGGTATCATCAATTCCGATTGAAGAAGGAATACATTCTCAAGAAAACTATTTTAATGAGGTGTGGACATTACAACTTTATAATAATTCCAATTGGATTAACTAATGCATCCTTTGTTTTAATGGGTCTAATGAATAGAGTATTCATACAATATCTTGAGGGTCCTTTTATGGTTTTAATTGATAATATTTTTAGGTATCATAAAATCTATGAGAACCATGATAATCACTTTTCGATCATTCCTAAGACTCTTAGATGGAAAGTGTAATATGGAAAATTTGGAATGTGTGATTTTTTGATTCACGAGTTTTTTTAGGGATATATTTTCTCCAAGGATGTAATCTCAGTTGATATTATAAATATAAAGGCAATCATAGATTGACCTATACTAATGAACTTAATTGAGGCACATAGCTTCATTGGTGTAGAAGGTTACTATAGTTGATTCATTCCAAATTTTTCCTGATTGGGTAACCCATTGACCAAGTTTACATGAAAAAGGGATCAAGTTTTTTGGACAAATGAATATTAGGAATTTTTTGATGAACTAAATAGGTGACTGGTAATTTATTTGATTTTGAAACTACCATCGGTAAGTGATGAGTTTGTGATATATAGAGATGCATAAAAAAGTTACTTGGTTGTGTCCTAAAGAAAAATGATAATGTTATTTCATATGCATCAAAGAAAATTGATTAATCAGGAATAGAGATACCCATGCCAGGATATTGAGTAGGTATTTTTAATCCATTCCTTGAAGATATAGAGACATTATCACTATGGTGAAAGATGTGAGATATAAACGAATCATAAAAGCCTAAAATACATATTTTCCCAGAAAGATCTCATCATGAGATAAAGGAGATGGCTCAAAATACTAAATGTCTATGATTTCTCAATACACTATCACCCATGAAAATAGAATAAGGTAACAGATGTATTGAGAGGAAAGATTATGGAGTTATGGCCCAAATGAAAATTGAGAGAGATCATATGCTTATGGATTTGGTAAATATAGATATAGGAATAATTATAAAAGGGTATTTATCACTAAATTTTCAAATTATTTAGAAACTATATTTATTAGAAAATATAAATAATTCTCAATCTGATGATGATAAATTTTAGAAGAAAATTATTGCAGTGATTGATGGGAAATTAACAGATTTCATCTCTGAAGATGGTGTCTTGAAATTTTGAAATAGACTATGTGTTCCATCTATACTTGAGCTAAAAGGATAATTTTTTTATGACACTCATAGCTCAAATTTCTCTATACACCCTAGTATCACAAATTTGTATACATATTTTAGGGAATATTTTTTCTCGGATAACATGAAATGGGAAATTGATGATTATGTATTTAGATGTTTGGTTAGTCAACAAGTGAAAACTGTAAGGAAATCATGCAATCTATTCCTATTAATGTGTGGAAATGGAATAAAATTACTATGTAATTTGTCATAGGACTAAAAAATACTCCTAAAAATAATGATTCAATATGGGTTATCATCAACCACCTAACCAAATCTACACATTTCCTTTCTATAAGAAAAGATTTACCTCTTGAGTTTCTAACATGCCTCTATATTAATTATATTATGAGACTTCATGTTTCACCTCTATCAATTATTTCTGATCATGATCTCCTTTTTACATAGATATTTTGGAAGAAACTTCAAATAACACATGATACAAAGCTGAATTTCAAAACCTCATACTAACCTCCAATTGATTGGTACTCTAGAAGGACTGTTAAAATAATGGAGGATATGTTGTGGTTATGTTCGCTTGACTTGAAAGGTATGCATGGTCATTATTTACAATTTACAGAGTTTTACAAAAAAAATAGTTTCCATTAATATATTATAATGACACTATATAGAGCATTATATAGTAATATGTTACATAGTGCAACATGTTAGGATGAATTTGGTGAAAGGAAACTTGTAGTCTGAAAACTTTTTGAAGATATAATAATATAGGTAAATGCTATTCAGGCTCACATTAAAGAATCTCAATGTAGGCAAAAATAATTATGTCAATAGTTAGAGGAAATATTTGGCATTACAAGTGGGAGATGATGCATTATTAAAATTTTCCCCAAGGAAGGGTTTTATAAAGTTTGGTGAGAAAGGGGCAATGAGACTCATGTTATTAGAGCCTTTGAAATTCTGGAATGAATTAGATTTTTTTCTTATCTATTGGTAGTTCCATCAAGCTTCTCAATAACACATGATGTATTCCATGTATCATTTTTAAGGAAGTACATGAAAGAACCAAAGCATGAACTCACCACTAAGTTAATATAATTAGAAACTAATCTATCCTAATATAAAGAACACACCCATATTCTTCATACTATAGAGTAAGTATTGAGGAATTGGATGAAACATCTAGTAAAGGTACTTTGGAGAAATCAAAAAATGGAGAAAGTAACATGGGAACCAGAGGATATTGTTAATAAAGACATCCCTCATATATTTAGAATATAATATCCATGAGAATTATAAGAATAAAGTTTTGTATTAGGAAATAAGTTAACACCCAAAGACTTTATAATATATTTCTTTTAGAAAAAAATTTAATTTTGTTACTAGCTTGTGATGCACCCAACACAGGTTTTAAACTAAAGAAAATATATAATTTAAAATTAGTTTTTACAACATTTAGAATTTTTTTTTGAAAAAATTAATAGAATTTTTGAAATAAAAATATCTAAATTATCTTAGGGTAATTTTTTTTGGAATTTTTTTAGTAAAATATCATTTACGATAAATAGTGAAAAATACATAATGTTAATTGAAAATACTTTTTCATTTAACAAATTAATAATGTTAAATAATGTTGTGAATTGGTTTTAAAGGAATATTATATCACTTATATATATATATATATTAATCAAATTTCGGTAATTAAAAATATTCTCATATTGAATTTAGATATAAAAACTATGTAAACTTTTGATCATTTTCACTTTAAAACCCATTTTCTCATCACATCTGTGTGATTAATTTTAAATTAAATCACGAAAATTATATGAAATTAATTTTAAAAAATGGATTTCATAATTAGAATTAGGATAATTTATAATTTATAACATGTTAAACTTATTTATTGACCAAAATTAATATTCAATGGATTAAAAAATAATCATCACGGTTAAGGTAAAAATGAGTTTATAGGGGGATTAAACTAAAATTATAAGTGTAAAAATGGAATATAAACATATAAAAAAGAAATTGGATTTAAATTTTTAGACCATTAAACCTATAATATTTTATAATGGTACATTTTTACCGTTTTTATATATTAAAAATATGGGAGTACTCAATTATTCTAAAAAATACCCAATGTGTCCTCTCCCCCACCTATAAAAGGCCACCCCCATCTCCTCTATTATTCAAACCTTTGAACAAATTTGGATAAGAAAATAAATTATAAAATAACTTCCCAAATTCCCTCCCCTCATTCAAGAATCCTTATTTTGGGCATAAATACAACTTAGTAAGGCTTTAGTTCAAACCTAAGGCGTATACCCAAAGAAGAGATAATGATCATCAATGAGTGTATTTAATTGATTTATTTCTCTAAGTCTATAAATTATTATAAAAAAATTACTATCTAATAATACTAGTATATTAAATAAACTATGAAATGTTTATATTAAGTTATTGACCATAAACCATATTCACTTTCATCAAATGGGTTACGAAATCATCATTCGTGTGTACGACAAACTACCGCCTCACGAACTACTGTTGTTTGTTTTTCCATTTCCACCTATCAAGGTTGGTTATGATGACAAATATAAAGTATATATATTTTATTTATAAAATGGTTATACCTATTTAGTCACCATATCATATATATCTTTTTACCTTTTATTCCTGAGGAGATATGGAAACGTCGTTCGTGTGTATGACAGACCACCGCCTCACAAAACGATGTGATTATTATTTCACCAATGATTCACATGGAATGTGAAAAATATAAATTTAATGAATATATATGATATAAATGAAATAATATTTCTATAAAAACAATATATATCATTTTATTTCTTTTATATTTACTCACTTAAAGATGATAACATCGTTCATTTACTTGTGGACTACCGCCTTCAGGAAGCGACATTACTGTCATTTCATCACCACAACATATGGATAATATATTTAAGTATATAATATGGTTTATATGATATTTTTATTATTATATAAGTTTTATATATTACTAAAATTATTTTCATAATGATCATTGGAAAATGGAAACGTTACTCATGCATACATATGACTTTCCACCTCTATGATCAAAACATAATTCATTTTTCATATAAATACCTCATGATTATTTTTAAAAGTATTGTTAATGTATAAATATGTTAATTATTTCATGATTATTATTATTTATATGATCAAAATATATAATATGTGCAATAACCATATCATTAATGATAAAACACACATAAGAAAACAAGGCAATTAACACCCGAAACAATGTAAATAGTGAAAGATCATTGATTAATGAGTGATAAGTTATTATAAAAGGATAAAATATGATATTATAAAAATTAATATGGTTATAATTTAATTTAATATTTTTTTTGAAACCACTATACACGAGTTTAATGGATTTTCAACAAAAAGGAAGCATATGGTAATTGATTTCATCTCAATATACATTCCATTGAGACTTATTTGTTATTATTCATTGATTCAATTCTATGTGGTGTATATAATTACCATTTAAATGTAATATCATGATTACTTAATAATTAATGGTATTTTTAGTCTCAATTTGAATCATTTTATCTAAGTGGGTTTAACTTAGAAATTATAAAGTGAAAAAATTTACTATACAATTTATTATTATTTTGTGATTGTTAAATTTCTCTTAAAACAATCACTTATAATAAATATTAATTGCAATATAAATGGATCTTAAATATCCATATTATTATATATTGGGTATGATTATTTACTAAATCGTATACTATTTTTACAAATGGTGTTTACTTTGATTGTTATTTGATTAACTGGAACAGTATTGATAAATATGTATCCATTACTCAATACATATATTTTATGATGGGGAACATTGTTTATGGATTAAATATATTATTAGATATACGTGGAATTATTTTCACATGAAGATATGGGTGGGTCCCATTATATGGATCCCCTCGATGCATCGAAAGGTATCATGAGACAAAATATATTGGCCAAAACCTATGCATTTGTAATTAGATGTTTTAAAATATCTTGAGGATAAATCTTGACAGTAAAGATATAGTTGTAAAAACCAAATAGGTTTGTACCAAGTTATTTATAAACTATCTTGAGGATAGATATTGATTGTAAAGGTATCATGTGGTTTGGAAATATGAAGCCCAATAAATAATCATTTTATTTATTTAGAATTCAGTTATTATTATTATCATTATTATTATCCATGATATGTTTGGTTTAATATTATCTATTGATGCATTTCATTATCATTTGATTGATTAAATGGAATGTTTTTTTAATTATTTACCTTTCCATATTGTTTCTTCCTTATCTTATTACGATAGTCAGGTTATTTAAATGGAATGTGTGTTCAGTAAGTTACATTTCAATGTTGATTATGCTTATTGATTCATGACAACTTATACTGTACTTAACCCTTAATGAGAATTTCAGCTCCCCCTAATTTTGTTTCCTTTCCACAGGATACAAAAAAGAGACTATTTAATTAGTTTTCAAGGATGCAATTTATTTTCTATTATTATGTTTTATGTTTTATTTTCTTTTCCCAATGTAAAATGGGTATCATGTAAGTATCCGGTTCCCCAAAACTACTATACTGATTGGTTATTCAGAATTCGACCCATTGTATATATTCCAATGTAATAAATAAGTCATTGGACTGAGGATAATAGTGTTAGGGTTATTAAAAATACTTTACTATGATACCAAGTATAAGGACCTAAACATAAATATTATATAATCTGGTATATATATTTTTTATAATTTCCTCTTCTACATCCCCAAATATCTTTTAGGTTTTGATTTACAGTGAATTAGGTCATAAAGCGCACATAAAATACCCATATATTACAAAGTGGTAACTTCTAAATAGTATCCATTCTTATGATAATATAAATTATTTAAAATAAAACATGTTTTAATTCTATTAAAATTATTTACAACTTTAAACATGATATCTTCATTTTTCTTACTCATCCTGAAACCATTTGAGAAATATTTAAAAACATTGGATGGTCACAAAAAGCTCATTAAGGGAATACAAGTAATAAATCCATTAGTCTAATAAAAATGGTATTACCCATAAAATTTATTACATTTATCGCAATATTCATTAGGCATATGATATAAATCTTTTACACAAGAAAAACACACTTTTTCATAAAGATAACTATTAAACCCATAGATAGTTAATGTGAATCCATGAATGAAACATAGAGAAATATATTCATAAACCATGTCATAAATAATTGTATCCTAATTAAATCCCTTGGAAAAACTGCCCCAGTTATCTATATCATTCTTTTCTTTCAAGACAAGGAATATTACCTAATTTATTAGAGATATATATCAAGATCACTCATCATATAAGTTAAATTGGGATCACGTGTCTTATAAGCTATATCAAGCTCACTAATCATATAATATATATCAAGCTCACCCATCATCATCTATAATTATTATCTACTATATCATGAATAATGTTTTTTATTTTTACACCTTTCATCATAATTTCCATAAAAAATACTTTTGAACGCATTTGGAAAACACTCCCTATTATTGAAATACCTATTACATTTAGAAACCATTTTTCAAAACATAAGTACCCAGATAAATGAGAATAAGGGTTATTCTATGAATAAAACATGAAATCTTATAAATTAATAAAAACATAAAATATCATTTTTAGTAGTGGAAAGACTTCTTAATTCCATATATTTAAAAATAGAACATTAATTTTTTTCTTTTTATAAAGGAAGTCAAAGAATTACACACTAAATAAGTGAAAAGATTATTATTGAAAAATTTAGTAAGAAAATAAAAATAGTCATAAAATTTCCTTTATATTTTACTTTTTTTGATATAAAAACATCCATAAAATAATTTTTGTAATATATATATGGATGAAAAATACTTAAAAAATAAATCCTTAAAACATTTAAAATTTTGTTTTAAGTTAAAATATCTCTTATCTCGAGTATGAATCTTTACCTACATTACTTATCATCATGAATAATAAAATTATGTTTATTATTTCATTTTATAGGAACATTTTTAATATATATTATTTAACTTATTTTTTTTACAATTACATAATCAATAAATATCTCATTAGATGTTTTGATGATATTTATCTCATATATCTAAAACGAATATGGTAAGTTTACTATGGTCACGGAGGTGCTTATTATTTCACATAGAGAATAATAATCATTAAATAACAACAATTTTTATTATTCAATTATACATTAAAAATCAACTAATAAATATGGTTTTAGAAAATGATCTATCTTATAATCATGGAGACTGTACGCTGTACATATACATGTGTAATGTTTCTATTTTTCATCAATCATGATTTCAAGATGGTAAGTATTATTTTGAATTTTAAAAAATTATTTTTATATATTAAATAACAAATCAACTATTTAAAAAAACTTATATTTACCTTCCATGTGATGTGGTGATGAAAAACATATCACATCACTTTGTAGAGGTGGTAGTCAACATGTACATATGAACAATGTTATCATTTTTCAACATATGGTAAGGTAAGAATGTATATGATATATTACCATTTTTATTTTTAATTATGTCATTAATATCATATATAATAATTAATTGATCATAATAAACATCCATTAGAGGTGGAGATGGAAAATAAAAGGCATCTCTTTATGGAGGTGGTAATCCACACTTACACAAAACTGATGTTTTCATTTCCCATGGGATAGAAAAGAAGATGTAAAAGGGTTTTAAGGTATTCAAAAAAACATCTCAGTATAAGGATGAGATTTAGTTTCTTATTTCATCATGGTTTATGAATATTAAAAGTATGTTGAAGATGAAATAAACATGATGTAGTTTGGTGAGGAATTATACCTTCTTCTTGGATGACCACTTTTTTTTACACATTAAGAATCAAAGGATTCAAATACTAGTAAAACAAGGACATCTAGTATTTTTGGAGTGATATTTTGAAAAGAATTTGGTAGGCAATGAGTGGTATAGGGTGCTCAAAATGTTTGACAAATATAGGAGAGGAGGTTACATTTTATAAATGAGGTGAGGAGAACTCTAGGAATTAATTAATGTATTAAATTATTATAAATAATTCTTAAGAAAAAATGGATGAAAATTAATATAAATTGAATTTAATATGAAGATGAGTCGAAATACTATCATCGAATTTTTTTTACATGTATAGTTCTTGTTTTTACCCTTATCTATTTTTTAACCCATATTAACTATTTTGATGATTATAGTGATATCAAATTTGTGTACACTATAGGAGTCAAGAAAGTTACAATAAAAGAATAAGTGTCCCATAAAGAAACCAAGTATTATAATGTCAGAAATATCACATTCATTTGAAATAATATAATATTTTTATGAATTTTATATCATTTAATAATATATTTATTATTATAAAAAATCATTAATGTCATTTTTAAAAATATTATCTTATTTTGAAATTAATCGAATCAATATAATAATAGAATTATAATATATACCACTACAAAATCACTAATTTGTTATATATCTTTATAAAATTACTATGACTCCATAACTCATCCACACATTATTACATTTAGAGTTTTTAAAATAATTTACTTGAATTTTATAGTGTTTGAACAAGCACTATGTCGGCATAGTGTATGCATTTAAGGTAATTATTTCTCTTCTAAAAAATAAAATAAAATTACCATGATAAAAAATAATTTATATTAGAAATAACCATTTATAACATAACATAACAAAATTTTATAACTATGAATAAAATTTAGAGATATTAAAAAAAAGAGAATGACATTTTTTATTCCATATTTAAAATTATATTAAAGTTATTATCATTGGAAAGTGAAAATAAATTGAAAAAATATCAAAACATTGATTTTAATGGTCAAATAATACATATCCAATAAAAAAAGGAAATATTTAGTGACATTTCTAGTTTTCGCCACATTATTTTTATCCTTAATTACACAATTTATTCTTACCGAGATGAAAAATATTTACTATGACTACTATTCATAATAAACAATAATAACAGACATATTTGAAAACTTTATACCTCATTATTACAAATATATAATCAACTTTTCAATATTCAATTTCTATAATATGGAAGAACAAATTTAATATTAAAATAAAAAATGAAATGAAAAACAGTTTTTAAACAAATGTGTTTTAAGACAAAAATTATCTTATACCAAAATAAGGTATACTAATGATTCCTATGTAATTAATTATATTATTTTTAATTAAATGGTACTTATTTTACATTATGATCAAATAATACATTTAAAATACATTATTTAATGAAGATAAATCATATTTTAATAAAAAATATGTATTCTTCAATATTCACTGAAAGTCATTCCTTTATGAAAATTAAAAAGTTTCACCATAAGATAATTTTCAAATATTGATTTAAAATATTAGGTTTAGTTTTTAAAATTTAAATTCTATAACTTAAATATTAAAATTTTAATTAAAACTTTTTAATATAAGAATTTGAGATTGATAAGAATGCAACTATTTTCTTTTTTGATTGAAAAAACTACTTAATATTTTTATAATTAATATTTTTACATAAAAATAATTATTACTTATTATTGAGGTAGACAATTTATTATTAAAATTACATGGGTTGATACATTTATGTTGAACAAGATAAGGGATAAATTGTCTTTTTTGAAGCATTTGGGTCTAGATTTGGTTGTATTCTTTAGCAAGGAAATTATAATATAAATATCGATCATTAAAATTGAGGATACATGAGATTAAAATTAAAAACAGGATTTGGAATTATTTTTGATTTTTCATTCCATCTAAATATAGTTCCACTATCCCATTGGTGAAATTTTCACTATGTTCATCGATCAAAATATATTGAAACACGTCTTTTCACAATGAGATCTGATTATGAAACAATGTCTCTAGATAGAATAACATCATATGTTCCAATTTAAATTTACTTAATACTTAGGAAATAATAATTTTCACCATATTCAATGTTTCATAAGTGGTATAATCAAGTGGTTAGAGGGTCTCAGAACCTATAGGAATTAATGGGTCTAATTATTGATATTAAAATTTATTTTTCTAAGAATTCAGAGTCTATAATTTTTTTTCCAGTAACTTTGATTCTTTTAATTGTTGAACTAGTCACTAAGATTAATAATTAAGTAATTTATTATCTTATAGTGAGTTTGAACTATAATGGTGGGTATACTATATATGAATATAAAAATAATTCAAATTGTTATCAATCTATTAAGGTATAATCATAGTTCCTCCAACTTTCTAGGCCCAATTGATTCCTCTTACCACCATTCATAATAGGAAATCCACTCAAGTACCCAAAAATGTACCAGGTAGTGAAGGATAATTTTTAGAGGCTGTTTATTAAAAGAACGGTGGATTAATATGTTTTGATATATCTCACTTTTTTACCAACTGAATATTGACCTTCAATGTGAAACCACCATGTTATAATCATTTCTTGAATCTATATTGAAATGGTAGAAGATTTCATAGAAATAGTAATTGGAAAATGAATATCACTTCAGAATAATGATACTATTTGGGTGATTGAAGGCTGATATATGATGTAAGAACATTTCATTCTACTTTGGAAAATGAATATGGACGATTATTTATCTTTTTTATATCATGGATAAGTATTGAAATTGAATGGAGTTCCAATTTCTATTGTCAATAACTAAGACATCGAATTAACCACATAGTTTCATAAAAACTTACAATAAGACCTTGAATTTTTTTTACCATAATAATGGAATATCATCCCTGAACAGATGGATGGTTAGAGCGTAAAATTTATATTTTGGATTTATCATCATAGTATTCATAATAGACTTCAATGGTTCATGGAATGATCATTTACATTTTGTGGAGTTATCTTATTACAACAATTATCATAAAATGATACACATTGTCTCGTATGAGAAATTTTATGATCGTCAATGTTGTTCTCTAACATATTTGTTTGAGAGTGTAAAATCATTACTAATTAAACAATACATCATATGTGAGAGAAAATATATGGTTTGGATTATCATGAAAATAATTGTGATAACCCAAAGACATCAAAAATATTATACAAATCTCCATTATTTTCCATTAAATATAGAAGTTTCTGACCATCTAACCTTATGAGTTCCATTAATTTCAGAATTGTTTCTTTATCTTATAATTTTAGATGTACCAACCCAGTTCTGACTAGGTTATTAGTTGGGATCATCTAACTCTGTATATTGATCTGATAATTATTCACACCTCGATTCCCATTCTGTATAGGCAAGACACAATCATGTGTGGAAGAAATATATAATTTTACGATTATTATGGAAACTTATTCAAATTCATGAAGTATATTAGTATGGACAGAATCACATGGTAGATAAATGTACGTAGTTTTTCCAACACACCAATAGCATCAGGATTTTTGATTATGGAAATCCCAAGTATGGGATGAAAGTGATACCCTCCATTTGAAGTAATTTTCCTTTATATACTTTACTACCAAGTTATGATATAATTCGTTGGCTTCTCGAGATGATATATATATTTTTTAGGTGTTTGGGTGGGTTATGAGTGGCTACATGGCTCGATCATGATTATTAGTAACCATGCCGATCCTTCTAAATAATCATATGAGAGGGTTTGATGGAATATCAATAGGATCATGGTTAAAGCTTGATTGGAGTAACTATGAGACTTTGGATATTTCATACAGGGGTAATTTGAATTTTTAGATATTGGTTTTCTATATCGTTCGAATAAATCATGTGGAACTTGGTGTTTTGAGTGGAACTTATACAATTGACACATGGTTTTCAAAATTGTATAGCTAAACTATGAGATATAATTAATTAAGTCAAAAAATTAGTTAGTTATTTTAGTTTGAGCCCTAAAACCCACATTATTCTTCATGTGATTAATTCTCTCAAAATGTAATATTTTTTGTCCATTTTTTGCTTCTCTTAGTTACAGAGACCTATTTAAGTAGATAATTGGATGTTGGACCTATAAAATCTAAGTCAATGATTCTATTTCATCTTCTCTATTGGGATCTTCTAATTCTATCTTTTAAGGAATCATAAAATAAGGAATATATTCCCAAATATACTATTTACAATGGATATTTTTAGGTTATCCAAATAATTTTAAGGGAAAGTTACGAGAGGTTAGATTTATGAGATCAAGTTGTGATTCTAGTAAATGAACAAATTGAGGTTGGTGGATTATCTCCCTCTCTAATTTTCCTAGAAGATAATGTATTGGTTTTTAGAAAAAATGTTATGTTTTAAGAAAAAACCCCATTGGTGATTTTCCATGTTTTACTGACCGTGAGAGTACTAGTTGTGAACTTTCCCCATGGCTTGTTTGATTAAATTATTGAATGGTAATTATATTTTAAATAAATTAATTGAGTATGATAAACTTTAATTATGTTATTTTTATGTTTTAATAGGCATATTGGGATCTTTTTTGAATTGTATTTGGATTCTGTGATAATTTTAGTGTGAAAAATATTATACTCCTATGTGAAAACTTGGGTTTGGAGGTACGATTTCCATTTTCAAGTTATGATTATTTAGTGGAAATATAGGATTGGATTAAATTGTTTGGTAATTTTCATTAGTTTTGTGCCTTCATAGAATATGTAACCATCATGGCGTGTGTTATCATCACTTCTTATAAATATGTGTATTTATTACTCCTTATTGATTCTTCTTACTCTAATTTTTATTAAATGTTAGGTAACTAGTATTTATTCTATCAATATGTGTGGGAAGACTTGGTGGTTTACTACTGGGTTGTGTTATCAACCCCCTCATATCTACCTCATATCATATACATATGTTCTTTATCATGATACAAGTAAGGGGAGGGTTTTTTAATTTACTAACAAAGAACCTTAATATTTTAGTGTTTTCATTTAGGATTTGGAGCATTGATATGTATTTAAGTGGAAATTTTCATGGTGATACATAGATTCCTTGGTTACCCATAGTTTGTTGTGTCCTTTTTTAAATAATACACATTGGTGTTTATCAGGTAGTTATAACTCCTGTTATGTTTCTAGTTTATTATATAAATGTATTTTTTATGATTTATTTATAATGATATTGTTCATTTGAATATTTTGATTTTTTTTGGAGTTTTTATGATTTCCTGAAAATCATCTCTTAATGATTATGTAAACCCTTGGAATTTATTTCTAGGCTTTGGTATCTAGGGGATGCCACCTAGGATTAATCAAACACTGGCCCATCACATTTTTGTCAATGAGATTTCAAAATAAATGTTCCATTATTATATAATATTTCTATCTTAAAACACAAACATTTTTATTTCCTCTAGTTATACTTGGTGTTTAAGTCTTCTTACCGTCCCACTTCCCATTATTTCAAAAATAATCCAAAATATGTCCTCTATTTGTAACGAACCTTATATATTCATTACAATTGGGAAATTTTTTCCTCCATGTCCATATTCATTAAATTATTTCAATACTTTTCTACCATCAACTCAATGATTTTTAAAGTTATTATCCATTAACTTTGAATTTATTTAAATAAGATAATAAATAATTTATTTTTCCCCATGGGTAATTTTTTACATTCTTTATAAATGTGTGAAAAGAATATCATTTTTAACATTTTCTTCATGAATGTATTTTCCCGATATTGTAACCGTTTTTCTAAATAATTCTTACATGACTTGTTTTAATTATTTACTAAATTAATTTTTATTAATAAATTTTTTAATATTTTTAATATTTAAAATAGAGGTTAATGTTTTATAATATTAAATAAAGGTATTTTATTCCACTTTTTTATTTTTTTATCTTATAATCTACATTTATTTCTAATAAATTTGTTTTTTATGGTTTAAATAGTTAGAATTATTTAGAAATTTATTTTTTCAGTGACTACTTTTGATCCACTTAAAATGGAAAATTTTAAGTGAATTATATTTTTAACTTTTACAACCATATTGAAAATGATTTATTAAAATTATTTTTATAATTTGAATTCCATTTTCTACTCAATATCTAAAGGATCTATCTACTTTGGTGTTATATTTCATGTATCACCCTATAAAATCTATTATGTTGTTTTTTATTTTGGATGATTGTACTTATTGTTAAAATGATTCAATTCTTGATCTCTTCTTAAGTGATAACATATAAAATTATTAAGTAACCCATATTTTTATAAAACTAATTTTCATTTCCCTTCACACCCTTTAATTATTATTACGATTCATTGGGGGATATAATCTAATGATACCATTAGTCTTCTTTCTATGGATGGCATATGATCATGTGTTTTTGGGACTCATTGTAAACCCCATTTCCGTCTTGGGATAATAATGATTTGAATGCTTCATGAATGTTTTGTTATATTGCACATATATACATGTGAAAATCATGATGTGATCTTTGGAACTAGAATTTTATAGACCAACAATGTATTGGGTAATGTTTAATATCTCATGTGATGATATGTAAGTTATTGTGGAGTAAACCTATTCTATGATGTTAATACCTCAACCCTAGAAGCCCAAAGCTTATTATTACATTTTTGACATTAGAACTAGGTGAAAAAATAATATCTTAAAGGATTAAATAGTTTATTATTCTGGGTAATGTATTTTTATACTTGTATCTCATATTAAATTTGAAAAAAATAAAATACACAATAATGCGAAAGTAAATATTCTACATCCTTGAAATCATTCAACGATTCATTATTCATACATTGCATAATGGAAACAAAATAATTGATATTTTATATTCATAGTAAGGGTTATGTATAGTGGAATCAATAATTTATAAATAAAGAATAATTAATAAGATAAGTTGAATAACTTAAAATACATTCTATTTAATCAATAACATGAAAATTCTGAAAATATGAGAGGAGAAAATGAAAATAAAATGATTCCATATACATATTCTAATGGGATTGAAACTTACCAATGGGTTTTATTTTAAATAATCAAAATTACATTGATAAATCATTTCATAATGATTTAATTCATAATTTTAGACATTTGAAACATACCATCAAGGGCTTGTGCTAAGATGTTTTAGACTATGGGTATCCATACACCAAAACGTTATTTAATAATACTATCCCGTTGGTTTGTATCATAATACATACCAATTAATTGATAAGATATATGATTTTGGGACCCAAAAATACATTAATAATTCAAAATCATTCATCATATTAATAAATAATACAACTTAATTAACATTCCTTACAATCAATAACTATTCATATTAGAAGAATAAGAATTCAAAATATCTATATTTGCACATAAAAAATGAACATAAACCATCCCAAAAAATAAAGTGGATAAAATATTTTGAGTATATCTTCATTAAATCATAATATTCAACAAATTATATCGACCTAGATGAAAATTATTTAAAAATATCACTAAAAAATTTCTTGAGGAAAATACCTCTTTTCACATTAAAATTACATTTTAAAAATAATAAAATCCAAAATATTAAGGAAAAAATTTTCTCTGAAAATAACCTTGTAATATTTTAAATTAATCTTAAAAATATTTATTTTTCTTGATGGTATAAAATTATGTCTTTATGTAAAAGTTAAAAGAACATTTCATTCAAAGTTTTGTAAGAAAATTCAAATAATACATTTTTTAAAAAAATACTGGAAGATTCCTTTTAAAATATTTTTGTTAAAGTAAAAATTTGGTAAAAATTTCATTAATAAATAATTATATAATAGTAAAAATATTCTTTAAATCACATTTATGATAACATGTATATGAATGGAAAATATTCCTAACTGAAAAAAAACAAAGTTAGTTTCCCTGAAAACATGATTTTTGTATCCTGAGCACTAAAAGAGTGGAAAAATAAAGGAAAAGTTATTATCTCTAGAAATAACAATATGAGAATAAAATATAATATTTTTAATATAAAAATATCAAATAAGTCCCCTTGGGGATAATTTAACATAAACAATCTTGAAAAATGATGAGATTATGAAATAAACTTTTACTACATTAGTAAAATTTGAATCATAACCCCATGAAATAAATAACATCAAATGAAACATAAAATAACCTGAATATAATGAAATTAATTATATAACATATCAAATGGGTTGTATATATAACTCATAAATTAAGATTAGTGTATAAGATAACATATGTCCCCAAGAAGCCAATTTGAGACGAAGAACCCCTACCAATGATTTGACTTCCTTCATATGTTTTCGAACATCTTATATATTAAATATAAATGTATTATACACCTATTAAATATCCAAAATAATATATATAATATAATATATGATTTACTAAAATCATTTTATCACCCATTAATTAATAATTGATTATAATAATCACTGTTTATGGTGATATTCATTTCATTTTTCAAATATGTTTTGGTTTAGTAGTTTTTTTATAATAACTTGAACATGGTTCCATGATTTAAATAATTATAATCATGATAAAACTATCATATATATTCATTATATATATATATAACCATTCATATAAGGTATATAAAAAAAATTAATTACACCGTTCCTGGAGATGGTGTGTTGTACGTACTCATGAACACTATTCTCACTTTTATACATATAGAACAAAAGAAAGGTAAATTTTAATTAAAATTTATAGGATCATTTTTATATCATATATATTCATTAAATCCATACTTTTTACAATTCAAGTAAATTGGAAATAAAAAATAAATCTCATTTCGTTGTGGAGGTTATAATACACACATACACACGAGCAAAATTATAATTTTACAACAGATTGCAATTTTAAAAGAGAAGTTTGATATTGTAATTAATATAAATAATTATTTTATAAGTATCATATATATTCATTACTTACATCTTTATAAAAATCAATGTTAGGTGATAATGGAAAAAAATTTACATTGGTTTGGTAGTCCACCATATGCATGAGTGATATTTTTGTTTCCCATTTGACGGGGAAGGAGATGGATAAATATTATGAAATAAATATAATATCATCTCTGTATATAGTATATACTGATTTTATTATATTTTAATGGTTATGAAATGATTGTAGGAGGTAAAATAAGAAGTAAAAAAGAAACAGCCTGGTTTGGATGATTAACTTCTCTTAGAGAAAACTCCTTTTATCTCTTCTTAGGGACACCCAGGTTGGCATTTTGGATGAAGAAAATAATATATAAAATGGATAATTATTTAAAAAAAATGAAAATTTTGGGTATTTTCTGATCTAGTTTGCTCGATGTTTTTTAAATAAAGAAGATAGGGGGTGTCCTTTTATAAGTGAGCAGTGGGGAATTCTTGGAATTTATTAAAGAATTATAATAATATAAATTCATTTTTTTTATTTAAAAAAGACTTAAAATTGATATATTATAAATATAAGATGAGTATGAGTCAAAATTATCATATATAATAAAATTTGGAGATGGTTTTTTTGATTTCACACATATATTTTAGTTTTAACCTCCATTAACACTTTTGACAATTACAACAGTATTAACTATTTCTAAAGTTTAAGGGTCGAGAATATTAAAATAGAAAAAAATACCCACAAATGGACCATGTATCATATTGTAAACCAAATTATACTAACTTTAATGAACACAATATTTTTTTTAATTTTAATTCATTTAATGAAATATTATTTCTTATAAAATATCATTAATGTCATTTTTGACACTATTCTTATAATTTGAATTTCAATACAACAAGACAGAAATTGAATTAGAATTTAATCCTTCCACACATCCCTAAAACATTATATTTTTATTTATAAATCTTGGAAGAAAATGATTCATCAAATTAGTATTACTTTAAATAATTTTGAAATCATTTATTTTCTTTTTCTATTAATTGAAAAAAATACTCTATTGACATTGCATACGCATTTAAGCTAATTATTCAATCAATATTTTTTTTAAATTAAAATTAGAAAAATAATTCTTTAATATTTAAAATATAATTTTACATGCGAACACATATATTATTTATCTCCCTCACAAAAAATTATAGATATTAAATGTGAGAAAGTGACATTTTCGGCTTTATCTTTTTCTTAAATATTATAAAGGTTAATGTGAAATAAATATGGCACACAGATTCATTATTATTAAAATAGTATAGACATATATGATCTACACTAATTCAATAAGATAAATTAAATAATTAGTGTGTTTTTAATCATTATCTAATTATTTACAACATTAATTACCTGCTTAGCCCTTACCTTGATGACAATTAATAATTATGGTTAATATTTATAATGAAAAAAAAAATTAAAAGAAAATATTTTAAAAAATTAGACCTTATTATTTTTAATTTTTAATCCATTTTTATTGATTAAATTTATTGAGGTGGTGGAAATTATTTTAAGAAAAATGCATAAAATGCAACAAAAAACAGTATTTTTTAGAGAAGAACATTATTAAGTATAAAAAAGTTTTTATATTAAATTTAACCATAAAATCGACTCCTATGAACATATTTGGGTTATTAATAATATAATATAACTAATTTTTATTTTAAAACGTTTTTATTTAATATTTAAGTTTGTAATTTCTTGAAACAAATACAGTTTTGAATGAAAATATGTAATTTTCACTATTAACTAAAAAATTATTCTTTTCATAAAAATAAAAAAAATTCACCCTGAGTTAAATTTTTATGAATATTTTTTAATGAAAAGTTAATTTTATAAAATTAAATTTCTAAAATTTTAAAAAATTAAATATAATTCTCCTACACAAAATAAAAAATCAAACATTTTTCAATAAAATGTTATATTGAAGTATAAATTTATTATAATAAAAATTATGTAATTATTTAATGTAAATAAATATGTTCTATAAAACCATTATAAATAAATTTAATATTAGTTTAAACCTATTCATACCAGATAATTTAATGTAAATGTTATAGTTATCATATTTAAATAAAAATATTTAATGGGTTATTTGTGCTCGGTGTTGCGTTTAATATATGATATCGAGTATAGTGTTTCTATAAAATCTAGAGATGTTATTTTACATGATTAAATATGTTGAACCCTTAAAAATTTGATCTTTTTATTGATAACTAATAGTTTTTAATTTTAAAATTCCTTTTGGGAAAACCCACATCATGAAATGGATTAGAAACACCCTCTTAAAAAGACGGAAAGAGAAGTACAAATGTCATCTAAAATAACAAAAAAATAGTTTTGTAAATATGAAAACATTAGTGGGATGTAAAAATATGTACATTAATGTGGAATATAACATACATGGACTTATAGATAATGATATATAACATGGTAATGAGTAAGTTATTATCCTCAAGACCATAAATATTTAAAGGCGAAAAGACAATTAATTCATCAGAAATAAAAGCAAAAGTATAACATTTATATTTCAATATCATTTTCATAAATTTGATTTAGTATTTTACTATCAATATAAAGAAAAAATAAAATATAATTACTTGATATATTCCAATTTCCAAAACACAATTTCGTCCATTGGTTGTTCGTCAATTAATTTCTGCTTCATCTTTTACTACAATTAATAAATATTCTAGATGAAATTTGTTTACACCTAAAGAACAAAAATTAAAATTTAACAAATAATAAGATTTATAAAGTAATTAAAAGTCTTTATTAATATCTCTAAATATTTATCAAATCAAAAATGGTTATACCAAGTTATCTAATATAATAAATTAATCTCTAAAACCACAATAGTAACACCCAAATTTCAACTAAATCCATTCCATATATATTTATCATTAAAACCTTCCAAAATTCATCTAACTAAATTAAAAATCCAAAAATCTAGAATGAATGCCACTAAATTTGTAATATCCTTAATCCCTCAAATAATTATTAGTAGCTATAAATGTCACACACAAAATATATCAATACTTTTATCACTATAAAACCTCAATGAAAAGATAAATTCTTTCCAAAAGTTATTATATAATTATTCATCAAATATAATAACATATTATCAATTATATTTCATAAATTAGAAAATCTAGTAAATTACATCATAATTTTTTCATCAAATCACTAATCATTTTCAAGGTCCCCAACACTATTTTATTTACTTCATCAATTTAAATAATCTCTACATCCCAAAAAAGGAATATTAATTCAACATTAAGAACATGTTAAGGGTCATCTTTCCCCTAATCATTTGTTTTCTATAAAATATCACCATACCATTAAATAAATTTTCAAGGTCTTTGGTACTATATATTTTTAAATCCATAAATAAAAACTACTTCAGAATAGTTATTATATGTTTAATGATTCCTATAACCAAAATATCATAGATATAACACTTCAAAAACCTAAGTCTCAAATTCAAGTACCTAAATAATTAAATCCTTCCACTTCAATTATTTTCATGTCATAGGTCCTTCCTTGGTCTAGGAGTAAACCCTTTGGATTAGGGCATTGACTCAGATAATTACCATGTTCCCTAGACTTTATACGTTGATCTCCCTAGTAGTTTATTGGTCTATGTCCTTAATTTCTGCATAGAATTCATCTTCCCATTCTATTGACACATTTCTATGGCATCACATTCCATATTTCTGACATGAATGAAATTAAGACTTCTTTTCTCCCTGGTCTACATTACCAAATCTCTCTACAAACATGATACTTATCTCATTTTTTTTCTAAGAGGTGGTTAAAGTGAAGGTTGTTAATTATATATCATTATAACATATTAGACATAATCAAAATATCATTCACTCTAGTCATCAACCCATTTTTATTCCTAGTCACCACACTATCTATCCCATTCAGTGTTAACATTGTTCTTTTTGATTCCAACCACTGACTAAAACTGGAAATCATAGTATGAGAAAAATTAATCCTAGTTAGAAATAATGAAATATCATTCATAGGATATCTAAATTATGAAACCTTATTTTCACTATATGAAGCCTTAGTTTTAACTTATAATATCCTTCATTATCATTTCTTTAAATACTTCATAGTGTTTCAGAAAGAAAATTATAATTAACTTAAGCATATCCCATAAGAGTTTCTAACCTGTTATGAAGGGCACACTCACCAAACACCTAAATGATAACCATGATTAAATTTTTTTGGGATCATTACCCCGAGATAAATATGTGAAAAAATTTCATCCACATGTAGTATCTTTATGAGGAAGTATTGATAAAAACCCATATAGTCTCATCCTTAACAAAACTTTTGGATTTAATCCTCTACATAAACATATCCTTAAAGTCAGTCATAGGGTTATGTTCTCTAATATATGTTTTATTTAATATAGTTCTCAATTTGTTTTACAAAATATACTCTTATAAACACCCTAAACCTAGTTTCATAAAGATGGAGGTCACTTTGTTATATTAGCAGTAAATATGAGGAACTATATATTAAAGGACTAAATAGTTTAGTAGTCAATGTAAACAAGATACATTCTTAAATATCAAGTTATATATGAATACAAAAAATAAAAAATTTAGTGAAAGTAAATATTATACATCATTGAACTCATTAAAATATTATATATTCATATCTAGTAGAAATGAAACAAAATAAGGGTGAGATAATATGCTTAGTATGCATAACAACCAAGAACCAACACTCTGGGATCCTGTGATAAAATCATGAACATTACATTCCCAACTTTGATGCCTATAATTGTGGCCTAAATTTTTCATATAAAACTTAAAACATTAAAAGGATAACTTGGATCAGTTATAACCTTGAAGACATTTTATGTTTAGAGTTTTTGAGAATTTGTAAAAACAATTACATAAATTAATCATATCAACATGAATTCAAAAACAACTAGTTCATAAAGATGAACATAATCTACCATTATAACTAGATTTTATTATTTCACATTAGGTCATCAAAATCATCCTTTTGGTATCCTTTATAGAAATAAATCGTTCAACCCAATTCTTTAAAACCTTGTTAAAAAGAAACATAATAAGGGAGAGATTAGATTCTCAGAAAGGGTAGACATAAGCCTTAAAAATTAAATTTAATCAATGAGTATAAGAGTGTATAAGGGTATTATGATGTAATAAAAGTGAATGATGTAATTATAAAGTAACTCATACCCATTAATAAATGGATCATAAAATATAAAAACATGAAAAAGGAAACTTTCATCAGAATCAATAATTATAAGCCATGTGATATCAATCTCGATCATTATAAACATTAGAAACCCATAGAAATAATAAATAAAAAATTTTAATACATAGGACATCATTTTAACTTCACTATTATAATAAATTTTACAAATGTAATAACTATATGGATGAATTCCATACACATTTCATTAGAGGGATATCACAAACCAACCCTTTGTTGGTCTATTATGTAACCACCAATCATTGGTTTATCATAGAACCACCCATCATTGGTTTATCATGAAACCACCCACTATTGGTTTATCATAGAACCTTCCATTAAATATCTGATTACCATTAGAAAATCATAACACATAAAATATTTCATTTCATCATAAACTCATTAGAACAACCATTATCCCTGTTATTACTTGATTAACCCATAGAAAATAAATGGGTTCTATAAAAATCTCTTTGAAACATGATTAACCCATGGAAAATATATGGGATCCATAAAAATATCTTTGAAGAATGATTAACCAATGTAAAATAAAGGGGTTCCATAAAAATCTCTTTAAAATATTATTAACCCATGTAAAAGAAATGGGTACCATATAAATATCTTTGAGACATGATTAAACCATGGAAAAGAAATGGGTTCCATAACAATCTATTTGAAACATGATTAACTCGTGGAAATGAAATGGAATCTATAACAATCACTTTGAAAAAATTTTAATCCATCTAGAAAATAATGAGGATTGTATATATACAAAATATCCCTAGTGGAGGATTAGTAAAAACAAGGTTTTTTTGACTTTTATTAATGAAAAAAGAATCAAAATAACATTAGAAACATTCTTGAGGAAAATAATCTCTAAACATTACAAAGTTTCCTATACCACTTTGAAACATTTGTATCATAAACCCTATGAATGAAAACATTAAATTTAACTTATAATAACACTAGAATAATGAGATTAATGATATATTATGTCAAAATATTAGTGTATACACCTCATAAATTAATTTAGGTGTATAACATAACAAACATCTCAAAAAAAAAAAAGAAAAATGTTACAAAAAACCATTACCACTTCGGTAACCTTGAAACCCTAAACCCCATGAAGGATAGAATATAAAAGGAATATTTAAATACCCATAAATCCATGTGTAATAATCATAAAATACATTCATGGGTAGTATATACACCAAAAAAGTGGTGAATATGGAATAAGTATCATAGAAATAAAAGTGAGACGAGAAATCCCCTAACTACATGAGTAACTTTTTAGTCATGAGATCTATAAAATAATAACATCAATTTATGTTAGTATTTAAAAAAAACAAAATTATTCCATAAATTAAAATATTTGAAATTACTCATTCATCCCCAAAGTAAGTTTGAATTTAAAGATTAGAATTATTTGATCATATATTCTTGCAACAGAAATCAACCATTATTCCTCAAATAAAAGCACTTATCTTTCAAAAATAAACTTAATATTTACCTATGAAATGTTTTTATATTATCTAGGACATTGTGAAGGACAATTGTAGACATGAAATAATTTATCTTCCTTTGGTCATGGGTTCACGACCCACTTCCTTTGCAGATAAAATGGGTTGTCACCCAACATACCAGTTGCCCTATTCTTAAACCTGAAAAATAATTCCATCCAAAATAACACTTCATGTTGATCATATAGTTTAGAAATACCTCATCCTAAAAAAATCTCCAAAAATCACTTTAAGATATCATCACTTAAAACCCCAATGGGTTGTCTAATACATTAAAATTATGATCATCCTTAAGATTATAGACCTATGAGGGTATCCAAAACTCTTAATATAACCTCACATGAAAACATTCTAATCTCCAAGGTTATCTAAACTGACCTCTAATAGAAACTATAAAAACCCAAAACCAGCACTCCAGGATCATGTGATGAAATCATGAATTTTATATTTCTATCTTTGATTTTGGTAATTGTGACCTAAATGTTTTATCTAATCCTTAAAAAATAAAA
This sequence comes from Viscum album, assembly GCA_963277665.1. Lineage (NCBI taxonomy): Eukaryota > Viridiplantae > Streptophyta > Magnoliopsida > Santalales > Viscaceae > Viscum > Viscum album. The sequence goes on from OY728164.1 coordinate 1,955,506,645, forward strand.
AGTACATCTTGGATCAATTAAAAAATCTAGGACCTTTTAGTTTTTGAGTTTTAGATAATTAAGGAAAACTCTTACATAAATAACTCATATCAACATGGAATCATAGTCAACTGGTTCATAATGTTTAACAGCATATAACATTATACCAAGATTTTTATATTTCATATTAGGTCATCAACAACATCCTTTTTAAATCCTTTATTGATATAAATCATTCAACCTATTTCTTTAAAACCAGGGGAAAAGGAAACATTTGAAGGGTGATCTCAGATGCATAGTAAGGGAAATAATAATCATTAATACTTAAATGACATCGATGAGCATAATAGTGCATAAGAGTATGATAACATAATCAAAATAATGATCAAATAATAAGGGAAATAATACCCATTAATAACTGGATCATAAAATATGATAAAATGGAAAAGGAAACAATCATAAGAATCAATAATCACAATCCATGTGATAAGAATATCAATCATTGGAAACATTATAAACCTATAAAAAGCATAAATAAAACATGTAACTACTTGGGAAATAATTTTCACTTTACTCATATAACCAATCTTAAAAATGGAATAACTATACTGTCAACTTCTATACCCAACACATCTGAGGGATATAACAGACCCAACCACTTTTGCTTTATCACATAACCACCCACCAATTTTTTATCATGGAACCACCCATAATTGGTTTATAAGAGAACCAAATGCCATTGGTTTACCACATAACCACCCATCACTGGTTTATCATGGGACCACCCATGAAATGTTCAAGTACCATTACAGAATTATTATACATAAAAGCTTTCATTTCATTATAAAATCATTGTAATAATCATTTTACCTTTCATAACATGATTAACCTATGGAAAAAAAATTTATTCTTTAAAAATATCTTTAAAACATGATATACCCATGTAAATGTAATGGGTTCTATAAAAATATCATTGAAACATGAATAACCCATGGAAAAGGAATGGGTTCCATAATCATCTCTTGAAAATATGATTAACCCATGGAAAAAATGGGTTCCATAACAATATCATTGAAAAATGATTAACCCATGGAAAAGAAATGGGTTCCATAATGATATATTTGAAACATTATTAACCCATGGAAAAGAAATGGGTTCCATAATAATATCATTGAAACATGATTAACCAGGGGAAAATTAGTGGGTTATGTAAAAATCTCTTTGAAATAATCTTATTCCATCCATAAAATGATGAGGATGGTATCAATATAAAATATCCCCAGTGCAGGATAAGTAAAAAAAGAGTTTTTAACATTTATGGATGTAAATACAATAAAAAGATCATTAGAAACATTGTTTACGAAAATAATATTTAAACATTCCAAAGTGACCCTTAACACTTTGAAAAATTTCAAATCATAAAACTGATGAAGGATTAAGATTAAATGAAACCTATAATATCACAATAATAATTATTTTCATTATATATAATATAAAAATAGAATTATATAAACCCCATAAAATAAGTTAGGTGTATAACATAACAAATTCCTCAAAGAAAGAAGATTGTAAAAAAATCTCACTACCACTTTGGTATCATTGAAACCATAAACCCCATGAAAGAGATATCATAAAATGAATATGTAATTCCACATAAAATAAATTATAATAATCTTAAAATACATTGATGAAAAGTATATACACCACACAATAAAAATAAGTTGTGAATATAGAATAAGTATCACAAAAATAAAAGTGAGATTAGAAATCCCCTTACTACATACGTAACTTTTGAATCATGAGATACATGAAAGAATAAAATAAATTGAAACTTTTAATAAAAATAAATAAATTAAATTAATGATATAACATGTTGTAGGTTATTTTATATATCATATGATATTAATTAGGTGTGTAAAAACAAATAAGTCTCAATAACATGTAAATTGAGGCAAAACCGCTTACAACTGTGGTAACATGTGAATCATAAACCCAAAAAGTAATAATCATAAAATAAAACATTTAAAAACCATGAATATAAAATAATTAATGATATAATATATCAAAATGGTTAGTATATACACCACAAAGAAATAAGTAAGTGGTGAATATGACATTAACTCACCAATGTAAAAAGTGAGATGAAAATATCTAACTCTGAGTCCGATTTTTCATGATTGACCTCTATATTCCCAAATAATAAACTTATGTTAATTATTTAAATTCTTCATAACATTTTAAATTTTTATTATTAATTTTATTTCAATTATAAAAACATTATATACAATTATGTAATCAATAATGTTTAAGTCATATATTTTTACCATATTCATCTTATGTGTCAAAACCAACTTTGATAGGTTAAATAATTTCATTTAGGCCATTACTTAAAAATATAAAAAATAATAACAATGAAATAATTATCAATTTTTTTAAAAAAATATTCTTTTAAAATAAAACAGAAAATATGGTTATAAAAAATTAACCAACATTACGATCATGGATATGGTAGGCCGTACGTAGACATGAGTAATGATCATATTTCTCAAGGACCATTATAGAAAGAATGTAAGTGGTTTTATCTTTTTAGAATAAAATTTATATAAAAATTTCCATATCATTTAATTATATATATATATTTCTTGTGATTTGGTGATAAAAAAGGATGAATCACATCACTTCGAGGAGGCAATAGTCCACACATTCACGAACGACGTTATCACTTTTTTAGTGTGTGAAATGGAACAATGAAATCATATGTTATATGTAAATATATATAATTATTTAATTAATATCATAAATATTTCATTTATATCATATATATTTTTTAAACCCATCCTTAATACGTTTCATGTAAAGTGTAATCTTATCATATCGCTTTGAGGAGGTAGTAGTCTACATGTCCACAATCAATGTTATCATATTCTAAAAAAATAGAAAGAATGATGGTATGTGTTATATAATAATATCCAAAGGATTAATAAATTATAAGTATCATATATATCATTTAAAAATAGTATGTACATAATAATTCCCAACCATAAGAGGTGGTAAGGAAAAAATGAATGACATCATTTCGCGGGGTAGTAGTTCACTGTACACACGAACAGTGAATTCGTTATCCATTTGATAGAAGTGTGTGCAAGTGTAGGTATAACAATTAACATAAAAACATATAATCATTTTTATTATACTTATGTTATAATATAATCATAAAATAATAATAATTTAAGGGGTGGATAAATAAATAAATCAAAAGTGCTCGTCGAAGAATGTTACTTTGTCTTCTAGTATCTCTTTTTGGTTTGTACCAAAGTACTTACTTGGTTTTATTTATGACCAAGGTGAGTATTTTGGGGTGAGACGAGGGATTTTGTGAGATTATTTTATCATGTTTTGGGTAGGACAAAGGGTTTTATAGGTGTGATAAAGCGATGAGAGTGACTACTTTTTTATAGTGGAGGAGCCATGTCATTCATGTAAACAAAAAATGCTAATCACTATTGGGATGTATGCATTACATAATATGCACAAAATACTGAAAAAATATGATACACGTGATAATATTCTCTAAATATTTCCATAGAATTTGTTTTGGAAATGTTTCTAGGTCATTTGGCCATATAATATTAATGTTTAACCACTAAGTAAACTCATGTTCACCTTAACTGTGGTAATTATTTTTTGTTTCTTACACTAATATTTTTGGTCTCAAAATAATTTTATCTTAATATAGATTATAAATTATTATTATTAAAAATATATAATCCATTTTTCAAAATTTCAATTATTAAAGTGGAAAAATTTAATTAAAAAGTAATCCCGTAGGCTGAACAAAAAAAAGGAGTTTTTAATGTAAAAAATCTCAAAACAATGAAATCCTTTTATATCTGATTTCAATATTAAATTAATTAAAATAAACTAAATTAGATTAAATTATATAAAATTAAAATAATTATACTTTAAAATCAATTAAAATTGTAATTAAATACTATACACTATTTAGATGAAAAATATGTTTTCAATTAATATCCGGTAATTTTTACTATGCATCAAAATAAGAAACTTTTCAGAAAAATACCAAAAATTCACCCAAAGTAATTTTTTTTATTCTTATTTCAGAAATGGATTTTATTTTTCCAAATAAAAATTAAAAAAATTATTAAAATTTCATAATTTATTTTTGAAACAAGTCTTCTATTATAAGGCAATAAATATAGCTTTTAAAATTATACAGTTTTTATGTTTGAAATTAAATTTATTCTAATATTAATCCTATAAAAATTATTAGATGTATTTAAAAACAATTTATTAAACATATAAAATTTATATTTCATTAATATTTTTCACTAATAGTGATTAATTTAATTTATTAATATAAAATTACATTCTAATCATTATAATAGTTTTTCATAAATACACAACCTTTATATTCATTTGGCCTTTGTTTTCATTTATAATTAATTGGTAACTAATTAATTAATTTTATAAATAAGTTTATACTTTAATTTAATAATTTAGTTAATATCATTCATTCTATTTATTCCAAAGTACAGGTGTTATATTTCATAACAATATTAATAGTATATTGTTATCTCATAAGATTCGGGCTTGTGTGTTACATAAATCATCAAGGGAACTCAATTTAGTGTGAAATTTAGGAGAAAATTGTTGTTCCATGTGATGTATGAAAAACTTTGTATTTCATGTAACTTAATATATTAAATAATTTAAATTAATTTGAAATAATATATTTTATAAAACCATGGTATGTTATAGTAAGAGTTACGTAAAATGGAAAATATTATTATAAAATAAGGCATAATTAATATGGAAATAAAAAAAATTGAAAATAAATTACATATAATCAATAACTTGAAAATGAATAAAATATTACTGAATTAAATGAAAATAAATTTATTCCATATAAATATTTACTTAATATTATATTTATCCATGTATATTTTTCCAAATGATTTCATTGACATAGAAAAGTGATTTTATAATGATTGGATGCATAATACCAGACATCACGATCTTACCCTTGAGGCCATGTACCAAGAGAGTTTAAACTATGGATAGGAATAGACCAAAAGAAGAGAACATATAATAATTCTAGTAAACATGTTTTTCTCAAGATACCTACCAATGAATTGAGAAATTTTTTAATTTTATCCCCAACCCATCACTTAATAAGTCATATTCATTCAGAATATGAATAATAGTAAAACTTAATCAATATGAATTAAGAATAAATAACTGTATCTATTGGAATATATAGAATAAAAAATTTCAATACAGTCCGTAGAAAGACTAAACATAAAATATCCATAATAATAAAATGGATGGTATATTTATATTATATCCTAAGTAAATAGAAATTTTAAACCATGGATATTTTTGTAGATGAAAATTATTTAAAAATATATATAGAATATTTATTAAGAAAAATAGCCCTTTTTCAAAATAAAATTACATAATTAATATATAAAATTTTTTCGTAATAATTTATGAAAAAAATTTCATTAAAAGTAACCTTGTAAAAATTCTAATGTAGTCATAAAAACTTTGAGTGGTTATGGTGACATGAAATTTTTTTCATGCCCTGTAAGTTAAAAAAATAATACTTTCATATGTTTTCAAAATAATTTAAAAAGTAAAACATTTTAAAAGTGACATGAATGTTACTTTTAAACAATTTTATAGAAGTAAGGAATGAGTAAAATTTTATTTAATAAATCATTTCATATTATTAAAAATATTCATTCAAACATTTTACTGAATATAAGCACATTGAAGAAAAGGATTCCCGACATAGTAGAAAAACAAAGTCAATTTTCCTTAAAAATATGATATCAGTATTATGAGTATATAAATAAATGATAAATAAATGAAAAAAATATAATTTATAAAAATAAACACATGAAAAAAATATATTGGGTTCAATAAAGAATGACTAATTAATTCCCCCATCAGAGACTTTAACCTAAATAATCCTGAATAATGATGAGAATAAGAAATAAACACTTATTACTTTATTTAATTTCAAACCATACCACCATGAAGAAAATAAAATCATTTAAAAAATTAAATTCCATGAATTAAAATATATTCATGATATGAAAAATCAATGGGGAATTAAATATACCTCAGAAAATAAGTTAGGTGTATAATATAACATATGTCACAAAGATGAAAATTTGAGAAGAAGAAACCTTACCCATGGTGTGACATCTTAAGTATGTGTTCAAAAATTATGTATAATCAATATATATTTATTATAAATATATTAAATAACCATTATCATATATATATTAAAACATATATGACTTACTTATATCCTTTTATCAACCATTTATTAACAATTATTTATTTAAATCATTATTCCAAGTCATAACTGCTTCATTTTTCATGTATGTTTTGGTTTGATAATTTTGGTTATTATTTTTTGATCATGAATCCAATGTTTCCATAATTTTAATTTATTTTTAAAACATCATATATTTTATCTATATATATTTATAACCATTCATAAAATGGATATATAAGAAAACTATTTACACCATTTATGGAGACGGTCGACCGAACATATGCATGAATGATTTTTTCACTTTTCAATTAGTGGAAAGAAATAATGGTAAATAATAATTCAAGATTAAGTGACCACTTTTATTTCATATATATCATATATATATCCATTGAATCTTTCCTTATTTCCTTCTAAGAAAAGCAGGAATGAAAAACAAATCAAATCGCTTCATAGAGGTCGTAGCCACATGTACACAAGATTGATCTTATCATTTTACAGTAGATTGGAAGGTAATGAGATATATTTGATATTATAATTCATGATGAATATTTATTTCATAAATATCATATATATTCATTATTTATATCTCTATAAAAATTTATGTAAGGTGGTAATGGAAAAAAATTTACATCAGTTAGCATAGTGGTAGTCTTTCGTACACACAAATAAAGGTTTTATTTTCGATTTGATGGAGAAGGATATGGATAAATATCATCACATAAGCATAATAACATCTTATTATATGGTATATAATGGTGTTATTATATTATAATGTTTTGTATATAATTAATGGTGGTAGAAGAAAGAGTAAAAAGAAAATCATGGTTTGAACGATTACTTTCTCTTAGAGAAACCTTATTTGGATCACATATTAGGGACATAATATTTAGTATTATACAAGGGAAAGAACCTATTTAACATGGATAATTATGTTTATAATATAATTTTTAGGGCATTTTAATACTGGTTCACTAAATTATTAGTAATGAAAAAAGAGAATAGTTGTCCTTTTATAATTTAGGGGAGAGGAATTTTGGGAATTTTATAATGTCTTAAATTAATATACATTATTTTTTATTTTAAAATTTATAAATATTGATATAAATAGAACATAATTTTTTAGTATGAGTTGAAATAATGTAATCCAAAAAAAAATTTGGACATATTTTGGTTATGTTTTTACCCTTATCTTTTAGTACCAACCCTCCCCCTAAACCCCATCGACAGTTACAAAAATAATAAAGTTTTATAATTTGTAAGGATTCATAATGTCAACATGAAAGGAAAAACACACCTGTAATTATAAAAACCCTCATCATTAGAGGCTTTATATTTTAGAGGAATTTGGACTTCTTGGCCTGTTGAGGAGTCATTTAGTGAATTTAGACCCCGTTATGAATTTTGAGTATTACAGCCACTTCAGAGATGTTTGTCGAGTGTGGTTTGAATCATGGAAGGTTTATCAAGTGATTGGGTGAAGATCTAGGATTTTTAGTGAGATTTATTATTTTTGGTCTATTTTTTCCCAAAACATGATTTGGTGTGCATTGTTTAGTGACAACCATGTGGACCTAGATGCTCAGGGTCTTTCCAGATAATTTTGAAATGATAAAAAATTGTGTGAAAGGTATATGCACATTTAAGGTCAAACCATTTGAAATATAGTGGAAATAATGTAGGTTGGGTGGATCTATTGTCTAGGGAACATGGATTGGTCTCAATTGTAGAAATACTATGTATGGTTTTATAGAGGGTCCAAGTTCCATTATTCATGAATGGTGTATTGTTTGAAAAATGGGGAAACCAAATTGTGCTCAGTGTCTTGATTTTGTTAGAACAAACTACACGGTTGGAGCACGGTTTTGAGAACTATGTGGCCAAATCATGCAGCTTTCTAATTTGGGTTCAAAGGTGGGAATATAATGAAATTCCCTCCAATGATTTTATAATCCCTCCCCTTTCTTAACCTATGCACACACATACTATCCCCTCTACTTCACTATTTCTTGCATCAAACCCCCTTGGTCTTTGGTGGATTATCTAGGATCTCTTCATAGTTTTGAGTTGATTCTTTTCCTCTCTTTCCCCCTTTCATATTCCTCCTCCATTATGGATGATTTTGGTTGTCTCTGGCTTGGTTTTCTATTCCAATTGCATTAAATGAGGGTCAAATTGGATGAGAAAGATGGCTTTTTTGACATAGATTAGTGAGAGGATATCCTAAGACAATGTCTGAAAAATTTCACTCATTATTTTGGTGGAGGTAAAAGGAATGTGCAATTTTATATGTATTAAAATTTAATTAAATTGGATTTATAGATAATTGGTCATCAAGTTTTTGGGTTTTTTATTTTATTGGTGTCATAGGTGCATTGTGGGGCTTCTGAAGATGGTTAGTCATGAATCAAGATCGTGGATTCACCTCAGTTAGTTTTTATCATTTATTCCTCTTATAATTAAAAATATTAATTCATTTTATTTCCTTCTGTGTCATGATTTTGGATCTTCATCTACTGGTGGAAATAATTTTCAGCCTTTAATCTTCAATGTTACCACTATGTGGTAGGTATAGGGTTTATATTAATGTCATTTCACTTGTTAATAGAAATTTAATTTAACTAAAATTCTTTGACATGGTTTGTTAAGAACCCTTTATGGGTTGTTTTCCCTTTTTTGGGAATGTTCATGTGCTTTATGATCCTTAAAGAAGGATATTTTTTCAAAGAAACCTCATTCATGTATTAGTTCTCAGGGCTTACCACATGTGCCCCAATGTTGTGTATAGTGGAAAAGATATGGAGGATCTTGGGTTCCCTCCTCATCACTAAACCAATCATGGAATTTTTTGAGTTCCATAGTGAGCCTCCTCCTTAGTTGTATGTGATGGTGTGGCTTTTAGGAACTTAGGAGATGCGATGCGTAACTATTAATTAGCTAGGAAATGATAGGAGGTCTCCCTCGTGGCCTTAGTACTAGTTTCCACTAGGTGAGAGAGATGGATCAAGACTCTGATAGGGTCCTCTTATACTTGGAACCTCGTCATTGGTAAGAAAAGGGGGGTGGATTTGGGTTTTATTAGAAAATTAAAAGAATTACAGAAGGAGATATACCTTGGATGGGTTAGTTAGGACGTCCACATAACATCAAGCCAGTTTCATGGGGTTTATTGTCTTTGGTTATGGGTGGTTTATTTATTTTTCCCTTAACGGGGGGTGGGTTTGTGTTTCTGTTTCATGTTTGGATTGTGTTGGGTATCCCTTTTAGGTTTTCACCATTGAGGTAGTCACGAAGAATGTTGGGAATTCCTTTAGAGGAATTTTATTCTTTTGGATGTATCATTGGGATTTTTGTTGGTTATGGATTAGTTGGAGGATAGTGAGGGATGTTTGGAATGTTTTTGAACTAGGTGTTTCATGTGAAACAAATGAGCTTGTGGAACCCCTAATATGGTGTTCTATTCATACAGTGGCATTTGAGATGGTTGTGGATATTTGTATGGGTGTGTCCTGTGATCTTGGGTACAGTAAGAGAGTCACTAGTTGAGTGTCACATTAAGCTATAACATAAGGGTTCCATGGGAGGCCAGAGCATGGTTTAAACTTAAGGATGGTCATTGGGAGATCTTGGTGATTGTTTTATTGGATTTCAGAATATAAGGTACTGAGAGAGGGATGCGATTTTTTGACTGAGAGTGGATTAGTGCTTCTAGTACACCTATTTAGATGGTTGGTTTGAGGTTGAGTTATCCCATATTCAGTTGGATGCTGGCTATGTTGTTGAGATAGTTTCTACTAAGGACATTGGTTTGAAGAGGATAACCTTAGGATATCGTGGAGCAGGTAGTGGCCTAGAGTTTTGATCTGGTTCTCTCATCAACTGGATATATTTGGTTAAATGATCTTAGGGAACTAATGGATGATCAAGATGAGTGAAACCCTTCTCTAGTTGACTATTTGACATGGATAGAGTGGTTTTAAGCTCACAAGGAGCCGAGGAACTGATGAAGTGTGTTTTGTGTACTCTAGATGAATGCTTCCTCCTAGGGCCTATGGACATGATTTTATATTGGGGTTATATATGATAAAACATATTTTTGGGTCTATATTTAATTCCTGATTCATTTTACAAGACCTTCAGGACTCATAGGCTCCCTATTTATGTTGTACTAGATGTTCCTTTTCCAGTTTAGATCATACTATCAGAGTCTTAAAGCTTGGTAGATATGGTTTAACATGTGTATTCCTATTGGTATGAAATAGGATCCACAATTCTTCAATTTTTTATTTATATGTATTTGAGATCCTAGGAAGTTTTATAGGACATGCATAATGTCTGGTGGTATGGTGATCCATATGTTTTTAAATCCTCTACCATGGGCCAGGGTGGTGGTATATTTTCCTTGAGTGTCAGAATAGAAACTACAGTCAAATAATTTCCTTGTTTTTATTTACCTATTTTATGATGTTTTTTATTTATTCTTGTTATTGTTTGTTTCATCTAGGCTATGCATATCACTCATGAATGTAATTTTTATGACAAAATGTTATTGGTTCGCCGATGGGTGTATCCTACTAAGATTTATTTCTCAACCATTATATATTCTCCCTGGTGTGAATATAGACCTAATGTAGAGACCCAAAGCTTGAAATACATATAAATTACCTTAATTTTGTGGAATACTTAATACATGACAAAAAAAGATGCCCAAAGACCATATTAGTTTAGTGTCTTTGGAAACTCGGAACATAATCTTCTAATCATGCTGAAAGATCTTCAACATATCCTATAAGGATCTTCCCCTTTTGTGTTCTTACCTAAAACATTTATTTATATCCTGGGGAAAAGAAAAAATAACAAGGGTGAGATCAAATGCTCAGTAAGGGTAAGCATGGAGAACATAAAACAACCCATAAACATTTGAATGTAAAAACATGAACATAAAACATCGAAAGCACGAGTAATGACCTAAATACTAGTAGTATATAAAGCTTATATCATAAAGGAACATTAATCATGATAAAATAGCATGGGAAATAAAACATGTAATTGTGGAAAACCATTAAGAACATGTTATGATTTCTATAGTATCCAAGACATTGTTTCCAAGACCATCATGGTGGACAAAGTACATTACTTAACCAGGTTTACTTGCTGTTCCAGCCATGTATTACTGAACCAGATTCACTTTCCATTCTAGCCATGTCTATCTCATGAGATATAAATATTTACCCAATGAATTGGAGGGAGATATAGGTCTCAACCATTTATTAATGAAATCATTCTTTCGTGTTCCACAAAATAAACATAAATCATTCATCATAACCCAAAAAGTAAAATGGGTTTCATAAACATCTTCCCATCATAACACAATCTATATAAATAAATGAATATCATTTCATCATAAACAAAATCAAAACATGTAAATAATAGGGATATTATACTTGAAACATGACCATATTAAAGAATGTCATCTTAGAAGGAAAATAATCCTGATAAAACACTTGAAATGAATTGTTGAGAAAAATATCATTTCTTCTTCAAAATCATTTTCTTTTCTCAAAATGCCATGCAATTTTAAAATAAAAGGATTTCATTGAAAATAGTCAGGAAATGTTGTAGAAAAATCATTATGTCAATAAGGTGTTATGAAATTGTAAAAATCCGCTCACATCATATAAGTTAAAAAAACATTCTTCACATACTTTTTCCAAAAAAAGTCAAAAAGTACCTCGTATGATAAGAAAAAGAAAGATTCCTGCCATAATTTTTGCTAAAATTCATAAAAGGAGAAAAATGAATTTAAATATACATGAAAAAATAGTAAACATTGTATGAATTTTTTTGAGAAAACATGGACATGGATGATAAACATAACCCCCGTAAATACTTATGAATAAACAATCTCGGATAAGAACGAGATTATAATAATTATACCTTACCACTTATAATCGGTGAAATAATACGTGTCATAAAATAAAGAAAATTACATGTATATGTAAATATCATATCATTCATAATAAACATCATAAAACATTCATGGGAAGCATAAACACTATACAAAAGAAATAGGTGGCGATTAAGGCATATGTCTCACAGAAATAAAAGTGCGACAAAATAATCTGTTACCTTAGGTCTGATATGCTTTGTACATATCCAAAAATCCTGTATAATTATTTAAATAATTTAATTGACTTATTACAGAATCATATTAACTGTTATTATATCATATATGGTCATATTCTTATCTTCTTATTTTTAATATTTCATTGCTACTTGTTATTTGGGTGTTCATTACTTTATGTTATTATGCGTGTTTTGTTGAATAAATTCTTATTAATCTTTTTAGGTTATAGATACATCATTTATAGAATGGTATTAGTGTAATAAATATCATATTTTTTCATTCAATTCATTTATTTAAGAATTATTCAACAAAGATCATGTAGAACGAGTCGCATCACATCCTGGAGATGGTAGGCCATACGTACGCACAAGTGGTGATTTCATTTTTCAAAGGATGGATAAAAGATAGAATATGGTTGTTTCATATTAATACTAAAATATCAGTATAAAATTTATACTGGAGTTATTAATTAATAATGAAATAACTCATATAGAGGAAGTTGAAGAAGAAATAAGTTTTTCAAGAATCGGTAAAGGATATTACCTCTTCTTCGATGCGCCTCTTCTTAACCTTCTCTTAGGGAGTTAAAGTTTGTATTTGAAAAATACTAGGACCTATAGTAGGTATCTAGGGAAGTGGAGAAGATATATGGATAGGTTTTGGCGGAGCTTGAAGGCTCAAAATTTTGTGAAGAGGAGAGGGAGGAGGTGCCTTCTTATAAGGGAGGAGAGGGGCACTTTTGGAAACCTCTAAAATATTAATTTATAAAAAACTCAAAATCCACATAAAAACCTAAACAAAAGACTCAAATCAGAATATTAGATGCAATAGAGTTGTAGTCTCATCAGAAAATAAAATTTAGACATGTTGGGATTTTATTTTTAACCTTATCAACTTGATTTATCCTTATTTAATCTATTTAATTTTATTTGTGGTAATAATATTATAAATTTTAAATTGTTATAAATAATTACTTATGTGTTGTTAATTTTCCATAATTTTACACTTTATGAAATTATAGACAATATAAATTTCAATTTATAATTTTTATATTTTTTTGTGATTTTTAAACAATTTAGTAATATGTCATTTTTATAAAATAACAATAGTGTCGATTTTGACACTATTCATTAATTTGAATTTAAATAAAATACACACAAAGAATATATTCTAAAAAAAATATTTAATAGGTTCCTAAAATGTCATATTAATCGAAAAAAATCTTGGAGAATATTAAGTAGTTCATATAATATTTATTTTAGTATTTTTAAAACCATTTATTTGATATTTCTCTTAATAAAATAATTAGTACATAATTTTTGTATAATTATTTAATATAAAAATTTTTTGCCTAAAAATTAAAAATAAAATATTATGATGAATATAAATATAATATATTTCATAAGAATACTTTTAATAGAATGTATCTTCTAAAACACCCATCTTTTAAAATGTTATGTTTATTAAATTATGAAGGTGACAACTTTGACATTATTTAAAATAAAATAATATAAGTGTCATAATCGCTTTTATAAGGCTTAAATTATTCAAAAATTATACTTTTGAATGATTATGGTTTATATTTACATGACCAATAAGTTCTGGTCAGGTATTTGGGCCTTTTATGTGTATTATTAGTTTAATGAAAACTATATTATTGATTTTTCACTAAATAAATAATTTATGCATCATTGATGTATAAGCTATTAAGGTAATTATATAATTTTTAAAAATTAAAAATAAATAAACAAGATAAAGAAATAAATTTTATATTTCCAACAACTTTTTAAACCAAATTTATATTCTGTATTACCTTATATTAAAAATAATTTAATTATTAAAGTTTGAGTGAGACATATTTCACTTTCATGTAAAAAAAATAAATTAAAGGTCTTAATCACATACAAGTGGGTTCTAATAGATACCATTTCGACCCAAGTATATTTTAGGATGAAATATAATCATCCAATAATATTAATACATGTGTTAGGGTAATTTTATAATATTATTTTTACCCTTAATTACCTAATTTACCTTTAACTGTGGTAAATAAAATTTACCATAGTTACTATTCATAATGCCCAAAAATAAAAGTTATCTATTTAAAAAAATTTAAAATCTTGATTCCAAATATAGATTCCATTTTTAAAAATTCAAATCACAGAATATGTAGTAATTAATTTTAAATTAATCCCGTTGTTGGAAAAAATATGTTTTTTTGAAACATTACAAAAGATTGAAATGATTTTACCTACTAATTCAATGTCAAATTAATGTTAATGACATTAATTACATTAAATGGTAAAAATATATTCTATTTATAATTTAAAACCATTAAACATTATAATTTAACCATATAAATTATCTCAATGAAAATTTTGTTTTTAATTAAAATTTAGCGTATTTGTACTATTCATCAAAATATGAATGTTATCAAAAAAATATCAAAACATTATCCAATGTAAATTTTTATGTCCTTATTCAAAATAAGATATTTATTATGTAAAATTAAACTTATAAACTTGTAATAAATTATATTTAAAATGGGTGTGCCATCAAAAGATGACAAAACTACATTTTTTGACAAAAATAATTCTTTTATCTGAAAAATTGATTTTGTTCTCATACCTCATTATAGAAAATGTGTAAGATGAATTATAATGTTATAAAATTCAAAATTTAGTTAATATTATTAATAACGGCTAGTTCATAATTTTATAATAATATATCATTGTTTAGTAAAACATGGTATTGCATACAACACACGCTATTGAAGAAGGTCGCTCTTGCGTGTAATGCAAGCCATGTCAGGATTTCTTGTAGTGAAATATTCCTTTGGTGTTGAATATAACATAATCAAACCTTATTTAATTTATAAATTGAACAAAATCTATACTCAATGTTGCGTAGAATAATTTATACCAAAAGATCTTGAAATTGTGTGTAACACGAGTCAAGAATATTGTTGCATATACTACAAACTAATATGGTGTTGCATATAACACAAGCTAATATTGATGAAGCATACAAAAGAAGATATAAATGAAATTAAAAAAATAATATATCTCATAAAATCTCGGGGTCTTACATTCTACCCCCTTAAAATGAATTTCGCCTCTAAAATTCACCGGGGTTATAAGTCGTTTACAACATGATAGTTTCTTTCATCGAAATCCACATAGTAAAATGGAATACTAAAACTTGATTTTAAAAAGGAAAGTTAGAATCATAACAGTCACCCAATGTAACTCAGCACTGGGTTTCCACATAAGACAACATCGGTGAAAACATGGACATGGAAGAGAAATCTAACCATCAACTTCTGAGGAAGAGTGGTAGAGGAAATGACTATGAAAAATCCAACAATCACAAAGCCATAAATTTGTGCTGATCTAAGGTACCTTCTGATTCATCGGGTATGAGGGTACTAAGACAACATTTTTGGTTTTCAAGATCACTTCCCTAAAGTTGATGTATTTTTGCACAAGGAGAAATACTTACTTGATTTCAGTGTAATATAATCATTGGTAATTCCAGGAGCAATTTCTACTTCATCTCTTATTTAAATAAATGATGTTGAATTTGTCATTCTTGATGTTTTAGCAGATCATGCGATAGAATGATAGGTCATTCCATCTATCTCAAACAAAAGGTTAACAAATGTTATTAAATATGCATAATTACATATATGGTGATATTAATCGTATATGGTTCCAAAAATGGACTTATTCTTCAACTATCATACCGCATAATAATATAAAACTTGTTTCTACAAACCAGGAACTTTCTGTAGGCGAGTGGTAGGTGATAAATGCCTGTCACACTTTGGTTGTGGGTTCGATTCTTGCAAACTTGTCCAACGCGACAGGTTGTCGCCCATCCTGCAGGTTTTCCTTTTTCTAAAACTATACTATTATAGCATTCCAAAAAATAATATAGAAAAAGTTCTAGCCTTAAACAATAATATATGATGTCTAACCTAATCCATTCCAATATTTATTCTTATCGAAAATACTTCTGTCCAAGATCATAGTATAAAGAAAATGATTACAAGAAAGGGCATCTACCAAGAATGTGAATACAAGCATTTATCCCTCATATATCATAAGGTATATCTTGTTGGTCATATTCCAAACATTTGAATAACTCAATCATGTATTCTCTTGAAACATGAATTACCGTAGAACCTTAGAGAAAACATGAATGTTGTCAAAAGTTAACTCTTTCCGCATACCAAAATCCCAAAATTTCTATATATTCAATCCATGATGTTACTTTGTCCTTATATCAGTCATGAGCTCATTAATACTATCAAACATATTATTTTCTCCTTATCCCTTCATTATGAACATATAATCTTCTATCCAAAAATATTTCAATCACTTTTCATGGTTACCAATACCATACAATTATTGAAAACCAATACATAGATATTCCAATATTCCATGATAATATAAATGAAATTCCACAACACTATTTTGGAATCCCATTACATAAAAACTTAATCATTCCAAAACATCATTTTCAAATTCAACATCACCAATAGTTATTGCATGTGACTTCCCTTTTTCATTTTACTTAAGAGGTTGTTTATGTCGATCATCATTAACCCTTGGATTTGGGCATTGGTTAGCATAATTCCCTATTTCCTAGAACTTGTAGCATCAAAGTGTTGGAGGTTCATTTTCTGTAGTATTTTCTCTATTCACATCATTATCTACCTTTTTACTATTACTTCCGCACTCAACTACTTGATGAACTTGTTTTCAATACTTAAAACATTGTCTAGTCCCTTTAAGACAATCTCCACCACGATTTTTTCGACACTTTGAGCATAAAGAAACATTAGTATTATTTTCACCATTGTTTTAAGATTTTTCCTTGAACTCCATCTTTCGTTTTTGTGAAAAACATGAGATGGATATGTAACAATAACTTCCAGTTCTACCTTGACAGCACAACACACAATTTCTTCATAGATACTGAAGTACCTTATCGCTAACGCCCTTCGAAGACTTGGTTTTAACCCACTGAAGAATCGATCAACATTACTTTCAGGTTGGATGATAAAGCCAGATTCATACCTTGCAAGCCTTATTAAATTATCCTTGTATATACCTACATATTCATCATCCTTTTTCTTAATCTCAAGGAACTCCTTTTCCATATTTGTTCGAAGAATTCGAGGAAAGTACTTATTGAAAAACATGTTCTTGAACTCATCCCATTCCATGGATTAAATTTCATCTTGGGGCCTTGTATTTGTAATTAGAGTCCACCATTGGTCTGCTTCATCTACTAAATGTTAAACATCCAAAATGAATTTTTCATGCTCTAAACAATGAAGTATGGAAAATATCTTTTTAATGGTACTGATCCATTATTCAGAAAATTGTGGATCAGAAGACCCACTGAAAGAATGTGGATGTTCCCTCATGAAGGACTAAATAGAATATTGTTCCCTTCTCTACTCATTTGGAATCCCATAATGATTCATAGCTTCTGTAATTATAATAATAAGATTTTTCACTCCATCTCCAATAAAATTTGGTTGTTCAGGAGGACAATCATTGCATTGCCCAGTGCATTGATCATTAACACGGTTCTTTCGGGTTCCATCCATTATCTACAACCTAAAAAGAATAGTGTTAGAGGCAATATCATACTAGGAAAACAACATAATCAAGTGGAGTACATTAAATATCTAACATCTTAGGTTTAATCCTAGGTTATTCATGATCTTTATCATAATTATAGGACTGTAACCTATACTTATACTTAACCTTAGGGAAATCCCTAGATATACCTTAGAAATATCTATAGGGATTTCACTAAAGTTTTCGCATCCATGTTTATAAAGGTTAACTAAACCTTCGCTCTAATACCAACTGTAGAGACCCAATCCTTGACGTACATAGTCATTACATTAATTTTTCAGAACAATTAATACATGAAAAAAAAGACGCCCAAAAACCGTATTAGTTTAGTGTCTTTGGAAACTCAGAACATAATCTTCTAATAATGCTGAAAGATCTTAAACATCTCCCATAAGGATCTTCCCCTATTGTTTTCTTACCTAAAACATTTCTTTATATCCGTGGGAAAAGAAAAAATAACAAGGGTGAGCTCAAATGATCAGTAAGGGTAAGCATGGAGAATATAAAACAACCCATAAACATTTGAACGTAAAAACATGGACATAAAACATCAAAAGCATGAGTAATGACATAAATATTGGCAGTACATAAGGCATAGATCATAAAGGAACATTAATAATGATAAAATAGCATGGGAAATAAAACATGTAATTGTGTAAAACCATTAATCACATGTTATTATTTCTATAGTAGCCAAGGCATTGCTGCTAAGACCATCATAGTGGAAAAAGTCCATTACTGAACCGGGTTTACTTGCTGTTCTAGCCCTATATTACTAAACCGGATTCACTTTTCATTCTATCCATGCCTATCTCAGAAGATATAAATCTTTACCCAATGAATTGGAGGGAGATATAGGTCCCACCCATCTCATAATGAAATCATTTTTTTGTGCCCCAAAATAAATATAAATCATTCATCATAACCCAACGAATAAAATGGGTTTCATAAACATCTTCCCATCACAACATAATCAATATAAATAAATGGATATCATTTCATCATAAACAAAATCAAACCACATAAATAACAGGGACATTATACTTAAAACATGACCATATTAAATAATGTCATCTTAGATGGAAAATAGTCAGGATAAAACACTTGATATAAATTCTTGAGGAAAATATCCTTTCTTCTTCAAAATCATTTTCTTTTCTCAAAATGCCATGAAATTTTAAAATAAAAGGATTTATTTGAAAATAATCATGAAATATTGTAGAAAAATATTTATATAAATAAGGTGTTATGAAATCGTAAAAATCCTCTCATACCGTATAAGTTAAAAAAACATTCTTCTCGTACTTTTGCCAGAAAAGTCAAAAAGTACCTCGCATGATAAAAAAATATTTTTAAAATCCTTGTGGTTAAAGTCATAAAAGGATAAAATGAATTTAAACATACATGGAAGAATAGTAAACATTTCATAAAAACATTTGAGAAAACATGGACATGGATGATAAACATAACCCTAGTAAATACTTACGAAAAAACAATCTCGGATAAGAACAAGATTGGAATAATTATCCCATACCATTTATAATCGGTGAAATCATATGTGTCATCAAATAAGGAAAATTACATGAATATTTAAATATCATATCATTCATAATAAAAATCATAAAATATTAATGGGAGGCATAAACACCACTCAAAAAAATAGGTGGTGATTAAGGCATATGTCTCACAGAAATAAAAGTGAGACGAAATAATCCCTTACCTTTGGTTCGATATGCTTTGTACATATCCAAAAATCTTGTATAATGATTTAAATAATGTAATTTACTTATTTCTGAATCATATTCACTGTTATTATATCATATATGGTCATATTCTTATCTTCTTATTAGTAATATTTCATTGCTACTTGTTATTCGGGTGTTCATTGCTTTATGTTCTTATGCGTCTTTTGTCGAATAAATTCTTATTCCACTTTTTATGTTATAGATAAATAATTTAAATAATGGTATTAGTGTAATATATATCATATTTATTAATTCAATTCATTTATATAATCATTATTCAATGAAGATCATGTAGTATGAGTCGCATCACATCGTGGAGATGGTATGCCATACGTACACACGTGTGGTGATTTCATTTTTTCATAGGAAGGATAGAAGATAGAATATGGTTGTTTGATATTCATAATAACATATTAGTATAGAAGTGATACTGGAATTATTAATTAATAATGAAACAACTCATATAGAGGAAGTAGAAGAAGAAATAAGATTGAAATAATCGTTAAAGGATATTACCTCTTCTTCGACACGCCTCTTCTTAACCTCCTCTTAGGGTGATAAAGCTGGTCTTTGAAGAAGACCAGGACCTCTAGTATATTTATAGGGAAGTAGAGAAGATAAATGGACAGGGTTTGACAAATATTTAAGGCTCAAAATGTTGTGACGAGGAGAGGGAGGAGGTGCCTTTTTATAAGGGAGGAGAGGGGCACTTTTGGAAACCTCTAAAATATTAATTTCTAATAAACTAAAACCCCACTTAAAAACCTCAAAAAATTACTAAAATTAGAATATTAGATGATATAGGGTTCTAATCTCATTAAACAATAAAATTTAGAAATTTTGGATTTTATTTTTAACCTTATCATCTTGATTTATCCTTATTTAATGTATTTAATTTTATTTGTGTAAATAATATTATAAATTTTAAATTGTTATAAATAACTACTTATGTGTTGTTAATTGTACATAATTGGATAATTTATGAAATTTTAGACCATATAAATTTCAATTTATAAATTTTAAATATTTTTGTGATTTTTAAAAAATTTAATAATGTGTCATTATTATAAAATAACAATAGTGTCGATTTTAACACTATTTATTTATTTGAATTTAAATAAAATAAAAACAAAGAATATATTCAAAAAAAATATTTAATAGGTTCCTAACATGACTTTTTAATCTATAAATTCACGTAAAATATTAATTAGTTCATATAATATTTATTTTAATATTTTTTAAACCATTTATTTTATATTTCTGTTAATAAAATAAATAGAACACCATTTTTTTATAATTATTTAATATACTAATTTTTTGCATAAAAATTAAAAATAAAATATTTTAATGAAGATAAATCTAATATCTTTCATAGGAATACTTTTAATCTAATTTATCTTCTAAAACACCTAATTTTTAAAATGTTATGTTTATTAAATTATAAAGGTGACAACTTTGACATCATTTAAAATAAAATAATATACGTGTCATAATCTCTTTTATAAGGCTCCAAATGGTAAAACATTTGACTTTTGTATGCTTATGGTTTATATTTACACGAAAAATAAGTTTTTTCAGGTATTTGGGCCTTTTATGGGAATTATTAGTTTAATAAAAACTATATTATTGATTTTTCACTAAATAAATAATTTCTGCATCATTAATGTATAATCTATTAATGTAATTATATATTAATTAAAAATTAAAAATAAATTACCATGATAAATAAAAAAAAATTATATTTTAAATGAGTACTTATAACTGAATTTATATTTTGTATAAACTTATATTAAAAACAATTTAATTATTAAAGTTTGAGTGAGACATATTTCACTTTCATTTAAAAAAATAAATTACACGTCTTAATCACATACAAGTGGGCTCTAATAGAAACCATTTAGACCCAAGTATATTTTAGGACGAAATAAAATAATCCAATTATATTAAGACATGTGTTAAGGTAATTTTATAATATTATTTTTACTCTTAATTACCTAATTTACCTTTAATTGTGGAAAATAAAATTTACCGTGGTTACTATTCAAAATGCCCAAAAATAAAAGGTATCTATTTAAAAAATTTGAACTTCATGATTCCAAATATGGAATCCATTTTTACAAATTAAAAACACAGAATATGTAGTAATTAATTTAAAATTAATCCCTTTGTCGAAAAAAACGGGTTTTTGTTTAAAACATTGCAAAAGATTGAAATAATTTTACCTACGAATTCAATGTAAAATTAATGCTAATGACATTAATTACATTAAATGGTAAAAATAACTTCTATTTATACTTTAAAACCATTAAACATTATAATTTATCCATATAAATTATCTCGATGAATAAATATGTTTTTAATTAAAATTTAGCTTATTTTTACTATTCATCAAAATATGAATGTTATCAGAAAAATATCAAAACATTATCCAATGTAAATTTTTATATCCTGATTCAAAAGAAGAAGTTTATTTTTTAAAATTTAAATTATAAAATTTTCAAAAATTAGATTTAAAATGGGTGCGCCATCAAAAGGCGACATTACTACATTTTTTTGAAAAATAATTCTTTTATCCGAAAAATTGATCTTGTTCTCATAACTCATTCTAGAAAATTTGTAAGATGAATTATAATGTTATAAAATTAAAAATGAGGTTAATACTATTCATAATGTCTAGTTCATAATTTTATAATAATATATTATTGTTTAGTGAAACTCGGTATTGCATACAACAGACGCTATTGAGGAAGGCCGCTCTTGCGTGTAATGAAAGCCATGTTAGGATTGCGTGTAGTGAAAGATTCCATTGGTGTTTCATATAACATAATCAAAAATTATTTCATTTATACATTGACCAAAATCTATACTCAATGTTGCGTAGAATAATTTCTACCAAAAGAACTTGAAATTGTGAGTAACACGAGCCAAGAATATTGTTGCATATACTGCAAACTAATACGGTGTTGTGTATAGCCCAAGCTAATCTTGGTGTAGCGTACAACATAAGTTATCAAATAAATTAAAAATAATATATCTCATAAAATCTCATTGTGTTACACCTAATGTATTATCTTAGGTTGGAGAATAGGTATCAAAGTTGATGTGGATGAGGCCATGTGTTGCTTGATCAAGCAAAGATACTCGGGTGGAGCCTCAGTATCAGGATGGTTTAACTCAAGAATCATGCAGATCGAGTACGTTGTTTGAATCAGTGTTATTAGTTCATCCTATTTTTTTATATTATATTTGTGGTCCTCCAAATGGGTGACTTAATTTTATATGTTTTACATACTTTAACTCTGTATAACTGTATAGTTTCATTTCATTAATTATATCATGTTATGTTTCTGTTATTTTATGTGTTTATGGTCATATTAATCCTTGTTTATGTGTTGTAGTAATTTTACAATATTATTTCACTAAGGCACATGTGTAAAGTCTCCCCACTACATATTTTTGACCCTCTCCACTCATCTATAGCCTTTGGAATTTATGGAAGTTCAATTGAGGACTTTCATTGATCTAGATTAGGTGACGCATTAGGTCGACCTGGGCTGGTTCTTTACAAAATGGTATAGAAGTAGGATCAATTTTATTTTTCTAGAGTTGGTAGATAAGTTGTCAAGGGATGTTTTGGAATATGTTATAGATATATAACTCGTGTGTTGTGAGAACCATTCATTATATTATGTCTAAGTTTATAAGGTAGGGGATTTCTATTATTGGATTCTTTTTTTACCATTGTGTGGTTTCACCTAGTTTGATGTACTTGGGTTTCTTGATTTGTGGTTTATTATGGTTTTTGGTTTTTTGGGCATGTGAAAGTGTCCTGAGTTCATGAATCATTCTAGGAAATTAGGTTTCACGTGAAATATTCCTATCTGCGGTGTTTTCAGTGATGATGGAGGTTCCATTGTTTAATCTATCTCCAATAAACTATTTGGATGGTCTCATTTTGATACTTGGTTGAATTATACTCAAATGAACTGCATGTATATATAGTATTCATATGAAAGAACATGTGGATCACGTGGAGAGATATTCACTAGTCAGGGAGATATGGTCCCCTCATTAAGAGATGCATGGAAACCCTAGTGATTCGATGAGGGACATGAGTGCCCTATTGGTGACTTGGTGAAGGAAAATATGATTAAGAGATCTCTAGATTGGGATCAAATTTCCCTAAGGTAGTGGTTTACATGAAGGACTAGGTTTGTGTTCCGTGGGAGGGATCCATTCCTACTACATGTTGTCTGTTGGATCATGTGTTGGGGTCTATGTACCTATTGTCACTAATAGTTTAGTAGGGTGTCTCTATTCTTCTTTCGTGGGGCCATTTAGTTCTACATTCACCATGATGTGGTTATGCATGAGGATGAAAAATATTTTAGAAGTCTATCATTGGGAGTTCTCCTTGAATCAGGGATGGCTTGGGAGCACTAGTTTGGTTGGTTTCCTAGACCTAGTCATTTTTTTGTTGCACCTTGGGAAGTGTGGTGAGAGCATTGTTGGATGATTTTTTCTTATTATCAACATTATAATAGAGGGTTATCATGCGGTTGATCTTGAAATGTGGGTTATGCCTCATTATTTTGAGAGTAGTGTCAAGGGTGCTACTATTTGTTAGAACTAACCTACATGTGGTGCATGGTAAGTGGTTTTAGGCATGTTAGCCTAGTTTTGTTGGGTCCTAGCCCATTTGAGTGTATGTATTATTGTAATTATGAGTGATGTTTAAGGAAAAACTTGCTTTGGGGAGTCCAATCTATGATGTTAATGTTTTTTATCCATATTTAGGTGGTTTTTTGATCATGGAAATTATCATTCCTAGTTGTTTAGGAAAGACCATTAGTTGTTTTATATTTTTGTGATGATTCTTAGGTGTGATCAGTTTTTTCATGTCTATACATTTTGTTCGATAATGGAAGTAGTGTGGGATATGTGGTTTTATGTTTTTTCATTGAGGCAATTATAAGGATATACTTTTTCTAAGGATAATTATATTAGTCATGGTTAAATTTCTCTCATGTAGAGAGAGTTTTTTGGATGCTACATGACATTTCATTGGATGATAAAGATAACATGAGTCATGAATGTCCTTAGGGGAGAGCATGGTTTCCAGTTGACCACCATGAATTCTCAGGGGGGGGGGGATTTATGGCAGGGGGTTTGTAATGTCTCTCATTTTTATGAGTAGTAAATTTCGTAGTAAATTCAAATTATTGGAAAGTTGAGGTGTTGTTTAGTGAAGTTAGATTCAATTATGAAGTTTTATTATTAGATCCTCTTATTAAAAGTATTTCATATTTGTTTATAAGCTCAAAAGGTGACTGAGGTTCTTGGGGGAGTCTCATGTGTTATGAGTGAGTGTTAGAGATTAAGGGTATTTTTAGACCAACACATGATTTTTTGTGCATGGTTTAGTGAAAACCACATGGACCACTAATTCTTAGTGTCTTTTCAATTCATTTTTAATTGATCACTGTTTGATATCAAAGCTTGCACATTTTTAATGTAAAACCATGTGACTTCTAGAGGAAACTAGGTGGGATGGGTGGCCCTTAGGTCTAAGGGGCACAAATTTTATATGGTTACAAAAAAACATGTGAGCTATTAGATAGGGTTCTTGTATCATTCTAAAATTTTTATTCCTGGTTTGGAAAACCATGCAGCCAAACTATGAGAGGTGCCTTGGGTTAGATAGATCTAACCACATGGTTGGGGCATGGTATGGAAAACTGTATGAAAAAACTACACAACTTTGCATGTTGTGATGGAAAGAGGTAAAAGACCAAATACGCCTCT
The DNA here is from genome assembly GCA_963277665.1 of Viscum album. Classification (NCBI taxonomy): domain Eukaryota; kingdom Viridiplantae; phylum Streptophyta; class Magnoliopsida; order Santalales; family Viscaceae; genus Viscum; species Viscum album. The sequence continues at coordinate 1,955,532,265 of OY728164.1, forward strand.
CGATACTTTATCCCCTACCCTCCCCTTTCATTAGTTTTATGCATGTAGGCTATTCCTTCTCACTCTCTATTTTCCCCTTATACCCCTCTTTATTTTGGCTGTATTTTAATTGTATTGTTCAATGTTTTAATCTGAGTTTCTTCCTCTCTTTCCCTCTTTCCTCTTCCTCCTCCCTTAAAGTTGATTTTGGTTGTCTTTGCCTAGGTTTTCGGTTCTGATTCTCCTAAAACATGCTAGAATCAACCAAGAGATAGGAAGTTTTTTAATGGTTTTGTGAGAGGATGTATCTAGATGATTTCTGCATGCCTTCTCTCAACGTTTCTATGGAGTTATGATTCACATGGATTTTCCTTGGATTTCAATTAAATTTAATGGGATTTACATCTAATTGGGAATCATTTGTAATTTATTTGTATCTTCTTAGTGGCATAAGTGCATTATAGGATATTCACATATAGTCGATTTCAATTCCAGATTCTAGATGAGTATTAGTGATTTCTCATTATCTATGACTATTAAAATTAATTTAATTAAAATAATTAATATTTCCTTCATTTTTATAATTTCGATGTGTTGGATAAGTTAGATGGTTTAGCAATTGGGGGAGTGTGGGTTCAATATTAAAACATTGGTGGTTACACCATGTGGTAGTCTGAGAGTTTAGCTATGTGTTTTCTCCCATTTAATGTATATCTAAGTTAACTTAAATTATTTTCTTGGTGTTTTATGAACCCTTCATGGGTTATTTTTGTGTTTTATTGGGAAATGTCATGGGTTTTAAGTGCCTTGAAAAGGAATATTTTTTTAACGACACTATTATTATCTCAGTTCTAGGGTCAAATCTTGTGTGCCCTATGGATATGTGTAGTGGTAGTGATGAGGTTTATCTTGGGTTCCGTCCTTATCTTTGAACCATTAATGGACTTGTTCTGAGTCCCTTAGTGAGATACTATTTGTTTGGGGTGTGATGATATAGCTTGCTAGTTCTTATGATCCAGAGAGAGTTCATGTGAATGATACCTGGCTTGATGGGAGGTCTCCCTCATGCCTTATTTTTAGTAAACCCAATGTGAGAGAGGTGGTTTGAGACCCTAATAGGGTTTTGATCTGGATAGTACATTTTCCATGGGTTTTGATGGGGGTTGGATTTGAAAATTTTTAGAAAGTTCCTAGAATCTGATAAAGAGAGACATTATTGATGGGATTGTTAGGATGTCCCACAGATTTCATGATAGATTCTTGGGGTTTCATTTCTTGGTCTATGTGTGGTTGATTGAGGTTTCCATTTTTGGTATGTTTGGTGTTTCCATTAGAGGTTTGGCTTGTGCTGAAGATCCCTTGTTGGGCCCTTTCATTGAAGTGGTCATGGGGACTATTGTGAATAAATATTTAGGCATTCCATGATGTTGGATTCTCTTTTGGTTGTTCTATTGGATAAGGATTAGTTGGATTACACTAAGGTGCATTTGAAATTCTTCCACACTGGGGATGTATCATGTTTTAAATGAGTTAGAGGAACCCCTCATAGGGTATCATAAACTTGTTTTACCCTTTCATCCCACTGTGGATCTTTGGATGGGTGTGACCTAAGTACCTTGGTAAAACATTGGAGTTCCCAGTTAATCAACTTTTTATATAGTGACCCTAGGTTTCCTTGGGAATAAAGAGATTAATTCAACCATAAGTTAGTTCACTAGGAGACCATGGGTGATATTTGTTTGGATAATGAGATCTAGGGGACTGAGAGAGGCTCATACCTTATTGTACAAGAGTATATTTAGACTACTAGTTTAGCTATTTAGATAGTGGGTTCGAGATTGGTTCATCCCATGTTCAGTAGGCTATTGGACATATTGTTGAGAATGTTTCATATTATCAATTTAAATTGAGTTGGATATCCTTGGGATATCTTGGATTAGTCGTTTTCTCTATGTTTTGATCTGGTTCTCTCTTTATTGGATGAATATGGTTATACCAACATAGGGAGATAATGGATGATTTGGATTAGTCTAACCCTCCTCTAGTTGCACATTCAACCTAGATATTGTGACTTTGATATAATGAGGTGATGATCTACTCACATAGTTAGTTATCTATACCATGGATGCATTGATTATCCCAGGGATCATGGTTTCTATGTGATACCGATGTTATATATGGATCCCACATATTTTTGAGTCCATAGATGGTGCCAAGTTCATTCTATATGTCTTTTCAGACTGACATGTTCTCTAGTTGGGTCAGTCTAGATGTTCTTATCAAAAGTTCAGATCATGTAAATGGAGTCCTAAATCCTTTTATATTCACATTTTCATGTGAGATCCAATGGTCAGTCTTTGGGGTCCAATATTTATGACTTTTTGTTTCGATGACTTAGATATTTTTTATAGATCTGGAGGATTCATCTGATGTCATGTTAGTAGTTGATAAACATGTTGTAAATCCTCTAGAATTCACAAGAGAAAGGGTAGATTTATGTTGGGTGTTAGAATAAAACCCATGGTTGGATATTTTACTTATTCCCCCTTTTTATGCAGGTGTTTCTTATGATAGTTGTTGTTATTTTTTGCTAGGATAGGAATATCAAATGTGAGTGTAGATGCAATGATAAAAGATTATATGATTAATATTGGTGGTGACCTAATATGATTTATTTCTTTCCCCATGTATGTGTACCTTAGGGTGTATTTATGCTTGATGTATAGTTTTAGACTAGAGAAAATTTTGGGCAATAGATAGACTATATTTCTAATGTTTCCTGATTAAGTTAAGCCACACATATGGCATCTTAAGATAAGGCTGGTCATGCTCCCACATTATAGAGACTAGGTATGTGGTTTTACCTGGTCTAATTTTTAAAACTAAATGGATTTATTTTTAAGTTGTTTACTTTTTATATCTGGTTGACATAGTGGGAGACCAATTGTTTTTTTCATGCTTTGAGTCTATATGAATTTATATTACATTCCATGTATTATGACCTGACCTTTTTTAGCTGTTCACTATGTATACCTTGATGTTTACCAATATTTTTTTTTTGTTTTTGGTAATTTTATATAGTTATCTCACTATGAATAGGGGGTATAGTCTCTCCACTGCATTTTTAAGACCATCAACGCTAGTCAAAAACCTATGGCATTCAGAAAGGCACACTTGAGGCTCATGGAAAGGTATATCATGTGATGTGTTAGGTCGAACTAGGTTTGATCATTAAATAAATGGTTCATGGTTGATATTTTCGACCATATTTAAATAATTTAACTCAATATAGAAGTTTTAATAATTTTAAAACATTTAATAAGATACTATTTACTATAAAATAACATTATGTATTTTAAGAGGGAATTAATTAAATTTTACATTAAAGAAATCAAAAGAAATTAGAATTTGAATATATTAATTTCAAAAATAACAAAAATTTCATATGTATCTATAATATTTATAGAAAAAAATAATTCATCAAATTTTTATTACTTTAATTTTTTTTTAAAATAATTTATTTTCTTGTTCTATTAATTGAAAAAATACTAGGTCAATAATGGGAAAGAGATTAATATAATTATTCGGTCATTAAAAATTTAAAATAAATTACCATGATAAAAAAAAATTCATTAGTATTTAAAATAAAATTTTAAAACACGAAATAAGTTTTATTTATCTCTACCACAAAATATTTTTGATATTAACTTTATGAAAGTGACATTTTCAACATTATCTTTTGCTTATATGTTATAAAGTTCACAATCATAGAAAGAAGACACCAAGTTTCCATGTTTTCAAAACATGGATAGACATGGTTGAACTCAACTCATCCAAACAGATAAACGAATTTGTCTTGTTCAATTTTAGTCCCCATCATTTAAATTTTACCCTTAATTACATGAATTACCCTTATCACTGTGACAATTATTTTCTATGTTTACTATTTATAAGGATAAAAAGTAAAAGGGATCTATTTAAAAATTATAGACCTCTTACTTAAAAATAGTTAATATAATTTTTATAATTAAATTCTTATAAGTGGTAGAAACACTTTTATTAGAAAACCACAAATGTAACAAAAAAGTGTTTTTTTAAAAATTCTTTTTTAAGTTTGAAAATGTTTTTATACCAAATTCATAAATAAAATTTATTACAATGGAATTTAATATATTATTTATAATATAAGATGCCTAATTTTTCTTTGAAACCATTTTATAATTTTTTTGACATTGTAAATACTTGAAATAAAAATAAAGTTGTCAATGAATATTAGCATTTTCCACTATTCACTAGAAAATCAATATTTTTATAAAAATACAAAATTTTCACCATAAGATAATATCGATATTATGATTTCAAAAATTATATTGATTTTATAAAATAATATTTTTAAAAGATAAATTTTTTTATATAATTCCCAAATAAAAAATGAAAAATAGAACCATTTTAAGGAAAACATTTTTTTCAAGTATAAAATGATTTTATGGAAAATTAATTAATTAATTATTATTAATAAATAAATTCTGTAAAACATTTATAAATATTTGAATAATTTTTTTAATCATGTTCATTCCCTCTAAATCAATGATTAGTTTGTAATTAACATATTTAAATAATAATAACTCAAGGATCATTTAAGAATGGTGTTTCATGTCATATATGTAATCAAAAAAGTGTTATTTTAAAATTTTGGGATGTTATGTACGATGTGGATCTATTGAATATGTGATTATGGTCTTGGTAGTGAGAATTTCATATTATTATGATTCTATTTTTTATGCTGTTTTTATATTCTTATGATTCCTTCATCCTAAGTTATCTATATATTTATAAAAAAATTCATATGTTATAATTCATGAATTATGATCCATATTGTATCAGTTATGATTTTATTTTGAGGAGTTATTTTATGTTGATTATGTTATCATACCCATATGTTTATGTTATGATAACTTATGTTCTTCAAATTTTATTGTTTAGTTTTACCCTTAATGAGCATTTGACCTCACGCTTCTTTTGTTTCCATTTACCTCAGATATGATGAAAAGTAACTCATATGAAAATTTATCAATTGGTATCATGTGAGGAGTACTATTTTGAGATAGTGAAATCATATTTTATAATAACAATTCCTGGGTTTTCTAGAAATAATACACATTTGATGGGAAAGATTTGGGTATTATTATTTAATGGTTTCTCTTAATTAATAATACTATATACCTAAAAGGTAATGGGTATGTAAGCGAATCAATATTTGTTTGAAACTATATTTATAAATTATTATATTTATGTTACATTAGTTGGTTTTAAGTTATTTTGTAATGATATTGTTTTTATTATGACATTTAGGAGTATGGGTCTGGGTATCTTAGAACCCTAATGAATAAAGCAAGTTTATTGAATCTTTATTTATTTAATTCATAATATTAAAATACTTGGAATATGATGTCTATGGTTTTATTGAAAAGAAATTAGACTATAACTGTTGATGAATTATAATTTTAAGAACATTATTTTGACTAAATTTTAGATATTATTCATTCAAATAGTATAACCTTTTGAATAAGTGAAGATGATTTTTGGTTTTAGATAATTTTTTTCAAATATTTTTAGTTAAAAAATTATTTTTTGTAGAATTTATGTGATGGTGATGTTTAAAAAAAAATAAAAGTTTAATTTGGACATTAAATACTCCCATTGTTTTAACTCTTGAAGATTATTAGTGCAGTTTTATTAGATGACCACAAAATATCAAGGATACCTTTTTTGTATGACAAGGGTTTATTGGAGAACCCATATCATTTGTTTCTATTATGATTGGTGAATCATGTAATATAATAATTTTTTTTTTCAGATCATGCAATTGATTTAGTTATTCAATTTGATTATATAACCAAATAACTATATTGTGATTTCTTTTTTTTGGTGTTAAGTTTTTGAATTAAGTATTTAGTATCATTAATATTTTATATTGAATAAGGAACATAGTCAAAATAGAAATCATGTTGATGAATTTAAAAAGAGACCAATGTTGTTAATAGTATAATTCCATAGAAAACAATACCTTGATTCACCCCTTTTTAGTGTATCCATAAGGATCATAATACCAATAGGTTTTTAGGCATTAAAAATTATTTTTAGGGCAGGTTTATAGGTTTTTGACAAAAAAAAAAGGATTTTGAAGACTAAATGTGATTTCTATTCTCAATATATAAATATTGGTAGATTTTGAGTTTTATATTCACAATAAATCACATAAATTATATAAATTGAAAGGGAATTATGAAATTTTAAGGGAATAAATACCATATTTATAAGGACAATATGCTTCTATATAAATTTTTATTATTATGTATGTATTTCAATTTTCAATAAAAGGGTTTGTTTCTCATACAGATGGTGTTGTGATGATTGTGTTTTATCGAACAAATATAGGTAATGATGACCAAAATCATAATGGAGTGCTTTAAAAACATTGAGATAAATATTGAAATAAATTCTTTTTTGATCAACATAGAGAAAATTATATGGGGAAATTAGAGAATATATATTTTTATAATGTAAATTTTAGAGAAGATAAATTTTGAATTTTGAATTTCAATAATGAATAAACTTAAATCCATGATCATGAATTTATTAAATAATTACTCAAATGTCTCAATTAAGTGGTGAAAACCATTAGATACTTTGAAAAGACTCTTGAAGATTTTATTATAGAAACAATACATTGTATCTTACCTGATATACTTCATGGAAAGATATCACTCAATAAATATTTTTATATTCATAAATTTTGGGGAGAAAATTTATATGTAATATTGATTGATTATGTAATGAGAAAAGGATTCACTCTTAATAATAAGATAATAGTTAAAAAATAAAATAACCATAAAGAAATGATGTTAGAGATGTTTTAGAAATATTTCAAGTAAATAATGGAGATTGATGTGATGATGAAGATTTTGAGATAAAATTTGGAATATAGTAGTCATTGATCTCAAGAAGTGTTCAGAAAGGTAAAGGAGAATAATAAGTAAATCTTCCATTATAGTGATTTAAATCTGAATCTATTGGATTTTTTTCTGTGCTCCTAAAGTTAAAGGTAAATCAATTTAAGGATAAATATCATTTATCAAGATGTTTCTCTATTAAGGAATATTAAAATATCAAAAGTAATGTTTTATTATAATAAAAAATTTATTAATTAATAAAAAAAAAGAAATTTATTACCTTTACGGATCATAAATAAATGGGTGAATATAAAATCAAGTCGAAAATTTATTTGAAATAGAAGAAAAAATTTTAATCACTAAAGTGAATGATAACAATTTCACATGTGATTAAGATTGTGATGATAAAAATGGGGGAGAAACTATGATGAGATTTATGATTAATCATTTGTTGAGAAAAAGGTATTATAGATATGTCAAATTCAGATAAAGAGAATAATAATTTTATGAAATATTCTCAATCATAAAATGATATTTATTCTATTGATACTAAAACATAATTAATTTTTTAGAGGAGAATAAATAGTTAAAGGTTCTACTTATTGAAGAAAAGAATTTGAATGCGTTTATGGAAGATATGACTAAAAATAATGACAAGGAATTTAAAATTTTTCAATAGATGTTATTGGGTTCTGAATGTCAAGTGAAAAATTGCCTGGTTATCTTTAAGAAAATTGTGAAAGAATATGGAGAATGTCCACATGGAATTCTTAATGGTGGAAAAGCCAAATAGAGGTGTTAAAAATGATTAAATTAATGAATACCTCACTAAATGGGTGTAAAAATGTTTGGTATATGTGGAAGAAAAGGATAATTTAGTATTAAAGGTGATGGAATTAAATAGTGTAGAAAATGAAAGAGAACTCTGGATATCTATAAATTCCTAAAATGTAATATCGACTAAGAAATAATAAATCAATGGAAAATTTAAACCATAAAGGTATAAGTTATATTATAATATTAATATATTTGGATAATCCATTTATTATTATTTATAAAAATGATTAAAAATTAGATAACAAAAATAAGATGGATAATATGTGATATAGTTTGGGATTCTAGCTATTTATGGAAGAAACATTTAAATTTATTGATTTTATTGGGACTATAGTTGAATCAAGAACATAGAATAAAGATACTTGTTTAATTATGTGTCCATATGTGAGCCTAAATTATTTTTATAGTATTATTAGTGGAGTATTCAACCCATTAATAGAATAAATGTTCAAATGACTGAAAATATTAAAGAATTGAATATAAAAAAAATCAATTTTAGATGTGGAGTGAACTTTTTGAAAGGTGAAAAACTAAAAATAAAGATAATAATTACTGTACTATCATTATATATTAGTTAATTAATATTTTTTACATTTAAAGGGATCAAAAAAGATAATAAATGAAATGAAAAAACATTTAATACTGAAGATTCATAGGAAGTTTCACTAATATAAAATGCATGGATTTTGGACAAGGGGTATTTACCTCACATGATAGGTTTAATTAAAGTTTTCATAAGACTTTTTAGGGTAAATGGAAGGTTAAATATTATTAAAAATGATTGTTACCATAAAATTAAATATTATTTTCAATATAAATTGAGGATTCCATGATGATGTTGAAGAATGCAATTTATATCAATGGTTTGAATAAAAACCTAGTTCATGTTTCTCAACCATGAAATAATGGGAATGAACAATTTTTTTGAGGTTGTGTAATTGGAGAATATATTAAAGTTTGATTGTTTTTTTACTATAGGATAGTGAATATGAAGTTACCTCTTCCATGTAATAGATATTTCATTTTATTTTATTTTATAATGATGTAGAAAATTATTTATTTATTGATTAATTATCAACAAAGAAAAAAATAAAATAAACATGTTTAAGGAATGAGAAATATTTATGATATTACTATATTAAAAAGGTACATAGATTTTATTTGTTCTACATTCCAAAATGGGAAGATTATAAACGCTTCACAATATAATTTGGAGATTCAAAAAGCTTATTTTTTAGAACATATTCATTCAGATTCTTGTTAGCGTGTGTAGAAGAAATAAATGAATGTAGATAAGTAATTTTTTCAATTTATGAATGAATTTACTCATATGTCAAGATTTATAGTTAGTTACAATAAATAAATGGCCCTTAATTTGTTTTGGAGTTTCGGGATATGTGTATAAAATTAGTGTGGTTTCTATTTTAGGAGAATTATAATGGATAACGAAGTTGTGTAATTAAGTGGGATGTTTGTGGATTAATTTGAATACAAAGTTATATTAAGAATCCATGGTATGATGATGATGAATGATTTTCATTTATGGTCATGGAATTAAATAAAGGTAAATTAATATATAAAAAAATATTAATGAATATTGTGTTTCTTATGGGTTTTCTGGATGTATAATAATAAAATGTACAATATTTAAAAGATGAAACCAATAGAAAAAATAATTTTATAGATGCATGAATGTGGAGTGAAAGATAATAGTGGGTGAATAATGAATTAAAATATGTATTAGTACCAAGAAGTTGTCAAAATAGAGAGGTGTTTCTTATTTATATAGTTCATGGAAGAAACCTAACATTGATGAAATATCTAAAAGTCATTCAACATAAGAAGGTGAATTTATAAAATGTGACGATGAACTCACCTAAAGCAGTTTTAGAAGAAGTATGCGTGAGTTCAAAAAAAGTAAATCAAGAAGAAACTTTATGAGTTAAATGGATGGGAATGCATAAGAACATTTTCGATTTCTATAGATGGATATAATGAATAATATTTTTTAGTTGAATAGATAAAAAACTAGAATAAAAATTTAGAACATTTCTGGAAGAACATTTCTAGAATATGATTTATGACTTCATCGAGACAATAGTTTCAGTATAACATTTTCAAAAGAAAATTTTATATAGATATTATTTAACTATAAAATTTATTTTCAATAAAGTGATATTTTAAAAATAAAATATAATTCAATTGAAGGAGTTTTAGAAAAATAGTTTTGATTTAACTAGAATTTGTTTTGGGTGAAATATTTTGAGTTCAACTAATAGAGAAATCCAAATATAGGAAACATGAGAATATTTATAAAAGAATAATGTTGATTTTTACACTTAGGAAAAAATGAAAATTTATTAGAAGAAGAAATTTTAGTTTTATTGAAGATTCAAATTTTTCCATCCAAAAAAATATTTAGGATTTTTTTTGAGTTTATTGGAAGATGTTTCTGAAACAACATTAGTTTGTTTATTAGAAACAATATTCAAATGAACATTGGAAAAAATATGTTTTGGAAGCATAAAAACATTTTAAGTTGAGTAGCTATGAAATATCTATAAATAATACACTATAAAGCACAAAACTAGTTATTATGTAGAGATTTATAGAACATGGAGTTTTCCAAGTAGATATTTTTTAACATAGTTTTCCAGAATGACAACACATAATATTTTTGAATTCGAATTAATTATGATGATTATATGATATTAATTCAATGTTCAAAATTATCAAAATATAATTTTGATTCCTGTATATATTTCATGTAGAATTGATATTTGTTAACACTATGATTCATGGATTCTCTAATGAAGATGATCAATTATAATTCATCCTGAGGATTAGAAGGAGTTCAACATAAGAATATGTTTGGAAACAAAATAAATATTAAAGACAATGTTCTTAAAATTAATTTTTGTTGATAATTTATTATAAAAATGTGGAAGTACATTTCAGAAATAGATATTCTCAGTTGAGATGATGTTAGTTGTCAAGACTATATGAGAGGAATTCTTTGACCATAGATTTTAAGAAATATTTAGTTGGGTGAACGTTTGAGAGGAAGGAAACATCATGTTAGAAGGATAAATGTGAATGCCCCAAAACTATGATTACTAGAATACATGAATTAGACTACATTAATGTGAAAATAGAGTATATTTATAAGGCATTACAATACCCATCCATGAGGAAGTTTATTGATATCATTTGATGAACTAGTGGTTCCAATAGAAATAATGCTACAATAGTTAAGAGGTTTATGAATATACATCATAATATAAAGATCATTTCCTTGGGTTATATAGTGAATCATTTGTGTTATGGGTGATTCATTCCCAAACCACTTGTAATCTATGATGCATATTATAGTGGAAATTCTATATCAAAGTTTATTCTGAACACAGAAAGGACTTGGGATCCACATTGGGATCAAACTTTTAAATGATATCTTCTTTCCTATATTTACTTTTTTTTAATATTCATTCCATATAAAATAATGCAATAAGGGATATTAATAAAGAACTATACATAATAATGATGATAGATGACTGATAATCTTAATGAAAGTTAAATATTTTAATTCCACTATATTTTGTAAAAATATTGGTCACCCTTGATTCTCCCCCCTCTAAGAGTGACTTTATAATCTACATGACAATACAATTGGTATCAAATTCCTGATACCCCTTAACTGGATCTAGAAATTATTTGTTCCTAATATTCTCACTAATATATATTAATTGAAAGTTTTAGAAATTTGAAAAATATATTCTCTTTAAAATAATTTAGATATTACAGAGAAAATGTTAATACAAGATACTAATATTTGAGGAAATATTAAATAATTCAATAAAATTATGATGAATAAAAAGAAGAGTAACGATCCTAATATAAGGAAGTATGCCTCTTTAGATCTATATAAGGATGATCTACCACTATTATATGTTAATATAGATGGTTAGTTTTCCTAAAAGTTAGTAAGAATAAATACTCTATAAGAAGAAACAAGTTCAAGGTGTGGTGTGTTCGAGCCTATTGAATCTATTGATAACCTCTATAATGATGTTAAAGGATAAATGATTAGTGTTGCACATGTGGTAATTAAAAATATGTTTCCCGACATCATAATACTTTATGAAAATAAATAATAAATTGAGAAAGAATTCGTTGTATTTTAAGAATAAATTCTTTAAAAGGAAATTGAGTGTAAATCACTAACAAAACACCCTACTTTTAAGGAAGAAATGTTATTACATACACAATAAAAGATCAAAATTTATGAATAAGGGTTTCAAAGTAGTTTTTGTGATAATTTTTTTATAATATTAAAGGATGCATTCCACATACTAATCACTACTGTAGATTCCATGAAACACAACTAGAAGTTAATACCAACAGAATAACAAGAACATGAATAATTATAGCTTTAAGAGTGTGAAATGAAATAACACACACATAATATGTTTTAGAAGTATGAAAACTATTTTTTTTGAGTATAATGATTAAACTTCATCATATTATAAATAATAAATCACTATTGCAAAAGAATATTTGGAGGGGGGGTGGTGGTGGTTGTCACGACCCGTCCTCGGGGCCCGTGCCATGACTACCCCAAGCTCGCCTCCCCATAGGCCAGGGGCTGGCGACTAGCACCAAAGGCGGAAATCCCAACAAAGAGGGGAAGACATTGCCTTTATAAAGTGAACAAACACTATAGAGTAAGCCATCAGAAGTAAACACTAAGTAAACTGAGTACAAAAGTAAGTGCGGAAAGTAAATGGGCCAGAATACAAACCCAAACTGAAAGTAAAGTACAAATGGAAAGAAAGTACAACAACTAAAAATTAAAGCATTAATGTCAAGCCGTCCACTGGAAGTCCCACCTGAAGGGTGGGTACAGATAGTCTCCTCAGCTCCTCGGGTCCAGCGATCCGCTCCGTGTATGTCCCGCCTAGTGGTCCACCTCCATGTACTAACTTACTCCACAAGCCTCAATCACGATAAGCATTGTTCGTGTCGTCTGCATCCAACACAACATAGTGCGGGCATAGCCCGTGCAGGGGTGAGTATACGCTACTTAGTAGGGACCCCGAGACCCCCGAAGGTCTCCCAGAATCCACAAAAGATAATCCACAAAGGAAAGATACAACCAAGAAGTAACATCCAACACTACTTAGGTATATGCCCATACATATACCTAAGTCATCAATTCCAGTTCGGCTCCAACATCCGAGCCCAAGTTCGATCACGTCCACACAGGATAGTACAACCCAATCCACACCGGAAAGCACAACACAATCCACATAGGAAAACAAGTCAATCAAATCGAAGATAATGATTCAAATTCAAGACTCAACTCACACAGGTATACTTCTTCGTAAATAGATAGAGATGATCAGATATAGCCTCTGATTTATCTAAGCTGGGACCCACATAGGATACTAAACCAGCTAAGCTGTCAGACCCACATAGGATACAAACCAGCTACTCTGCCAGACCCACGTAGGATAGCAAGAACAGAGTCAGACACTGCCAGACCCACGTAGGATACAAGAACAGTAGTCATTGCAGTTGAACCCACGTAGGATTTCAGTACGGTCTTCATCCTTGCCGAACCCATGGAGGATTTCAGTGCAGTCTTCATCGCCGTCGAACCCACAGAGGATTTCAGTACGGTCTTCATCGCTGCCAAACCCACATAGGATTTTAGTGCAGTGTTCATCACAATCGAACCCACGGAGGATTTCAGTATGGTCTTCATGCTGCCGAACCCACATAGGATTTCAGTGCAGTCTTCATTGCCGTCGAACCCACAGAGGATTTCAATATGGTCTTCATCGATGCCGAACCCACATAGGATTTCAGTGCAGTCTTCATTGCCGTCAAACCCACAGAGGATTTCAGTATGGTCTTCATCGCTGCCAAAACCACATAAGATTTCAGTGCAGTCCTCATCACCATCGAACCCACAGAGGATTTTAGTACGGTCTTCGCAGTCGTAGCCATCTCTAGGGTTCCCGCACACAATTTGCCCTTATCCGGGAGGGTCCGCTCCACAAGCCAAGGGGTCGATACATTAACTGACACGTAGTTCTAAGTTGATGTATCCCAATGTTCCATCTCGACAAAGGAAACTGAACGCGATAGACGGCGCGTCAATCGGACGCCCGATCTGAGAGTTATTGGCTTTTTTATTCCAGGGGCCCGGTTGGTTTTTAAGTCAAAACCAACCCGAACGTACTCCAAATGTGTCCAAAACTCAAGTGGAGTAATCCAAAAGGTCCGTCTCACTAAGAGGAATCCAACAAAGTCGACGACACGTCAATCGGATGTCCGGAACTCAAGTTATGAGCTTTTCCGCTCCGAGGGCCCGGTTGGTTTCGTGTTCAAACCAACCCGGCCGTACCCCAAGTTCTCTTAAACCTTGAGTGTAATATAAAAAAACTATCGTCTCGATCCAAGTATCGCATCGAAACTGACGGTGCATCGATCGGAGGTCCATAGCCCATGATATGGGCAAAAGACTGGAAGTGGTATGAAAATGGGGGGTATGGGCCCGGTCCGACCCGGCTAGGCGGCGGCCCGGTCCGGTCCGTGCAACCTGGCTCGGTCCGGTCCGCGCAACCTGGCCCAGCCCAGCCGGGTGGCATGCTGGCTCGGCCAGTGACCGAGCATGGGGGGACGCGGTCCCGCCTTCATTTTCCAGCAATGCGGCGCTGGTCGTCGCGTCTCCCCCGACTCCCGCGCGGCCACGAGACCGTTCACCTGCCGCCGCGGCTTCAGCCGCGGCGGTCCCTCCTGGCGGCGCGCCGAGACGCCACCGCCTTTGGGCGGCCAGCTGGTGCTGGCCGCCGCCTCCGGCCCCCGGCGCCACCGCGCTGGCAACCCGCGCCACATGTGAAGTCCGCGGGCCACCGGAGTCGCTCTGGTGGTCCGTTCTTGCCCCCGTCTGCGCCTGGGGTCGTCTCGGGACCCGTACTTTACTGTGGAATCATCAAATCGCCTCTGCGGCCCATTCTGTCTTTGCCCGTCAATCCAAATTTCAAATAGACAATCTACAGAGTCTTCGAATCGACTCAAGGGCACGGCGCGACGATGCCACGCTTCTTCGCCCGGTCTTCATTGTTTCCGCGCGGTGTCGTTGCACCGTGCCTCCCTTGCTCGTACCGTAATCAAGTACAACCATCAAAGGGGGAGGAGGGTCGGCCGTGTTCGTGCATTCTGAACTCCTCCCATTATTACTATAATAGGTTTCCCAAATAGAAGTCGATGAACAACAAAAAAATAATTCACAGGCAAAACAATTAACCCCTACCTCAAAGCGTTGATGAACGAAGGTTTGACATGGAAAAAGGATGCCGTAGAAGAAGGCTCCGTAAGAGTCATTGGCGTCACGGAGAAGAGGATCGTCAGCGTCGCGGTATATGGCGTCGCGTCGTCGATCTCCAAGGATTCGGCGTTATTCGTCGGAGGCCGGCGTTCTTCGTCAGCGACGGTGCGTTCTTCGCGCTCTTCAAGAAGGAAGATGAGGATTCCAAGACTTGAGCAATTCCTCCCAATCCTTCTCGCACAACGAAACAAAAACAATAAAAGAAGGTGTTGCCTTATTTTATTACTCATGCCAACCCTTAATTGAAATTTAAAATTAAGACACAGTTTAATTAACATCCGTTGACCAATTATTGAGGCATTTAATAATTCAATTAAACGCGAGAGTTGACTTGGCAATTAAAAAGGGTGTGCGGGTGAGTTACCAAATTAAATGCTCGTGGGAGGTGAAAAGGAAAAAAAGGGGTGGGTATCGTGTGGGCCCCACCCCACTAATATCCTACCTAGGAGTTAGGGTATTAGTGGGTCCCACTCCAACCACCATGCCTAGGTTATAATTACTTAGAATAAAAATAAAATTGTAGCACAATATTTTATTTTTATTCTTTATTTAACCCAATTAAATAATAACCTCACCCGAGAAAACGCAACTCCGGAAAAGGTGTTCTTAAGCAATTACCGGCGATGCGGTTCCATCGGTGCCCTCAGATTTCGAATCCGTGCACCGATTCAAAAGTTAGGAAAACCCGCTTGTTCATTCACAGAACGTACTCGAGCTAAACTTCGGAACATGATTCCGGGCACACCGGGCCTCGTAATCAGGTGCCGTCAGAAAATGCGTTCTTGGAAAATTTAAAAAAAATTAAGAAAAAAATTTCCCTTGAATTTTTTGGGTCTTTAAATTACTCCCACCTCATGGATTTACATCCCCGTAAAGATACATCATAAACTAGGGGAACAAATGTAGGTACTGTGCACGCATTTGAGCCTCCTGCTCCCAAGTGCTCTATTGGAGGATCCCGAGCTGCCATCTGATGCACACTAGAGGTATCGACCATCCACGTAGGACCCACTCCTTTCGATCCTTGATCTCCGCCGGGACCTCTGCAAAAGTCATCCCATCGTCAATGTCCAGCTCCTCATGGTCGATGATATGCGTCGGGTCGTGCACGTATCTCCTCAGCTGAGATACGTGGAAGACATCGTGCACCCGGTGCAACTGAGGTGGTAGAGCCAGGTGGTAAGCCACCTCACCTACCCTGCTGAGGACCTGGAATGGTCCGATGAAGTGCAGAGATAACTTTCCGCCTCAGCCAAATATCCATAATCTACGTCGAGGCGAGACCCGCATGAAAACATAGTCGCCATCATCGAACTCTAGTGGCCTCTGCCTCCTGTCAGCATAAGACTTCTGCCATCTCTGAGCTGTCCTCATCTGCTCCTGGATGACCTGGACATTATCTATCGTGGCCTCGACCATCTTCGGTCCCACATGTGCTGACTCCCCAGGGTCTGTCTAGCACAGTGGTGATCTGCATGGCCGATCGTACAATGCCTCGTATGGTGCCATCCCGATGGTGGAGTGGTAGCTGTTATTGTACGCGAACTCCACTAAGGGTAGTTGGTCCTTCCAGCTGCGACCAAAGTCGAGGAAACATGCATGGGGCATGTCCTCGAGAGTCTGAATGGTCCTCTCCGTCTGACCATCCGTCTGAGGGTGAAAGGCGGTGCTCAGACGTAGCTGTGTCCCAAATGCCTCCTGCAACCCCTTCCAAAGCCGGGAAGTAAAGTGAGCATCTCGATCGGAGACGATAGATGAGGGCACACCATGAAGCCGTACAATCTCCTGAACGAAGAGGCGTCCCAATCTCTCCACTGAGCCCTGCTCTCTGATGGGTAATATGTGAGCCAACTTGTTGAGTCGGTCGACAATCACCCAAATGGAGTCGTGACCTCTAGAAGTGCGTGGAAGTCCAGTCACGAAATCCAAATATTTCCCATCCCACTTCCACTCTGGGACTTCCAAGGGCTGTACCAAGCCTGCTAGTACCTGGTGCTCTGCCTTCAACTACTGGCAGGTGAGGAATCGAGAAGCGAACTCTGCCACAACCTTCTTCATACCCGGCCACCAGTGCTGTCGTCTAAGATCCTAGTACATCTTCGCCACTCCTGGATGTACCGCTAAAGGGGAAGTGTGAAACTCTCCCAGCACCTCCTCCTGTAAAGCAACTGGTACCATGGTACGTCATCTGAAAAGGACAACGTGATCTCCTCTGACAGAGAATCCATTAGGTGACTGTCTTGAGGATATCTATGAACGTCGCGTCTCATAGTCAGCGTCCCCATGCTGTAACTCTCTAACCCTCTGTAGTAGTGGAGGAGTGACTGTGAGTGACTGAAGAAAGGCTGCTCCATCTCTATCCATGAAGGATATCTGCAAAGCCGCTAGCTGCTCTGTCGCCTCCCCGAGTAGCAGGATGCCCGTCCTCCTGCTGAGAGCATCGGCTACTATGTTCCCCTTTCTAGGAGTATAGAATATCTCAATATCATAGTCCTGGAGGAACTCAAGCCATCACCGCTATCTCAGATTCAGGTCCTTCTGTGAGAAGATGTTCCTGAGACTCTGGTGGTCAGAGTAGAATGTAAAGCGCTTTCCCATCAGATAGTGTTGCCACATCTTCAGAGCGAAGACCACTGCTGCTAACTCCAGGTCATGGGTAGCGTAGTTCTTCTCATGCTACCTCAACTGACATGATCCATAGGAGATCACTGCCCGATCCTACATCAGGACACATCCGAGTCCTGTCCCTAATGCATCGCAGTAGACTACGTACCCTTCTCCCTCCTCCAGTAGCCTCAAGATAGGTGCACTGGTCAATTTCTGTCTTATCTCCTAGAAGCTCTGATGACATCTTTCTGACCACACGAAGGGTTTCCCCTTCTTCGTCAAAGCTGAGAGTGGTGCTGCAACTATGGAGAAGTCTGGCACAAACCTCTGGTAGTACCCAGATAGCCCCAAGAAACTCCACACCTCCGTCACGCTTCTGGGTGGATCCCATTCTAGCACTGCCTCGATCTTCGTAGGATCCACCGCAACTATCGCCTCAAAGATGACGTGACCCACTAAGTGGTCCTCACGTAACCAGAACTGACACTTCAACAGATTTCCATAAAGCTGGTGCTCTTGGAGTGTGTCCAGTACAACCCGCAAGTGGTAGGCATGCTCCTCCTCAGTGGTCGAGTATATCAATATGTCATCAATGAAGACCACAACAAATCGATAGAGGTATGGCTGAATGATCCTGTTCATGAGACTCATGAAAACAGATGGAGCATTGGTTATGCCGAAAGGCATAACCAAGAACTCATAGTGGCCATAACAACATCTGAAGGTCGTCTTCTGCACGTCCTCGTCGCAAACTCTGAGCCGATGATATCCTGACCTGAGGTCGATCATTGAGAACCACCGTGCTCCCTTGAGCTGATCGAAGAGGTCGTCAATCCTTGGTATCGGATACTTGTTTCTCACGATCACATGGTTCAAGCGACGATAGTCGACACACAGTCGCAAGCTCCCGTCTGCCTTCTTGGCGAACAATATCGGGGAAGCCCAGGGTGAGACACTGGGTCGGATAAATCCCTTGCCCTGCAAGTCCTCCAACTATACCTGTAGCTCTCGAAGCTCAGCGGGGGCCATCCGATATGCTGGAGTGGATATCGGGGCTATCCCGAGGTACATTTCAATATAAAATTCTACCTCTCTGCGAGGAGGTAGTCCTGAAACGTCATCAGGGAAAACATCCGCATACTGATCCACCACTACATGAAAACTCTAACTCCACACATCAACTGCTCCTAGGATGAGGCTAGCCAACTGATGGGTGATGGGCTGTCCTCTCCTCTGCGTGAGTCCATCCTGCACTGCAAAGGTTCCCTTCTCACCGGTGAAGGTGAACCAGCTCCCGTCGGTGCATATACACCGCACCTTGTGCCTAATATAGTCGATCTGAGCATGGAATGTAGATAACCAATCCATGCCCATGATGACGTCGTAAGGCCTCGACGCCGCTACAATGTAACACCCCAAGATTTCATAGTGTGTTATTTCTTCAAAATAATTCAATAAATTGCACTACACACAACACCGAGTTCAAGCGCACCATGACTTACTAAACAAGCCGTTCAAAAGAGGTTATGAATAGTATTAAATAAATTTTAAACTTTATATAATCCTGATAATTTTAGAATCCATATTATGAGTTTCTTTGACATAATGGTAGAACAAATTCATTTTCAGTATTGCACTTTTACAAACTTTTAATAGTGAACCCTTTTTAAATCCAATATTTTAAAATTTTATATATTTAATTTGACTAAATAAATTTACTTTATAGAATGGGGAAATCAAAATATTACAATGAAACATCCCAAGCTTCCACGGTACGTTTCCCTTTGAATAACGCAATGGCGTGCATTGTACGCAACTTCGAGATTCTAACACACCACAACCAATCAAACTAGCCGTTCTGAATAGTAATACCTACTTTTTGAAATTTTATAAATTTTATCTTTCTAAATGGACTTCATTTTTGGATTCATGATATCGAAATTAGCTTAGGGTGAAATTTTGGTACATTTCGGATAAATTTCATATTTTGATGAATAGTGAAAATTACGAAATTTTAATTAAAAACAACTTTTTTAATCGAATTAATTAATAGTGATAAATTTTTAATTTGAGTGGTTTTAAAGTATATTTATAATATATTTTTACCATTTAATACAATTTTGGTCATTGGATGTAATTTCACATTTAAACCAGACATAAACAAGGGTCAATCTTTTGATAGTTGTTATCTCTTAAAAACACGCTATTTGTTTTGAGGATGAGAATTAATTTTTAAATTAATTAATGCAAATAATATGTTTTGAATTTGGTAAAATAGACATCATTTTTGAATTCATAATATCAAATATATCTTAGGCCTAATTTTTGGTATTTTTCTGGAAACTTTCAATTTTTGATGAATAGTGAAACCACTAAGTGGTAGTTAAAAAACCGAATTTTTCATAAAACTGAATTTTATCGCTTCTGTGAGTGGAATTTCAAAAAACCGAGAGACACAGTTAATATCAAGGAGTAAAATGTGGTTCAATGAGATGAAAATAATATTTGGTGAATAGTAACTTTTTACTTTTATTTACCACAGTTAAAAGTAAATAGGGTAATTAAGGGTAAAAATGATATTAATATTACCCTAACACATGTCCTAATTATATTGGACAAGTGTACCTCGACCAAAAACAATCTTAAGAGTAAAATATTATCATTTAGGTCCACTTGTATTAGATTAGGACATTTATTATTATTTAATTCAAATAGGAGTTGAAAGAGTTAAAACCAATGTTTATTTACTAAAACATTTTTAATATAGTGTTATACATAAGATAAATTAGATTTTAAATATTCATTAGAAATATAAAAAGATTTCCTACATAATGATATTTTATTTGTAATTTTTAGACATTAAATAATTTAATTTATGTATGACACAATGGTGATGCAGCAATTACCTAATTAATGAAAAATTAGAATAATTGATATTATAAATACCACAATAAATGTAATTTGAGACTTTTTATAAATAAAAATAATTTTATAGGTTAATATGACATGTTACGATTTATTTAATTAACTTTTTAGAAGTAATAATTCTGTTATTATTTTTTCAAAAATCAATTATTGAATAGTGTCAAAATTGACATAAAGGAGTTTTTAAAATAAATATTATATTAGTAATTGATATTAAATTCAAAAAAATCTAAGGTTAGGCCAAGAGACTTATATAATGATAGGTGTATCATTAATGTACCACTTTGGGGTCCTTTGGATGTATATAGTATGTTTATTAACCATATAATATAAAAATACAAAGAGACATTGCAAAAGTGAAACTAATTAACTAAGAGTTAATTCTTAAAGATAAGGTTAATATAATGACCCAAACCGGTCTAAATTCTATGGGTTGAGTTGTTTTCGACCCATCCCCACCTAAACCTTTAAATAATCCACTTTTGAGCCATTATAAACCGAATATAAATTTATAATAAAATAATGTTTTTAGCTTTTCCAAAGGTGCCCCTTGCCCCTCTTATAAAAGGGCACTCCCCCTTCTCACTAATTAACACATTAAAATCCCTTTGGATCGGCCAGACCCTACAAAAATACTCTCTCAACTTCCCTCACTACAACCTAGAGGCCTTATTTTGATCATAAATCCAACCTAAAGATCCCTTTTGATCAAATCAAAAGGAAGAACCTGAAGAAGAGGTAATGTTTTTACCACCCTTTTTCAAATTCATTTCTTCTTCAACTTCTTCTTTCTTTCTTATTCACATTCTAAAATAATGAATCTATTATCTCTTATATACTGTAATATTATTATAAATATGGTACAACCATATTCATTATTCTATCCATCCTTTGAATGAAATTTCACTATACGTGCGTATGTACGGCTTACCGTCTCCACGTCGTGGTGTAATTGTTATTTAATATATTATTATTTGGATGGGTATAATAATGATTTTTAATTAATTTAAATAATAAATATAACATGATAATGATTCTGTATATATGATATAACAACCAATTATATATTATTTTAATATTAAAAGAATGATATTGCCGCTCGTGCGTTCGTACGGACTACCGTCTCCACGAACGCGATGAGATTCAATCTCCATCGTATCAATTCAATTCTAATTCTCATTTGATGATTAATAATATTATCTAAGGACTTGATATCATTTTGGATATGATTAATATACAACCTATCCATGATAAACCTGTCTTATGTAACAAAACATATAAAATAAAACGAGTAAGTTAACACCCGAAACAACAATAATACTAAGATATTATTAACAAATCAATATTTAAAGATCATATTCGATATCATATTATTGTATATGATTCTTTTATAATTTAATAACAATTATTTCACCATTATACAGGAGTTTAACCTACCCCCAAACATGGAAAAGTACAAGGTAAGGGTTTATTTCACAATCTCTTCATTATCCGAGGTTGTTTATACATAATAATCTACTGGGATTTATTTGTCATCCACATCCATGTTTCTTAAAAATTTATTTCAAAACATTTTCACTATTTACAAGAATATGGGTTAAAGACATTTATACACTTTTTTTACTTTTAATAAGAGGTTTATAAAGGAATATTTCCGTCGTTTTCAAAACAAGGTGCTTTTTAACCTTTTTGACAGAATTAAGGTAAGAATGTATTTGTTTACTTATACGGCGGGTGCGGCTATTTTCTGCCATTATAATGTCTTCAAAGCTTCCTTTAAACGATTATAAGAATATTTTTAAAGTAAATGTTTTATTTCATAATTATGTGACTTTTAAAAGATTTCAAAAAAAAAAGATATATTTCTCTCAAATAGTCTTGATTTCATCTATGTCAACATCCTTTGATGGATTTTAAGCTTATTTGAAGTTTATATTGTATTGAAGGTTTTGAGATATGTTTGACTGTAGATGTGTTATTTTTATACCATTCATGGTTTATGGAGGAAGTATTGACATTTCGTATGCTAGTTTTAATACGAATGTTTATGTTATGTTTAAACATGTTCATATGAAGAATGCATTGGACTTATTAAGTGACGGGTGAAGCCCGCTATAGCTCCTTGATGCATCGGTAGGACTCAGAAGACAAACTAGTATCTTGGCACAATGCCTTGACAAAATCTTATTTTTAGTCTTGGCACTATGCCTTGGCTATGTGGTTATGATAGTCTGGCATTATGCATTCCATCATTATGAAAGTGGTTATTGATATTTCATGTGATTATTTGATTAGTAGAATATCCATGGGAATAAGTAAATGGCATTATTTTATCTTATTTTTTCCATACTATGTTAAAGTTCTAGTTTAAAAGGCTTTTGTTTTAGTTATACATTGCCTTAAATGTTTATTCATATTTATAAAAGTTTCCACTATATTGTTATCCTTACTGAGAATTTGAGCTCACCCCTCTTTCTATGTTTTATTTTTCCCAGGATGTGAAGAAGTATTTTATAAATGACCTATAGGGATATTATGAGCGGATATGAAGACAATATATTGTTATAGTTTTTCAATTTTTGATGTAATGTAAACTTTATGAATATATCTAGTGTTTCCAAGGATACTAAACTAATTGGTCTTTCGAGACTTGATCTTTCTTGTGATCATGACAATGTTATGTAATAATGCACCGACTCTGGGTATCTAGGGTCGGGGCGTTACAGTTGGTATCAAAGGAAGTTTAGAACAATCCTTGGAAGCTAGATTTAGATAAACTCTGATTAGAGCACATAGACCTAAGATGAACTTTGAGGATTAGTATAGAAGAACTTCCTAGAATTTTTGTATTATAGAGATTTTGTGAGTTTTCCGAGCAATAAATCCCTCTATGGATACGAGCAGGTAGAGGAAGATCTAGCATAGATGTACCTAGGGGTAAAACCCAAAAACACTGCTTTGAGCTAGACTCGAACGGAAACTGGTGCACGACAACGGACCTTGCTACACTCTTGGTTACGACACTCCCGGGGGATATGCTTAGGATAATTCTCATTTTCTTTACAAACCATTATGAAGGGTTTATGAGTATATACTTCCTCAAAGGAGACATTTTTATGATTATGGATTATATCTATACACTACTTAATATATTTTATGTGTGTTAAAAGTTTGGGATTTGGTATTGTAATTCATAAACTAATCTAGTGCATGCCATTTTTTAGAAATGGCGCCCAGTAGAAGGAATGAGAACTCCAGCAATGCACATGATCCAAAGAGAAATAAGGACCATATCTTTCATGTTATTAAGATAGAATTTATAAGAGAAATAGTCTCCCATGTATTATCATCATATGAAGAAATAATATCATGTATTGATAAGATAAGTAAAGAGTTTACTAAGTCCTATGGCTTTGGAGGGAAGCAAGAGAAGAAAAGGATGGAAGAGGGAAAGATGGATAAAGGGAAGAGGGAAAAGAAGAATTTTTCCATATGTGATAACTGTGGGAAGAAACACCCTGGAACTTGCCTGAAAGGAATGGGAGTTTGTTATAAGTGTGGAGGAAAAGGGCACAAAGTACGTGACTGCAAGGGTAAGAAAATGGTTTCAAATGTAAAATGCTTTATTTGCAAGGAGTTTGGACACTACGCGAACTTATGTCCCAGTCATCAGACTTTGCCGAAAATGATGCTATTAGATAATAATCAAGTTATGATACTACCATAGATGAAGAGGAATGATTAGAGTTCTTATGTTGATTATGTCATTTGAGTGTTGTATCAACAATGTACTTTTTATAATAATTATGGAGTATATAAGGATTATACTGTAGTACTATTTCATTAAGGAATTGAGATTGTGTGGAACAAAGAAATGTGACTCAATAACAGGTTAAATTTTTGGAAAATATATGGTTGAGAAAAGATAAACCATAATATGGTTTTGATACCGAGGTAGTAATTTTAGAATAATACATGATTGATTTGGATAAATTATATTGGATATTCTTGACTAACTCGAAACTGATTAATGATTTGTATATTCTATCATTGTTTGGGTTTACAACATTTTTTGATTAAAGGAGTATATCTATTATTCTTTAAGGAATAAGGGATCATGAATGTAATCAATAAGGTTTTATGGTAATTCAGGATGTTGCAGTGTTTTAAAAGAATACAAGATGAAGGTGTTCACATGTTATTACGCGGCAAAAAGGATCTTCATTGTCTTTACCTTCCTTATAAATTTTGGATTGAAGTATTTTGGATAGTTCTAGTTTGGATTATTTTGCATTGCCAGAAAAGGACAACCTGGAGGTCGGGCGGTAACCCGTCACGCCCGGCAAGGCCGCGAGACTTGAACCCACAACCGAAGGGTGACAAGGGTGTATAACCTACCACTGAACAACGTGATGTCCTGGATTGAATAATGTCGTTTTTTATGGTTCTACTAGATTAATTATAAATTCATTTTTTAACCCTATACGAATAGGATAAATAGAATATTATTTTTAAGTTCTATTATCTTTTAGAGTGAAAGATGAGTTTGTGGTAGAACTTAGTTAAAGGATGAGACTATACTTGTCAACTATATATTTTTATCCTTCTCATATTCAATGAATAAATTAATTCTTATACTGTAGTGAAGGGATCTTAAAACAAAAAATGTGTTATCCTAATACCATATGTTTTGCTGAACCGATGGTATTTTAAATCATCATAGATTGATGAATTTAAGGCCGTCAATTTTACACTTGTTTGTGATTGATGACCTCCATCACTACCTATAAATATTTATGTTTTTCCTCCAATTATATGTCTCTAATTTCCATAAATTTTCTCTGAATAGAGATCATAATTTGGTGGTGACCCTTTCATTTCTCTTTTCCTCTTATTAAGGCTAAATTTTATTAACCGAATTTCCGATGTGGGTTTTCCCACAAAGATATTTTCTATATTCAACCTTTTATTTTCGAAGAACAATTTCAAATTGTGAGGATGCAATTTATTTAAGGAGGGGATAATGTAACACCCCAAGATTTCATAGTGTGTTATTTCTTTAAAATAATTCAATAACTTACACTACACGCAACACCGAGTTCAAGCGCACCATGACTTACTAAACAAGCCGTTCAAAAGAGGTTATGAATAGTATTAACTAAATTTTAAACTTTATATAATCCTTATAATTTTAGAATCCATATTATGAGTTTCTTAGACATACTGTAAGAACAAATTCATTTTCAGTATTGCACTTTTAAAAACTTTTAATAGTGAACCCTTTTTAAATCCAATATTTTAAACTTTTGTATATTCAATTTGAATAAATAAATTTACTTTTTAGAATGGGGATATCGAAAATTTACAATGAAACATCCCATGCTTCCATTGTACATTTCCCTTTGAATAATGCAATGGCGTGCATTGTACGCAACTTCAAGATTCTAACACACCACAACCAATCAAACTAGTTTTTATGAATAGAAATACCTACTTTTTGAAATTTTATAAATTTTATTTTTCGAAATGGACTTCATTTTTGGATTCATGATAACGAAATTAGCTTAGGGTGAAATTTTGGTACTTTTCAGATAACTTTCATATTTTGATGAATAGTGAAAATTACTAAATTTTAATTAAAAACAAATTTTTTAATCGAAATAATTAATGGTGATAAATTATTAATTTGATTTGTTTTAAAGTATATTTAGAATATATTTTTACCATTTAATACAATGTTGGTCATTGGATGTAATTTCACATTTAAACCAGACATAAACAAGTGTCAATCTTTTGATAGTTATTATCTCTTAAAAACACGCTATTTGTTTTGACGACAGGAATTAATTTTTAAATTAATTAATGAAACTGATATGTTCTGAATTTTGTAGAATAGAAATCATTTTTTAATTCATAATATCAAATATTTCTTAGGCCTAATTTTTGGTATTTTTTGGAAAACATTCATTTTTTGATGAATAGTGAAACCACTAAGTGGTAGTTAAAAATCCGAATTTTTCATAAAACTGAATTTTACCACTTATGTGAGTGTAATTTCAAAAAACCAAGAGACATGGGTAATATCAAGGAGTAAAATTTGGTTCAATGAGATGAAAATAATTTTTGGTGAATGGTAACTTTTTTACTTTTATTTACCACGGTTAAATGTAAATAGGGCAATTAAGAGAAAAAATGATATTAATATTACCCTAACACATGTACTAATTCTATTGGACAAGTGTATCTCGACCGAAAAAGATCTTAGAAGTAAAATATTATCATTTAGGTCCACTTGTATTAGATTAGGACATTTATTTTTATTTAATTCAAAGAAGAGTTAAAAGAGTTAAAATCAAAGTTTATTTACTAAAACATTTTTAATATAGGGTTATATATAAGATAAATTAGATTTTAAATACTAATTAGAAATATAAAAAGATTTTCTACATAATGGTATTTTATGTATAATTTTTAGACATTAAATAATTTTATTTATTTATGACACAATGGTGATGCAGTAATTACCCAATTAATGAAAAATTAGAATAATTGATATTATAAATACCCAAATAAATGTAATTTGAGACTTTTTATAAATACAAATAATTTTATAGCTTAATATGACATGTTATGATTGATTTAAATAACTTTTTTCTAAGTAATCATTCTATTATGATTTTTACAAAAATCAATTATTGAATAGTGTCAAAATTGACATATAAGAGTTTAAAAAAAATATTATATTATTAATTGATATTAAATTCCAAAAAATCTAAGGTTCGTCAAAGAGACTTATATCATGATAGGTGTATCATTAATGTACCACTTGGGAGTAGCTTGGATGTATATAGTTAGTTTATTGACCATATAATATAAAAATACAAGGAGAGATTGTAAAAGTGAAACCAATTAACTAAGAGTTAATACTTAAAGATAAGTTTAATATAAGGACCCAAACATGTCTAAATTCTATTGGTTGAGTGGTTTTCGACCCATACCTACCTTAAACTTTAAATAATACACTTTTGAGCCATTAGGAACCGAATATGAATTTATTATAATATAATATTTTTATCTTTTCCAAAGGTGCTCCTCACCCCTCTTATAAAAGTGCACTCCCCCTTTTCACTAATTCACACATTCAAAGCCCTTTGGCTCAACCTAAACCTGCCCAAATACTCTCTCAACTTCCCTAACTACAAGCTAGAGGCCTTAGTTTGATCAGAAAGCCAACCTAAGGATCCATTTTGATCAAATCAAAAACAAAAATTCGAAGAAGAGGTAATGTTTTCACCACCCTTTTTCAAATTCATTTCATCTTCAACTTCTTCTTTCTTTGTTATTCCCATTCTAAAATAATTAATCCAGTATCTCATATATACTTTAAATTTATTATAAATATGGTAAAACCATATTCAGTATTCTATCCATCCTTTGAATGACATGTCACCATACGTGCGTACGTACGGCTTACCGTCTCCACGTCGTGGTGTAATTGTTGTTCAATATATTATTACTTGGATGGGTATAATAATGATTTTTAATTCATGTAAATAATAAATATAACATGATAATGATTCTGTATATATGATATATCATCCAATTATTTATTATTTTAATATCAATAGAATGATATTGTCGCTCGTGCGTACGTACGGACTACCGTCTCCACGAACGCGATGAGATTCATTCTCCATTGTATCCATTCAAGTCTAATTCTCATTTGATGATTAATAATAGTATCTAAGGACTTGATATCATTATGGATATGATTAAGATACATCCTATCCATGAAAAACATGGCTTATGTAACAAAACATATAATAGAAAACGAGTAAGTTAGCACCCGAAACAACGATAATACTAAGATATTATTAACAAATCAATATTAAAAGATCATATATGATATCATATTAATGTATATGATTCTTGTATAATTTAATAACAATTATTTCACCATTATAAATGAGGTTAACCTACCCCCAACCAAGGAAAAGTACAAGATAAGGGTTTATTTCGCAATCTCTTCATTATCCGAGGTTGTTTATACGTAATAATCTACTAGGATTTCTTTATCATCCACATCCATGTTTCTTAAAAATGTATTTCAAAACATTTTTAATATTTACAAGAATATGGGTTAAAGTCATTTATACCCCTGTTTTACTTTTAATAAGAGGTTTATAAAGGAATGTTTCTGTCATTTTCAAAACAAGGTTCTTTTTAACCTTTTTGAGAGAATTAAGGTAAGAATGTTTTTTAACTTATACGGAGGGTGCGGCTATTTTCCACCATTATAAAATCTTAAAAGCTGCCTTTACAAGCTTATAAGAATATTTTCAAATTAAATGTTTTATTTCATAATTATGTGACTTTTAAATGATTAAAAAAAGATATATTTCTCTCAAATAGTTTTGATTTCATCTATGACAACATCCATTGATGGATTTTAAGCTTATTTTAAGTTTATATTGTATTGAAGGTTTTGTGATATGTTTGACTGTAGATGTGTTATTATTATACCATTCATGGTTTATGAAGGAAGTATTGAAATTTCGTATGCTAGTTTTAATACAAATGTTTATGTAATGTTTAAACCTGTTCATATGAGGAAGTCATTGGACTTAATAAGTGACGGGTGGAGCCTGCTATAGCTCCTCGATGCATCGGTAGGTCTCATGAGACAAACTAGTGTCTTGGCACAAGGCCTTGACAAAATCTTATTTGTAGTATTGGCACGAGGCCTTGGCTATGTGGTTATGATAGTCTGGCATTATGCATTCCATCATTATGAAAGTGGTTATTGATATTGCGTGTGATTATTTGATTAGTAGAATATCCATGTGAATAAGTAAATGGCATTATTTAATCTTATTTTTGCCATAATATGTTGATGTTCAAGTTTAAAAGGCTTTTGTTTTAGTTATACATTGCCTTAAATGTTTATTCTTATTTGTGAAAGTTTCCGCTATATTGTTATCCTTACTGGGCATCTGAGCTCACCCCTTTTTCTATGTTTTATTTTTCCCAGGATGTGAAGAAGTATTTTATGAATGACCTTTAGAGATAGTATGAGGGGATATGAAGACAATATATTGTTGTAGTTTTTCTCTTATTGATGTAATGCAAACTTTATGAATATATCTACTGTTTCCAAGGCTACTAAACTAATCGGTCTTTCGAGACATGATCTTTCTTGTGATCATGCCAATGTTATGTAATAATGAACCGACTCTGGGTATCTAGGGTCAGGGTGTTACATACAAGAAGATCCTATCTGAATCTCTCGCCTCCTAGAGTAAGATCACACTGTCGACACCAGTGCGTAATCGTCGAGTCGGCTCCCGTAGGAGTCTCTAGCCGTAAGGATCGTGCCAACGGCTCTGTCGAAATCACTGAGCTCTGAACAAGGGCAGCGGAAATAATGGAGTGACTCGCTCCTGTGTCTATAAGAACTGCAGTAAGGGTGGAGTAGACCCAGATAGTACCTCGAATCTTCTCTGGCGTGCTGTGGTCGTAGGCCTATGCTGCCTGAAGCTGAGCCTGTCTCTACCCACTAGCTCCCTGTGGTCGGGGTGGACCTCATGGTGGTGGTGGTGGTAATGCCTCAAAGTGTTTCCCACTACCTGCTGCTCGGCCAGCTCCCCTACCTCGTCCACCTTCTCTCAGCGGACCACCACGGTCGACCCTCTGCCTCTGCCTGGGTGGCCCCTCAACAATCTACTGCTCCTCTACACGGCGGGTCGGGAAGTCACGAGCCATGTGGCCCTGCCCATCGCATGCATAGCACTGCCTGCTCCTCGGAAGGCTGGCTCTGTGCCCTGTGCCCCGCACCTCTGAGCGAGTGTCCTGAGGTCATCTGCATGATGGTCCGGTCCGCCTGGACCCCTATGACATTCGTCCACTGCCAACTGCAAACGACTCTGCTACGTGCCACCCTACGGTAGGTCTCGCTGCTGGCGTAGGCTCGACAAGAAAGCTCTCTATGAGAAGGGCTCGCTCCTGTACTCCTGCCTGTGTCGGAATACTGAGGGAGATCATTGATGCCCTGATCTCATGCCTCAGTCCCCGCTCGAAGGTGTGGGCTCGGAAGAATGGGTCCCGTACCATATCTGTCGAATAGCGCGAGAGATCGGTAAATCTCGCCAAGTATTGGGCGACCGTCATGCTGCCCTGCCACAGCTGTAGAAGCTCCTGGATGCACAATGGATGGAGGGTGGCTGGGACGAACTCTGAGCAGAAGAGGATATCAAAGTTCATCCAGAGGAGTGATGCCTCGTCATGCACTAGTAGAATCAAGATCCACCATCTGCCTGCTGCCGCATGCAGGAGGCTCACTGCGAGGATCACCATGAGGTCAGTTGGTGTCCCCACTAACCTGAAAACTCGAACACCCACCTCCAGCCAATCCTCGACTGCCTATAGGTCTGCCTCCCCGCAGAACCTGGGCGGCCTCTAACACTGAAACTCGTACAGTGCACTAAGGTGACGTGCACTCTCAGCAGCTGGGGTGGGTAGCATCGATGGCTCGATGGGTAGAGGTACCTCCAGTGCCTCCACTGTCAAAGGGCCCTACACCGAGGCCTGGTCGGTTGGTGGCCTGTCATCTCATACAATGCTCGGAACCCTAGCTGGCTACCATCGTGGGGCCATCCTGAAAAGAAACAGGTCCGCCACGGTCAAAATGGTATACCTGGTGAGATGACACAAAGTAATCACAAAGAAAACTTTTGAAACACACATGCAATCAATATTTTCGTGCATTGAGCCAGAAATAAGAAGTCAGGGTCCTGGTGTACGAATACGTCGGCCGCCGCACCAACACTGGACTTCCTGGACTGATAACCACACCCAATACTCTAAACACTATTTCTTCACATAGAAGAAAGATCAGAGTCCTGTGTTCTGTGGTATAACCAATCTCCTCTGATACCAATTTGTCACGACCCGTCCTCGGGGCCCGTGCCATGACTACCCCAAGCCCGCCTCCCATAGGCCAGGGGCTGGTGACTAGAACCAAAGACCCAAATCCTGAATAAAAGGGGAAGGAATTGCATTTATAAAGTAAGAAAACACCACAGAGTAAGCGAGAAGAAGTAAACACTAAGTAAACTGAGTT
This sequence comes from Viscum album, assembly GCA_963277665.1. Classification (NCBI taxonomy): domain Eukaryota; kingdom Viridiplantae; phylum Streptophyta; class Magnoliopsida; order Santalales; family Viscaceae; genus Viscum; species Viscum album. The sequence goes on from OY728164.1 coordinate 1,955,564,078, forward strand.
CAAAAGTAAATACGGAAAGTAAATGGACCAGAATACAAACCCAAACTGAAAGTAAAGTACTACTGGAAAGAAAGTACAACAACTAAAAAGTAAAGCACCAATGTCGAGCCGTCCACTAGAAGTCCCCCCTGAATGGTGGGTACAGATAGTCTCCTAAGCTCCTCGGGTCCAGCCGTCCGCTCCGTGTATGTCCCACCTAGTGGTCCACCTCCAGGTACCGACTTGCTCCACAAGCCTCAATCACGATCAGCATTGTCCATCGTCTGCATCCAACACAACGTAGTGCGGGCATAGCCCGTGCAGGGGTGAGTATACGCTACTCAGTAGGGACCCCGAGACCCCCGAAGGTCTCCTAGAATCCACAAAGGATAATCAAAAAAGGAAAGATACAACCACGATGTAACATCCAACACTACTTATGTATATGCCCATACATATACCTAAAACATCAATTCCAGTTCGGCTCCAACATCCGAGCCCAAGTTCGATCACATCCACACTGGATAGTACAACCCAATACACACAGGAAATCACAACACAATCCACATAGGAAAACAAGTCAATCATATCGAAGATAATTATTGAAATTCAAGACTCATCTCACACATGTATACTTCTTCGTAAGGTGATAGAGATGATCAGATATAGCCACTGATTCATCTAAGCTGGGACCCACATAGGATACTAAACCAACTAAGATGTCAGACCCAGATTGGATACAGACCAGCTATTCTGCCAGACCCACGTAGGATAGAAAGAACAGAGTCAGACACTGCCATACCCATGTAGGATACAAGAATAGTAGTCATTACCGTCGAACCCACATAGGATTTCAGTATGGTCTTCATCGCTGCCGAACCCATGAAGGATTTCAGTGCAGTCTTCATCGCCGTCGAACCCACAGAGGATTTCAGTACGTTCTTCATCGCTGCTGAACCCACAAAGGATTTCAGTGCAGTGTTCATCATAGTCAAACCCACAAAGGATTTCAGTACGGTCTTCATTACTGCCGAACCCACATAAGATTTGAGTGCAATCTTCATTGCCATCAAACCCACAGAGGATTTCAGTACGGTCTTCATCGCTTCCAAACCCACATAGAATTTCAGTGCAGTCTTCATTGCCATCGAACCCATGGAGGATTTCAGTATGGTCTTTATCACTGCCGAACCCACATAGGATTTCAGTGTAGTATTCATCGCCATCGAACCCACGGAGGATTTCAGTACGGTCTTCGCAGTCGCAACCAGCTCTAGGGTTCCCGCACACAACATGCTCTTTTTCAGGAGGGTCCGCTCCACGAGCCAAGGGGACAATACATCAATTGAAATGTAGTCCAGAGATGATGTATCCCAATGTTCCGTCTCAACAAAGGGAACTCAACGCGATAGAAAACACGTCAATCGAACACCCGGTCTGAGAGTTATTGGCCTTTTTGTTCCAGGGGCCCAGTTGGGTTTTAAGTCAAAGCCAACCCGACCATACTCCAACTGCATCCAAACCTCGACCGGAGTAAGCCAAAAGGTTCGTCTCACTAAGAGGAATCCAACAAAGTCGAAGACACATCAATCAGACGTCTGGAGCTCAAGTTATGAGCATTTCCGCTCAGAGGGCCCAGTTGGTTTCGTGTTCGAACCAACCTAGCCATACCCCATGTTCTTTGAAACCATGAGTGTAATATATAGAAACGACCGTATCAAACCAAGGATCACATCAAAACTGATGGTGCGTCGATCGGAGGTCCGTATCCCATGATATGGCAAAAAGACCGGAAGTGGTCTGAAAATGGAGGGTCTAGGCCCGGTCCGACCCGACCCAACCCCCCTGGGTCGGCCCGAACCGGGTCGACCGGACCCGGTCCGGGTCTGACCCGGCGGGGCATGGCCCGGCCCGGCGGGGCGCGGCCTGGTCTGCTCCGCGCAACCCGGCCCGGCCCAGCCGGGTGGCATGCTGGCTCGGCCAGGGGCTAAGCATGGGGGTACGCGGTCGCCCCCTTCCTTTGCCAGCGACAAGACGCTAGTCGCCGCGTCTCCCCCGGGTCCTGCGCGGCCGCGGGACAAGTCGCCTACCGCCGCGGCTTCAGCCACGACAGTCCCTCCTGGCGGTGCGCTGGGATGCAGCCGCCGGCGCCACCGCGCCGGCGACCCGCACCATTGGTGAAGTCCGCGGCCCATCAGAGCCGCTCCGGTGGTTCGTTCTTGCTCCCATCTACACCTGGGGTCGTCTCGGGACCCGTGCTTTACTACGGAATCATCAAATTGCCTCTGCGGACCGTTTCGTCATCGCCCGTCGATCCGCACGTCAAATAGACAATCTGCGGAGTCTTCGAATCGCCTCAACGGTGCGACGCGATGGTTCCGCGCTTCTTCTCCCATTCCTCATTGTTTCCGGACGGTGTCGTTGCACCGCGCCTCCCTTGCTCGTACCGCAATCAAGTACAACCGTTAAAGGGGGAAGAGGGTTAGACGTGTTCGTGCAGTCCGAACTCCTCCCATTATTACGATAACAGGTGGCCCAAATAGAAGTCGATGAACAACAACGAAATAATTCACGGGAAAAACAATTAACCCTTACCTCCAAGCATTGATGAACGAAGGTTTGACGCGGAAAAAGGACGCCGCGGAAGAAGGCTCCGTAAGCGTCGTCGGTGTCGCGGATAAGAAGATCATCGACGTCGCGGTACATGGCGTCGCGTCACCAATCTCCAAGGATTCGGCGTTCTTCGTCGTCCTTCGTCGGAGGCCGACGTTCTTTGTCGGCGACGGTGCATTCTTCACGTTCTTCTAGGAGGAAGATGAGGATTCCAAGACTTGAGCAATTCCCCCCAATCCTTCTCGCACAACGAAACAAAAACAATAAAATAAGGCGTTGCATTATTTTATTACTCATGCCAACCCTTAATTGAAATTCAAAATTAAAACACCGTTTAATTAACATGCATTGACCAATTAATGAGGCATTTAATAATTCAATTAAACGTGAGAGTTGACTTGGCAATTAAAAAGGGTGTGCGGGTGAGATACCAAATTAAATGCTCGTGGGAGGTGAAAAGGAAAAAAAGGGGGTGGGGCTCGTGTGTGCCCCACATCACTAATATCATACCTAAGAGTTAGGGTATTAGTGGGTCCCACTCCAACCACCATGCCTAGGTTATCATTACATAGAATAAAAATAAAATTGTAGCACAATATTTTATTTTTATTCTTTAGTAAACCCAATTAAATAATAACCTCACCTGAGCAAACGCAACTTCAGAAAAGGTGTTCTTAAGCAATTATCGACATTGTGGTTCCATCGGTGCCCTCAAATTTCGATTCCGAGTACCGGTTCAAAAGTTAGGAAAACCCGCTCGTTCGTTCACTGAACTTACCAGACCAAAACATCAGAACATGATTCCGGGCACACCGGGCCTCAGAATCAGGTGCCGTTAGAAACTGCGTTCTTGTAAAATTCCAAATAAAATTAAAAAAAATTACCTTTGAATTTTACGGGTCTTTACAGTGGTTGTGAGAAAATATTATTATTTATCTTGATGGAGAAAAAATCCAAGAAGTAGTAGATACTCATTAGGTAATTGTAGATATTAAGAATACTAAATTAGTGATTAAGGAAAAATATTTAAAAGAACACGATTAATCCTTGAAATATGTGAGTAAGTTTTATAAGGAAAATATAAAGAATTTAGAAGATAAATGTGGACAACCACTATTAGAAAAAAAAAACACCTTAATTTTATAGTTTCATGCATTTAAATAATGATAAGAAATATCGATGATACTAAAGTCAAGTATTCACAAGAATTCAAGAAAAGGGTCACTAATATAATTCATAAGGAATATATTTATTTAATTAAGAATTTATCTATATGTATTATAAATGTGAGATTATTAGAGGATCCATATTCTAATTGATCAATGATAAAGATAAAACCATGATTTCATGATCCTATATAAACTAATTTTAATAAATTTTATAAGGTAGGTTTCAATTATATAATATGTTAGTTGAGGAATGTTTTGTAAAAACCCAACACATATATAAATGACTATGATAAAAGTAATAAATGGAGTTCACTCTATGAATTCTTTAAAGAAGAAGACTGAAAGAACGCACATCTATCTATAATTGCACCTAAAATATGAATAGAAGTTTTTTAGTTACTTATGGTGTTTTGGAATTTTTGGACACTAGGACATTGAGTGTTGGCACAAAATGTCAAGATATAAAAAGCATAGAAGGCCTAAATTTAGGGGGATACAAATGGATATTATGATAAAATCTACTTTGAGAAACTATATATCATAGGAAAAATAATTTTTTTACAACCAAAGGATTGGAATATATTGATAATTAATATAGGTTTTGTAGAATAAGTGGTTATGGTGATGAAGAGTGGCCGTTTACTTCTATCATGAATATATCGGTTGTATTTAATATAAAGAGACAATAACAACTAAAAAAATTATTAGAAGAAAGACTGTAAGTCTACCTTGAGGTGAAAAATAATGGAATATATAATATAGAAAAAACCCAAGAATAAAACAATAATATATATCTCTCTAAAGAGAATATTATAATTATATGGAAGAAAGATTCACTATGGATAGTTGTTAAGTGTCCATGAATAATCAAGTCAATGGAATCATTCCCTACCATCAAAGTGAGTCAATCTAAAAAAAGTAAATAATCATATTTTAATGATTGATGAAATTATCAATGAAGTATATGAAGAACACTTGAATTTACCTATGATGTATAAATTACTGAAAGATAAGAATAATTTTGGAAGGTTTATGTTATCCTACCACACTTTTAAATAATTCCATAAAATATAACTAGTATAGGATAATTTGGGAGTAAAAAAGAAGCATACAACATAAGAATCCATAGTTTTTGTAAAGAATAATTTCATCAAGCAAAGGATGGAAAAATTCCAAATCATTTAATTCCCAGGTAGAAAAATCAATTAGATTAATTAGTAATATTATAAGAATAATAAAATTGGGAAATTACATGTTACTTTCTAGTTGATGTTCAGAAGAAAAAACCCAAAAATTTAATAGAAATATTAATAAGAAATCTTTGTTTCCCATTAATGTGAATTCAATAAAATTCATGGGGGGATTATTGATAAAAAATTAAATTTATCTAAAATGAGTTTCTAGGTATATAAATACATCCCATCCATGTTTCTTTAAAAATTCAAGAAAGAATTTTCCATATTAATCTCAGAGAAGTATTAATGATGTTTAATGAAGAAAGGAGTTGAATATGATATAATTCAGGGGAATTTCTTCCCTATAAAGAAAGTTAAGAAGAAAATTGGTGATTTGAAAGTAATAATTATGTTTAAATGAAATGATTTTTTTTGGAAAACCAATGTTCACTAATATCGGATGCTAAAACATCTGGTAGATTAGTGATTGAAATTCATAGAGGCAAAATCTGTAGATTGTTACAACTTGATAATAGTAACCTAAAACTAATGTACACATTATTATAGATGAAAAATATAAAAGGGATCCCTATGAAAATGGACAATAAGTTTAGTATCCCTTAAAAACCAAATACATATAATGCTCTAGTTTTGTGTTGGAAATAAGAAAAAAACATAAATAAAGAAAATATTTTACATCCTTGAATCTAATTTATAGATTCATTCTTAAAATCCCTGGTAATGGAATAAAATATTGTCATAAAATTCTCAGTAAAGGTGGAATTTAATAGAATATATCATGATTAGATAAGAATTATTCAATATGGAATGCAAATAACTGAGAATACATACCATTTAATCAATAACCTGAGAAAAAAAAATGATTCTATGGATAATATCAATTTAATACTACCTTGTATGATAATAATTCAATTTTTTATTATAGGAATTCATAATTTCAAATATCTTAATAAATTCCTTATTCAAATATATTTTCAAATATGGGTTGGTATAAACCAAACCCCATTTAAAAAATATATGAAAGTGGTTTGTCTTATGAGACCCATTGATTCCTTGAGGGGATATCTATAACCAAGACCCACTAATAAAATTATTTCCAATGAATTACTCATACATAGACTGCTCAAATTAATATATAAATAATATCCATTATCAACAAATATCTATATTGATTAAATAGTACTGAATACTATGATTTCATTGACAAATCAAATTATATTCATAATAAAATAAGGAATTTAGAAAATTTGTGCTATTTAGAAAAGAAAAATATCCATGATACACATAATATGAATATAAAAGATAAAAGATAAAATTATTATGTAAAAAGGTTGGTCATAATAATGTAAATGTTTAAATAGAATATTAATGACTAAAAAATTAATATGAGATAAAACATAACCATACATTCATCAAAAAATATGTTCTGTAAATAAATCAAATATATTAGAGAATAAAATAAAATGGAATAAAAATATTTAAAATGAATTTTAGTTAAATATTTTTCTTTTTTATACTTGTTAATTCTTATAGAAAAATATAAAGAGAATAAATGGTTATGGTGACAGGAAAATATGTTTAGGTTTTTTAAGTTAAAATGAAACATTTCTTTTGAATTTTTAAAGATTAATTCAATAATATTACTTTAAGAAAATATTAGAATGACCCATTTTAGTAAATTTTAAAAGGAAATGATAATATAAAATATAAATAATAAATAATTTGAGTTAATATAAAATGATTTTGTAAAATAATTTTGATTAATTATGATATGGGAGAATAATATACTGGATCACAAAGAGAAATAATATATAATATATTATTAAATAATTCTTTTCTTGATTAAAATTACAAAGAGAATAAATTATGGAAGAAAATGTGGATACTCATTAAATATCTATAAGATGAGAATCTATATGTATTTTAATAAGGATATTTTATTAGATTCCTTCAATAAAACTATATGAAATCCAAAAAAAATGAGTTTTTAAAACAAATTATTACCTCTTCGATAACTTTTAAATTGTAATTCCTTTAATAAGTAATCATGAATTGAAACATTAATTGACATTAACAAATATATACTCATGTTATACACGTTAAAGGAGATATATATTCATGAAATAAAATAAAATAGACACATAATACATAATATTTATCAATGAAGTAGAAATTGAGATGAAATCCCTTACATTACACTTTCACATAGTTGAAAAATGCTTAAACGTACTATATAATAAATTTAATTTTTTAATATTTACATACTATAACCTTATAAATATCTATAATATCATATATTATCCAATTGTAACATATAATCACCTATTTTTTATCAATCACACATTATTATCTTTGTTTTGGGGGTTGATTGTTCATTTTTCATGTATTTTTTGTTAGAATTTATGTTCCTTGAGACATAATCATGGTTTTATCATATACATAATTTTAGTTATGATATAAAAATAATAAAAGTTTATTATATAAAAATTTATAATCATCTGTGAAATGAAGGTATGAAAAATTAATCACATCTCTCTATGATGGTGATAGCCTAGATATACATATGAGTGATGTAATCATTTTTAAAGGGTGGAAGGGTAAGGAAGTATATGATATCATAAATTTATATATTCATAATTATTTCATAAATATAATGTATATTACTTATTACCATGTGTGTTGTATACATGAGTGGTGATTTAGTTTCACATTTGATGGAGATGACAATGGATAAATATTATATAAGTAAAATAATAACATATAATAATAATTTAGATAAAGGTTTAATTAAATTTTAATTCTTAAAACATAGTTTAAGGTGGTTAAGAATAAGAAAAATTCAAGTGTTCATTTGAGATGATTACCTCTTATTTGAAAGAGATCATTTAAGTCTCTAATTAAATACCCTAGTGATGGAATTTTGAGAAGAAATTAACCTCAAGAAGATGAATACAGATATGGGGTTGAGTGTTTTAGGGTTTTTTGAGCGAAAATTCATCAATAGGTGTTAATAAGTTAGGGGAGGTGGTTCCCTTTAATAAGTGAGTTTGGCATCACACTTGTGATTTTCAATGTTTGAAAATATAATTAATTCACTTTCATTGATAAGGGGATATAAATTGAGGATATTTCACATATTATCTGATATAGGGTTGAAAAAAATTCTTCCAATAGGATTTATATATGTTTTTATGCCTTTTATAACCATTATAATTTTGGATAAACCCCTTATATACCCATTTTAATCATAATAATGGAAACCAATTTTAACCATTTTTACTATTCACAATGACTAAAAAGAATGCGACCTTATTCCTAGATTTTTAAATTATGGTTCCAATTATAGAAATATTTTTATCATATTCATTCCTATAATAAGTGGATATTAATTTAAATATAAACTTTCAAAACATGAAAAAAATGATTTTTCATTAAAATTATTTTTTCAAGAATAATCTGATCACACATTAACTATATGACTATTAATAAATATTATAGGAATTTAAATTAATATATTTTTATATTATATATATACATTACACTTAAATAATTCATTATTAGATATTTTATACTTAATTAAAATAGATAAGCATTATTCACTTAAAAACAATTTTATGAAAAATATCCCTTTTACCTCTAAATAGTGTTGTCTTTTTTACTATCAAATTAGCTATTAATTATAAATATTATAGAAAAATATTGTAAATAAAATAAGAATGAGTTAAATAATAAATTTAAAATTATTGAGAAAATCATATTTCTAAGAGGAATTTTCAAAAATTCATTGTAATATAGTTTTTTACATAGTAAGTTCAATATCAATATTCATCCTATAAAATTAGAATTTTTATGAAATGAAATATAGAAATTTTCACTTAACTTTAGTTCTATGAAAATAAAGTGTTCCCTTACTTTAATTGAATGTTAGGTGTAATAATCCTCCTTCTTTCAATGAATTGATTCTCTATATTTTAATAGACATCACTTTCACAAAAAATAGTGAAGTTTTTATTTTTAACTTCTAAATGATCGTAAATGGATTCAAATATTTTATTATTCCTATAAATTTATTAATCTATTCAAGTCATCCAATTATACAAAAAAATTTATCTAGTGTCAAGAATTTGGATAAGCTCTTCTTAGTTAGATATACCATGTTTTGATTCTAGTTTTTTACTGGTGATAACATGTATTGGGTCTTGCAAATACTTATTTAACAATGAGACATGAAAAACATAATGTAAATTGAAGAGTTTTGGTGGGAATTCAAATATGATATGACATTGCTCCAGTTGTTTAACAAATTTCAAATTTGTCAATATACCTGGGGATCAAGTTTCCTTTCTTAATGAATCTTCTAACACTATTCCATAAAGATATATTCAAGAAAACATGATCTCTAACTTTAAATTAATATTTTTCCTTATGTTATCAACAAAACTTATCTCCCTTCATTGATTTACATAAATATGTTTCTAAAGAGTCTTTACCATCATTATAATCTTCTCAAAAATTTCTATTACTACAAGATTTATTTCACAGACTTCATTCCAACAAATTAGATTATGCCATGTCATGCCACATTATTCTTCACATAGTTCTATTTGAATACATAAATTGAATCCATTTTTATAGAAAAACTCAATGAATTGAAAATAATAATCCCAAATACATTGGAAATAATGTGATTAAGACCTCAAAATTTATTATAATATTTTAATAATACTTTTTAACTATCCAATAGTTTTATGATGATATGTAGTGCTAAAATGAAGCTCAGTATCAAGAGTTTTACAATGAAATTTTTATAATTTCTATGAAAACTATATATCATGATCAAACACAATTTAAATAAGTGAAACATAGTGTCTTATCATATCAATAATATAGATTCATTCAAGGCACATAAGAGGTATATCTTATCTTATACATATGAAATGAATGGGTTTGGTAAGGCAACCAATAATAACCCATATGATATCATTTATTCTAGGATTCCATGATAATATAGTTACAAAGTTGATAATATTGTTATCTTAATTACACTTAGGAATAAGTATAGGTTCAATGAATCCTCTATTACTATGTCTCTTAGCTATCACCTGTTGAAAACCCAAGCTTCTTTACACATAGAAAGTAATTTCTATCTTCATATTACCACACAAAAAATGTTCCTTTAGATCCACACAAATATTTTGTGCAACCAGGGTGTATAGATAAATTCTAGCTATGTATATAATATAATATTTCCCTTTTTAGATAAAATATAGATTGAAAACATATCTAAATCCCAAATTTTATAACACCAAAATTATAAACTAAGTCTTCTAATTTCTCTACATTGATGGATTTAATCTTATTTTTTAAAATTATCATGATTGGGATGAGAACTTTTTATATTTTACAATAAATTTTGTTTGGAAATAATTTTTTAAACTAGTGATGTTTCATCTCCCTTAATACTTTCCATATCCATTATTAAAAAAAACCATCATAGGATCTCTATCAATCATTATATCAGTAAGGAATCCATGATTATTCCATATCAATGTGTCACCTTCCTCATTTTCCATCCCTATATGGCAGTGTATTGATTAATCATAATCATTGAGTGTCTTGAGCCCTTAAATTTTCATCATGTTAATTTTTTTTATTAAAAGATGTATTTTAGAGTCTTATTATATTTCTATATCCTAAAATATTCACCATATATATAATGTTTCCATATACTAAAAGAAAATATTACTACTTATAACTCAAGATCATAGGTTAGATAGTTATATTCATGAGTCTTTAACTACCTTGATGTAGAGTCAATTACATTATAATTTTGTAAAATGAAACAACCAAGTCTCTTATTAGATGAATCACTATATATTACCAATCCATCCCTTCATAAATGTAGATTAATTATTGGCGCAATGAATAATCTCCTCTTCAATTATTCAAATTATTATTCATAATTATTTATCCATATAAACATAACCTCTTTATGTGATAACATGGTTAACAGGTTTAAAAATATAGAAGTTTTTTGAACAAATTTCCCACAATAACTTTCCAAAACATGGAAACTATATACCATAGTTATATTCATCCATAAAGGGAATTATTTGACTGAATTTTCCATCAAAGAATCAACTCTTATTCCATTATTCGAGAGAATATAGCCATGAAAATAAAAATTCAAAATATATAGTTCACAATTTATAAATTTATTATATAACACATTTTCTCAATGAGTATCAAGTATGATTCCTAAGTAGTTCTCCTGGACCTCATGTATTTTATGGTAAACTAGGATACTATCAATATGTACCACATTTTTTCTCAAGATATTCATTATAAAATCTACTCATCATATCAATAAAACTAAGGTTTAATTATTTAATCTAAATGGAATTACTATAAATTCATAATGTTCATACCTCATTCTAAATATTGAATTTGGAATGTATTCCATCGTTACTCTCTTTTGATGATACCAAAATATATGTTTAAGCTATAAATAATATTTATCCTCGTAAAGTTTATTGAACAACTCATCAATATGATTTAGTGGATACTTGTTCATTATAGTAATATTTTTGGGTTTACTATAATCAATGCACAACATCAAATATCAATATTTCCTTTTAGCTAAAACAATAGGGGTTCCAAAAGGTAAAACACTAGGGAGTATAAATAATTCATCACAAAACTATTTTAGTTGTTTATTAAACTCCACTAAATAAAAAATTGATATTCTATAAAGATTCATTGATACAGTTCTCACATTAGTGATTAAATAAATTGAAAACTCAACTTTATGTTCTTTCAGATTTATAAGTAATTACTCAAAATATACATATATGAATTCTTATAAAATGGATATGTCCTAAATATGATTATTAAATTTCCCATACATATATGGTTTCTACAATTATTAACTAAGAATATATTTAATATGATCTTATCCAGGCGATATATATAAGATCAATATGATAAATAATTATCTTTGAAGACAAGAAATTCTATATCTTCTCAATGAATCATAATTTCCTTTTTTAGTAAAATATTTTTTAATTATATTTTGAAATCTAATCCATACCAATGATCATATGAAATTTAACCATAGGAAAAATGATCATGTATATAAATATTTTACATCCATGTGTCATAATGGGGAATAAATAAAACATCATTATTGTAGATAGATTTCCATTAAGCATAGTGATGGTAAACTCACTTCTTAAATTTGTAGAGAAATATATAATTTTCTTTAGAAATAATTGATGATAAAAAGTTCATGAAGATCTAGAGTCATATAAAAAAATATAATTTTTTTGGATATAATAAAAGTAAATTCCACCAAATATTTAAAATCATCAACCTTATTAGTATTGATCATGTAATCATGGTGTTCTATCCTTTCCCTCTTCTATGGTATAATCCATTTAAGAATGAGACATTGATTTGAATAATTACCCATTTATGTATAATTTAATAACTTTATAGAATTAGTTTAATTGTTTTTAGTGCATTAATTAGTATGATGACCCTAATCTCCATACTGATAAAAAATATTAATTCCCTTCAATTATTTTCAATGATTTTTTTTCAACAATTTTTAGATGATAAAAATTTCTTGATTCTCATCCTTTTCATTGACATGTTCCCTTTTTTCCTAGAGTTTAGATGGAAATTTGCTCTATCTATTTCCTTTGAAAATATATGATATATAAAATCATTTCTCTACTATAATGGTATGTAATACTATTTCATAATATGACAAAATTTTTTAGAAAATAGTTCCATTCGAATATATGAATTAATACATATAATGAAATGGTCTATTTTTGTTTCCAAATTACATATTTAATATAAATTATACTTAGATTGTCATGTAAATGCATCCTTATACACTATATCACTTTTATCTTCAATTTTCTTTAAGGTAGTAAACATTCTTTTTATTTTAGTTTTTTCTCATGAGGGATATATTTATTGAAGATTATAAAACTAAAATATCTCCATTCCATATGTTCTATTTATTCTTAATATAATGTATTTTGAATAAAAACATCAATTTATTAACAATTACTTTATGAAAATACACTTCCATCATTACGTTTTCCATTCATTTCATCCGAAGGCCTAGAATATATTTTTAGGGGACAAAATCCATTTCCCAACTACTAGTGGATTAAAATATTCACCAAAACATATAGGTTTATTTCACAAAAAAAATAACATTATAAGTGTATAATAATTTGGAACAATATGTTTTCCCATATGTGTAATGTTATTAGTAACAACCTGTATCAGTTTCTCTAATATTTTCATGATTTTCTACCTCTAACACAAGTTATATTGGATTTCTCAATAGGGAAATTTATAAATTGGCCATGAATATTGATAACATTACATTAGATAAGAACCATTTATACCTATGAAATCTACTGAATTATCTCATAACATTATGAATTTTAAATAATAGTATATATATTTTTTAATTCCTAACATAATTTTAAAATTAATGCTTTGTTATTCTAAGAATCATAATCTTGGTTTATTTGTAGAAATCCACAAATTATAAAAGTATTTTCAAATATTTAATAATCATTTATAAATATCATGAGAATACACCCATGTACAATATATGGGAGTGTATATATAATTATCCAATATTTGGAATATATCTGATTCATTGATAATGAATGATTTAATATTAAATCTTCCCCTTTTATAGTTGTTACCGTGATATGCATCTATGCCAAATTCACATCCACCTTCTATTATCCAAAAAAGGGTATATTTAATAGGAAAACCATAAAATCAATATTTTTATAATTAATATTATATTATCATATACTTATATTTATCCTTAAATTCTATTATAGGATTATGTTTTGTATTTTTTTAAATGTAGTTCCCAAACTTTTTACCAAACATTCTCTAACAAAAACTTTAACAATATAACTAAGTATACCAGTGTTGGTGTATAAATTATTATACATGGAAAAGATACATTGTATCATATCACCTTGGGATAATCAATTTAGTAGTCATGAAGAACCATATATATACATTATTCTCATATTACAATGAAAATAAATTATAAAAAATAACAAATGAAAGTATTCGGTATCCATGAAACTCATTTAATGATTCCTTGTTCATATAACGAGGAAGGGAAAAAATAAGGGTTCAATTAAATCCCTAGTAATGGTTGCATAATAGAAATCTATCACGAGTAAATAAATAATAATCAATATGGAATGGTAAACAAATGAGAACACATTCCATTTAATCTATAACATGATAACTGAATTCTTCCATAGAAAACATCAATGTGATAATCTCAGGGATAATAATAAATAAATACTAAATAATATAAATTCATAAAATTTTATTTCATGAATAAGGAAAACTTTAATGGTATTTTTAATTATGGATAGGTATACATCAAAACTCATTTAATAAGACAATACACCTAGTTTTTCTTTTAGACCTTTTAATTCATCAAGGGGATAACAATATAAGGGACCCACTCTTGAATGCATGTCAAATAAGTTCCTCACATATTAAATTATCAATTTCATTAATAAATAAAATTTCTTAAAAATAAATACCTATATTGTCTAATGAATGTTAAATATCAATATAACCCTAGTATATTAAATATCTTTCACAAGGAAACATTTTTTTACAAATGGTATATAGATTAAGCAATAATAATGTCCAATGATAAAAATAATATGGTTATAGAAGACAAATGTACTATATAATGAAATATAATCATAAAAAAGTGAATTTTTAAAGAAATATTTAATAACCACCTAATTAATAAGGGAAAAAATATTATTGTTGATTCATAAATATTTTTGTTTTCGTAATAAAGTCAAGACATTTTGAGAATCGATGAAAATTGAAGTAGAAAATTTAAAATAAATTTTTATTAAATATTTTTTAAAAAAACTATTGGAACCATGTAGAATAATATAATGGGTAAAAAATGGTTTTGGTGGGAGGAAAATACTTCAATTCGAAATAGGTTAAAAAGAAATACCCCCTTTTAATTTTTTCAAAGAAAATATAAAATGAACATTTTAGAAAATAATTATAAGAACAGAATTAAAAAAATCATAAAATGTAAAAGGATACCATAAAATAACCTTATTATATAATTTAATTAAATAAAAAGGATATTTGCAAAATGATTTTGAAAAATATGGTCATGTAAGAAAACTACACCTGATCAAAAATAGAAATAAGATCAACTTTTCTTTTAAACATTTAATAGTTTTATTGAAGTTTAAAAGAGATGACTTATTTTAATAAAACATGGAAAATAATTAAATAAAATGTGTATAATAAAAGATATGTATTTTATAAATGATAAGTTATAAAATTCATTCAGTGAAATGTAAGACATAAAAAAAAATGAAATTTTAAATAAGTTATTACCTATTTGGTAACATTTAAATTTTAAACCCGTGAAAGAGTAGACCTGAATTGAAAAAATAATTAAAATAAATAAATAAATAATAATGTTATATAAATAAAAGTATAAGTACATACATCACATAAAATAAAATAGGTGTATAATACCAAATACAACTCCATAGAGTGAAAATTTAGATGAAATCCATTACCACACACTTATATGTAGTTTTATATGATTTAATGACCAGTATAATATAATTATATTTATTATACATACACACCAAAACCATATAAAAATATGTAATACCAAATATGATCCTATTATAACATATTATATCATTTATTCTAACAATCAGTCATTATTATCATTATTTTAGGTGTTCAGTGCATTGTTTTTAAATATAGGTTTTTCTTTTTCTGCTATGGTCCTTGTTTATTGATCATGAATTTATCATCTAAAGAATTTAAAAAATGATATAAAATAATACATTTTAATTATACACATATCTATAAAAATTCTTGAAATTTTGTTGTGGAAAATGAATCATTTCTATTCATGGAGGTGGTAGTCCGAATGTACGCACGTGCGATGTTATCATTTTTAACAGGTTAAAAGGTAAAGAAGTAGATGATAAATTCCATATCTAATTTGATAATTAAATCATAAATATAAGATATATTAATTATTACCCACAATATTACTAGTAATGTGATGTGGTGATGGAAAACAAATTTCATAAATTTGCGAGGTGGTAGTCTGTCATATCCACAAGCAACAGTTTTTTCCCACTTGATGGAGAATGAAGTAAATAAATAATATCACATCAACATAATAAAATATAATTTTACGGGATATATTTTTGTTATGATATTATAATGGCTAATATATAATTAATGTTGGTAAATTAATAATATATATGATGTTGTTCAGTTAAGATGATTATATCATTTTTGAAAGAGCTCCCTTAAATATCCTATTAAAGAACAAAGGTATGGACTTTTGGGAAGAATATAATTTGTAGAAAATTAATAGGGATGTTGGGGAGGGATTGTTTTTGGCATGGTTGAGATAAAATGTATAAAGTTGTGTTAATATTGATGGGATGAGGTTCCACTTTTTATGTTAGTTGGATGACGAACTTGTAAATTTTCAAAGATATAAATTATCATTAAGTGATGTATTTGGAAATGTGGAACCAAATTGAGTAAATAAATATATTGGGACAATATATGGTCAAAATAGTTTCAACCTATATGATTTAAAACATTTTTTATTTCATTTTAACCCAAATGATTTTAGATTAACCCCCATCAAATCCATTTTAATATTAAATATGGAAACCAATTTCTAAATATTTTATAATGCATAATGACCAAAATTAGAAATTAATTCATCACTAAATTTTAAAATTTTGTTGAAAATTTTGGACAACATTTTATCAAATTACATTCCTCTATGTGGCAAAAATTAATCATAAAACTAACCCACAAAATGAGATGAAAAATTGGTTTTCATGAAAATGGATTTTTCAAGTCTGAGATGATCGTGGATTAACTATATGAATATTGATCAACTTTATATGAATTTAAATTCATAAATATAAAAAAATAATTTATAAATTTTATTTTAATCACCTATATAAAAAATAATATTTTAATTAAATAAAATGAAAAAACATTAAGCGCTTAAAAAACTTTTAAGAAAATATCCCTTTTTTACCTCCAAATGATATTGTATTTATTTATTTCAAATTTATAATCAATAAATTTTTATTTATACATATTTTGAAACATTGATACATACAAATAGAGTATTATTTAAATATAAACCTTTTTATTATTCATTTTTTTCTATGGGAAAATTCTAGAAATTAATTATTGTCTTATTTTGACATAGTATGTTCCTAATCAATATTCATAAAATAAAAATTGAATATTTTATACATGAAATATTCAAATGTGAATTCTTATATAGATTCAAAAAATAAAATAAAATTTTTACTTACTATAATTGATGTTCATCTGTTATATGGACAATGATCTTGTTTTGGATGCAAATGATAAAAATAAATGTTGTTTTTATCTCTTATGAGGTACATTATACATACAATCAAACTCTTATATTAAAAACTATGTTTAAAATTCATTGTAAAATGGTATTTTTTAATATAAAACATGAATTTACAAAGGGGGAGAAACAAGTTTTGTTATTCTTGAGAATTTTTTATCTATATATTGAGATGGATGTTGTACAATAAGATTAATGAAAAAATATACAAACTTATACCTAAATGATGTTTTTTGTAATAGCTGGAATCACATTATAGCCCTTTTTAATATCATTAATTTATGAGTTAATTAATTTATTTTACTCCGCATTAAATTCTCATATAGATATAGATTTGGTTGATTTATGACTTATTTATTTCATAAAATTATGTTATATGTATCTCAAGGAATTCAAATTTTACATTAATTTTAATGGAAGATAAGATAAGAAAATTTAAATGTTTGAAGAAAGTTTCTTACTAGCCCCAACATATCAACATGGGGAAAAAAAATTAAATTCTTACAGGGGAAATAAAATTGATGATGGTTTTCCCTCGCATGGAATGCAATGAATTTATTGCCTACACGGGAAGAAAAATTCATTCATTTTATATGTGAAATTATAATTACCAACAATTATAATTTGGGAATTGAAAAACTCATGTGATGATGATGATTATGGGGTTCCATATTTTTACATTTAATTGAAAAAAATAAAAATAAAATTTAAATAATGATAAAATAACTTTAAGCTTCTTATGGGTGTTCCAAATGTATAATAACTAGAAGTAAAATATCTATAATATTGAACCACCATAAGAAGAGACTCTATAGAGTCATAAATGTGTATTTAAATATACTAATGAATTAAGGATGAATTTCAAGAAGCATTTTTATCCAAAATAATCCACAAGAGTCCAAAAATTCTTTTTATGATCATTTAAGGAAGAAACCTCACATTAAAAAAAAATCTAAAAGTGTTTCATGCTGGGAAGAAGGTTTTATAATCTATGTAGTTGAACTTATGAGATGATGTTTCGAAAGAAATAGATGTATGTTTAATGGATGGAAATCTAGAACAACATTTGTGATTTTAATGGAATTAAATATGTAAGAAAATTTCTGGTTTAAATAATTGTAAATATGAAAGTAAATTGAATAGATAAGTGGATGGAAATATGTAATAACATTTTTTAAGAACATTTTTTGATGTAGTTTTCCAAATGAATATTTATAACTATAACAAAAGAACATTTTCTAAACAATATTTCCATAGTAGTATCTTTAGAATATAATTTATATAAGGAGATTTTTTAATATTAATATTGTATTTCTTGAAGTAATATTAGAAGATGAAAATTAAATTCACTAGAAGTATTATTGAATGAAAATTTGAGATTTTAATACAAGGTCTATTAGATGAACTTCTATGAGTTCAACTATTGGGGATACTTTTATTGAGGAAACATGTGAATATTTCCATAACATGAAATATGTGTGTTTCAAAAATATTGAAATGCAATTATCTAAAAGATAAAATTAGAGTTTATGAAATTATAAAATTGATTTTCATAGATGAATATTATGGAAGGATTTTCTATAAGAACCATTGTGAATTTATTGGAAGAAAACTAATATAGAATATTTTATAAGAACATTATAGAGTTTTCCAAAAGATAATTTGAGAAGAAAAATTTGGGAAATTTTTTTTGAATAATATTCTTGAAAATATTTTCTGGGAATATAAAAAAATATTTGTTGAGAAGGAGTAGTGTAATATCTAGAAGGAATTCCATATAAGGTAGAAAATCAGTGATCATTTTAAGTAAAGTTCTAGAAAGAATCTGGAAGGATATTATTAAAAGGAGTTTACCTAAAGGAATACACATAACATTGTGATGCCACATTAATTATGAATATTCTATGTTTTTCATTCAAAATTATATCTGGGGTTGTAGAAAGTGGAAATAACCATGTAATCCCGTATCCAATCCTGAGATCATGTCACGACAGAAGATAATTCTTATGAAATGTGGCCTCTTGTGGGAAACAAGATAGGTTTCATCATATGGTGTGTATAATGATGTAGGATATAGGTGGTAGAGTCATTGTGCTCCATAGTGTTGGATGGAGATGGAGGTGCATCCACGGAAAAGATCGTGGTGGTCATTGTGGGTGGTGAGGCATCATTTGGTACAATGAAGGTGCAATATCGACTGTTCGTGATGTTTTCTAGAATTGATTTCAGGGGTAGAGGGATAGTTAGAGGTGAAAATATGGTGGATATATCTGGGATCTACTATGTTATAATTGGAGACGAAAATGTGGAAGAACCATGTGGCAAGAAACGTTGGGGAGGATGCCTCCGATAATGGACGATGGTGGTGACATCACGAGTGCGTTGATGCAACAATGGCTTGGCAGAAAAAAAATCAGTCCTCACTCCATAATTTCAGATCCATATGAGGTTTAGAGCATATACACTAGATTTTCAGTTTAACTAGATTGGGATGAATGATATGGTATGAAATCTTCCATTGGTATCAGGAATTGTAATTTTCTACATAGGGAAATGATATCTATATAACCATTCATGTTTTTGATCTTGGTAATTTTTTTGAAAAAATTTTGGGTGGTTTTTCTCTAGTGGAGGAGGGTCTTTGGGGAATTTAGGGTAATGTATTAGGAAATATACTAATACTGGGCCAACGAGTTATGTAAGGTTTCCCCTAAACCCAAATAAAAATGGTATTATCCAAAAATTAATGAAAATGTATGGCTTTAAAGCATTTAGGAATTCATTTTTCAAAATTAATGAAATAAATTATTCAATTCCAATAGAGAATTCAGAAATAATTTAAGTTTCTTGATACATACTTTGAAGGAAACTATAATAAAGATGACCAAATTTGATTTATTTGGAAGGTTTGAAGGTAATAAACCTAAGCATGTGTGGATTTGGAAAATAAAAATTGATGGCCACATTTTCCATTAATTTATTGAGGAGAATTAATTATACTAATACAGAACTCATTTAAAAAAATGATTAACTGAATTTAGATTATGTCAGTTATTAAGAATTTAATAGAGGATGTTTTTGACCAAATCACTCATGAATGATTTAGTTGGTTTGGATTTTGAGAATACTGGAACATTAATTTCCAACAAATAAATTGAGGTATCTAGGATTATAATTACCAGATATAAGGGAAAAACTGATAGGAAAATGAAAATTGCGGAATTTTTTATGGAATTTAATCATAATCCATGAGGAAGTTGGTGAGGATTATTTGAATTAGTAGTTCCAATATAAATAAAGAAACACCATCCATGAGGTTGTAGATAATATGAAATAGTATAAATATCATTCTCTTGTGTTATATTTTGATCTATTAGGGTTAATCATGATTCCTAAAGAAACAAATTATAACATTTAATTAATATTATAGTGGAAAATCATTATCATGGGTGATTATGAACAAAATAAGGAGTAGGTATGCACATTTAGACCAAACATTGTAAAAAATATATGTATTCTATTATCTAGTTTTATTATTTTAATAAATATAAGAGAAATTAAAAAGGTTGAATAATGAAGATATAATGTTCTTAACTCATAATAGAGGTTCAATCAACATACAAAAAATAAAAAGTTTTCCATCAATATATGTAATAAATTTTTTTCACCCCTGGCTCACCCTCCTCTAAGGGTGATTAAATTAGATACTAGAAACTATATTATCCAACATCATTCTAGTACTCTATAAACCACTGAAAACTTTTACTATAAAAATGGAAAGTAAATCTTTTTAGAGATGGTTAAAATACTATTGTTAGACCCAAATAAACCATCATTCATTTCTAGGAATGTAATTTTAATAGTGGTGAATATTCAAAATCATTTTTTATATCATCCATATTCAAATATGTCTCTATTTATAATATAATACTTGTAAATATATTATATTAAACTACACAAGGGTTTTTTTTTGATATTTATATAATAAGAGAATACACTAAAAAGTTTGATCAAAGAGTCGTTGATGTAATTTTACATGGATATAATAAAAATTGAAGATAATATTTCAACTACAATAGAAGAATAAGTTAAATTATTCATATTTTTGATGTAAAGGTTCTAGAACACTCATAAAATTATATGTATAGAAAAAATTATTCATAATTTGATGGAGATAATGTATAATTTATATAAAAACATCTAAAATCATAAAAATATAATATGATATAATGATGTACATGTGGTAGATAATGATTCAAAATTATCAAAAAAAGAAGTGAACCCAAATCCAATTCATTAAATGTTGAGAATGAATGTATACATTCGTAATATAATTGAATGTTGGGTGTAAATAGTTCAAACTACGATAACTTTAAGGTAAGAACACATACCTCATGGTTTTTTCATGTCATACTAATATGTGTTACAAATTCATTAATGCATTAAGAATGGCATGGTTCTCATATTGAATATTTTGATCAATGTGAGAAGAAATATAAATTAGAAATTGTATATAAGATAATGTATATGAATGTTATTGGAAGAAATCAGATGTTATTTAGAGATTTGAATGAAAATGGTGAATTGATGATAAATAATGAAAAAAATCATTTACAAAGGATAATATTAGGTAGAGTGAATTGAATTTTATGTGAAATTTACTTGACTTTCAAGGGTTGAGGATACCCATATTTTTATTTAAATTTATTTCTAAACCTAATATATGATCTTTAAAATTGATCAAATTTTGAGCATTCTAAATACCAAATATGAATAGAATTTTTGTCTTCATAAAATTGATTCATATATTTATATATATTAGTAAGGAAGAGTTTTTATATTGAATAAGTAATTTTATGGGTTAAAATAAAATCTATGGAAATTATATTCAATTCCTGATTAAAGTGTGATGCTGTTGAATTTTTGAAATTTAATTGTGGAAAAGAACCTCTATATCAATTAAATTAAAGTGGTATATCACATTTCTATCATCTATTTTGATGATATCATATTTTCTAGAAATAGATAATATGTTTAAAAAGAGTATTCCACTCATATAGAGAATAATTTTGAGATGATAACAATTGGAGACAAGGTTTACATTTTGGGAAATACAATTTATCAATATAAGTATCTTATAATCCTTCAACAAGAGATGTATTTCCAAGAACTGTAGAAAAAATGTAGAGTTATTGAATCAAAGGAAAATTGTAGTCATACAATAGTGGAAAAAATATTTCCATGCATGTTCGAGGTAAATATTTGAATAAAATAGAGTTAATAAAACATATATAATGTTAAAAATATTTGACTTATTTAACACTCAACATTGTATATTCCATCACATAATGTGTCCTCAATAAATATAGACCAAAAGAACCTATTATAGTTATAGATAATTAAATAATATGGTACATAAAAGGACCTAATGTTTTTGGGATATCATATTACAATTAAGGAATACATGACCAATATATATTTCATAATACAGAATGGGTTGTAAATGTTAATTATTAGAGGTTTTTATCCCATATAATATTATTATTGTGAAATAGGAGTGTGTATTAACACAAGATGAGGAACATTTATATTAAAATGATTATAACCTAAGTAAAGTATATCTGGAATCCTCAAATAATATCATAGTTCATGTGGAAGGGAACTCATCATGAAGATCTCTAGGTATAAGTAATTTTTTTTGTTTCTAATAGGATGCGATAATCAATGGGTTAATAATTTTTACAGGATTTTTGGTCAATATTATTAACTAAAACACATATATTTTATATAAATTTTTATAATGGAAATTGTTGATAAAGGAATATATAATTTAGTGTTTTCCTATAAATAGTATAGTGAAGGATGTTTATACCTAACTATTTCTATGGGATTTATTTCAATGGTTGAGGATAATGGTTGGAGTTTAACATCATCCATATGATGAATAGAGTATTCTTCCTATTAATTCTATTATTTAGTATTTATTTTTACTACCAAAGTGTGAATTAAAAACACAAATTGAAAAAATATTATCCCCTTTATAGGGAAGAATAAAATTTCTAGGTTTTTGATAGGAGAAGATGTAAATTAAGAATGTGAGAATGTGAATGTGTGAACTAATCTCAAATTTTAAGTACCTAGACATAAACATTACTTATTATAGTGACTTTAAAAAAGAATTTATTTTCTTAATTTCCCAAAATATATTTTAGGTTAATAGTTTCAGATATTTAGATCAAAACTGTTATATAATAATCCTATATTATAAAAAGTAGACACTTTTACTCAGTATAAATTTTTCAAAAAATTAAACCTATAAAATAAAACATTTTTTATTTTAATAACAAATATATGTGACTTGAAACATGACTTATTTTTTTCCCTTAACTTTATTTAAATCATATGAAAAATATTTTAAAACATGGGATGAGAAACAAATATCAATATGGGACATAGAAAAGAAAACATCCATTAGTCGAGTGAATAAAATAAAAAACCCCAAAAACCTTTTCCAAAAAAAACACAAAATTTATTCTGAAAATAGAATAAATTTTCCATAAAAAATATCATTATCTTACCTTTTTAAAATAATATTATTTCAATGAAAAATCATTATCATGGAAATAAAATTCATGTAGGTTCCATGGGACACCATCATCTCAAATCCCTTATAGAAACCTTTCAAATTGGAATAAAGTTTTAGCAAACATTGAATATAAATATTTTTGAGAATAAAATAACTACACAATGTATTACAGTGTTATTTGGGCTCTCCCATCATATAAGTTATGGTGGGATAACTTGACACTATCTTGGTTCACCCATCATATAAGATACCGAGGGATCACTTGTGAGATACATTGGGGATCAATCCTTCGTATAATATGTATTAGGATCACCCGTGAGCTAAAACGGAGCTAAACCCTTTGAAAAAATTGTCCGAGGACCATTCCATGAATAAAACCCTTGAAAAAACCTTTTAAACCCATGTTCAAAATAGTTTATATAACAAAATACCCTTTATTTTCAAAAATACATTATCAATATAAAATTTCCCCAAAAATTGAAAGGGAGGATTTCATTGAAGAAAGATGAAAAACTGTAGAGGAAGACACGATTAAAATATTCTTTATATTGGTGGGAGAATTTTTTATCATGGTGTACATTAAAATATTACATTCCTTTATAATCATTTTTGTATTGAAAGTCAAAAATTTAGTAAAAAATATTCCTTTTTTAAAATCCATTTAAAGAAAATAAAAATACAAATAAAATTTACATTATAAATATTTTATTAAAAAAAAAATTATCTATAAAATTATGTTAAAAATATGGATACGGATGGAAAATAGAGTTTTAAGGAAAACATTAAAATACTATTTTGAAAAGAATGTCCTTTACATTTAGTCAAACTCATCACATACATTATATATCATCATGAAAAAATAGGTAAATATTATAACTAAATAAGAACATTTTTTATGTTCATAATTACTTTATTTAATTTAATACTACAGTCTATATAATTACATAATCAATTAAACTCATGTAGAGAATTTTGACAATATTCGACTCATGTGACAGAAATGGATTCTATTGGTTGATTATGGTTAAATTGGTCATTATTCCACTTTCTATAGAATTTTAACCAAAAAATAATTATCATTATATATATATATAAATAATACTTATAAAACCAATAATGAAATATGGTTATGAAAAATGAACTAAATTACATTCATAGAGATGATAGTCTGTACATACACATGTGTAAGATTTCCATTTCTTCAATGATTACTATAGAAAGAAAGTAAGTATTATTTAAACTGTAAATAATGATAATAATTTAATAAATATTATATTACAAAATTAAATTTACTTATATATATCATCTAATAGATATGTTTATGAAAATTTAATCATATCTCTTCTAAGATGTGATAGTCCAAAGGTACGCATGGATGACATTGTCATTTTCCAGTGAATGGAAAGGTAAGAAAGTATATTTTATATTATCATTTAATAATGTAAAATATGTCATCAATATAATATATAAGAATTAATTAGATAATTATTATCCATTCATGATAGATGATGATGAAAAATGAATTTCATCGGTTCATGAGACGTTTATCCATTGTACACATAAATGATGGTTTTGTTTCCCATTTGATGAACGATGAGAAAGATATTGGTATTTATATTAAAATAAAAATATATTATTATAAATAGGATAATGGGGTTATTATATAATCATTTTATGGGATATTTAATGGATGTTTAACAATATATAAAATAGAAACACCTGATTAATAACAATACCTCTTCTTCAGACAACCTCTTTCTTTGTACACCCGAAGGATAGTAAGGTTGGTCATATGCCCTATATAAAACCTCTAGAAAATGGGGAGGAATTTTATAAAGTGATTTGGGTAGATATTGGATGACTAAAATGTGTTTTTTAGTGTGATGTAAAGGGAAGAACAGGTTCCCTTTTGTAAGAGAGGGGAGGGGTACTATTGGAACTTCAAAAAATATTAAATTAATAAAAATTAATATTTATTTTGAAATGGATAACAACTAATTTATTTTTAATTTAGGATGAGTAAGGGTAAACATAAACTTATACAGTAAAAGTTATACAAGTTTTGATCAATTTTTTACCCTTATCATTTTGTTTTAACCCCCCATTAACCCCTCCAAAACTTACCATGAAAACTAGGTTTTTCACTCTTTGACGGTCAATATAGTTTATATTAGAGAAAAAACATATAAATTGAAATTGTTGTTATTATGGACCATGAAATATTAATATTATTGACTATATTAATTTTATTAATTTTATATAATTTAATAAAATTTTGTTTATTATGAAATATCATTAGTGTTAATTTCGAAGACTATTCATTACTTTTATTTTAATAACATAAGTAAAAGAAGTAAAATATAAATAAATATTTTAATAAATCAATAACCTATCATTTTAGTCTATAAAATTCTTGGATCAAAATTTTTATCTTAAATTATATTACTTTTACTATTTTTAATATCATTTTTTTCATTAATTTAATAATTATTGCATCAGTGGTTCATAAGAATTTAAGGTAATTATTTCTTCCATAAAAATTAAAAATAAATTTCCATGATGAATATAAATCTATTAGTTTTCAAAATAATATTTATAACTAAATCTATCCTCTGGTAGTGACTATATTAAAAATATCATAGTTAATAAAAAAAGATTTTGGCATTTATGACTTTTCTTTAAAGAAATATTAAGTTTATAATATCAAAAAATTGCTAAAAAATGGCATACACAGGAATGTGGGATGATTATGAAAGAAAAGGTCTTATAAAATAAAAATAATCAATATTTTTGGTCATTTTATAATCTTTATCATTTTATTTCTATCATTAATTACCTGTTTTATGCCTTTACCATGGAAAAAATTACTAACATTGTACTAAAATTAAAAGGGGTATATTTACCAAATTTAGAAGCACTGATCAAAAATATGGAATCTGATTTTCAAAATTCAAAACATAGAGGTGGAAAAATTTAAATAATAATTAAACAAAAAAATGCAGTGAAAAAGGTTTATTTTTAGAAAAATGTACTTTTTAAATATAAAATATTTTAATACTAAATGCATGTATAAAATTCATTTTAAAAAATAATAATTGGATCAATTAAAATTTAAATTAACAATTGAAATTTTAAAACTATAACAATATTGTATTTTAATTTATAAATACTTTAAATGAAAATACAATTTTAATTAACAATAATTATTTTTTTACAATTTATTGAAAAATAAAACTTTGTAGAAGAATATAAAAAATTAATCTTAAGTTAATTTTGACATTCTTAATTCATAAATGAAGTTCATTTTTTCAAATAAAATTTCCACAATTTGAATATAATTATTTTAAATAAAACTATATAACACATAAAAATCTAATTTGGTTAGAAATAAAGTTGTTTCCATTTGACTGAATAATTGTCTAATATTTTTATAATGAATATAAATATATAAAATATTACCATATGTATATGAAAACTTTTTATATAAACATTAAATTTGTTCTCAAATCCTTCCCCAATTTTAGAAATTGTATCGTTACTTTTCTATACACTTATTAAAAAGTGGGGATACCTTTCCCTAATAGAATCTTTAGTTTCCCATGTTGTTTCTTAAACCAAATGGGGTTTTCATAAAACCTTAACCAAGTGAATTACCTTTTTCAATAATTATTTCTCCTTATAGTCAATAATTTGAATATATTATTCATTATATGACATGTTGTCTTTCAACTTAACTACCTGATAGATCAGAACATGTGATGAATCTAGAAAATACATTCTTAATATAAAAACAAGAACAAATCGGTTACCTGGGATGAATTTCGAAGAAATTCAACTTGATAAGAAACTGACCCAAATTTTTGTAGGATTTCATATGGTCTGATATACCATGGAATTAGATCCCCCTTATAAACAAAACGTATAACTCTTTTTCATGGTGAAAATTTAATAAAAACATGATCACATACCTAAAAATAAAGATATTTCCTTCAATTATATGCATTACTTTATTGTCTACTCTAATATATCTTCATATGTTTCTGAGTTACCATCACCTTATCAACTATTTCCTATAATAATTTTGGTCCCATAAAATACCCATTTCCTATATCATCTCCAAAGATATAATTTGAAATCTATTCCAATATAATGACTCATAAGGTTTTATCATTATACTAGAATGAAATATTTTGTTATAATAAATCTTAACCAATGAATGATAATGATCCAAACATCCCAATTAATCGATTTTACAAGAACAAACCATGTATTATGAAGTTTTAATCATTTACTCAGACAATCTATTAAACTGAGGATGAAAAGAGGGATTGAAATTTAATTCGGTACCCGAAAATTTTTGAAGTCCTTTCATAAAATTAGAAGAGAACTTGGGATCTGGATCAGATACAATGCAAAGAGGAAATCCATATAACCAAACTATCACCTTGATATATAGTTAATAAAGTTTATCCAAAGACATTATATATCTTTTGAGAAGTAACTATATAGATTTATTTAATTGATCAACAATAAACTGAATCACAATATTACCTTGACAAATATTTGGAAATCCAACCAAAAAATTCATGGAAACATTTTCCCATTTCAACTATGGAACTTAAAAATGTTCAAATATCCCTTCAATATTTTTCATTCTTCTTTAACCTATTGGAAAGTGAAAAATTTCATGGTAAAGTTAGTAATATCTATTTTCATTCCATCCCACTGGTAATATTCCGAAAGGAATTTGTATATCTTAATAGAATAAGGATGAATAAAAAATATAGAATTATGAGCATCAATCAATAATTAATTATTTAACTAAGAATCACAAGGCACACATAATCTCTTTCATTTTCTGAAAACACCATCTTTTTCAATATTAAATTCAAGAAACATACCCTTTATACCTAATTATACATTTTCCTATAACTCATGATCTTCCATCAAAACTTTCTAAATTCATTATGATAGAGATAATTGTATTCAAACCCCAAACAAAAAAAGAGGAAATTAATTCATTCTAAACATCCATTCCAAAATTTATGAAATAGTTAACCAAAGGATTATGTTTCAAATGTTACATTGTTAATATTGCATTATTTTTAAGACTCTAGGTATCTGATACTATTTTTTCATTTCTAAAATTGTAATAAATCATGAAATTTTAATTATTGTTCAATTCTAACTTTGTTATTGGATTC
Organism: Viscum album; assembly: GCA_963277665.1. NCBI lineage: Eukaryota > Viridiplantae > Streptophyta > Magnoliopsida > Santalales > Viscaceae > Viscum > Viscum album. The sequence goes on from OY728164.1 coordinate 1,955,593,321, forward strand.
ATGGTCAAATATTTTTTAGTGAATATATAATTTAATCCTTTTTTATTAGTATATATTTTACACATTACACCTTATAAAAAATGACACCAAATTTTTAAAGAAAACCCATAAAAAATTCTAGATCATGTATAGGATAATTTAACTTAAGAGGTTTCTATTTCTGTGAAGTATATGAAAATGCCTAATCATTTTTCCTCAAAACATGACCACAAATTTTTAGGGAAATATCACTATAGATGAAAATATTACTATTTCTTAAGGGAAATGCTAAAACACTAGCATTCAAGAATTTTCTTTTTTTGTTCCTAAAAAAATAACATTCTTTTTTCAATATGAATTTAAATATTTTTTGAGTTAACTTAGTCAATAATTAAAAAATCTGGGAAAAGGTTTTAATGAACCATTGATAGTAACCTGATAAAGTAAGAGAACCATACATATATGTGACTTTTTATGGTCTTATCAATTCTTCAAGAAAATTTGTTTTAACAGGGTTAATATTTATTCCATATTTAGAAACAATGTTCCATTGGAAAGAAACTATTGCCACCAAAAGTCACATTTACTAAGTTTTCCATAAAATTTATTTTATTTTAGTTTTTTGAAAAACAATTTTCAAGTGTCATTAATTTAACTCATGAATTTTAGAATATACCAGTATATCATAATTAACAAAACCACGGCTTTTCCAAGGACTCATGGAATACTCTATTCATCAGATAAATAATGAACTTGGTGAAATGGATAACCCAAATGTCATAAATAAAAACTAATAATTTCCATATCTAGTTCAAAACATAGTATTTAGAATATATTACTCCTTTAATTTCAACTTATGGTACTCTAAACTGAGATCATTTTTTGGGAACTATCATAATCCCATAAACTGATCAAATAAATCATCTATATGAGCCAAAGGTTACTTATTCTTAATAGTTATGTTATTTTAAGATCTATAATCGATTAAAATAATCATAAAACCATCATTGTTTTAATAAGAAATAGGTTATCCAAAAGGTGAAGTACACGGAAAAATAAAAACATTATCTTAAAAGTCCCACAATTTAATTTTCAATTCCATAATTTCTACTAATTCAATTTGATAAAGGGATTTTGTAATTAGTTTAGCATCATGTAGTAAGTCAATAGCAAACTCAAATTATCAATCAATAATACCAAAAGAAAAATTATCTATAAAAAATCTATATATTCATTAACTAGAAAAAAATTACTAATTTTAACATTGTCCTTCTTTTAAAAAACATTAGATAAGTAACTTTCAATTCTATTTATAAACAATTTTGGAGCTTCTAGGTTGGTTATTAGAGATATAAAATAATTGAATGAATCATTATTGATTCTGATATTTATCTTAGTATGAAAAAATTAATTCCAATCCATTTCCAAAAAAAATCAAACTCTACTATGGTATGTTCAACATGATTTACATGAAATAACATTCCACTAATAATAATTAAAAGAGTTGAATAAATTAGGGAAACCAAAATTTTTCACATAGATTTTTCACCAGTAGTTCTATATTACTTATATTAAATGATATTGACAATTTACTTTTATATTTATTAGAAATAATGGAATTCTATGATCAAGAGTCAAATAGGGTATTGGACGAATTTTATAAATGATAATAATACCTTTCAACACTTCATTTAATGAACCAACATCAATAATAGTAGTTGTAAAATATATTTACACACCATAATATTTCATAACATGATGATTTCCACCTAATGAAACTAATTTTGGTGACACGTTAGCATATTTTACAAACTCATTTAAATTAAAACACCTCACCATTGGAAAGTCATCTATTACCCCATTCATGTATTTATGATAACTCTTTTCCTTACAGTGATAAACTATATATCCAAACATACTACCCCAGTAACACTTTTTAGAACCTATTAAAAATTACTTGAAATGTTTGTACCAAAATTTAAACATTTTGTGGGATTTATTATAGATTTTTTTCTTGTTTCTTCTATATTTCATACCACCTAAAGTGTTTCAAAATGTTGCTGTCTCTAGGAACCTAACTATTAGAAAACCCCAACTCAAATTTCTCATGACAACAAACAACATTCTCATAACTTTTAAAATATATTTTAGATATATATTATTATAAATTTTGTTTCAAACTAGGGTAAAATCTATAAATTTTAATACGAATGTCAAGAAAAAAATACGGTACATACCTTTCCATTGTTGTGAAGTTTTATTCATATATATCCATATAATAATAATATTTTTTTCTTTACCTCCAAGATTTTTTTTCCATTCTGAGTCAAATAGTATTAGAGAAATATTTCTCAAGGAATAAATATGTGTCCCATTCCATGGAAACAATTTCATATCTCTATTTGATATTATTAATGAAACAACACCATCAATAAGCTTTAACTTTAAAATGATAAATGGAAATGGATAGATTTTGATATTCTGAAAACCACATGACTTCAAATATACTCTCCTAATAATTTATCCTTTATTATTCTACTATTGGGTTAGAAGATTCATTTAATCCTGGAGGATATTTTCTCATAAAATGATCCACTATCATCATGTTTTATCTATGGTATATCTAGTTAATCTCTAGAATAGATTACACCAAAATTTATAGATATTGTTAAATAATCTATCACAATAACAAAATTTTTAGTTACAATATCAACCATTTTGTGTTAATTCTTTGGAATAATATAATCCTCTAAATTCGTTAATAAAACACATTCCATGTTTCCTCCATGGAAAACCATTCTGAACAAATATTATTTATATTATGAAACCTGGTAATCTTTAAATTCTATATCATTTCAACTTAATAATTAATTAAAATATTTTTATGGTATTGTATTATCATTATACTAACCTATAAAGTTATCTAAACCCTGATATGATACCTACAGTAAGGTCTCAAACATAATAATTTCATATTATAGTGACATTAAATAAGAATTTTATTTTTTCATTCCCTAAAATTTTTAGGGTTATATTTTTAAAGACTGAGGTCATAACTCTTACATAATAATCTATTATATTAAAATGTGTACACTTAACTCAATATCTATTTTTCTAAAAAAATTAAACCTTAAAAATAAAAAATATTTTTTTTCATGAATTTTTTGATGACTTTTAACATGAATTCTTATTTTGTCTTAAATATATTTAAACCCTCTAAAAGAATTTTAAAAAATTAGATGAGCACAAAAATATCACTAAGGGACTCAAAAAGAAGAAATCAATTATTCTAATAAATAATAAAAACCCATGAACACCCTTTTCAAAAAAACATACATTTTTATATGAAAAGTGTATAACTTTTCCCTTACAAATATAGTTATATTACCTTTTTAAAAATAAAAAATTACCATGAATACTATGTATAATTCATAGAAAAGTCATGTTTGTGCTTTGAGACATCATCATAATCAAACCCTTAAAAATACCTTATAATTTGGAAGACCATTTAGATGAATTCAAAAATAATCCTTCTTAAAAAAAATTAGTTATCCAATAGATTAGAGCACTATCTAGGCACACCAATCATATAAGATACAATAGGCTCAACCGATGCTATATAGGCACACCCATCATATAAGCTATAACTGGATCACATATGAGAGATAATGTTTCTCAAACCAGGGTATATGATATATCAAGATTTACCATGATATATAATGGGTATCAACCATTCATAAATAATTTGTAGGGACTATATCATCAATGAAACCCTTGAAAAACACATCAAACCCATGTAAAACAATTTAGATATAAAAATAATCCATGTAACTAAAATAAATTTTCAATAGAAAAACACCCAGAAAAATGGAAAATGTGTTTTAATTTGAAGAATATATAAAATAGTATAGATAAATCCAAACATAAAACAATATTTATGTTGGAAGGAAAAGTCGTTGCACCTGTATACATTAAAACTGAACATTCATTTTTGTCTTTTTATGAAGAATTCCAGACATTCAATAAAAAGATTCCTTTTTTGAAATCCAGTGAAATAATGTTAGAATAAATATAAAATTCCCTTTAAAAATATTTTATTTAAATAAAAAACAACCATAAAATAACTTTAAAAATAAGGATATGGAAGAAAAATATAGTTTTATGGGAAACTTTAAAAGCATATTTTTAAAAGAAAGTCCCTTACCTTGAATCTGAATAATCACATAAGTTCCTTATAATCATGAATATAAAACTTATTTTGATTTTATACTAAAGATATTTTTTCAAGTTCATTATTCCTCTATTTCAATCAATACCATTTTATATATAATTACATATTCAATTAAATTCTTGTTGGTCTTTATGATGATATTTGGATCATTTATCAAAAATGATTTCGATAGGTTGATAGTGGTAAAAGGTATAACATCTTGTTAATGTTTTCAACTATTCCAAAAAACCAATTTCTAACAATTCATTGGTTGAGTTTCATTTTGGGTTTCTTCGGGTAAAATTTAAGAAATTTTGGATGTTTTTGAGCAAGTACACAGTTGACACATTATTTTCCTAAACTGTGAGCCCTCTGAGGGAAAATTGTGAAAACCAATTGAATGAGGGTTTCGTATGGATTAAGAATTGTTTGAAAACTCATTAAAACTATTAGGAGAAACCATGAAACCCCTTTAAAATAGTCCTACTATAAGGCCCCAGCCTTAAACATTACATAATATTGAATTAAGTTAATAATTAATATTGAGGATCTTTTTAGGTTTTGAGATTTAGAGAATTAGGTCATAACTTATACATTAAAACATGAATATTACATGTAGACACTTCTACTCAGTATCCATTTTTTTCCTAAAATAAAAATTCTTTAAAAAAAGAAATATGTCTTGTTCTATGTTTTAGATAGCCTGATATTTCCTTTATCCCATCCTTGACCCTATTCATCTTTATGTCCTATGGAAAACATTTCAAAAAAATGGGATGAGTATAAAAAGCTCAGTAAGGGATATAAAATAAGAAAAGAAAACATTATTCTAGAAATAAATACAAATAAATGAAATCATACTTTTCAATCTTAAAACATATTCAATTTAACATACCTAACAAAATATAGATATTTATGAATAAAACATAGAAATAATAAATCATAAAGGTAAATTTTTGAATCCATAACATACTTATATTGTATCTTTCACAGCTACATAGGGAGTTACATTTTGAATACCTATCACAATATATTCCCTAAATCTCTTAGGAGAAATATTAACATTTACCTCTATCATGTTACCCAATCACTACTGGAAACAGAGGATTTCCCAACGGTTCTAAACCGTTGGGAAAGGCTGCAGAACTGTAGGGAAGTCAGTTGTTGGGAAACGCTTTTCCCAACGGTTTATAGTGAACCGTTGGGAAAAGTTTTTCCCAACGGTTTATAGTGAACTGTTGGGAAAAGTTTTTCCCAACAGTTTACAGTGAACCGTTGGGAAATAATTTTCCCAACTCTTTACAACCATTGGGATATAGTGCACAAAATTATCATGTTTTTCCCAATGGTTTGGAATACCGTTGGGAACAACCCAACATATCCTCTTTCCCAATGGTTTAGAACCATTGGGAAAAGTGTTTTACCAATGGTTCTATGAACCGTTGGTAAAACAAGACCTACACATTCTATGCCAACGGTTTTGAACTGTTGGAATAACCTCTGCTGGGAAAATTGCATAGTAGATCGGCAATTTACCCAGCAACTCTCCAATTTGACCACCGACTCTCCAATTTTCCCACCAGGTCTCATTTTGTGGGTTCCCTCTCATTTTCAATCCAATTATTGTACCTGCAATAAACTAACACATACATATACAATTATTGTACCTGCAATAACAAACTAACACTTACATATAGAGAACAAATTCATACACATTTAACATATAATGGTGGAACTATACACATCCATAATTAAATTAGAATTCATAACGTAATTATAAACATACATAATTCATTTAGAATTCAATTTAAAATTTAGATGACAATTATATGAGGAATCCGGAAGTCAATTCATAATTTGATCAGTTTTTTTGTATACCATATATTTTTACTTGAAATAATGTCCATTTTAAACATAATACATACACTTGGAGAGCTACCGGCCACACCGCACCTCGTATTGAGGCGGGGTTGACTCGTACATGTCACATATGACCCATGGATCGTTGTGCTAATGTATCGACACAATCCGAATGCGTTTGGTCAGTTTTACGTATGCCAGTTGAAGTTTTTCAATTAAAATGACGTACTTTTGAAACAAAAGGCAGACACTTTGAGTGGTGCCGGCCACACCGCGCCTCGGATTGAGGCAGCATTGACTCATACACGTCACATATGACCCATGGATCGTTCCCCTAATGTTTCAATGGAAACCGAATGCGTTTGGTCGGTTTTCCATATGTACTTAAATTGTTGTCCATTTTATGAAAAAGAGAGACACTTAGAGTGATTTCGGCCACACTGTGCCTCAGATTAAAGCGGGGTCGACTCGTACACATCACATATGACCCATGGATTGTTATGCTAAAGTATCGACACAATCTAAATGCGTTTGGTCGGTTTTCCGTATGCTAGTTGATGTTTTTCACTTCAAATGAAGACCTTTTGAAACAAAAGACAGACACTTTGAGTGGTGGTGGCCACACCACGCCTCAGATTGAGGCGGGGTTGACTCGTACATGTCAAATATGACCCATGGATTGTTGTTCTAATGTATCAACACAATCCGAATGCGTTTGGTTGGTTTTCCGAATGCCAGTTGATGTTTTTCAATTAAAATGACTTTCTTTTGAAACAAAAGGCAGACACTTTGAGTGGTGCCGGCCACACTGCACCTTGGATTGAGGCGGCGTTGATTCGTACATGTCAAATATGACCCATGGATAGTTATCCTAAAGTTTCAATGGAAACCGAATGCGTTTGGTCAGTTTTCCGTATGTACTTAAATTGCTGTCCATTTTAAGCAAAAGACAGACACTTTGAGTGGTGGAGGCCACACGGCACCTCGGATTTAGGCAGGGTTGACTCGTACACGTCAAATATGACCCATGGATCGTTGTGCTAAAGGATAGACACAATCCGAATGCGTTTGGTCGGTTTTCTATATGCCAGTTGATGTATTTCACTTCAAATTATGTCCTTTTGAAATAGAAGACAGACACTTTGAGTTGTGGTGGCCACACCACGCCTCGGATTTAGGCGGGCTTGACTCATACACATCACATATGACCCATGGATAGTTGTTTTAAAGTATCGGCACAATCCGAATGCGTTTGGTCAGTTTTCTGTATGCTAGTTGATGTTTTTCAATTAAAATGACGTACTTTTGAAATAAAAGGCAGACACTTTGAGTGGTGATGGCCACACTGCACCTCAGATTGAGGCGGTGTTGACTCGTACATGTCACAAATGACACATGGATCGTTCTCCTAAAGTTTCAATGGAAACCGAATGCATTTGGTCAGGTTTTCGTATGTACTTAAATTGTTGTCTATTTTAAGAAAAAGACAGACACTTTGAGTGGTGGCGTCCACACCGTGCCTCGGATTGAGGCGGGGTTGACTCGTACACATCACATATGACCCATGGATCGTTGTGATAAAGTATTGACACAATCCGAATGCGTTTGGTCAGTTTTCCGTATGCCAGTTGATGTATTTCACTTCAAATTATGTCCTTTTGAAAGAGAAGACAGACACTTTGAGTGGTGGAGGCCACACCGCGCCTCAGATTGAGGCGGGGTTGACTCGTACACGTCACATATGACCCATGGATCGTTTTTCTAATGTATCGACACAATCCAAATGCGTTTGGTCAGTTTTCCGTATGCCATTTGATGTTTTTCAATTAAAATGACGTACTTTTGAAACAAAAGGCAGACACTTTGAGTGGTGCCGACCACACCGTGCCTCAGATTGAGGCGGCGTTGACTCGTACACATCACATATGACCCATGGATCATTATCCTAAAGTTTCAATGGAAACTGAATGCGTTTGTTCGGTTTTCCATATATAATTAAATTGTTGTCCATTTTAAGCAAAAGAGAGACACTTAGAGTGATTCCGGCCACACTGTGCCTCATATTATGGCGGGGTTGACTTGTACACGTCACATATGACCCATGTATTTTTGTACTAAAGTATCGACACAATCTGAATGCGTTTTTTCGGTTTTCCGTATTCCAGTTGATGTTTTTCACTTCAAATGATGTCCTTTTGAAACAAAAGACAGACACTTTGAGTGGTGGCGGCCACACCGCGCCTCGGATTGAGGCGGGGTTGACTCGTACACGTCACATATGACCCATGGATCATTGTTCTAATGTATTGACATAATCCGAATGCGTTTGGTCGGTTTTCCGTATGTCAGTTGATGTTTTTCAATTAAAATGACGTACTTTTGAAACAAAAGGCAGACACTTTGAGTGATGCCGGCCACACCACGCCTCGGATTGAGGTGGCGTTGACTCGTACACGTCAAATATGACCCATGGATCATTCTCCTAAAGTTTCAATAGAAACCGAATCCGTTTTGTCGGTTTTCCGTATGTACTTAAATTGTTGTCCATTTTAAGCAAAAGACAGACACTTTGAGTGGTGGAGGCCACACCGCGCCTCGGATTGAGGCGAGATTGACTCGTACATGTCACATATGACCCATGGATCATTGTGCTAAAGTATCGACACAATCTGAATGTGTTTGGTCGGTTTTCCGTATGCTAGTTGATGTATTTCACTTCAAATTATGTCCTATTGAAACAGAAGACAGACACTTTGAGTGGTGGTGGCCACACCACGCCTCGGATTTTAGCGGGGTTGACTCGTACACGTCACATATGACTCATGGATCATTGTGCTAATGTATCTACACAATCCGAATGCATTTGGTCAGTTTTCCGTATGCCAGTTGATGTTTTTCAATTAAAATGACGTACTTTTGAAACAAAAGGCAGACAATTTGAGTGGTGCAGGCCACACCGCGCCTCGGATTGAGGCGGCGTTGACTTGTACACATCATATATGACCAATGGATCGTTCTCCTAAAGTTTCAATGGAAACCGAATGCGTTTGGTCGGTTTTCCATATGTACATAAATTGTTGTCCATTTTAAGAAAAAGATAGACACTTTGAGTGGTGGCGGCCACACCGCGCCTCGGATTGAGGCGAGGTTGACTCGTACACGTCACATATGACCCATGGATCGTTGTGATAATGTATCGACACAATCCGAATGCGTTTGGTCGGTTTTCCGTATGGCAGTTGATGTTTTTCAATTAAAATGATGTACTTTTGAAACAAAAGGTAGACACTTTGAGTGGTGCCCACCACACCACGCCTCGGATTGAGGCAGCGTTGACTCATACACGTCACATATTTCCAATGTATCATTCTCCTAAAGTTTTAATGGAAACCGAATGCGTTTGGTCGGTTTTCCGTATGTACTTAAATTGTTTTCCATTTTAAGCAAAAGAGAGCCACTTAGAGTGATTCCGGCCACACCGTGCCTCAGATTCATGCAGGGTTGACTCGTACACGTCACATATGACCCATGGATCGTTGTGATAAAGTATCGACACAATCCGAATGCGTTTAGTCAGTTTTCCGTATGCCAGTTGATGTTTTTCACTTCAAATGACGTCCTTTTGAAACAAAAGACAGACACTTTGAGTGGTGGCAGCCACACCGCGCCTCGTATTGAGGCGGGGTTGATTTGTACACGTCACATATGACCCATGGATCATTGTGCTAATGTATCGACACAATCCGAATGCATTTGATCGGTTTTCCGTATGCCAGTTGATGTTTTTCAATTAAAATGACGTACTTTTGAAACAAAAGGTAGACACTTTGAGTGGTGCCGGCCACACCGCACCTCGGATTGAGGCGGTGCTGACTCGTACACGTCACATATGACCCAAGGATCGTTCTCCTAAGGTTTCAATGGAAACCGAATGCGTTTGGTCGGTTTTCCGTATATACTTAAATTGTTGTCCATTTTAAGAAAAAGATAGACACTTCGAATGGTAGCGGCCACACCACACCTCGGATTGAGTCAAGGTTGACTCGTACACGTCACATATGACCCATGGATCGTTGTGCTAATGTATCGACACAATCCGAATGCGTTTGGTCGGTTTTCCGTATTCCAGTTGATGTTTTTCAATTCAAATGACTTACATTTGAAACAAAAGGCAGACACTTTGAGTGGTGTCGGCCACACCACGCCTCAGATTGAGGAGGCGTTGACTTCTACACGTCACATATGACCCATGGATCGTTCTCCTAAAGTTTCAATTGAAACCGAATGCATTTGGTCGGTTTTCCGTATGTACTTAAATTGTTTTCCATTTTAAGCAAAAGATAGACACTTTGAGTGGTGGCGGCCACACCGCGCCTCAGATTGAGGTGGGGTTGACTCGTACACGTCACATATGACCCATGAATCATTGTACTATTGTATCAACACAATCCGAATGTGTTTGGTTGGTTTTCGTATGTACTTAAAATGTTGTCCATTTTATGAGAATCCTCTTACAGGGGGTTGTTCGGGGTCCAAGGAAGAGGGTGGGGGGGGGGGGGGGGCTGTCCGAGGGGCTGTCTGGGGTCCAGGGAGGAGGGTGGGGGGGCTGTGCGGGGTGCTGTCTGGGGGGTGTTTGGGGGGAAGTACGGGGTCCAAGGAGGAGGGTGGGGGGGGGGGGCTATCTGGGGGGGCTGTCCGGGGGCTGTCCGGGGGGCTGTTCGGGGGGCTGTCTGGGGTCCAGGGAGGAGGGTGGGGGGGGGGGGGGGCTGTCCGGGGGGCTGTTTGGGGGGCTGTCCGGGGGCTGTCTGAGGCTGTCCGGGGGGCTGTCTGGGGGGCTATCCGGGGGGCTGTTCGAGGTCCAGGGAGGAGGGTGGGAGGATATCCGGGGGGCTGTCTGGGGGGCTGTCCAACGGGGCTGTCCAGGGTCCAGGGAGGAGGGTGGGGGGTTGTCCAGGGTCCAGGAAGGAGTGGGGTTCCCAAACACATAACCACTAAAAGACAACAACATCCATAAAAACATATAATATATAAAAATAACTCAAATCCAATACAATACTACGAGTCTAGATAAAAACAACTAGAATAGATTAAATATCAAATCTCAGTAATATAAGTCAAAAATGTAATGGATCAACTTGTCCCACATCACCATCACCATTATCACAATCATTATTATCACCCTCGACCTCGTCCCCATCATCGTCCTCGCCCTCACCCTCCTCGTCCTCGCCCTCCTCCTCGCCCTCGCCACCCACCTCACCCTCATCCTCTCCCCCCTCTTCCGCATCAGACTCCTCGCCATCATCATCATCAAGCTGTACATCATCCAGACCACCTCTAGAAATTCCACCTGGTGCACCGTATATAGAACGTATCGACGACATATACTCATCAAAATCTGGGCTGGCCTCTGCTGGAAGTGTAGGACGTAGAACTTCAATAAATTTCATAAACGCACTGTTTGCCCTAGCAGACTGTTCTGCCGTCTCTGTGGACCTTTTATCAGCCTGTTCTGCCTTTTCCCTAACTTGCTACAGCTCGGTGGCACTACAGCTCGTACCTAAGGAGGGCCAATACCTCGTCGGGGCTATCCTAGGTCGGCAACGTACTCTGCCAGAATGCTCCTCTCCCAACACTTGATGTAGGTGATCTGTTGGCCCAAAATTGTATGGTTCTTGGGCATCGAGGGCCTCTAAAGCATCCTGTTACAAATATAAATATATCATTAAGTTACAAAATAGATATTAAAAAATAAATTCAACAGATTAAAACTTACAATCTGCTGCTGAGTCGCTTCGTTGATGGCACTACCATCCTTTTTCCGTCTACTCGAGCAAAACAGTTTTGCTTGAGGCACGCATCCTTAAATATTTTGTATTTTCCTCTACAATGAAATTGAAAACTAAAGTTATATGAAAACTTTAGCAAACTATTAAATAATTTAAGAAACAAAAGAAAGTTTAAGTCATAAAGAAAACTTATAAACAATTGTTATACCTGCTTCCTCTCATGATCAGGCATCGTAGTGCGTCCTAGTGTGTGGAGGTATTTTTTTTGCATCAATGTTCTTTTTATTTTTTCCATATTATTCCTAAATAAAATTCGAAAATGGAACAGATAATATTAGTGAAAAACATGAAAGTTATTATTTAAATACCTCAAATGTTATTAATACCTTAAACTGGGTACTCGTCCAATGAGTAATCATCTGACGATACTGCTCTATAGGACAATCATCCACCACTGGTACCGCCTCTAACTCAGTGCCAAATCTAGAAACCCAAAAAATATACGACTCATGCTTGTAGGCTCTCCAAAGATCGCCTAAATCCTTTAGACATTCTGATCATGCACCCTCACCATCAGGAAAATTAAATCGAAGCTGAAATCAAAATATTAATTCATATAAATACAAAAATAATTCATGGAATTAAATAGAACAGATTTTTTTACCCATATCTTTGCCCAAGCTCTATCCTTGACCTCTTGTGGAAAATGTCTCCACGATAGTGGGATGACGGGAATAATGTCAGAGTATTTGGAAAGCGTCCCAAAAAAACTCCGACATTGCTGCCCTGTTTTCTCAACCATTTGGTTGTCTTCATTATAATCCACCATAACCTGTGTGCGGAGGTTCCACACCTAATGCATGCGTGTACGACCCCGCCCACGCCTCCTGTCAGTAGACATATCTGTCATGAAAGAAAAACAAATATTTTATCAAAACATGTTATAATGAAAATAAATATTTCTATAAAAATTTGTTAGGGTTCTATAAATATACCTGTGCCAGTCTGATCGCTGAGTGCCGCTGGATCCACAGAAACTGATGGAACAACCTGTGGTGGAATAGGAGTCATAAACGATGGAATATAGAAGCTCGGAGAGACAGAAGTAGAAGGAAAAGAAGATGGGACAACTGTCTGACCGGATGCTGACTGAGGAGTGGGAATCATCATGGGATGTGAAAATGATGGGCCAGAAGATGCAAGAGGTAGCGAAAAAATGGGAGGACTAAATATCCCGTGTGTCTCTAACGACACACCGGGATCAGAATGTGGGAAGGATGACATGTCAGTTGGAGGGGCAGGGTCTAGTCGGGTACGCGCATCTGCTCATCCACCTCTGGTACGAACCCTCCTCGTACCACTGGCCTGAGTACTAGGACCAGTACTAGGATCCTCGTTGAATAACTGTCGACGTATAGGTGGATCCTACAAAAATGTTTACAAAAAAATTAATCACATGACATTATATATTCTTTAAATATATCAATTTGAAATAAAGTACTCACTGTAGGCACTAATGGTGGAATGCCCATCTCCATCATTTGAGGATTGTTCTCCATCATTTTTTTCCTTTGTCTCTCTTCAATTGGCTTCATTTCTTGCTTTTGAAAACAAATATGTAATTAATTAGAAAAATAAAACTAATGTGTAACCCAAAAAACTAAATATATGAGGGAATAGGGGATTCATAGGTAATTTAGCTATCAATTGTTTTAGAAGATCTTGAATGGATTTAATAAATCATACAAGTTGTAATGTTCACCAAGTTAGAAATATTGTTTGACTATGCTTGAATATAGTTCAATTCCAAATTAGAAAATGCAATTCAAATAAAACTTCAACCAATAAACATTGAAAATTCATATAATGGTCAATTAAGCTATCAATTGTTTTAGAAGAGCTTGAATGGATTTAATAAATCATACAAGTTGTAATGTTCACCAAGTTAGAAATATTGTTTTACTATGTTTGAATACAGTTCAATTCCAAATTAGAAAATGCAATTCAAATAAAACTACAACCAATAAACATTGAAAATTCACATAACGGTCAAGTCAGCTATCAATTGTTTTAGAAGAGCTTGAATGGATTTAATAAATCAAACAAGGTGTAATGTTCACCAAGTTAGAAATATTGTCTGACTATGTTTGAATACAGTTCAATTCCAAATTAGAAAATGCAATTAAAATAAAACTACAACCAATAATCATTGAAAATTCACATAATGGTGAAGTCAACTAAAACATATTTGTGATCAATACTAAATCAATTTGAATATTACCAACCTTAACAGCCCAACTCGAGGTAAACCAAAAGAATTGAGAACATGGATGAATGATTCTATATATTTTCAACCACAACTTCAGGTTCACAATCAACTCTGACAATTGAGCTATTTGAGTCATCAAAAGAAATAAATGGATTGGTTCCAATGGAACTAGGGACCGTGTCAATTCCATCATCACCATCATCAAAAATATGTCTTGGAATTACTTCAACTATGACACCAAATTCAGGTCGAAGTTGGTCTTTGACATAAAAAACTTGTTTAGCCATTGATGCCAACACATATGGTTCTTCGGTAGCAAGAGTGCGAGTCATGTTAATTACTTGAAGTCCACAATCATCAATAAATGTGCCATGTCTCGTCATCGAATCAAACCAATGGCATTTCATCATTGTGACTCGTCCATGAGACTAATAATCCAATATTATTATTTTCTCAACAACTCCATAATAACCCACATTTTCAAATCGCGTTCTATTATCTTATGCACTGGAATAACAATCTATTGTGGCAGTAACCATAACACCATCATGTTGTGTTCCCATGTTCTTTGCTCGTTCAGTGACAATAAATTTGTACCCATTGATAACAATTGATTTAAAGTCACGAACCACGGTATTAGGACCAAAAGAAAAAGCTCTTATTTCCTCAGAGACAGAGTCAGCAGACAAACTCAATACCTGCAATATAAATAACTATTAAAGTTAATTAAATATTGATATAATTATTTTAAACATTAATTATTTTATACCTTCAATTTTAACCAAGTAGAAAACTCTTTGCTATGCAAAGTCTCTCTCCTTCTCAAAGATAAAGAACGATGCTTCCTATTTATCATTGTTTTATGTTCCCTGTAGATAAAAAATATTAATAGTTTAACAGATATATATGTAAGATATACATAATCAATTTAGTTACCTGATATAGTCATCGAACAAATCACATTTGAACAAAACTGTGCGATGTGCCATCTCCCGCTCTTCATGGATTAATGTCTTCAATGTATATGATCCAGGAATTCCTCCTATTTGAGGAAGTGATGGAAAACTGGGCTCAATTTTCTCATACTGTTCTTCTTCATTTCTCATTTTTCTGTTCAATCTTGTAGTAAGATTAGACAAATACATCGAGCAGAAATCCATACATTCTTGATCCAAGTAACCGTTCATGATAGAACCTTCGGGATAATTTCTGTTTCGGACATAAGACTTTAATGTGACCCTATTTCTTTCAGTTGGATACATGCAATGAAAAGAGACATGTCCTCCGAGAAGTATTTCAGTGGGAATATGGACAGTAAGACACAACATGCATGTGAAAAATGATGGAGGAAATATTTTCTCCAACTCACACAAAATTAATGGGGAATCTATCAAATTTTTTTGCAAGAAAGACATGGACAACTTCTTAGCACAATGATCTCCAAAAAAATGGCACAACCGAATAACAACCACCCTTACATTATTGGAAAAAAGATGAAGGATTGATATTGGAAGCAACTCATGTAGTAGAACGTGATAATCATGAGTCTTCAAAGATTTTAGCTTCAACTCTCTTCTGTTGACCCGTTTAGATATGTTGCTTGAATAGCCATCGGGAACACTAATAGTCTATAATACTTCTAGAAATTGTTTTTTTTCGCAGGTGTCATCAGATAAAAAGCACATGGAAGTTGCCATTTATTTTCACTGATACGCACAGGATGGAATTATGGTCTGATGCCCCAATCCACCAAGTCATGCTGAGATCGTAAATCATCTTTTTTCTTCCCCTTGACATTTAGAAGAACCGAAAGCAACATTTCACATATATTCTTTTCAATATGCATTATGTCTAAGAAAATATGTAACAAATTGGTTGACCAATAAGGCAAATAAAAAAAGATACTCTTCTTCCTCCAATTGTAACAGGTTTCAGTGGAAACATTCTTTCTCTTTCCAGATTTCATTTTACCCTTCATGAACGAAAAACTGAAATCTTTCAATTCATTAAGCACGTCAGTTCTAGAAATACGCTGAGGTGGATCATCGATCTCTATGGTATTATCAAATCTTCTACGATTCATTCTATATGGATGATCCTTTGGCAAGAATCGTCGATGTCCCATAAAACTGAAACTACAACGATGTTTCAGTCTTTTGGATTGTGTATTCTTCATACAAACTGGACATGACAGTTTTCCCTTCTTGCTCCATCCAGACATCATTGCATAAGCCGAAAAATCATTGATCGTCCACGTAAGCACAACACGCATATGAAATATGTCTTTCGAACATGCATCGTATGTGCGCACACCCACATCTTAAATAAGTTTCAACTCTTTTATTAAAGGTTTCATGTATACATCAATATCAATTCTGGGATAAGAAGGACCAGATATGAGTATACTCATGAAAGTGAAAGGTTTTTTCATACACAACCATGGGGGAAGATTATAAATGTGTATAAAAACTGTCCATGTGCTGTGCGAAGTAAGCATCTGTCCAAACGGATTAAAACCATCACATGAAAGACCCAGCCTCACATTACACACGTCAGCTGCAAATTCAAGATGTCGAGCATCAAATCTCTGCCATGAAAATCCATCTGCAGGACGAACCAACTCATCATTAGTCTTCTTTCTCTCGGTATCATGCCATCTCATTTTTATTGATATGTCATCAGACATAAAAAGATTTTGAAGTCTGGGGATCAATGGAAAGTTCCACATTACTTTTTGTGGAACGCGGGATGGTGTTCCATCAGATTTTGACTTCCAGCAGGATGTGCCACATTTTATACAATCATTTCATTCATCGGTTTACTCCCAGAATAAACTGCAATCTTTCGGGCAAGCATGAATTTTGTTTCTTGAAAATCCATGTTCCTCAACTAACTTCCATGCCATATAGTGGTTTGAGGGAATATCTGCATCCTCTGGAAGTAAATCCTTCAAGAGGGTAATAATGTAATTGATTGCTGTATTAGAAATTCCATACATATTTTTCCCATGAAACAATCAGATTAAAAATTCCAGCTTTTTCATTTTATCGCATTGTCGATATACTGGAGTCGTGGTAGCATCATTCAATTTTTTCACCCTATCAATATCATCATTTTCACTAGATGCATCAACTGTCCTCATATCAAAGTCTTCTTGATTCTAAATCCTTTCTTTTTCATGATGATGAATAAACGGAAACCGATCACCTAAAAAATTCTCCATTCCAGTCCTTTCATTTCGATCATCACCAATTCAAGATTTCATTTTCTCCCCATTGTGATACCACACAAAGTAGATTGATTGAAAACCATTTTTGGTTATGTGGTAGCTTACTTCTTCACAGCTCAACCAAGGACTACCAACACAATTGGAACATGGGTAGTGTATGCGACCACTATCTGAAGCATTGTGAAATGAAAAATCTATTAAGCTCTCCAAATTGTTTTGAAAATCGCTTGAGATCCGATCGGTTTCATACATCCAACTTCTGTCCATTCTGTAAAAAGAATTTATATAAGTCATTTTGCCATAAATAATTCAATAAGATTGACCTTTAATAGAAAATATATTTAAGTAAATGATAAAGGAAGAAAATAATCAAGGTGTCAACTACACATGTTAAAAAAACATACAAATGTGTTATTGAAAAAATGTAAAACCAACAAGAACTTAATGTGTTATATCACATCATAGCATGCCTCATCCCATAACCATATTAGTAGGGTATCACGAACATGAATAACATCAACCTTGTGCCATCCTCCTACCCTTCATGACCCCAACCACATGCCACATCTTATTATAGCCTTATCACATCAAACCTCACCGGAAAACACTAGTGAAATCATAGTACATCTCACCTGAAGACACATGGACAATAAAATCGCATCTTGCCTAAAAAAACATGGTCAATAACTTTTGAAGGAAGAGTAGGGAAGACATGGTAGCTATCCAACCATATAACCACCATCCTAGATATTAGAAAAAATACCCATAACTCAAAACCTCTGATCGTTGGTATGTTTATCCAACTCTGGTTGGGAATGTGTAGAAATAACATAAATATACCTGATATATAGATAGCACAAAATACTCAACCTATGGGTTCACATTAACTACATAATCACACACTTCACTACTACCATAAAACACATAAACCACACCACCACCACACAAGATGCATAGAATTTCTAACTTTCATTTATAAGCCACTTCATTCACACTTACATTGTCCATTCATTTAATGTTAAATTAATTAAATCCATTTACCACACATCCATTTCTATTCCATCTCATTTATTTAATATCTTGTTTTTTTGTTTTAACAAAATAATTTATTCCATAGATAACTAGGAAACTAATAAAACCACCACACAATAACTCACCATCTCACAATGACCATCGACACCATGTTACATTGACCAACCATCTCACCAAAACAACGACATATCAAAAAAAAATATTGCACATCACAAACCACCACACAACCTGTAGAGACCTGAAGCTTGACGTACATGGACATTACATTAATTTTTCGGAATATTTAATACATAACAAAAACAGACACACAAGGA
Source organism: Viscum album (assembly GCA_963277665.1). Classification (NCBI taxonomy): domain Eukaryota; kingdom Viridiplantae; phylum Streptophyta; class Magnoliopsida; order Santalales; family Viscaceae; genus Viscum; species Viscum album. The sequence goes on from OY728164.1 coordinate 1,955,612,003, forward strand.
CCGTAATAGTTTAGTGTCTTTGGAAACATGGAACGTAATCTTCTAATCGTGGTGAAAGATCTTCAACATCTACCATAAAGATCTTCTACTTTTTGTTTCCTTACCTAAAACCTTTCTTTTGATCCTAGGGGAAAATAAAACATAAAAAGGGTGAGCTCAAATGCTCAGTAAGGGTAAGCATGGGTAAAATAAAACATACCATATACATTTGAACTTAAAAACATGAACATAATGTTTAAACATCAAAATCTTGAGCAACGACATAAAACATGGAAGTACATAAGGCATAAATCATAATGGAACATAAACCATGATAAAATATCATGGGAATAACACATGTAACTGTGGAATCCATTAAGCACATGTAATGATTTCCACAGTAGCCAAGACATTGCTTCCAAGACCATCTTAGTGGACAAAGTCGCTTTCTGAATCGAGTTCACTCCTCGTTCCAGTCTTGTATTACTGAACCGGTTTAACTTGCCATTCTAGCCATGTCTATCTCATGAGATATAAATCTTTACCCAATGAATTGGAGGGAGATATAGGTCCCACCCATCTCATAATGAAATCATTCTTACTTGTGCCACAAAATAAACATAAAAAATTCACCATAACCCAAAGAATAAAATGGGTTTCATAAACATCATCCCATCATCTCATAATCCATATAAAACAAATGGACATTTCATCATAAGAAAATTGAAACCATTTAAATCATAGAGACATTAAACTTGAAACACACACATAATAAATAATGCCATCTTAGATGGAAAATGGTTTTGATAAAACTTTTGAAATGAATTCTTGAGGAAAATATCCTTTCTTCTTCAAAATCTATTTCTTTTCACAAAATGTCATGAAATTTTAAAAGAATTTTTTTTGGTTGAAAATAGTCATGAAATACTTTGGAGGTAGATTCATGAAAATAAGGCTTTATAAAACCGTAAAAATCCTTTCATGATGTATACGTTAAAAAAACATTCTTCTCATACTTTTGCCGGAAAAGTCAAAAAGTACCTCGTAAAAGAATGATTCCATACATACCATGTAGTAAAAGTCAAAAATGGGTAAAAAGGACATTAAACATACATGAATACACTTTTATAAAACATGGAAATGGATGATAGCAATAACCCTAGTAAATACTTACGAATAAGAAATCTCGGATAAAAATGAGATTTGCAAAATTATCCCCTACCTTAGGTTCGATATGCTTCGTAAGTATCCGAAACTCCTGTATAATGGTTTAAATAATGTCATTGACTTATTAATGAATCATATTAATTGTTATTATATTATATATGTTTCACTTATGACTTTATATTACCCAGTATTTTGTAAATTCCATGTTAAAGCAGTGTTTTGGGTAAAATCATTTCATTTATCGTATGTGTTTCGACTTGTCGTTCTTGATATTATTACTTATATCCTGATTTACATAATTCCAGAATATAAAACATGATTTATATATAATATATATTCATCATATATATTTATATTATAGATCGATAAAAGGAATGAAATACACCGTTCATGGAGACGGTAGGCCGTACGTACGCATGAACGCTGTTTTCGTTTCCCTTTTGAATTGAATGGAATTAAGTAAATCACATACATATATATATACATAGATCCAGTATCATTGTTATTTCATATATTTCATTATTATTTATTATATATACTTTATAATCATTCATGAATGGTTAACATGGAGAGTGAATCTCATCGCGTCGTGGAGACGGTATTCCGTACGTACGCACGAGCGATGATATCGTTCCCATGATCGTGGAATTTTATTGGAGTGTATGTATACTATTATAGAATAAATATCACTTTACAATAATCATATATAGTTATTATTTACACCATTATACCCATCCAAGTAAGGTGGTGGTGGAAAATAGATTACACCACGTCGTGGAGACGGTATTCCGTACGTACGCACGCGTGGTGATTTCGTTTTCCGTAGGATGGATAGATGGTGAAATAGGGTTGTTTCATACTTAATGTAACATATAATTATATGAGTGATACTGATGTTATTACTTAATAATGAAACAACCTAAGAAGAATAAGTGGAAGAAGAAATAAACGTGAAAGAATCGGTAACGGACATTACCTCTTCTTTGAAGCGCCTCTTTGAGAACTCCCCTTAGGGTACTAAAATTGGCCTTTGAAGAACACCAGGACCTCTAGGATGTTTCTAGGGAAGCGGAGAAGATAATTTGGCAGGGGTTGGCCGATCTTAATGGATCAAAGTGGTGTGAGGAAGAGAGGGAAGAGGTGCCCTTTTATAAGGGAGGAGAGGGGCACCTTTGGAATTATTAAAAGTATTAATTTATAATAAATCTAACCCCACTTAAAAACCTCCAAAAAACGACTCATATCCAAAGATTAGATTATATAGGGTTGTAATCTCATCAACCAATCAAATTTAGACAAGTTATGAATTTATTTTAAACATTATAAACTTGATTTATACTTATTTAATCAATTTAATTTTATTTGTGGTAATAAAATTCTAAATTTTAAATTATAACAAATAATTACTTATTTGTTGTGAATTGTCCATAATTGGATAGTTTATAACATTTTCTACCATATAAATTTAAATTTATAATTTTTAAATATTTTTGTTATTTTTAAACAATTTTATAATATATTATTTTTATAAAATAACAATAGTGTCAATTTTGACACTATTCATTTATTTGAATTTAAATAAAATATATACAGAAGATATTTTCGAACTAAAAGATTTAATAGATTCATAAAAGGTCATATGTATCTATAAAATTAGTGGAGCACATTAAATAGTTAATATAATATTTATTTTATTATTTATAAAACCATTTATTTGGTTTATCTCTTAATAAAATAACTACTACATCGTTTTTTGTATAATTATTTAATATACTTAGTTTTTGGATAAAAAATAAAAATAAAATACTATGATAAAGATAAATCTATTCCCTTTCACAATAAGACTTTTAATCTAATTTATCATCTTAAAATAAAAATATTTAAATTGTTATATTTATTGAGTTATGAAGGTGACAACTTTGGCATCATTTAAAATAAAATAATATAAGTGTCATAATCATCTTAATAAGGATAAAAATGGTCAACAATTAGGCCAATGGATTATTAGGGTTTATATATACACTAATAATAAGTTTTTTTTTCAGATTTTGGGCCTTTTGATATTTATTAATATTTCAATAAAAACTATATTATTGATTTTTCACTAAATAAATAATTTTTGCATCCCTATTGTGTCAAAATTAATGATAATTATTTAATACCTAAAAATTATAAATAAATTTATATTATGTAGATAATATCATTATATTTTTGGAGACTATTCATGTTCGAAGTTTCATGAAGTTTATCACTAAATTAAAATTAATATACCTATAAGATTTAAGAGAGTGACATGTTGTCACTTTCTTTGGTTTTAATAATAATTAAGTTATTTTCATGGAAAAAAGTCCATGAAATGATTCTAATCAGACCCTTAGGTGATATGGGTCTACTTTTAGTCATCCAATAGGATTTTCACAGGTTTTAGGGTAATTTTATAATCTTATATTTACCCTTAATTACCTGATCTACCTTTAACTATGGTAAATAAAATTTACCATAGTTACTATTCATAATGAACAAAAATAAAAAGTATCGTATTAACATAATTTGGACCCACTGATTCCAAATATGGAATTCATTTTTCAAAATTCAAAACACATAAGTTGCATTAATTAATTTAAAATTAATCCCGTTGTCGAAAGAAAATGGATTTTTGTTTAAAACATTGCAAAAGATTGAATTGATTTAACCATCGAATTCAAGGTAAAATCAATGTTAATGACATAAATTGTATTAAATGGTAAAAATATATTCTATTTATACTTTAAAACCATTCAATATTATAATTTAACCTCATAAATTATTATGATGAAAAAAGTTGTTTTTAATTAATATATAGCGTGTTTTTACTATTCATTAAAATATGAAAGTTATCAGAAAAATATCAAAACTTTATCCAATGTAAAGTTTTATATCATGATTCAAAAGAAGAAGTTTATTTGTAAAATTGAACTTATAAACATGTAAAAAACTATATTTAATGTGGGTGCGCCATCAACAGGCGGCAAAACTACATTTTTTGAAAAATACTTATTTTACCCGAAAAATTTATTTTGTTCTTATAACATGTTCTAGAAAATATGTAAGATGAATAATAATGTTAAAAAATTCAAAATTTAGTTAATACTATTCATGAAGGATAGATCATAATAATATTATAATAATATATCGTTGTTTAGTAAAACCCGGTATTGGGTACAACACATGCTATCGAGGAAGGTCGCGATTGCGTATAATGCAAGCCAAGTTAGGGTTGCGTGTAGTGCACCACTCTTTTGTTGTTGCGTATAAAAAAATACATTGAATATATATATATATATATACTTAATGTTTCGTCGAATAACTACTATCAAACAAACATGAAATTGTGTGTAACACGATCCAAGAATAGTGTTGCGTATAGTGCAAGCTAATACGGTGTTGCGTATAGCGCAAGATAATCTTGGTGTAGTGTACAATAGATGATATGAAAGAAATTAAAACGAATATATCTTATAAAATCTCGGGTTGTTACATTCTACCACCTTAAAATGAATTTCTCCCTCAAAATTCTTCGGGGTTATAAATCGTTTACTATTCATAGAAACCCACATCGTAAAAAGGAATACTAAAACATAACATTAAAAAAGAATGTTAGAAACGTAACGGTCACCCAAGGTAACTCAGCATTGGGTTTCCACATAGAAGAGTATAGGTGAAAATATGGATATGGAGGAAAAATCCAACCATCAAGTTCTGATGGAAAGTGGTAGAGAACATGGCTATGAAATAGCCAATAATCACAAAGCCATATATTTGCGATGATCTAAGGTACCATCTGATTCATCAGATATAAGAGCACTAGGACAACATTTTTGGTTTTCAGGATCATTTCTCTAATGTTGAAGGATTTTTGAATCAAAAGAAATACTTACTTGATTTTTATACAATCTCACCGTTGTTCGTGCCTCGAACAATTTCCACTTCATCTCTTAAAGAAATGAAGTTGAATTTGCCATTCATGAAGTGTTAGCAGATCATGTGATAGAATGATAAGTCATTCCATCTGTCTCAAACAAAAGGTTATAAAAGTTATCAAAAATACATAAGTCCATCTATAGTGAGATTAATCATATATGGTTCCTAAAAAGGACTTATACTTCATATATCATACTACTGAATATAATAAAACTAGTTTCTTCTAAACAGGGACTTCTTATAGGCCAGTGGTAGGCGATAAAGTCTCGTCACACTTCCGTTGTGGGTGCGATTCCCGCAACCTTATCCAACGCGATGGGCTGTCACCCGTCCTGTAGGTTGTCCTTTTTCTAAAACTACATTACTATAACATTCCATCAATAATATTGAAAAAAGTTTTATCCTTAAACAATACTAACTTATGTCCATCATAATCCATTCCAATCTTTAGGCTTATCTAAAATACTTAGGTCCAAGCTCATAGTCTAAAGAAAATGATTACTTGAAATGTAACATAAAAATCACATGAATGCCATCATTTATCCCCAATATATCATAAGATATATCTTGTTGGTCAAATTAAAAACATGTGAATACCTTAATCATGTTTTCTCTTGAAGAATGAATACCCATTTAACCTTAGTGAAAACATGAATGTAGTAAAAAGTTAACACTTTCCACATACCAAAATCCTCAAAACTCTATATACTCAAACCATGATATCACTTAGTCCTTATATCAGTCATGAGCTCATGAATACAATCAAACATCTCATTATCTTCTTATCCTATCATTATGTGCATATCATCTAATTTCCAAAAATATCTGAATAAACTTTCATGGTTACCGGTGCCATTCAACATATACTTTCAAATACATTAGGAAATACAATAGTGTAACAATCCAAAGATTATTCTTTATTCCATAGTACCATTAACTATAAAACATAACTCTGGTTAAACATACAATCATTCCACTACCTTCTTAAACAACTGATTGAGCTTCAACACTTCTTTCATCTCATATATCATTTGTAGTCTCCTCATCATCATCCACATAAATACTACCCATATGACCATGCTGATTCTCTTCATGAGATTTTCCCTTAGGGAATTGGTTTTCATAATTCCCATACATTCCACCTTTAAAACATCTAATCATTGTTGATGTCGTAGCAATACCATTATCTTTGTCCATGATGGAAACTAAACCTTTTCCATTGCACTTACTGGCTTTGTGTCCTTCTTTTCCACACCCAAAGCATCTTCCAGTTCCTTTGAAACATTCTCCTTGATGCCTCCTCCCACATGATTTACATAGGGGAAATTGAACTTTCTTTCCTCTATGATCATCATGAAACTCCATCTTTCTCTTATTAGCCGAGTCAGGAAACTTACCAAATTTGAGATTATTGATCATATTATGAGATGTCTGATTAGACCTAATAATGATTCTTGGACTTCCAAATCCCTTTTCATTTGTTTTATCAGGAATAATATCATTCCATTGTCGGCCATATCCTACATTATCGTGAATCTTCCTGTTTCCATCCATTTTCTAAATCCCAAAAAGAATAGTGTGAGAGGAAAAAATCATGCTAGGGAAAACAACATAGTAAAGGGGAAGTACCCTCAATATCTAACATCTTAGGTTAAATTCTAAGATCGTTAGCGCAATTATAGGACTATAACCTATACATATACTTATCCTTAGGGACATCCTTAGACATACCTTAGAAATATCTCTAGGGATCTCACTAACGTTTTTGAATCCTAGTTTCCAAAGGTTAACTAAACTTTCCTCTAATACCAACTGTAGAAGACCGAAGCTTGACACACATGGACATTACATTACATTTGTGGAATACTTAATACATAAAAAAAACACACACACAAGGATCGTAATAGTTTAGTGTCCTTGGAAACATGGAACGTAATCTTCTAATCGTGGTGAAAGATCTTCAACATCTCCAATAAAGATCTTCCACTTTTTGTTTCCTTACATAAAACCTTTCTTTTGATCCTGGGGGAAAATAAAACATAAAAAGGGTGAGCTAAAATGCTCAGTAAGGGTAAGCATGGGTAAAATAAAACATACCATATACATTTGAACATAAAAACATGAACATAATGTTTAAACATCAAGATCTTGAGAAACGACATAAAACATGAAAGTACATAAGGCATATATCATAATGGAACATAAACCATGATAAAATAGCATGGGAATAAAACATGTAACTGTGGAATCCATTAATCACATGTAATGATTTCCATAGTAGCCAAGGCATTGCTGCAAAGACCATCTTAGTGGACAAAGTCCCTTTCTGAATTGAGTTCACTCCTCATTCCAGTCTTGTATTACTGAACCGGTTTAACTTGCAGTTCTAGCCATGCCTATCTCATGAGATATAAATCTTTACCCAATGCATTGGATGGAGATATAGGTCCCACCCATCTCATAATGAAATCATTCTTACTTGTGCCACAAAATAAACTTAAAACATTCACCATAACCCAAAGAATAAAATGGGTTTCATAAACATCATCCCATCATCTCATAATCCATATAAAACAAATGGATATTTCATCATAAGAAAAGTGAAACCTTTTAAATCATAGAGACATTAAACTTGAAACATACACATAATAAATAATGTCATCTTAGATGGAAAATGGTTTTGATAAAACATTTGAAATGAATTCTTGAAGAAAATATCCTTTCTTCTTAAAAATCAATTTATTTCCACAAAATGTCATGAAATTTTAAAAGAAAAGGATTTTGTTGAAAATATTCATGAAATACTTTGGAGGAAGATTCATGAAAATAAGGCTTTATAAAATCGTAAAAATCCTTTCATGCCGTATACGTTAAAAAAACATTCTTCTCATACTTTTGTCGGAAAAGTCAAAAAGTACCTCGTAAAAGAATGATTCCATACATACCATGTAGTAATAGTAAAAAATGGGTAAAAAGGACATTATTAATACATGAATACACTTTTATAAAACATGGACATGGATGATAGCAATAACCCCCGTAAATACTTACGAATAAGCAATCTCGGATAAAAATGAGATTTGAAAAATTATCCCTTACCTTAGGTCTGATATGATTCGTATGTATCCGAACCTACTGTATAATGATTTAAATAATTTCATTGACTTATTACAGAATCATATTCATTGTTATGATATCATATATGTTTCACTTATGAATTTATATTACCCTTTCTTTTGTAAATTCCATGTTAAAGCAGCGTTTTGGGTAAAATCATTTCATTTATCGTATGTGTTTCCACTTGTCGTTCTTGATATTATTACTTATATCCTAATTTAAATAATTCCAGAATATAAAAAATGATTTATATATAATATATATTCATCATATATATTTATATTATAGATCGATAAAAGGAATGAAATACACCGTTCATGGAGACGGTAGGCCGTACGTACGCATGAACGTTGTTTTCGTTTCCCTTTTGAATTGAATGGAATTAAGTAAATGACATACATATATATATATATACATAAATACAGTATCATTATTATGTCATATATTTCATTATTATTTATTATATATACTTTATAATCATTCATGAATGGTTAACATGGAGAGTGAATCTCATCGCATCGTGGAGACGGTATTCCGTACGTACGCACGAGCGATGATATCATTCCCATGATCGTGAAATTTTATTGGAGTGTATGTATACTATTACAGAATCAATATCACTTTACAAAAATCATATATAGTTATTATTTACACCATTATACCCATCCAGGTAAGGTGGTGTTGGAAAATAGATTACACCACGACGTGGAGACGGTATTCCCTACGTACGCATGCGCGGTGATTTCGTTTTCTGTAGGATGGATAGATGGTGAAATAGGGTTGTTTCATACTTATAATAACATATCTGTATATGAGTGATACTTATGTTATTAATTCATAATGAAACAACCTAAGAAGAAGAAGTTGAAGAAGAAATAAAGGTGAAAGAATCGGTAACGGACATTACCTCTTCTTTGAAGCGCCTCTTGGAGACCTCCTCTTAGGGCACTAAAATTGGTCTTTGAAGAAGACCAGGACCTCTATGATGTTTCTAGGGAAGTGGAGAAGAGAATTTGGGATGGTTTGGCCGATATTTAAGGCTCAAAGTGGTGTGAGGAAGAGAGGGAGGAGGTTCCCTTTTATAAGGGAGGAGAGGGGCACCTTTGGAATTCTAAAAAATATTAATTTATAATAAATCTAAACCCACTTAAAAACCTCCAAAAATGACTCATATCAAAATATTAGATTATATAGGGTTTTAATCTCATCAACCAATAAAATTTAGACATGTTAGGAATTTATTTTAAACATTATCAACTTGATTTATACTTATTTAATCAATTTAATTTTATTTGTGGTAATAACATTCTAAATTTTAAATTACAACAAATAATTACTTATTTGTTGGAAATTGTCCATAATTGGATACTTTATAATATTTTATACCATCTAAATTTAAATTTATAATTTTTAAATATTTTTGTGATATTTAAACGATTTTATAATATATTATTTTTATTAAATAACAATAGTGTCAATTTTGACACTATTCATTTATTTGAATTTAAATAAAATATATACAGATGGTATGTTCTAACTACAAGATTTAATAGATTTATAAAAGGTAATATGTATCTATAAAATTAGTGGAGCACATTAAATAGTTAATATAATATTTATTTTATTATTTTTAATACCATTTATTTGGTTTATCTCTTAATAAAATAATTACTACATCATTTTTTGTATAATTATTTAATATACTTATTTGTTGCATAAAAATTAAAACTAAAATCCTATGATGAATATAAATCTATTACCTTTCAAAATAATATTTTAATCATAATTTATCATCTTAAAATAACAATATTTAAATTGTAATATTTATTAAATTATGAAGGTGACAACTTTGGCATCATTTAAAATAAAATAATATAAGTGTCATAATCATCTTAATAATGATAAAAATGGTCCAAAATTCGGCAAATGGATGATTAGGGTTTATATATACACTAATAATAAGTTTTGTGCAGATTTTTGGGTCTTTTTATATGTATTAATATTTCAATAAAAACTATATTATTGATTTTTCACTAAATAAATAATTTTTGCATCCCTATTGTGTCAAAATTAATGATAATTATTTAATACATAAAAATTATAAATAAATTTATATGATGTATATAATTTCATTAGATTTCTGGAGACTATTTATGTTTGATGTTTCATGAAGTTTATCACTAACTTAAAATTAATATACCTATAAGATTTAAGAGAGTGACATGTTGTCACTTTCTTTGGTTTTAATAATAATTAAGTTATTTTCATGGACAAAAGTCCATGAAATGATTCTAATTAGACCCTTATTTGATATGGGTGTACTTTTAGTCATCCAATAGGATTTTCACAGGTATTAGGGTAATTTTATAATCTTATATTTACCCTTAATTACCTGATTTACCTTTAACTATGGTAAATAAAATTTACCGTAGTTACTATTCATAATGCCAAAAAATAAAAAGTATCCTATTACCATAATTTGGACCCACTGATTCCAAATATGGAATCCATTTTTCAAAATTCAAATCACATAAGTTTCAGTAATTAATTTAAAATTAATCCCGTTGTCGAAAGAAAACAGGTTTTTGTTTAAAACATCGCAAAAGATTGAATTGATTTAGCCTTCGAATTCAAGGTAAAATCAATGCTAATGACATACATTGTATTAAATGGTAAAAATATATTCTATTTATACTTTAAAACCATTCAATATTATAATTTAACCACATATATTATTATGATGAAAAAAGTTGTTTTTAATTAAAATATAGCGTGTTTTTACTATTCATTAAAATATGAAAGTTATCAGAAAAATATCAAAACTTTATCTAATGTAATGTTTTATATCCTGATTCAAAAAAAGAAGTTTATTTTGTAAAATTGAACTTATAAACATGTCAAAAACTAGATTTAATGTGGGTGCGCCATCAAAAGGTGGCAAAACTGCATTTTTTTAAAAATAATTATTTTACCTGAAAAATTTATTTTGTTCTTATACCATGTTCTAGAAAATATGTAAGATGAATAATAATTTTATAAAATTCAAAATTTAGTTAATACTATTCATGACGGCTAGTTCATAATAATATTATAATAATATATCGTTGTTTAGTAAAATCTGGTATTGCGTACAACACATGCTATCGAGGAAGGTCGCGATTGCGTATAATGCAAGCCAAGTTAGGGTTGTGTATAGTGAACGACTCTTTTGTTGTTGCGTATAACAAAATACATTGAATATATATATATATATATATATATAATCAATGTTTTGTAGAATAACTACTATCAAACAAACATGAAATTGTGTGTAACATGATCCAAGAATAGTGTTGTGTATACTGCAAGCTAATACGGTGTTGCGTATAGTGAAAGATAATCTTGGTGTAGTGTACAATAGATGATATGAAAGAAATTAAAACGAATATATCTTATAAAATCTCGGGTTGTTACATTCTACCCCCCTTAAAATGAATTTTGCCCTCGAAATTCCTCGGGGTTATAAATCATTTACTATTCATAGAAACCCACATCGTAAAAAGGAATACTAAAACATAACATTAAAAAAGAATGTTAGAAACGCAACGGTCACCCAAGGTAACTCAGCATTGGGTTTCCACATCGGAGAGTATAGGTGAAAATATGGATATGGAGGAAAAATCTATCCATCATGTTCTGATAAAAAGTGGTAGAGAACATGGCTATGAAATAGCCAACAATCATAAAGCCATAGATTTGCGATGATCTAAGGTACCATCTAATTCATCGGATATAAGAGCACTAGGAAAACATTTTTGGTTTTTAGGATCATTTCTCTAATGTTTAAGAATTTTCGAATCAAAAGAAATACATACTTGATTTTTGTATAATCTCACCGTTGTTCATGCCTTGAAAAATTTCCACTTCATCTCTTAAATAAATAAAGTTGAATTTTCCATTCATGAAGTGTTAGCAGATCAGGTGATAGAATGATGATTCATTCCATCTGTCTCAAACAAAAGGTTATAAAAGTAATCAAAAATACATAAGTCCATCTATAGTGAGATTAATCATATATGGTTCCTAAAATGGACTTATATTTCATATATCATACTACTTAAAATAATAAAACTAGTTTCTACTAAACAGGGACTTCCTATAGGCCAGTGGTAGGCGATAAAGGCCAGTCACACTTCGGTTGTGGGTTCGATTCCCGCAACCTTGTCCGACGCGATGGGATGTCACCCATCCTGCAGGTTGTCCTTTTCCTAAAACTACATTACTATAACATCCCATCAATAATATTGAAAAAAGTTTTATCCTTAAAAAATACTAACTTATGTCCAACATAATCCATTCCAATCTTTAGGCTTATCTAAAATACTTCGGTCCAAGCTCATAGTATAAAGAAAATGATTACTTGAAATGTCACATAACAATCACGTGAATGCCATAATTTATCCTCAATATATCATAAGATATATCTTGTTGGTAAAATTACAAACATGTGAATACCTTAATCTTGTATTCTCTTAAAGAATGAATACCCATTGAACCTTAGTGAAAACATGAATGTAGATAAAAGTTAACACTTTCCACATACCAAAATCCTCAAAACTCTATATACTCAAACCATGATATCACTTAGTCCTTGTATCAGTCATGAGCTCATGAATACAATCAAACATCTCATTATCTTCTTATCCTTTGATTATGCGCATATCATCTACTTTCCAAAAATATCTGAATAACCTTTCATGGTTACCGGTGCCATTCAACATATACTTGCAAATACTTTAAAAAAAACAATAGTGTAACAATACTTAGATGATTATTTATTCCATAGTACCATTAACTATACAACATAACTCTGGTTAAACATACAATCATTCCACTACCTTCTTAAACAACTGACTGAGCTTCAACACTTCTTTCATCTCATATATCATTTGTAGTCTCCTCATCATCATCCACATAAATACTACCCATATGACCATCGTAACACCTGAGAATTTTATGAGAAATATTTTGTTTTTATTTTATATAAATCATCAAAGGAATCTTTCATTACACACAACACTAGCTTGGCTTTCTTTACACGCAACCGCAGCCTTCCTCGATAGCTTGCGTCGTACGCAATACCGAGTTTCACTAAACAACAATATGGTATTAAAATATTTTTAAAACTAGCCGTTATGAATAGTAATAACCACTTTTAGAAATTTTAGAAATTTTATTTTTCAAAATGGACTTCATTTTTGGATTCAGAAGATCGAAATTAGCCGAGGGTGAAATTTTGGTATTTTTCTGAAAATTTTCAATTTTTGGTGAATAGTGAAACCCCTAAGTGGTAGTTAAAAAAACTGAATTTTTCATTAAACATAATTTTACCGCTTCTGTGAGTAGAAATTTGAAAATCCGAGAGACACGATTAATATCAAGGACCAATATGTGGTTCAATGAGATGAAAATAATTTTTGGTGAATAGTAACTTTTTTACTTTTATTTACCACGGTTAAAAGTAAATAGGGTAATTAAGGGTAAAAGTGTTATTATTATTACCCTAACACATGTCCTAATTCTATTGGATATGTGTAATTCGACCAAAAACAACCTTAGGAATAAAATATGACCATTTAGGCCCACTTGTATTAGATTAGGACATTTATTATCAATTTATTTAATGAAGGGTTAAAATAGTTAAAATCAACGTTTAACAACAAAATCATTTTTAATATAGAGTTATACATAAGATAAATTAGACTATAAATATTCATTAGAAAGATAAAAAAATTTCCTACATAATGGTATTTTATTTATAATTTTTAGACATTAAATAATTTAATTTATTTATGACACAAAAATGATGCAGTAATTATCTTATTAATGAAATATTGTCATAATTGATGTTATAAATACCCAAATAAATGTAATTTGAGACTTTTCATTAATTAAACTAATTTTATTGGTTAATAATACATGTTAGTATTGGTTTAATTAACTTTTTTCTAACTAATCATTCTGTTATTATTTTCACAAAAATCAATTACTAAATAGTGTCAAAATTGACATAAAATAGTTTTTTAAAAAATATTATATTATTAATTGTTATTTTATTCCTAAAAATATAAGTTTCGGCCAAATTACTTAGATAAGGTTATATATATTAATAATAAACAACTTGGGGTTTGTTTGGCTTGATATAGTAAGTTTATTAACCTTATAGTATAAGAAAACAAGAAGACACGGTAAAAGTTAAAGTATCTAACTTAAAGATAAATCTAAATGATAAGGTTAAAATAGGAACCTAAACTTGTCTAAATTATATTTTATGAGAGGCTTTAGACCCATCCCCACCTTAGCTTCGAAATATATCAATTTGGAGCTATTAAAAACCGAATTTGACTTTATAATAAAATAATATTTTTAGTGCCCCTCTCCTCCCTTATAAAAGGGCACCTCCTCCCTCTCTTCCTCACACCACTTTGAGCCTTCAAGCTCAGCCAAACCCTGCCAATATCTCCTCTAAACTTTCCTAGAAACATCTTAGAGGTCCTGGTATTTTTCAAAGACCAATTTTAGTGCCCTAAGAGGAGATCTCAAAGAGGCGCTTCAAAGAAGAGGTAATGTCTGTTACCGATTTTTTCAACATTATTTATTCTTCCACTTCTTCTTCTTTAGTTGTTTAATTATTAATTAATAACATCAGTATCACTCATATACTGATATGTTATTATAAGTATGAAAAAACCCTATTTCACCATCTATCCATCCTACGGAAAACGAAATCACCACGCGTGCATACGTACAGAATACCGTCTCCACGCCGTGGTGTAATCTATTTTCCACCACCACCTTACTTTAATGGGTATAATGGTGTAAATAATGACTATATATGATTATTGTAAAGTTATATTGATTCTGAAATAGTATTCATACACTCCAATACAATTCCATGATCATGGGAACGATATCATCGCTCATGCGTACGTACGGAATACCGTCTCCACGATGTGATGTGAATCTTTCTACATCATCTTCATTGCATAATGATTATATTAATTAATTTAATGAATGAATATGATATATATTACACTAATACCATTATTTAAATGAGGTATCTATAACCTAAAAAGAAAAATAAGAATTTATTCGACAAAACACGCATAAGAACACAAAGTAATAAACACCCGAATAACAAGTAGTAATGAAATATTACTAATAAGAAGCTAAGAATATGGCCATATATGATATCATAAAAATAGGTATTATTATGGAATAAGTCAATAACATTATTTAAATCATTATACAGGGGTTTCAGACACTTACGAAGCAAATTGAACCTAAGGTAAGGGATAAATTTTACAATCTCGTTCTTATCCGAGATTGTTTATTCGTAAGTATTTACTAGGGTTATTGTTCTCATATGTGTCCATGTTTACTCAATATGTAATATTATTTATATCCTCCTACAATTATTTAAATCCAATTTTACCCTTCGGTGAGGTTTTAGTAAAAGATATGAAAGGAATCTTTTGTCGTTTGTCATACGAGGTACTTTTTGACTTTTCCGACATAAGTATCGAGAAGAATGTTTTTTTAACTTATATGGCATGAATGGATTTTTAAAACATTATTTCCAAGAAGCTTCCTCTACAAGTTTTCAAGTTTATTTTTAATTAACTTCTTTTATTATAAAATTGTATGACATGTTAAGAAAGGAAAAAGGTTTTTGAATTAAAAAGGATATTTTCCTCAAGAATGGAGTTCAAGAGTTTTATCAAAATTATTTTCCATCTAAGATAATAAAAGGTTCTATCTCTATCCCTATTATTACATTGATTTGATTATGTTGTGATGGAAATATTTTTATGAATTTCGTTATCTTATATGAATAGTTTTATGATGTCACGATGTTTAAGATTCCCATTTTTATTTCATGGGTTATACAATGATGTATGATTTATGATTTTGTGGAACACATATGAATGATATCATTGTGAGATGGGTGGGACCTATATCTCCCTTCAATGCATTGGGTAACGATTTTATATCTCATGAGATAGACATGGTTGGAACGATAGGTTAAACCGGTTCAGTGAAACAGGACTGAAACGAGGAGTGAACTCTGTTCAGAAATGGACTTTGTGCACTAAGATAGTCTTGGCCATGAGTCTTGACTAATAAGAAATGATTCTCTATGATAATGTGTGTATGCCACAAAGTTTCATGTTTTAAGTTATGATTATTGGGATTACATTTTACTACTATGATTTATCCCATGTTATGAAATTATGATCTCTTTTGCAGGTTAAGATTTCCAAAATGTTATGTTCTTATGAATATGATGTGATTGATATTTCTTTTGTTTACCCTTACTGAGCATTTGAGCTCACCCTTTTGTATGTTTTCTTTCCCTAGGTCAGGAAGAAGGTTATTATGTAAGATATGCCAAAAGGGACTATAGATATGATGAAATAAATGGGAGATAGTGTAGACGCTTTATGAACCAGTTGTTTATGTTTCCTAGTTTCTAAAGACACTATACCTATATGGTCCTTTCATGGTTTTGTTATTTGTTGTAATAAGTGTGCTTCAATTTTGAAGTAATAACAATGTATGTAAAGTATGGGTCGTTATAACCATGCTGATTCTCATCATGAGATTTTCCCTTAGGTCATTGGTTTGCATAATTCCTATACATTCCACATTTAAAACATCTAATCACTTTTGATGTCGTAGAAATACCATTATCTTTGTCCATGCTGGTAAATGAACCTTTTCCATTGCACTTACTGGCTTTGTGTCCTTATTTTCCACACTCAAAGCATCTTACAGTTCCTTTTAAACATTCCCCTTGATGCCTCTTCCCACATGATTTGCATAGGGGAAATTGAACTTTCTTTCCTCTATGAACATCATGAAACTCCATCTTTCTATTATTTCCGAGTCAAGAAACTTACCAAATTTGAGATTATTGATCATATTATGAGATTTTTGATTAGGAATAATAACGATGTTTGGACTTCCAAATCCATTTTAATTTGGTTTCTCATGAAGAATATCATTCAATTGTCGGTCATATCCTCCATTATCGTGTATCTTCCTGTTTCCAGCCATTTTCTAAATCTCAAAAAGAATAGTGTGAGAGGCAAAAATCATGCCTGGGAAAAAAATATAGAAAAAGGGAAGTACCCTCAATATCTAACATCTTAGGTTAAATTATATGATCGTTAGCGCAATTCTAGGACTATAACCTATACGTATACTTAACCTTAGGGACATCCTTAGACATACCTTAGAAATGTCTCTAGGGATCTCACTAACATTTTCACATCCTAGTTTACAAAGGTTAACTAAACCTTTCCTCTGATACCAACTGTAGAGGACCGAATCATGATGTACATGGACATTACATTACTTTTTCGGAATACCTAATACATAAGAAAAACAGACACACAAGGACTGTAATAGTTTAGTGTCTTTGGAAACTTGGAACACAATCTTCTAATCGTGGTGAAAGATCTTCAACATCTCCCATAAAGATCTTCCACTTTTTGTTTCCTTACCTAAAACCTTTCTTTTGATCCTGTGGGAAAATAAAACATAAAAAGGGTGATCTCAAATGCTCAGTAAGGTTAAGCATGGGTAAAATAAAACATACCATATACATTTGAACTTAAAAACATGAACATAATGTTTAAACATCAAAATCTTGAGCAACAACATAAAACATGGAAGTACATAAGGCATAGATCATAATGGAACATAAAGCATGATAAAATATCATGGGAATAAAACATGTAACTGTGGCATCCATTAAGAACATGTAATGATTTCCATAGTAGCCAAGGCACTGCTGCCAAGACCATATTAGTGGACAAAGTCCCTTTCTGAATCGAGTTCACTCCTCGTTCCAGTCATGTATTACTGAACCGGTTTAACTTTCCGTTCCAGCCATATCTATCTTATGAGATATAAATCTTTACCCATGTATTGGAGGGAGATATAGGTCCCACCCATCTCATAATGAAATCATTCTTACTTGTGCCACAAAATAAACTTAAAACATTCACCATAACCTAAAGAATAAAATGGGTTTCATAAACATCATCCAATCATCTCATAATCCATATAAAACAAATGGACATTTAATCATAAGAAAAGTGAAACCATTTAAATCATATAGACATTAAACATGAAACATACACATAATAAATAATGTCATCTTAGATGGAAAATGGTTTTGATAAAACATTTGAAATGAATTCTTGAGGAAAATATCCTTTCTTCTTCAAAATCAATTTCTTTTCACAAAATGTCATGAAATTTTAAAACAAAATGATTTTGTTGAAAATAGTCCTGAAATACATTGGAGGAAGATTCATGAAAATAAGGCTTTATAAAACCGTAAAAATCCTTTCATGCCGTATACATTAAAAAACATTCTTCTCATACTTTTTCCAGAAAAGTCAAAAAGTACCTCGTAAAAGAATGATTCCATTCATACCATGTAGTAAAAGAAAAAAATGGGTAAAAAGGACATTAAACATACATGAATACACTTTTATAAAACATGGACATGGATGATAGCAATAACCTCAGTAAATACTTACGAATAAGCAATCTCGGATAAACATGAGATTTGCAAAATTATCCCTTACCTTAGGTCCGATATGCTTCGTACGTATCCGAACCTCCTGTATAATTATTTAAATAATGTCATTGACTTATTAAAGAATCATATTCATTTTTGTGATATCATATATGTTTCACTTATGACTTTATATTACCCGTTCTTTTGTAAATTCCATGTTAAAGCAGCGTTTTGGGTAAAATCATTTCATTTATCGTATGTGTTTTGACTTGTCGTTCTTGATATTATTACTTATATCCTGATTTACATAATTCCAGAATATAAAACATGATTTATATATAATATATATTCATCATATACATTTATATTACAGATTGATAAAAGGAATGAAATACACCGTTCATGGAGATGGTAGGCCGTACGTACGCATGAACGCTATTTTCGTTTCCCTTTTGAATTGAATGGAATTAAGTAAATGACATACATATATATATATATACATAAATCCAGTATCATTATTGTTTCATATATTTCATTATTATTTATTATATATACTTTATAATCATTCATGAATGGTTAACATGGAGAGTGAATCTCATCGCGTCGTGGAGACGATATTCCGTACGCACGCACGAGCGATGATATCAATCCTATGATCATGGAATTTTATTGGAGTGTATGTATACTATTACATAATCAATATCACTTTACAATAATCATATATAGTTATTATTTACACCATTATACCCATACAAGTATGGTGGTGGTGGAAAATAGATTACACCACGGCGTGGAGACGGTATTCCGTACGTACGCACGCGCGGTGATTTCGTTTTCCGTAGGATGGATAGATGGTGAAATATTGTTGTTTAATAATTATAATAACATATCAGTATATGTGTGATACTGATGTTATTACTTCATAATGAAACAACCTAATAAGAAGAAGTGGAAGAAGAAATAAAGGTGAAAGAATCCGTAACGGACATTACCTCTTCTTTGAAGTGCCTCTTTGAGACCTCCTCTTAGGGCACAAAAATTGGTCTTTGAAAAAGACCATGACCTATAGGATGTTTCTAGGGAAGTGGAGAAGAGAATTTGGCAGGGTTTGGCTGAGCATGAAGGTTCAAAGTGGTGTGAGGAAGAGAGGGAGGAGGTTCCCTTTTATAAGGGAGGAGAGGGGCACCTTTGAAATTCTTAAAAATATAAATCTAACCCCACTTAAAAACCTCAAACAATGACTCATATCCAAATATTAGATTATATAGGGTTGTAATCTCATCAACCAATAAAATTTAGACATGTTAGGAATTTATTTTAAACATTATAAACTTGATTTATACTTATTTAATCAATTTAATTTTATTTGTGGTAATAACATTCTAAATTTTAAATTATAACAAATAATTACTTATTTGTTGTGAATTGTCCATATTTGGATAATTTATAACATTTTCTACCATATAAATTTAAATTTATAATTTGTAAATATATTTATGATTTTTAAACAATTTTATAATATATTATTTTTATAAAATAACAATAGTGTCAATTTTGACAATATTCATTTATTTGAATTTAAAAAAACTATATACAGAAGATATGTTCGAAATAAAAGATTTAATATATTCATAAAAGTTCATATGTATCTAGAAAATTAGTGGAGTACATTAAATAGTTCATATAATATTTATTTTATTATTTTTAAACCATTTATTTGGTTTATCTCTTAATAAAATAAATACTACATCATTTTTTGTATAATTATTTAATATACTTATTTGTTGCATAAAAATTAAAACTAAAATCCTATGATAAATATAAATCTATTATATTTCACAATAATACTTTTAATCTAATTTATCATCTTAAAATCACAATATTTAAATTGTTATATTTATTAAATTATGATGGTGACAACTTTGGCATCATTTAAAATAAAAAAATATAAGTGTCATAATCGTCTTAATAAGGATCAAAATGGTCAACAATTCTGCCAATGGATGATTAGGGTTTATATATACACTGATAATAAGTTTTGTGAAGATTTTTGGGCCTTTTGATATATATTAATATTTTAATAAAAACTATATTATTGATTTTTCACTAAATAAATAATTTTTGTAACCCTATTGTGTCAAAATTAATTATAATTAATTAATACCTAAAAATTATAAATAAATTTATATGATGTAGATAATTTCATTAGATTTCTGGATACTATTCAAGTTCTATGATTCATGAAGTTTATCACTAAATTAAAATTAATATACCTATAAGATTTAAGAGAGTGACATGTTGTCACTTTCTTTGGTTTTAATAATAATTAACTTATTTTCATGAACAAATGTCCATTAAATGATTATAATCAGACCCTAAGGTGATATGGGTCTACTTTTAGTCATCAAATAGGATTTTCACAGGTGTTAGGGTAATTTTATAATCTTATATTTAACCATAATTAGGCGATTTACCTTTAACTATGGTAAATTAAATTTACCATAGTTACTATTCATAACACCCAAAAATAAAAAGTATCCTATTAACATAATTTGGACCCACTGATTCCAAATATGGAATCCATTTTTCAAAATTGAAAACACATAAGCTGCAGTAATTAATTTAAAATTAATCCCGTTGTCGAAAGAAAACAGGTTTTTGTTTAAAACATTGCAAAAGATTGAATTGATTTAACCTTCGAATTGAAGGTAAAATCAATGATAATGAAATAAATTGTATTAAATGGGAAAAATATATTCTATTTATACTTTAAAATCATTCAATATTATAATTTAACCACATAAATTATTATGATGAAAAAAGTTGTTTTTAATTAAAATATAGCTTGTTTTTACTATTCATTAAAATATGAAAGTTATCAGAAAAATATCAAAACATTATCCAATGTAAAGTTTTATATCCTGATTCAAAAAAAGAAGTTTATTTTGTAAAATTGAAATTATAAACATTTCAAAAACTAGATTTAACATGGGTGCGCCATCAAAAGGCGGAAAAACTGCATTTTTTGGAAAATACTTATTTTACCCGAAAAATTTATTTTGTTCTTATACCATGTTCTAGAAAATATGTAAATGAATAATAATGTTATAAAATTAAAAATTTAGTTAATACTATTCATGACGGATAGTTCATAATAATATTATAATAATATATCGTTGTTTAGTAAAACCCGGTATTGCGTACAACACATGCTATCGAGAAAGGTCGCGATTACGTATAATGCAAGCCAAGTTAGGGTTATGTGTAGTGCACGACTCTTTTGTTGTTGCGTATAAAAAAAATAAATTGAATATATATATATATATATATATATATACTCAATGTTTCATAGAATAACTACTATCAAACAAACATGAAATTTGTGTAACACGATCCAAGAATAGTGTTGCGTATACTGCAAGCTAATACGGTGTTGCGTATAGCACAAGATAATCTTGGTGTAGTGTACAACAGATGATATGAAAGAAATTAAAACGAATATATCTTATAAAATCTCGGGTTGTTACACAACCAAAACCACCTCACCACATCATACACCACAACTTCATCACACAACACCTCCACACAACACAACACCACCACACATCATCACTATCATTCAACTTCACATGTCACATCCATGCCCACTAACCATTACATTACAACCCCACATATCACAAAGCCCAACTGGTCACCTCAATCCCCATAAAACAGCCTACAACATACAATGAAACACAACAAAAAACCTCTTATAGAGGCAACATACCCCAACTTCCACAATTTATTTATTCAAGGTCTTTTATTACATTACCCCTTTATTTATCATGGACATTATAACACAACTGATATTCCAGGGGAAACTAATTAATTAAAAAAATATTCATTCCTTTACCTATTTTTCACAGTGAAATTACATCAAAATCCAAACTTAAAACTAAAATATTAGACCAATAACAATAAAAACAAGGTACCATATGTGTATAAAGAATAAAATACCTGATTTGAGATGATTCAGATGGGTTTTCACCTATTTGGATTGGGGAGTTCAAGAGTAGCAGAGAGGTGGAGCTAGATTGATAACTTAAAACTAAAATATTAGATCAATAACAATAAAAATAATGTAGTATATGTGTATAAAGAAAAAAATACCTGATTTTAGATGGGGTTTCACCTATTCGGATGGGGGAGTTTGCGAGAGGAGCAGAGCACTGGAGCAGGAATGAATTTAGGGTTCTGTCGTGAATGGGGGAGAGCAGCACCGTGGCTGTATTTGGGGGAAATATTTCCCAATGGTTTTAAAAAACCATTGGGAAAGAGATGTTCAGGGTACTCTTTCCCAACGGTTCTATAGAACCATTGGCAAAAGGGTACCCTTTCCTAATGGTTCGGTTGAACCATTGGCAAAAGGGAACCTAAAACACCCCTTTACCAACGATTTGAAGAAACCGTTGGAAAAGGGGTGACTTTTCGCAACGGTTTCAGTGAACCGTTGGGAAAGGCTTCTTTTCCATTTCTTTACCAAAGGTTTTTTTGAAACTATTGGTAAAGAGTTCCCTAATCCTTCAACACCAACGGTTTAAGAAAACAGTTGGTAAACACCCGTTGGTAAAAACCAGAATTCCAGTAGTGAATGCATTTGAGATCTATCTCGGGCTCACCCACCCTAGGTTGATCATAGAACCACCCATATACATAAACAATTCCCAATAACCATAACATAATAATAACACATAAAAAAAGGTAAAGGAAATATAACTTTGACACATTGAAATCACAATATATCACTTCAATATATTGACATAATCAATTCATTTTAACATTCAAAAAGAAGAGTTTTGAATCAAAGTGTTCAATACCACTCTAAAACTTTTGAAAAGAATTTTAAATTTAAAACAATCATTTTCATATTAATTAATCCTTAAAATCATTTCTAAAACATGAAAATTAAAGATAAGTATTTATAAGATTAAATCTTTAAAACATTTAAAATGATGTTTTAGTTAAAGAATCCTTTACCACTTGAGAAACTCATGAATAAAAATACATAAAGAATAAAATCAAAGAAAAATATAAATATCATGATAATATTGATATTGATGATATAAAATTTCAAAATGGTTGTATATACACCTTATAGGATAATAAAGGTGCATAATATCAGGATATTCTTCAATGAAAGGAGATTGAGACAAAGTCCCTCACAAAGATTGTACCATTAAATTAAGGATAAATCAATGAAAAAATTATTTGTGAGAAATATAGACACACAAAATATAACTGGATATTAAGTGTAAAAAAATCATAGTACATTCACACATATTCATAGCACGAAAAAATCAAGATGTAGAAGTTTAAACCAAAGAATTGAAATTAAGTGAAGAAGTTCCCATACAAAAATTTGACAGCATAACGACGTCATTTACAAATTCATAAAATTAGTTGATAAGAGGAAAAATGGTTTCTAATTACATGGAAATAAAATTTAATGCAATAAGTTTATATAATAACATATCCCAACATAAGAAAATGGAAATTAAAATACATAATAAAAAAGAAGTCTTTGACTAAAAGATGTGGGTGAAATGTTCTCTTACCGATTTGGTAACATATGAAACATACACCCCATGAAAGAAGTATCATAAAATAAAGATTTAAATACAAATAAATTAAATTATATTATCGAAATAATAAAATCATGGTCATTAAATACACAACACAAAAGGAAATAATGGCAAATATATCCTGAATCTCATGAGAATAAAAAGTGAGATTAAAACCCGTTACCTTGTATTGGACATGTCTAGTTCGTTATTTATCTCCCTGAATAATAAATTTAAGTTAATTATAATTGATTAATAAAAATTTTCATGTATATTATTCCTTTAATATTACTTATTACCTTTCTCTAGAAATCATATAATTATTCAAGTTCATATCGTTTCATTGTCGATGTTCGGTACTTGAGTAAAAAATGGACTAGTTATAATTACAAATTATCCATGTGGTAAAAATTACATTATCTCAAGAATGATATTCATGATCTAGATATCATATATATCATATATATCTAGTATATATGTATTCATAGCAGTCCCTATCATTTGGATATAAGAAATAAAATGCACTGTTCGTGGAGACGGTATGCCGTACGTACGCATGGATGCCACTTTCATTTAATTTTTTTTCATTTTTAAAGGAATGAAAACCAAATGATACATAGGTATATTATTATTATAGTATAATATCATATTTTATATATGTTAACTAATTTCATTAACACAATCCTTTATACATTTCATTTATGGTATGAACGAGTTATATTACTTTGAGGGGGTGGTAGTCCTCACTTCCTCAAATGAAATTATCGTATTCAAACATTATTGAAACCATATAGGAATGATATAAATGTAAAATAAATAAGAATAAACACCATATAAAAATAATATATATCACATATAAATACAATGACATCATAATGGCCACCATAAGAGGTGGTAGGAGAAGATTGAACAATCATCATTTCGTGAGGCAGTAGTTCTCCGTCCACCGAAACAATATTTTTATTAACCATTAGACGAAGGTGTGTGTAAGTATATTTCAAATAATTCTAATAAAAAACCTAGTATATTTAGTATACTGGTGTAGTTATGTAAATAAATATTATTAATATCATAGATAGTGAATAAGTAAAATAAAAGAAGAGAACTTGAGGGAAGACATTACCATTAAATCGGGCAACTCCCTTTCGTTTAAACCAAAATAATTTCTTAAAGTTCCTTCTGCCTACAGTAAGGATTATATTAGGAATAGATGGTTGTTGAGAGATTATTTGGGTAGAGTTTGGAAAAAACAAGGGGCTTGAGAAGTCTGAGTAATGGGTTAGAGTTGGTGTCCTTTTATAAGAGAGAGGAGGGGCTCTTTAAAGAAGTTTGAAAGTATTATTTTATTATAAACTGATTTTCGGTTTCAAAAGACCCAAAACTAATTAAATTAGAAGGAAAGATGAATATAAGTAGAAATGAAATCATCCAATAATAATTTTATAGGTTTTGGATATTATTTAATCCTTATAATATTTATTTAACCCTTTGTTAACTTATTTAACTTTTACAGTGTCTTCTTGTATATTCATACTATATAGTTAATATATTTACAATAATATGCCAATATACCAAAAATTTATCATTAATGAAAATTATAACATAATATATATCATTTGGAGTAATATTATACTTTTAGTACTATTTTATCATCTAATAAAATATTAATTGATTAAAAAACCCATTTATGTCAATTTTTATTCTATTCATATCATGAATTTTTAAAAAACCATAAAGAATTGATCAATTCTTAAAAACATCATTAATTAAAATATAACAAGTCAAAATCATCCATAATATGTTTTTATGGTATACAAAGTTTCAAAATAAATTTATTTTAATATTTATAATCTCTTTTATTTAAAACATTCATTAATAGGGTAATCATTACATCATCATTGTGTCATAAATAAATTTATTTATTTGATGTCTAAAAATTATAAATAAACTACCATGATTTAGGAAATATTTTTATATTTCTAATTAATATTCATATTCAAAGACATCAATTATATATCCCCACATTAATTTTTTTAGCAAAACAAGACATGTTTATGATATTTTTTTTACTTTAAATAAAAAGTTATTAATGTAATTATCTTACCCAAGTGTCTTACATAGGGAGAAAGTTCTACCCAAGGATACTATTGGTCATAAATTACTCATCCAATAAGTGTAGTACAAGTGTTAATGTAATTATATGTTTTTATAATGTTATTTTTACCTTGAATTACCCTATTTACCTTTAAATGCGGTAAATAAAAATCAAAAGTTAATATTCACCAAAAATTATTTTCTTCATTTTCAACCACATTTTACTTAATGATGACAACCATGTATGTTATATTTTTTAAATTCAATTCATATAAGTAGTAACATTTTATTTTAATGAAAAAGTCAGGTTTTTAACTACTATGTAGAGTTTTTCACTATTCCTGAAAAATTAAAAAATATCCAAAAAATACCAAATATTCACCTCAAGCTAATTTTGATATTACAAATTAAAAAATAGTGTCTATTTTACAAAATTAAAAACAAATAATTTTCACTAATTAATTTAAAATCAATTTTCGTTTTCAAAACTAGAAAGCATGTTTTTAAGAAGTAAAAACTACAAAAAGATTAACATGTGTTTATGTCCAATTTCAAAGTGAAATTACTTCCAATGAACAAAATTGGATTAAATGAAAAAATATAATCCAATTATACTTTGAAACCATTTAAAAATATAATAGAACCATATAAGTAAATCAGATGAAAAGACAGTTTTGACTTATAATGCTGTGTTTTTCACTATTCTTAAAAAATAAACATTAACTAAAAAATACCAAAAAATTACCCAAAGTAAATTTTGATATACTACTTCTAAAGAAAAATTATATTTTATCAAATTAAACATATAAATGTGAAAAAAATAGATTTAAAAAAGGTTCACCATCAAAAGGTGGTAAATTGACCTTTTAAAGAATATTAAAGTATTTAATGCTTAAAATTGGATTCATTCTCATTTTAATCCTCTAAATTTTATTGAATAGATGCAAAAACATTTAAAAAACATGTGTAATCATATTTTAGTTAATTTTTTTCATTCCCACTGATACAATGTCTAGGAGTTAATTACCATTTAAAATAATAATAATAATATATTATTTTTTGGTATAACTCAATGTTTTGTGAAATGTAAGATTTTAAAGAAACCTATTATTACGTGTTGAGTATGATATCATACATATCATCCCATTTGAAGTAAACTTAATATTTAATTCAAAAATATTAATAAATATGAAAATTTCATATTCTTTATTTACCTAGGATGTTACATCCTTCCGCCTTTTGGAAATTGCATCGTCACAATTTTAAAATTGGGATTGGAAACATCATTGAAAGTCCCACATTGGAAAATGAGTTAATAACACTATCAATTTAAAAGAAATAACGAGAAGTAAAAAGGTCACTCGAGATAACCCATTCCAAGATTCCATGAAAACATGGATATAGAGGAGAATATAAGTGTCATCTTCTGATAGAGAGTGATAGAAAACATGATCAGGAGAAAGTTAACCACCAGAAAACCACAAAATAGTGATAGGTTAAAAAATCTTTGATTCCCCAGTTTGAAAAGTAATCAGATAATGTTTTTGTTTTATGTTATTTTTTATAAAGTTGAGGAATTTATTTATGATATTGACTATGAAAATAAGGAAACATACTTACTTTTCATGTATATTTTCATCCTCTACTAAATTTTTATCAAAAACTCATCTTTTCTCCAAACGATGAGTATTCAAGATGACTTGGTCACATTAAAAGCCCTAGAATCAACTTTTCAAGAAAAAAATATTCCAAAAAATAATAACTATATATTTCCTTTGTCTTTAGACGTTAACAAAAAAAAGGTTAGTACAAGATCACATTATCCCCCAAAAGGATAATCCTTTATAAAAAACAAATACAATTCCTAATCTTAAAAATTCAACAAATAGTACCATAATTTCAACAAATACCATTCAATAAACAGTTGTACTTAAAATTCACCAATATAATCCAAAATAATATTGAAACCCAAAACTCAAAAGAATTTAATCCCATAGACTTCCATAGTAAATCATAACATTTATCTCCAAATAACATCAACTAATTTTAAAGGCTCATACTAAAGTGTAATTAACTTAATCACATATTCTCTATGATAGGTTAATCATTTCCATAAATATCCCAAATCCCCAAATGTCTACAATAAAAACATATATTCTTCCAAAATAAAATTTCAACCATTTCTACACAAATGAAATCCCTCAATATTATATTTCTCTTAGGTATATAGTGTTCCCAAAAGAGAAAACATCTTTCAAAATAACTTTTATCACATAGTCACCAAATCAGTTTCCTATACTAAGGACAACCATTTGATAAAACATAAGTTCAAAAAATCAACCTATTCTTCATCTATAAAATAATTTAATTAAAAATAATTAGTCACACTAACCAGGGAGTTCATGTAGGCCAGTGGTAGGAGATACGCCCTTGTCTCCCTTCGGTTGTGGGTTCGATTCCAGCAGCTTTTCCAGACACAATGGGTTTTCACCCATCCTTTGGTTTGTCCTTTTTCTAAAACCATATAATTTTATAACCTTCCCAAAAATGAGATAAATTAATTAAAAATAACAATTACATATTTTAACCATAAGATTTCTCATTGAAACTCCAATTTCGATTTCTTATTAAGAAACCACCACTGCTTCTTAAACATCTATTGTTAAGTTGGTTCCTACTAGATCTATACATTTATTAAAACCAAAAATGCCAGTGTCCATATATCCATAAAATAATCATATAATATCTTATGAGGAGGGAAAACACTAATATATACTTATTCATGTTATCTTAAACTCATTTTATTTATCTAAAATAATTGTGGCTCTTTTTAATATGATAACCATTATTGTAACGCCCTGACCCCAGTTACCCAGAGTTGGTGCATTATTGCGTAACATTGGAATTATCACCAAAGATCAAGTCTTGAAAGACTGATTAGTTTAGTAGCCTTGGAAACACTAGATACATTCATAAATGTTACATTAGATCATAATGTGAAAAACTACAATAACATAGTCTCCATTTTCCACACTCATATCCCCTTAAGACTATCCCTGCAGGTCATTCCTAAAATACTTCTTCACATCCTTGAAAAATTAAAACATTGAAAGGGGTGAGCTCAGATGCTCAGTAAGGATAACAATATAGCGGAAGCCTTCATAAATAAACATAAACATTTAAGGTAATATATAAATAAACAAAATCCTTTTAAACATGAACATCAACATAATATGGAAAAAGTAAAATGAAATAATTCCATTTACTTATTCACATGGATATTATACTGGTCGAATAATCACATGCAATATCAATAACCACTTTCATAATGATGGAATGCATAATGCCAGACTATCATAACCACGCATTCAAGGCCTCGTGCCAAGACCACAAATAAGATTTGTCAAGGCCTCGTTCCAAGACACTAGTTTGTCTCATGAGACCCACCGATGCATCGAGGAGCTATAGCAGGCTCCACCCGTCACTTATTAAGTCCAATGCATTCCTCATATGAACAGGTTTAAACATATCATAAACCATAACATAATCGTATCACATAAAACCTGAATAAAGGAAACATAACATTTCCACATTTCAATCACAAGATATCAATACAACACATTGATACATTAAATAATTATCAAAACCATTTTCAATACCAAAATAAATGAAAGTTAAAACTTGGTTTTTATTTTTCATTAAAAAAATGTTATGGCTTGTAGGGGAAGCCGAAACTCAAATAATGGTCACGATGGCGGAGAAGTCATTGTCGCCGCATACGTACGACTAGAAAAACATTCCTTTTTGTCGTTTAGTAAAATGCTTCGTATAAAAAGATTCATTTTGAATAAACGTAAAAGTCAAAGGGGTTTATACACCGTATAAAAGAAATTTGTGTATAAAACAAAATATGCCTCAACGAATGGAGATTGAGACGAAGTCCCTTACAAAGATCATTTTTTTAAAATACAATAGATCAATTATGTGTACCCACTATAAGTACACATAAATAAAGTACAAATACAAGATAGGACATAATAATATCATAAAATAATTTGAAAGTAGGAGATTAACCCAAAGAATGGAAATCAGGTTAAGAAGTTCCCTTACCTCGTGTCCGACTTGACTCGACCATTCTTTAACCTCTTAAATAATATAATAGAGTTAATTTATAATTTCTTAAGAACATTTCTCAAGTTTATTATTCCTTTTATATCACTTATTACCATGTTATGAACATTATGTAATTATTTAAGTTAATACCGGTTGTTTTGTTGATCCTAGGCACTTGAGTCAAAAATAAACTTCTTATAATTAAACTTTGTTCATGTGGTAAAATATCCATTATATCCATAATTATATTAATGATGTAGATATCATATAAATAATATATATCCAGTATATACATTCATTTATAATATTACATAACATTTAGAGGTAAGAAATGAAATACACCATTCATCGAGACGGTAAGCCGTACGTACGCATGAACGCTACTTTCATTTATATTTTTTATTTAATGGGATGAAGTTATAATTATATAAAGTTATAATGTAATTCCAGTATAATATAATGTATAACACAATTTACTCCATCCTTTATACATCCCACATATGGCATTAACGATTCAAATCACTTTGAGGGGGCGGTAGTCCGCACATCCTAAAATGAAATTATCACGTTTACCCATAATAGAAATCATAAAGGACTGCCATAAATGAAAAATAAAGAATCATAATGAAAGAAAAAACATAATATATATCATATATAAAAATAGTGTCATCAAAATGACCACCATTAGAGGTGTTAAAAGAATAGTGAACAATCATCGTTTCGTGAGGCAGTATTTCACCACCCACAAAAACAACACGTTCTTTAACCATTAGATGAAGG
Organism: Viscum album; assembly: GCA_963277665.1. NCBI lineage: Eukaryota > Viridiplantae > Streptophyta > Magnoliopsida > Santalales > Viscaceae > Viscum > Viscum album. The sequence continues at coordinate 1,955,643,389 of OY728164.1, forward strand.
TGTGTGTAAGTGAAAATAAAATCCTTCTCATAACAAATCCAATTATATTGAAGATACTGGTGTTGTTAAAAAAGAAATAAATAAAAAGAGTTTAAGGGGTTGGAGAAGCAAAATAAAACAAAATAACATAAGAGAAGACATTACCATAAAATCGGGTAACTCTTTTTGATTTGAGCCAAAGGCTTCCTTGGGAAGAGTTCTGCCCAAAGTGAGGCTTATAGAAGTAAGAGAGGGAAGTTTGGAGAGTATTTGGGAAGTGGTTGGCCGATCAAAATGGTTTGATGGTGTGAATAAGGTGGTAGAGTTGGGGGCCTTTTATAAGAGAAGAGAAGGGGAACTCTTGGAAAGATTGAAATGTTGCTTTATTATGAAATTATTTTCAGATTCTAAAGGTCCCACAATGAAATATTTTGAGTCTAAGGTGATAATCATTCGAAATCACTTCATCAAATAGGTGTTTGACAATTGTAAGCCTTATATTTTACATTATCCTCTCATTTTATTTAAATCGTTAATTAATGAGGTAATCATTGCATCATCATTGTGTCATACAAATTTTAATTTATTTAATGTCTAAAAATTATAAAACAAATATCATGAGGTAGGAAATCTTTTTATATTTTTAGTGAATATTTATAGTAAAAAATATGACTTGTATAACCCCATTTAAAAATTGTTTTAGTAAAAGAACTCATGTTTGTGACATTTTTATTTTAACATTAAATAAAAAGTTTTTAATGTCATTTTCCTACCAAAGTGGCTCCATGGAATCCCCAAGTTGACCCATGGATTTTATTGGTCGGCCATTACTCATCCAGTAGGGGTAGGACAACTGTAAAGTTATTTTCATATTTTTATAATATCATTTTTATCTTAAATTTTACTAATTACCTTTAATCGCGATTAATTAAACTTAAAAGTTACTATTCACCAAAAATTATTTTAATCCCATTGAACCACATTTTACTTCCTAATAAAAACCATGTATGTCGGATTTTTGAAAATCAAATCATAGAAGTGGTAATGTTTCATTTAAACGAAAAATCATTTTTTTAACTACCACTTAGTGGTTTCACTATTCATAAAAAATTGATGTTTTTCAGAACAATGCCAAAATTTCACCCTAAGCTATAATCGATATTCCGAATTCAAAAATGATGTCTATTTTATAAAATTCCAAACATATAAGTTGCATTAATTAATTTTATAATTAATTCCCGCTGTCACAACAAATAGCGTGTTTTTAAGAAACAATATATATCAAAAGATTGACAATTGTTTATGTACAATTTCAAAGTGAAATTAATTATAATTACCAAAATTGAATTAAATGGTAAAAATATATTCTAATTATACATTAAAAACACTCAATAGTATAATTTATCACTATAAATTATTTTTATTAAAAAAGTTGTTTTTACGTATTTTTCACTATTCATAAAAAATTGGATGTTCTCAGAAAAATACCAAAAATTCAACATAGGCTAATTTTGATATTCCGAATCCAAAAATGAAGTCAATTTTGAAATATAAAATATTTATAATTTCAAAAAGTGGGCATTACTATTCATAATGGCTATTTTGATTGGTCGCGGTGTGTTAGAATCTCGAACTTGCGTACAATGCAAGCTATTGCATTATTGAAGGAGAAGCATATCGTGGAAGCTTGGGGTGTTAAATTCCCCCCTCCTTCAATAAATTGCGTCCTCGTAATTTGAAATTTTTCTTTGAAAATAAAAGGTTGAAAATAGAAAATACCATTGTGGAAAACCCACATCGGAAATAGGGCTAATAAAAATATAACTTTAAATGAAATAAATAGAAGTACAAAGGTCACCCGAGATAGCCCATACTAGGATTCTATGAAAATATGGATATGGAGGAAAAAAAACCATCAAGGTCTGATGAAGAGTCGTATAAAATAGGATTAAGAGAAAGTTAACTACAAGAAAATCACAAACTTGTGATTGGTTAAACGGTCATTGATTCCCCAATTGGAAAAGTTAACCGACAACATTTTTGTTTTAAGTTACCTTTCATAAAGTTGAGGAATTTATTTAGGAGATTTACTAAGAACGTAAGGAAATATACTTACTTGTCATGTAGACTTTCATTCTTTAATAAATTTTTACCAGAAACCGATCTTTCACTCCAAAATGTAATATAACTCAAAAATATTCTATTTATCATAATTGTATAAGGTTCCAAATATTAACACATACCATTTAGATTAGGAAAACGTTTTTGTAATAACCAGGGACATTCGGTAGGCTAGTGGTAGGTAATAAAGGCCTGTCGCACTATGGTTTTGGGTTTGATTCCTGCAGCTTTGTCTGACACGACGGGTTATGCCCCACCCTGCAGGTTTTCCTTTTCCTAAAACTATAGTACTATAATATTCCAAAAATAATCTTCAAAAATGTTTTAACCTTAAAAAATACTATCCAAAGATCAACTTAATCCATTCCAACCTTTATAGTTATCCAAAATACCTATATCCAGACTTTCTCTAAAAGGTCTCTAAATTCCAAAATCAATTGTAACATCAGATTCGGCAAACAAATTAAAGCTTCTCTTTTTGTCACATACTAAAAATATAATTACCTTCATTATATTAAAACCTTACTGAAACAACAAGTACTGCAGTACAATCCTTATATATATCACATTATTCTTATAAACAGAATATAATCCTTGAGTCCAAAAGCACCAATACATTAGTTATTCCACTTAAACATTAGTAACAACATAAGATTGTCCTTGATCCCTTGGCCTTTTCTGAGGTAAGTTTCCCTGACGCTTTGGACATTCATTTGCATAATTCCCCATTTCCCTACAATTGTAGCATTCAACATTGATAGCCTCTTTCTTTCCCTTACAATCATGAGCCTGGTGACCATTTTCTCCACATTTATAACAAACTCCAATTCCTTTTAGGAAAGCACCGGGGTGATTCTTCCCACAATTATCACATAATAGAAAATCCTTCTTTCCCTTTTTCCCTTTATCCGTCTCTTGTTCCATCGTTCTGTTCTTCTCTTGCTTTACTTTGTTGTCATAAAACTTAGAGAATTCCTTTTCTATCTTGATAGCACACGAGACAATATCTTCATATGATGAGAATGATTGTGATGCTAAATCTCAACGGAGAAATGGTTTTAACCCACAAAAGAAACGATAAATCTTACTTCTTGGGTTACGTATATAATCTGCAGCATGCCTTGCTAATCTTGTAAAGTTAGCCTCATACTTTGCAACATTCTCATCCTCCTTCTGCCTCAGACTCAGAAATTGCCTTTCCATAATAGCTCGATGGTCATGTGGAAAGTATTTTTCTAAGAAACTTTCCTTAAACTCCCTCCATTCCATACTTTATACTTCTTCATCTTCCTTTGTGTTTTTAATCTGCGACCACCCTTGATCGGCATCTCCAGTGAGGCGGTAGACTGCCATGACAACCTTCTACCTTTCGCTACTCCCCAAGGTATGGAATATTTTATCTAAGGAGTTTATCCATTTCTCAGCTACTAATGGATTTGTACCCCCATTAAATGTTGGTGGTTGTTTCCTCATGAAGTGGTCTAAAATTGATCCTCCACATTGCAGATCTGGGTGATCCATTTGAGTAAGGTTATTATTCATAACCTGAGTGAGTTTTACTAGTATGGTAATAAGTTTATCAGCACCAGTTGTATCTCCAGCTCCACAATAATTATCTTGAGAAGGAGGGAAATCCCTACATGGAGTGCATACATTGATACAGTTTCCATTCCTTCAACTAGGCTCCATTTCTAAACAATGGCATAAATTAGATTAGTTTATGAATTAAAATACATAATTCCATACTTGTAAAACACTTAACATAAATTGAAATATTTATGGATATAATCCGTAATCATAAAAATGTTTTATTTGAGGAAGTATGTACTCATAAGCCCTTCATAATGGTTTGTAAATAAAATTATAATTATCCTAAGCATATCCCTCAGGAGTTTCGTAACCAAGAGTGCAGCAAGGCCCGTTGGCGTGCACCAGTTCCCATTCGAGTCTAGCTCAAAGCGGTGTTTTCGGCTTTTACCCCTAGGTACATCTGTGCCAGAGCCGCCTCTACCTGCTCATATCCAGACAGGGATGTATTGCTCGGAAAACTCACAAAATCTCTATAATACCAAAATTCTAGGAAGTTCTTCTACACTAATCTTCAAAGTCTATCTTAGGGATATGTGCTCTAATCAGAGTTTATCTAGATCTATCTTACAAGGTTTGTACTAAATTGCCTCTGATACCAACTGTAATGCCCGACCCCTGTTACCCAGAGTCGGTGCATTATTGCGTAACATTGGCATGATCACAAAAGATCAAGTCTCGAAAGACCGATTAGTTTAGTAGCCTTGGAAACACTAGATACATCCATAAATGTTAAATTACATCATAAAGTGAAAAACAACAATAACATAGTCTCCATTTTCCACACTCATATCCCCTTCAGACTATCCCTGCAGGTCATTCCTAAAATACTTCTTCACATCCTGGAAAAATTAAAACATTGAAAGGGGTGAGCTCAGATGCTCAGTAAGGATAACAATATAGCAGAAGCCTTCATAAATAAACATAAACATTTAAGGCAATGTATAAATAAAAAAAGCCTTCTAAACATGAACTTAAACATAATATGGAAAAAGTAAAATGGAATAATTCCATTTACTTATTCACATGGATATTCTACTGGTCGAATAATCACATGCAATATCAATAACCACTTTCATAATGATTGAATGCATAATGCCAGATTATCATAACCACGTAGTCAAGGCTTCATGCCAAGACCACAAATAAGATTTTGTCAAGGCCTCATTCCAAGACACTAGTTTGTCTCATGATACCTAATGATGCATCGGGGAGCTATAGCGGGCTCCACCCGTCACTTATTATGTCCAATTCATTCCTCATATGAACAGGTTTAAACATATCATAAACCATAACATAATCGTATCACATAAAACATGAATAAAGGAAACATAAAATTTCCACATTTCAATCAAAAGATATCAATACAACACATTGATATATTAAAACATTATAAAAACCATTTTCAATACCAAAATAAATTAAAGTTAAAAATTGGTTTTTATTTTTCATTTAAAAAAAGTTATGGCTTTAAGGGGAAGCCGAAACACAAATAATGGTCACGGTGGCGAAGAAGTCATTGTCGCCACATACGTACGACAAGAAAAACATTCTTGTTTGTCGTTTAGTAAGATGTTTCGTATAAAAATATTCCTTTTGAATAAATGTAAAATTTAAAGGGGTTTATACACCGTATAAAAGAAACTTGTGTATAAAACAAAATATGCCTCAACGAATGGAGATTGAGACGAAGTCCCTTACAAAGATCATTTTTTTAAAATAAAATAGATCAATTATGTGTATCCACTATAAGTACACATAAATATAGTACAAATACAAGATAGGAAATAATAATATCATGACATAATTTGAAAGTTGGAGATTAACCCAAAGAATGGAAATCGGGTTAAGAAGTTCCCTTACCTCGTGTCCGACTTGACTCGACCGTTCTTTAACCTCCTAAATAAAAAACTAGAGTTAATTTATAATTTTATTAAGAACCTTTTTCGAGTTTATTATTCCTTTTATATCACTTATTACCATGTTATGAACATTATGTAATTATTTATGTTAATAACGGTCGTTTTGTCGATCCTAGGTACTTGGGACAAAAATAAACTTCTTATAATTAGACTTTGTTCATGTGGTAATATATCCATTATATCCATAATTATATTCATGATTTAGATATCATATAAATCATATATATTTAGTATATACATTCATTTATAATATTACATAACATTTAGAGGTAAGAAATGAAATGCGCTGTTCATGGAGACGGTAAGCCGTACTTACGCATGAACGCTACTTTCATTTCTATTTCGTATTTAATGGGATGAAGTTATAATTATATAAAGGTATAATATAATTCCAGTATAATATAATGTATAATACCATTTAATACATCCTTTATACACCCCACATATGGCATTAACGATTCAAATCACTTTGAGGGGGTAGTAGTCCGCACTTCCTAAAATGAAATTATCGCGTTTACCCATAATGGAAATCATAAAGGAATGACATAAATGAAAAATACAGAATAATAATGAAACAAAAAACATAATATATATCATATATAAAAATAGGTTCATCAAAATGTCCACCATTAGAGGTGTTAAAAGAATAGTGAACAATCATCGTTTCGTGAGGCAATATTTCGCCACCCGCAGAAACAGTATGTTATTTAACCATTAGATGAATGTGTGTGTAAGTGAAAATAAAATCCATCTCATAACAACATCCTAGTATATTGAAGATACTAGTGTTGTTACAAAATAAATAAATAAAAAGAGTTTAAGGGGTTGGCGATGCAAAATAAAACAAAATAACATAAGAGAAGACATTACCTTAAAGTCAGGTAACACTTTTTGATTTGAGCCAAAAGCTTCCTTGGGAAGAGTTCTTCCCAATGTGAGGCTTCTAGGAGTAAGATAGATATGTTGGGAGAGTATTTGGGCAGAGGTTGGCCGATCCAAATGGTTTGATGGTATGAATAAGGTGGTATAGGTGGTGGCCTTTTATAAGAGAAGAGAAGGGGCACTCTAGGAAATATTGAAATGTTACTTTATTATGAAATGATTTTCGGATTATAAAGGGCCCACAATGATATATTTCTAGGATAAGGTGATAAGGGTTCGAAATCTCCTCATCCAATAGGTTTTTGACAAGTTTAAGCCTTAGAGTTTACATTATCCTTTCATTTTATTTAAATCGTTAATTAATGAGGTAATCACTACATCATCATTGTGTAATACAAATTTTAATTTTTTTATGTCTAAAAATTATAAAACAAATATCATGATGTAGGAAATATTTTATATTTTTAATTAATATTTATAGTAAAAAATATGACTTGTATAACCCCATTTAAAAATTGTTTTAGTAAAAGAACTCATGTTTGTGACATTGTTATTTTAACATTAAATAAAAAGTTTTTAATGTCATTTTCCTACCAAAGTGGCTCCATGGGGTCCCCAAGTTGACCCATGGATTTTCTTGGTTGGCCATGACTCATCCAATAGTGGTAGGAAAAGTGTAAAGGTATTTTCATATTTTTATAATATCATTTTTACCTTAAATTTCACTAATTACCTTTAATCGCGATTAATTAAACTTAAAAGTTACTATTCACCAAAAATTATTTTAATCCCATTGAACCACATTTTACTTCCTAATGACAACCATGCATGTCAGATTTTTGAAAATCAAATCACAGAAGTGGTAATGTTTCATTTAAACGAAAAATCATTTTTTTAACTACCACTTAGTGGTTTCACTATTCATCAAAATTGAAGTTTTTTAGAACAATGCCAAAATTACACCCTAAGATATAATTGATATTCCAAATTAAAAAATGATGTATATTTTACAAAATTCCAAACATATATGTTTCATTAATTAATTTTATAATTAATTTCCGCTGTCACAATAAATAGCGTGTTTTTAAGAAATAATATATATCAAATGATTGACAATTGTTTTTGTCCAATTTAAAGTGAAATTAATTCTAATGACCAACATTGGATAAAATGGTAAAAATATATTCTAATTATACTTTAAAACTACTCAATAGTATAATTTATGAGTTTAAATTGTTTTGATTAGAAAATTTGTTTTTATGTATTTTTCACTATTCATAAAAAATTGGATGTTCTCAGAAAAATACCAAAAATTCAACATAGGATAATTTTGATATTCCGAATCAAAAAATGAAGTCCATTTTGAAATATAGAATATATATAATTTCAAAAAGTGGGTATTACTATTCATAATGGCTATTTTGATTGGTCGCGGTGTGTTAGAATCTCGAACTTGCGTACAATGCAAGCTATTGCATTATTGAAGGAGAAGCGTATTGTGGAAGCTTGGGGTGTTACAGTTATGGTTATGTCACTTGTGCTTAAATGACACTATAACCTCTAAAGTTATCTAAACCTACCTATGATACCAACTATAAGGCGCCAACCTTAAACATTACATAATCTTGAATTAAGTTAACAATTCACATAGAGGATATTTTTAGGTTTAGAGCTTTAGATAATTAGGTTATAAATTATATATAAGAGCTTCAATATTATATGTAGACACTTCTAATCAGTATCCATTTTTCCAAAAAAAAATTCTTAAAAAATAAACTTGTATAGTTCCATGTTTTAGAAAACATGACTTTTCCTTGATCCCATTTTGACCCTATTCATATTTAATTCCTATAGAAAACATTTCAAATACTTAGGATGAGAATAAAAATCTCAGTAAGGGATATAAAATAAATAAATAAAACATTAGTCTATGAATACATATAAATCAAAGAAACCATACTTTTCAGTATTAAAATATAATTTCTTTAACATACCTCAAAAAATATTGAGGTTTATGAATAAAACATAGAAAGCATAAATAATAAAGGTAACTTATGGAATCCATAACATATTTACGTTATAGATTTCACAAATACATAGGGAGTTACATTTGGAATACCCATCACAGTATATTCCATAAATCTCTTAGGAGAAACATTAACGTTTACCTCCATAACGTTACCCACAACATTGGAGAGCTATCTCGAGCTCACCCACCATAGGTTTATCACTGAACCACATGTATATATAAACATTTACCAAGAACCATAACATAATCATAACACATTAAACAAGAATAAAAGAAACATAAAATTTCTACATTGAAATCACTATATATCATTTCAAGATATTGACATAATCAATTCATTTAAAACATTCAAAAAGAAGAGTATCGAATAAAAGTGTCGCATACCACTCTAAAACTTTTGAAAGGAATTTTCACTTTAAAAAAATCATGTCCATATAAATAAATCCTTAAAATCATTTACAAAATATGAACATGAAATAGAAGGATTTAGAAGACTAAATCTTTAAAACATTTAAAATTATGTTTTTATTAATGAATCCTTTACAACTTGAGAATCTCATGAATAAAAATCATTAAGAAAACATCAAAGAAAACTATAAATATCATGAGAATATAGAATTTCATGATATAATATTTCAAAATTGTTGTATATACACCTTATAGGATAATAATGGTTTACAAAATCAAGATATTTCTGAATGAAAGGAGATTGAGATGTAGTCCCTTACCAAGATAGTAAAATTATATTAAAGATAAATCCACGACATAATTATGTTTGAAGAATATAAATAGACCCAATATAATTGTATATTAAGTGTAAAATAATCATAGGACATTCACAAATATTCATAGGATGGAATAATCATGAAGTAGAAGTTTAACCCAAAGAATTGATATTAGGTTAAGAAGTTCTACTATAAAAATTCAGCAGCCTAATGATGTCACTTAAAAATTCAGAAAATGAGTTGGTGAGAGATAAAAGGGTTTCTAATCACATGTACATCAAATTTACAGAAATAATGATATATAGTAACACATCCCAATATATGAAAATTTAAATTAAAATACTTAACATAATATAATTCTTTGACTAAAAGATGAGGGTGAAAGGTTCGCTTACTGATTTGTATCTTACGAAACATACACCCCATGAAAGAAGGATCTTACAATGAAGATGTAAATACCAATAAATTAAATTATATTACACAAATAATACAATAATTTTCAGTACATACACCGTAAAAAAATAAATAGTGAGAAATAAATCATGAATCTCATGAGAATAAAAAGTGAGATTAAAACCCCTTACCTTGTGCCCGACTTGTCTTGTTTGTTCTTTATATCCTTGAATAATTAACTTAAATTAAATATAGTTGATTAATAACATTTTTCAAGTTTATTATAACTTTTATACCACTTATTACCTTTCTCTAATAATCATATTATTATTCATGTTTATATCGATCTTTTTGACGATGTTCGGTACTTGAGTCAAAATTGAACTTGTTATAATTACAAATTGTCCATGTGGTCCATATTATATTATCTACAGAATGATATTAATGATTTAGATATCATATATATCATATATATATAGTATATATGTATTTATTATATTCCATATCATTTGGATATAAAAAATGAAATGCACCGTTCGTGGAGATGGTAAGCTGTATGTACACATAAACGCTACTTTCATTTCATTTTTTTTTCATTTTTAATGGAATAAAAACCAAATTATACATAGGTATATTATTAATCCAATATAATATTATATTTTATACATGTTAAATAAGTTCATTAACACCATCTTTTATATGTTCCATGTATGTTATGAACGAGTCATATCACCTTGAGGGGGCGGTAGTCTGCACTTCCCCAAATGAAATTACCATATTTACCAATTATGGAAACTATAAAGGTATGTTATAAATGAAAAATGATGAAGCATAAAGACAATATAAAGACAATATATATCACATATAAATATATTTCCATCATAATGTCCCCCATGGGAGGTGGTATGAGAATATTGAACAATCATCATTTCATGATGCAGTAGTTCACTGTCCAGAGAAACAATATGTTCTTTACCTATTAGACGGAGGTGCGTGTAAGTGTAGTTTGAATAATTCTCATAAAAAAACATTTTATATTTATTATATCGGTTTTGTTATGTAAGAAAAGAATAATATGATCATAGTGAGTGATGAAGTAAAATAAAAGAAAATAACTTGAGGGAAGATGTTACCTTTAAATTAGGTAACTCCCTTTGGTTTGAACCAAAAGGATTTATTAAAGAGACTTTTGTCTAAGGTAAAGCTTCTAAGAGGAATAGAACTATGTTGGGAGATTATTTGGGAAGAGGTTGGAAAATAAAAGGGTCCAGAGAGGTGTGAGTAATGGGTTACAGGTGGTATCCTTTTATAAGAGGGAGGAGGGGCTCTTTAGGAAAGTTTGAAAGTATAATTTTATTATAAAATGATTTTCGGTTTCAAAAGGTCAAAATCTCATTAAATTAGAACATAATATGAATAAAATCTAAATAAAATCATAAAATAATAATTTGATAGGTTTTGGATATTTTTTAATCATTACCTTTTTTATTTAAACCTTTGTTAACTTATTTAACTTTTACTATGTATTCTTATATATTCATACACTATGGTTAATATATTTACTATAAAATTCCAAGAGACCCAAGATGGATCATTAATGAAAATTTAAATATCATATATGTAATTTTGATCACTAATAGATTTTTAGGACTTTTTTTATCATTTAATAAAATACGAATTTATTTAAAAACTCATTTATGTCAATTTTTATACTATTCATTTCTAGACTTTTTAAAAATCTATAAAAATATGATCGATTCAAAAAAACATAAATAGTTAAAAGATAAAAAGTGAAAATCATCCATAAAATTATTTTATCATATAAAAAGTTTCAAAATATATTTATTTTAATATTTATATTCTCATTTATGTAAAACATTCATTAATGAGGTAATCATTACATCTTCATTGTGTCATAAAGAAATTTATTTATTTGATGCCTAAACTTTTTAAATATAATATCATGATGTATGAAATATTTTATATTTATAATGACTATTTATAGTGAAATATTTCAATTATATAACCCCACATTAAATTTTGTTTAGCAAAATAGTGCTTGTTTATGATATTTTTATTTTTTTACTTTAAATAAAAAGTTATTAATTTTAATTATCTTACCCAAGTGGCTTCCAAAGAACAAAATTTCTACCCATGGATTTTATTGGTCGGCCATGACTAATACAATAATTTTAGGAAAGGTGTTAAGGTAATTTTATATTATTATAATATTTGTTTCTATTTGCCTTCAAACGTGGTAAATAAAAATAAAAAGTTATTATTCACCCAAAATTATTTTCATAATATTGAACCAAATTTTACTTAATGATGAAAAACATGTATTTCATACTCTTTAAATTCAATTCACTAAAGCAGTATAATTTCATTTAAATGAAAAAGTCAGTTTTTAACAACTATTCAGTGTTTTTCACTGTTCATCAAAAATTGAACGTTTTTAGAAAAATAAAAAAAGTTCACTAAAATAAAATTTTGATATTACAAATTAACAAATTATTTCTACATTACCAAATTCAAAACATAGAAGTTTCATTAATTAATTTAAAATTAATTTCCATTATCAAAACTAGAAAGCGTGTTTTCAAGAAATAAAAACTACAAAATGATTGACATGTGTTTTTGACTAATTTCAAAGTGAAATTACATCCAATGACAAAAATTGGATTAAATGGTAAAAATATAATCCAATTAAACTTTGAAACTATTTAATAATATAATCTTACCATATAAATAAATCAGATGAAAAGATAGATTTGACTTAAAATGAAGTATTTTCACTATTCATACAAAAATGAACTTTATCAGAAAAGTACCTAAAATTTACCCAAAGTAAATTTTGATATCCAAATCCTAAAAATGAAGTTTATTTTTTTTAAAAAATACATATAAAAGTGACAAAAATTATATTTAAAAAGGGTTCACCATCAAAAGGCGGTAAACCAACCTTTTAAAAAATATTATAGTATTTCATACTTAAAATTGGATTCATTCCCATTTTATGCCTCTAAATTTTATTATATACACAAATTTTTTTTTAACAAAAATCTTTAATCATATTGTAGTTAGTTCTATTCATTCCCTCCAATACAATGGCTAGGTTCTAACTACCATTTAAAATAATAATAATATTATATTATTTTTTGGTATAACTCAATGTTGTGTGCAATGTAAGATTTAAATGAAACCCATTGTTGCGTGTTAAGTATGCTATCATACATAGTATCCCATTTAAAGTAAAATATATATTTAATTTGAAAATATTAATAAATATGAAAATTTTATTTTTAATTACCTGGGATGTTACACCCACAGACAGGGTGCATGGTTTGGTATAACAATATGGACCTCCCAAGATAACCAAACTTACGAGTTTTTGAATCGAAAATTATAATTATAAAATACATGAACCCCCTCTAAAGTTATTCGAAAGACCTATATGAACAAAAAAAATTTATTCATCCAAAAGGGCTCACAAGAGTAGTTTTTCCACTCATACCCCTCATAGAAGTGGATTGAAGCTTGGATAATGATGTTCTATCTTCTCCCAGTTAGTTTTTTCTTCCCGCTTTAATTCTCCCTCTATATCTATTCTCCTCGCCGGGGTTTGGTTGATCCCTATGTGGATTTTTTTGATCTAATACCCTCTAATTTGGGATCTTAAACTTAGGTTTGATTCGTAGAATTTGTTTTCATTATTCTTTGTTGGTTAATCCCATTTCAGGTTTGATGTTTAGAGATTTAGCTATTCTAGTAGGTGGTTATGTTATCATGCCTATTTTTCTATAACCATAAATTTTTGTTTTAATTTCAATTGCTTGATTTAAATTAAATATCTTGATTTAAATTAAATTAATTTCAATTGTTTTATTAAGATCCCAATTTGATTGAATTGGGAATTTTAGAAATTGTTTTTGGCATTAAATTGGGGAAACCCCAATTCCATTGGATTGGGGTGTGTTTTTGGAAATTGATGAAATTTAAATTGTGTAATTTAAATTATGGAATATATGAAAATTATTTCATTTAATTTTTTTAATTTAATTTTGGAAATTTATTTGATGGAGAATTATGAAAAACCTCAATTCCATTGAACTTAGGGTTTATTGTGAAATGGATGAAAATTTGTGTAAATTAAATTGTTGAATTTAATTGTGAAATTGAATTGTGAAATTGAATTTTGACTTAATTTAAACTATTATATTGTGAAAATGGATTAAATTGGTTTTAACAGAATCCTTTGGGTTTTATCTTGGAAAAAGTCATATTTTTGATTGAAAACATGTTTTATGTTTTAAATGGAAAATTGGCATGTTTGAAAACGGAGAATGAGATGAATTGTATCTTAATCTATTTTAAAAATAAATTGACCATCATTTTTGTTTACTAGAGGACATGAATGTCTAGGTAGTCAGTGATTTATAATGGATAATCATGTTAGGATGAGAATTCCCTAACACCGAATTAATGTTTTATAAATCTAATATGAACTTTATTTAGCACAACGAATTCCCTAGATGGATACCGTTGAGTCCTATCTTTCCAGTTCAGATGGACATGTATATACATTGTGATTATTATCACTTGAGTGAGTAAATATCCCATAACCTAGAACTATCATATAGTTTTGTAGATGACCATGTTTTTCTGTTGTTTATACTTGAGATATAAATGTGGGCCAATTATTATAAACTATTTTACATGCTTTGTGAATTTATATAATTTTTTTATATAAAAATTTTCTTCAATACAATTTTTTAGAAGTATTCCATCAATTTTAATGTGATTCTTTTGTTTAAAAGTATTTCAATCATTTGAAATATAAAACATGAATTGTTTTAATCAATCTTTTGAAATTACAAACCTGTTTGTTTTAAATTTAATGCACTATTTGGTTTAATAAATGTTAGAATCTATTATAGAATCCTTGTTGAGACCATACTGGGATTTTTAGCTCACAACCTTTTTGTTCTTTCAGGTGTTTGTAGATTATCACCTTCTAGGTTTGAGAAGGGGTAATACACCACTTCGAGGTGGTTCTAGCTATGGATATGTGAACATAGAGGGTTTCATCATTTGGGACATGGTATGTTTTCATTATGTTATATTTCTTTGTTATAGTACATTTAGATTTTATACCTATTTTACTTCTGGTGTAGTTATGCCGATGGAGTTTCATTTGTATGAATAATGATTTGTTTGTTTTGTTTCAATAATGGTAGTGGAAGAAATTGTTCCCACTCTCATTTTTTATGATCCTAGGTTCTAGTCACAAATCCATGGGAATCAAGAACTCCCTTCTGGATATGTTAGTACTGGATTGATTATCAGGTTTCAAGGGAATTTAGGGTGGTTCTTAATAGTGAAATGAGAGCTCTAGGTTGAGATTCTTTTCATGATGTCAGTATGCATTTTGTAATCTTTTTGGGACATATGAGGTATTTCTAATTGAGTTCCTAGCCAAATATCTCTGTAATGAACCTAAACTCAACAGGGGTGGTTTAGGAAAGCTGTCTTGAGGATTTGTTTATGTCTTTTAATTACTTTAGATTTGGATAGACTGAAATCCAAATCTTGTTTGTCTATATATTGAGATTAATTTTCCATGTTGTTCTTTTTGAGTTTTAATCTATTGTTTTATTTGTTTTCTACTATTATTGTGTGTCATAATTCCTATGAGAAAATATATAAATCATATCCAAGAGAAAGATTCTTCTCAAGCGCAATTCAAAAATCCCCTTGTGGACCAGAGTCTGGTTGAGGTGATTGTGCAGGCTGCCAATTCTCTGGGACAAGCACCACCTCCAGTTCCCTTCCAGTCTCCAGTTGTGGAACCTCAGAGGAACATTTTTAAGATTTTTTTTGAATAGTTACTTCACCAAAATCCACCACTATTAAATGGCTCAAATTATCCTTAAGAGACTGAGGATTTTTTGGGTAGAATGGAATGTCTTTTTTGGGTTTTTGGACAACCTCAAAAAAATCAAAGTGATGTGTTCCCCCTTCATAATAGAATGGATGAGCAAGAGATGGTGGGACATGATGGTATTAAAGAAAAATAATGAGGTCCTAGAGTGGAAATAATTTAAGGATCTTTTCAATGACTAGTTCTATCCAGAGTCGATTCTATTGGCCAAGGAGACTATGTTTTTAAAACTCGAGCAAGCTTACAAGACTATGATAGATTATGAAAACTGTTTTGTTGATCTTGTGCATTTTTCAACCAAGATAGTATAGAATTAAAAGATGAAGGCTAAATGGTTCGATTTGAGACTACGATTAGATATTAATTCTCAGGTTTTCTAACTGAATCTTACTTCTTATGGTTATGTTCTAGACAGATCATTGATTGTCGAGATGGACTGGCTGGAAAGTTAGGGTTATTGGGAGTTTCATTCACTCAAAATGGTTGTGTAAATTACTCTAAGGGAAAGATGAAACATGATTATTATTGTGGTGGTTCTCTATAGTAGGGTCCTTCTAGACCTCATGAAGTTCCTGAAAGATTCCCTTTGATTTGATACTAGTGTGTCATGCTAGTGCACTCAAACTGGGTTTGCATTGAGGTACCCAAGGTATGTTGTTCTTATAGATTCCCATGTCAGATGCACAAATTCTTCTATGTTTATTCTAATCCGTGTAGTAGAATATAATCATAAGAAACTTCTAAAACTATGGCTCAATCATATTCATCACATGTAAAGAGGTTCTAGCTACATGCATCCCGAACAAATCTTCTTCAGTAGTGGAAGAGTCTCCAGAGGTAGGAGATATGGGTCTAGCAACCGTGATAGGTATCATCACTATAGTCTCATTATTAGTGACTACTCTATTTGATACTGGTTTATCTCATTAATTTATCCTAACATGTTTTTTAAGTCTTATTAATCATCATACATAGATTTTATCTTGTGCAATGGCTATCACTACACCCATTGGTATGAAGAGGGAATGAGGTCTCTATAGTCCCACTAGTGCTTTATCTCTGTTAGATGTTGAGTTTTCTTGGAGTTTTCTGATTCTCAACATAAAACCTCTTGATTTAATTTTTTTGGGATGGATTTAATCATTTACAATAAATCCCAGATTGATTTTTATCTTTGATGGGTCTCCTTCACTACACCCGATGGTGTGTGTTATGTCTTATAAGGAGAATGAGACCTAAGGTCGAGCATAACTAGACTTTCCTATCCCGATTTTAGGAAAGTGATATTGATTTTTTCCTTTGATCTTGATAGATAATATTTGATTAGTGATCTCCCTTTAGTTGTCATCGATTTTTGGATGTGATTCCTAACAAATTCTATGCCCCCCCCCCAGAATGGGAGGTAGTGTTTTCTATCGATTGAGTGTTTGGTACTAAACCCGTTTCTATTCCCTCTTACTAGAAGGAGCTAGCAGGAATGAACAATATTAGGTCCCAGTTTTATGGCCTTCTTGAGAAAGGATTTATATACTCGAGTGTGTTATCTTGGGCGATGGTAGTTCTATTTATGAAGAAAGATAATGGTTCACTTCACCCATGTATTGATTATCTAAAGATCAATTGAGTTACGGTAAAGAATAAGTACCAATTTTCACAAATTTATTATCTGTGTGACCAGTTGAAAGGGGAAAATTATAAAATTTGGATTCTTTGATGAATTCAATAATTTGGAAGGTAGTAATGTTTTTTTGGGATGAGAAATGTCGGAATTATTTTGTTTAGTTGAAATATCTTTTAAATATCTCACCGGTGTTGAATCTTCTAGAGGTTGGGCAGTGCTATGTGGTATTCTCTGATGCATCATGTTTAGGCTTGTTCTACATTCTTATGAAACGTTATCATTCCGTTTCTTATGGATCACATAGGATTAGACCACATGAGAAGAATTATCGGACCCATGACCTGAAATTTTCAGTTGTGATGAACACACATAAGAGTTGGTGACATTACCTTTACGGATAAATTTTTCCACATTTTTTTTACCATAAGTGCATGAACTATATCTTCTCTCAAGAATATATGAATCTCCACTAGAGGCATTGGGTAGAATACCTATAGTCTTTCGTTTCAACATTTCCTATACCCTGATGAAAGGGAATGTCATTGTAGATGCTTTGAGTAGGAAAATTCCACCCAGTTTCTGGAAGAATCATTAGACGCGCAGACCTTTATGAATCTTTTTGAATAGTTTCATATTGAAGTCCATGAATTATGGGTCTAGGTTTCTTTTCCCAATGTTTAGTTGAGATCCAGTCTTCTATAATTGATTATTCAAGAATAAAATCTTGAAGTCTATTTCTATAGCATTAGAGACTCTCTTCATGGTGGGGATTCTATTCTTGATTGGTTGTTATAAAAAAAGGAAATTTTAGGAATTTTGAACCATTTTTTAGTACCATCTCTAGTAACGAAATATATGAAGGGGGATTATGATATTTCCCAGTGGGTAGTGCACCCATGAACCACAATGATGTTCTATGACATGCATCGATGGTTATGCTAGCTAGGAATGATACGAGGCATTAATGATGATGTTTTTCATTGTTATACGTTCCATAAGGTTAATGCCAAAAACCAGAAATATTTTGGTTTTCTTCTACGACTTCCAATCCAAAATTAGAAGTGGGAAGAGATATCTATTGACTTTGTGGTTGGGTTTCTAAATATCTAGGGAAAGAATAATGTGATATGGGTTATAATTGATATAATGACTAAGTTGGAACACTTTATACCCATTCATGATATAACAAAAGTTAAAGAGTTTGGATATCTCTTTGTTAAAGAGATTGTCAATTTGCAAAGAGTTCCACTTTCTATATTCTCTGATAGGGATCCTCAGTTTACTTCTCACTTTTGGAGAGGCCTTTAGGAGACACAACGATCTCATATCCATTTGAGCATGGTATACCATCTGTAATCAGATAAAAAAATATAAATAGCTATACAAATTCTTTAGGATATGTTTCATTCATATGTTCTCGACTTTAGTGAGGGAATGAGATGATCACTTGGGGATAATTGAGTTTTATTATAACAATAGTTACAAGTCCTTGATCATAATGGTTCCTTTTGATGTCTTGTATGATCAGATTTTTAGATATCCATTGTTTGGGTTAGAGATTGGTGAAAGTTACCAGGTTGGACAAGCTTGGCTCAAGAGACAATAGAAAATATTCAGTTGATTCGTCAGAGGATTTTAACAACACCCATCTTTTTTAATTCTTATAACGATCATCACCATTGAACATTGTAATTCTCAGTTGGAGACTAGGTGTTCTTTAATGTCTATCCCCAGTTGGTTCATCGATGACTTATGAAGAAAATGAAACTTTCTCTAAATATTTTGGGCCTTTTGGGGTTATTGAACTGGTGGGGAAAGTTTCTTACCATTTAACACTTCCATCATAGTAAACATCGATACATAAAGTGTTTAATTAATCTTAGATTTGAATGTATTTACGTTATCCATATAATGTTCTAAGTTGTAGTGATCTTAAAGTTGAGACAAATTTACCAATGACTAAATTACCAGTTAGGATAGTTCATTCTGAAACCAAGATACTCCATGGGAGGAGGATACATTTGGTTCTTGTGGTATGGTAGCATAGTTCATATTATCTTGAGATGTGGGAAATGGAGGCACTGATGTTAGAGGAGTGGTATCATCTTTTTGGTAGGAATGTTTGTTCACAGGCTTTCTAGGGATAGAAAGTTTCTATGGTGGGGAAATTTTAACATCATGTTGATATTTTTTGGTATTTCTAAACCCATATTTTTAATCATGCTCTAGTTGGGGTTTTTTTTGTGGCTTCATTGGGTGAAATTTTGATAATTTTGGAAGTTTTTACGGCCAGTTAACGGTTGGCACACAATTTTTCAAAACAGTGCACCCTCTTAGGGAAAACTGTGAAAACCCATACATTGGGGTTTTTTTACAACTTTCACAGGGTTTAAAAAACCATGAAACATTTTAGGAGAAATTGTGAAAGCTATTTAAAATAGGCACATGATCATGGAACATTTTTTGGTCTAACAATATGGACCTTCCCAACTAACAATGCATATGGGTTTTTTAATCTAAAAACCTAATTTTAAAATAATCCACCCCCCTCGCATAAGGTACTTGATGGACCTATATGACCCAAAAAAATGATTTATTCTTACTCAAGGGATCCAAGGAGACCTTTGTTCCCCTTATAACCCTATAAAAAGCAGATTGAATATTGGAGAACAATGGTTGTTCATCTCTGAGTTTATTTCCTCATCCCACACTCACTCTCCCACTATCTATTTTCTCATCTCTAGGATTTTGTAGAATCCCTTGTTGATTTTTGGATCTAATACCCTCTATTTTGGGTTATTAAACTTATGTTTGAATCTCAAAATTCATTTTCATTGTTCTTCATTATCGAATCCCAATTAGATTTTAGAGTTTCAAGATGTAGAGATTCTAGTAGGTGGTTTCATTACGATGCCCGATATTAATTAACCCTAAATTGTTGTTTTAATTTAAATTTCTTAATTTAAATGGAATTTTATAATTTAAATTTAATTTATTTCAATCGGTTTATTGAAAACCCAAATCCATTTAATTGGTATTTTTTGAAATTTTTTTTGGCATGAAATTGGACCCCCCCCCCCAATTTCATTGAATTGGGGATGAGTTTAATGGAATTTAGTAAAATTTAAATAATTTAATTTAAATTGTGGATTTGATGGAAATTGTTTAAATTAAAATTTTGAATTTAATTGTGGAAATTTATTTGATGGAATGTCGTGAAAAACCCCAATTCCATTGAATTAGGGGTTTAATGTGAAATTGATGGAATTTTGTGGAAATTAAATTATTAAGTTTAATTTTGAAAGAGAATTGTAAAATTGAATTATGAAATGATTTCAAATTGTTATATTGTGAAAATGGATTGAATTGGGTTTGATAAAAACCTTGGGTATTATCTTAGAAAAGGCATGTTTTTTTATTAAAAATACATTTTGGGGTTTAAATGGAAAATTGGTACATTTAAAATTGGAGAATGGAATGAATTGTATTTTAAAATGTTTTCAAATTAAAATTCCCATCATTGAGGTGTATTAGATAACAAGAAATCTTAGGTAGTTAGTCATTTATTAGGGACAAGAATGTTAGGATGGGAATTACCTAACACTAGATTAGATTTTTACAAATCTTACATGAACATTATTTAGAAAATCAAATTCCCCAGTGGGATGTCAATGAGTCATCTCTTGTAGTGCTGAGGGACGTGGGTACACATTGCAGTTATTATCACATGAGTTTGTAAAGATCCCTTAATCTAGAAGTATAATACCTTTTGAAAGATGACCATATTTATATCTTATTTATATTCGAGATACAAATGTGTGTCTATGTTTATAAACTATTTTACATGCATTTTGAATTTATATAAACTTTTTTATATAAAATGTTTCCGTAAGACTTTGTTTTAGGAATATTACATCAATTAAAATGTGATGCTTTTTTTAAAATTATTTTCATAATTTAAAATATTAATAATTAATAGTTTTAATTTTATTTGCAATTCCATACATATTTTTTATAAATTGAAATATCTCTTTTGACAATTAAATGATGTGATCTGTTATATAATCCTTGGTGAGACCCTTCTAGGATTTTTAGTTCACACACAACTTATTCGTTAAGGAGTTTATAGATTATGTCATTACATATTCCATTAGGGGTAAATCACAACTTGGAGGTGGTTCTAGCTATTGATTAATGGACTTGGTGAGTTGAATCCTTTGGGACTTGGGTAGTTTTCATTGTTTTTATGGTACTTTATTGTAGTGATTTGTGTTGTTATACCTATTTTTATTTTGTAACAGTTCTCTATGTGGTGTTTATTTTGTATGCATTATTAGTTTTTGTTTCATTTACACACTAGTGGTGGAAAAATTTGTTCCCAGTATCATTTTTATGATTCCAGGTGCTAGTCACTAACCCATAGGGATCGAGAATTCCCTTCGGTAAATGTCAATGCTGAATCTGTTATTGGGTTACTATAGAACCCATGATATTTCATGAAAAAAGGTCTCTTTATTAAACTATATCAAGAATAATAATCATGAAATAATTATCATTTTTATACATCAGTATTAATTATAAAACCGTTCATGGATGATGATTATGGAAAATCAACTATGTTACAATCATGGAGATGGTAGTCCGTACGTACATAAGGGTACCAATTCTATTATTTCAACAATTATTATGGAAACATTATAATTATTAATTTATAATTAAATAATAGTTATAATATTAATAAATATCATGTAAATACATCAAATATACTTATATTTATCAACAATGTGATGTGGTGATGGAAAAAAATCACTTAGCTTCTTGTAGGTGTTCATCCACACATACAAACGAACGATGTTATCATTTTCTAGTGAATGGAAAGGTATGAAGGTAAATGTTATATTATAAGTCAATAATTATAAAAATGTCATTCATATAATATATTAACATTAATTCCATCATTATAATACACTAATGACAAACAGTGGTGGAAAATCAATTACCTTAGTTCGTGAGGTGGTAGTCCTCCGTACACTAGAATGATGGTTTAATTTCCCATTTAATATAACATGAGAAGGATATAGGTGGTTAAATTAACAAAAAAAATCATATGTATATGGAGTACAATATTTTTTACATATAAACATGTTTATGTATGATTTGAAGGAGGTGTAAGAAGAAATAAAATACAAATGCTTCATTAAAAATGACACATCTTCTTTAGACAACCTCCATTTCATACCAACTTAAGACTACTAATGATGGTTTTATTCAGTATATAAGGCCCATAGAACGTTTAAAGGGTTTATAAGAATATATTTTGTCATATTTTTTTGATAATTGTTTTTCTGTGTGTTGTAAAGGGAATAAGGGGTTCCCTTTTATAAGATATGAGAGGTGAACTTTTGTAACTTTCTAAAATATTAAATTTATATAAATTAATATTTAATTCACAATGGTTCCAAATTGATTTATTTGGAATATGTGATATCGATGGATGTATATATACATATATAATAAAATTGTTTCATTTTTTATCAAATTTTTACCCTTATATTTTTGTTTTAAAGCCTTATTAACCCATTTCACACACACCAAGACAATAAGTATTTTCTCACACTGAGGGTCATTATAATTATTATAAATGGAAAAACTACCCATAAATAAACCATATTTGATCTTATAAACCATATTATAATAATTTTTCCAAATATAATATTTTTTAAATTTAATACCATTTATTAAATATTATTTATTATAAAATATAATTAATTTTATTTTTTAGAACATGTAATTGCTGTTGATGACATCAAAATATAATTAATGTCAGAAATAAATATGTAAATACATATCTAACAAGTAAGGTTAGACTATAATATTCTTGTATTACATTATTTATCTTAAATTTTATTACTTTTAATATTTCTAATATCATAAATCTTATTTTTTCTTTAATTGAATAATTATTACATTAGCATTGTGTAACCATTTAAGATAATAATTTTTTCGAAAATAAAAATAAAAATAAATTACCATGATGAAGATAAATATTTTCTATTTAAAAATACTATTTATAAATGACTATAACCTTTGGTAATCTATAATTTAAAAATATTATAATTATTAATAAAATACTGTGAAATTGTTTATGTTTCCTTAAATAAAATATTGTAAAGGTAAAAATCTCATAAAAATGGTCAAACAATTACATATAACCTAATATTGGATGGGTGTGGATGAAATTGACTCAAAAAATAAAATTAATATAAGCATTATGGTCATTCTATAGTTCTTATCATTTTATTTTTTAAATTAATCACCTCTATTACCCCTTTAACTTGCTATCAAAAGTTCCAAGGATACTATTCATATTGAAAAAAATAAAAGGGAAATATTTACCAAATTTTGGCCCACTAATGCAAAAAATGGAATAAAAACTTCAATATTCAATAAATAAAATTTTAAGAAATTATTTTGAAATTAAACTGAAAACCTCAATGAAAATTGGTTATTAAAAAAATATTCATTTTTAATATAAAATATTTTTATACTAAACTAAAGTATGAATTCATTTAAAATGTATTTGGTTTATTTTAAATTAAAATAACCAAATAATATTTTATAAATAATTAAAAATATAACCCGACTTAATGAATTCTTGAAAGTTAAATATAGTTTTTAATAAAAATCATTATTTTTCATCATTCATTGAAAAAAATAAACTTTTCAGAAAATTATCAAAAATTAGTCTTAAGATAATTTTTACATCATGAATTAAAAAAATGATATATTTTTTCCATATTAAAAATATATTGTTTGGAAGGAAATATTATTTTTAAAAAATATAAAATATAAAAAATCAGTTTTTATTTGAAATAAATACTTTTTCTTTTTGATTTCTTTTAATAATGAATATACATCTATAAAATAAAACTAAGGAATATATGAAAAAAATTATATAAAAGTTACCTGGTCTATTACATACATGTTTATAATGTATGTGTGTAGTATATTTTGTTTGGACCATGATTTAGAAACATTTTTTAAAGATTAATTGAGAAGAGATTTTGATGTTTCCTATTTGGAAGTGAAGATAAATTACACATATGAATAACCTTGATACTTTTATTCATTATTCTTATCTTCAGAAAAATAAACACAAAATATTTTATGGAAGATTAATTACTATGGTTGATAATTAGTAATTTTTCTTGGATGAAAGAAAAAATATAAAAGAGTATATTTTTTTACTAAGAATTTTTTTAGAGTGAATGTATCCAATGTGGTTTTGATTTTATAAAGGGGGATTTTTAGCTGATGGAGTAGTGAATTAGATGTCATTAGTGTCTTTGGTTCTTTCATTTTTATCAATAAATTTGTAAATATACAAATCACATTTAAAATTAGAAGAATTTTGGTTGATCGAATGAGGGGAAGGTTATTTTTTAGTTTAGATGTTATTGGAAATGGTTTTCAGTTTGGGGTTGTTTAGAGAGATGACATGAATTTTTTTGTCCAGGTGTTGTGATAAAAAAATTATAGTATATTATTCAATGAAAAATGTATTTAGAAGAGATAGATATGGAAATTTTTCATCTTTTAGTTATAATAGTTATTTTTTAAGATATCTATCTGACATGAGAAACCAATTTACATCATGGTCAAGGTGGAATTGATTATGTTATCATAAAAAACATCATGAATTTTACATTTTTCATTTCTCAATACTAAAATGTGTAAAATATAAAATGTTATAAATATGAGAATATAAAAATGTAAGTAGAGAATATTTTCATGGTATTTGACTAGGATCAAAATTTGGGACCCTTATACTATGGTTATATAGATGTGGTAACGGTGATAAATTTGAAAATATTAAGGTTTTTATTTTTGATAATATAAATGTGATGTCAAAACATTTGGTGATCATGGTGATTTTTTGGGAAAAAAACATTGATTACTATACTATGGTTCAGTTCGACTTGTCATGGATAATGAATTGTATGAAATTAGTTAAATTATGTTAGTGATTCACTATGTTTGGGAGATTATTACCATGCCTTTGTCAGAGTGAAAATCTATATTTCTGTAATTTTACTTACGTGTCATTTTAAATGTAATATCTTAGTTTTTCTATGAGGTAAAAAACCATTTATTTCCAATTTAATTCTTAAGTTTTGACAATATATGGATACGTAGTGAGGATATAGAGGAAACATGTTTGTTTGTGGCATGTATAGAGCTAAAATCCCAAGTTTTTGGAAAATGTAGCTTTTACACATGGTTAGTAGAAACCAAGTAGCCCAGGAAACACAATTTAATGAAACTATGCGAGGTGGTCCATCTAACTATCGGGGGATGCACGGTTTGAAGAAATCGTGTCATAGGGGCCACCCACCCATACGAGGTGGTCCAGGGATCTATCCAGGTCTTCATGGTTTTATGAAACCATAACTCCAAGGACACAAACCCATGTGAGACACCCGTAATTTTTAGTAGAGGAAAATTGAATGGAATTTTCATAGTTTCCCAAAATGTTCGCATGAACCGTGTGAGATCTCTCTTTAGATAGATGCATGTGCACTGTTGGCACATGGTTTGGAAAACTGTGTGAAAAAACCATGCACCCCATATTTCTTGGTTAAATTTCAATTTCTCACTAATAATTCTATTAATCTGAAAATATTTATTATTCCTTCATTTCCAGTGGACAGGGGGGGGGGGTTCTTCTTCTCACATTGGAGCTCCTCAATCATTATCCTAAGATTTCATCCAATTATTTTGTCTGGAATATGATTTAATAGAAATTCATCTCATTTTATCTATTTTATTGATTGCATCATTACTCTTGAAACATTCATTGCTTCTATTCTCCTTGGCAAAGTAATTTTGGTGTAGGATCTTATACCCTATTTTCATGGAATTCATCCGTTCTTATATTTTATTCTAATCTGTAAAAAATCATAGGTTGTTATTGGATGAGGGTTCCTCTAACAATATGGGATAGTTGATCTATACCATTTCCCTCTATGTATTGATTTTTATATCTTGTTTTCATTGTTCCACACATCAGACATTCCGAGAGAGGCTTTTTAAATTAGTTAAAACAATAATTAAATGTTAAATTTATGAATACAAAATCCCATGACACTTTTTATTAAGGTTAGAGGTTGTAAAAATCAACCCAAACCACCCAGGGGGTGGGTTCTACCATTTTTATCACAATTATTCCACCATTGTGGTGCGAAAATCTTGACATGTATAATTGAGAACTCAATGGGGGAATTAATGTGAATTGTTAAATGTTGTGGACACGTTATTGCACCATGTCATTGTATATGAATGTTATGCATTTTTTATTACTTTTTCTTTTATATGATTATAAATCAATTAATGCAATGATTAAATAAATGGTTAATGAAATGGTAAATGGAATGGTTAGGATGCCTCATGCATTTAAACTCCAGGGATATGATGACCATATTTGGATACACTGGACATCCCCACTCCTTGGATTTTGTTTTATTGACATGTTAGGATTACTTGGAAATTTCAACTCCTTTGATCTATATTAATTATATTATTAGGATTCCTCATACTTTTTTAATCCTTGGATCCAGCGAACATATTAGGATTCCATGGACAATTCTACTCCTTGGATACTGGGTACTTGGCTTATGTGGGTGCCTTGGAAATTTCTTCTCCAAGGATCTAATCTAACTTGTTTACCTGAAATTCTAGGATTCCATGGAAATTTATACTCCTTGGATCCAACCCACTATGATTCCTTGGACATTTCTAATAGTTGAATCCTTTGTATTTGTTTTACTTAGACTATTGGTTTCCTTATAGATAACCACTCCTTAGACCCTGGACCATATAGGCCTGATAAAAATTTATATACCATAGAATGATATTGATACTTGATATTATTTATAGATAACCATTTTTATTTTTTATTAATCACAGTGAGATTTTTTATAAAGGATAGCTGCACTTATACTATTATTACTTGTATACCTGTTAAATTTTTACCCTAATTCAAATAATATTCGTAGGCATAACTTGTTATATAAATCATTGGTGGTGGACTAATGAGTGTTTTCTCACACCTTGTTTAGGCCACTATTGGGTACTCATATAGACTTCAAGCATGAAGGTTGGGATAGGATAAAGATTTTTCTTGTCGATGCTTGATTCATTGTGCATAGAAGATGGGGAGCACATGACTAAGATTTGGGCTCATGATGCTATCTGGGGATAGTTCTTTTTGGGGTATTTTTATACTTTTGAAAAAAATATTATACTAGATTCCTATTCCCATGTTTTACTTTTATTTTGTATATCATACCATAATCAACATTGCATATGAAACTATTGAGTGAGGTTGGTTATTTATATGATAGATGTTTAATCTCCCACAAATCAGTTATTGTATATGCTTTCTCTATTGATTGATATGATTTTACCAGTGTATTAAACATTGAAATGAGGGAATAGTCTTCCTAGAGGAACACCCTAGGCCATTGTTTATAGTTGTAATCATATGGAATATAAGGAGGAATTCTTGGGGCCTTATGGACAACCAGGTTTGGTAACTGTTTAGTGAAATGGGTACGAGACGTCACAAAGTGGTATCATAGATTATTTCATTATTTTAATTTTGTACATTACTATTTTGAGAGAGTAGAAAGGAGGATTATGAAAGTGTTATAATTTGGTAATATTCTCTTCCTAAGAGTAAGTAACCCACTTATATGAGAAATACAAATTTCCTATGATAGGAGTGTTTTTTGGGATTATGCCTGTGATAGTTGATTTGACTTCATCGTTGGGTGACACACTTGATGTTTGATGTTTCTTTTAATTTTGGATTATTTCCTTGGCATAGAATTGAAATGGAATATTACATTATAAATCATTTAGGATTATCAGGATTTATTTGTCATGCATTATTCCATGAAATGTTTATATTAATGCGTGCATTGATTAAAGCATGTTTTGGTGATTTTATTATTTTATACAAGATCTGACATTCCATGTAAGAACATGATAAATAATTGGTTTGGATTAAATGTATGTGACACTTGAATTTATATGATGTATGAACCCTTATAAGTTGGAAGTGGATATCCATATATGTTAACCCTTTTAGTATATTTCTATATAAATGAGAATGATTTTGAAATGAAATTGGAATATAAAATTAATGGTTGTGTTTAAATAGAGACTCCAATTTTATTTTAAATGACAGTTTCCTCTGTAAATTGGAATATTTTACTAAACGTTATCTGAGGGAAGAAGGGGGGGGGTGAAGAGAAGAGTAGATAAATCTCTAAAACTAGTGGATAATTTTTAGGTGTAAGGATGTCACACCTAGGGGTCACTTATGGGAATACAAAACAGTGCATAGGAGATAGTAGTTATATTCTCTAACATCACTATAGGAGGAAAGGAAATAAAAGAAGCCAGTGTGATAGAGACCCAGTTAAACACCAAGCATGTGGTAGGATTGGTCATCTAAATGATTCTGTAGGAATTTTCCTCAAGCATCCAGTGAGAGAGGGTCTATATATAATTATTGTTCAGGATAGAGGTCAGTATCATCTCATCAAGCTAGGATTAGGTGTGAATCATGCTGATCAAGATGAGGTACATGTCATGTATGGGGTAGCCAAACACCAGATTATTTGTAATAATCAAGTATAGTTTCTCAGGGAAGTTAGGCTATATCTGAGGGGAATATTTCAGAAAATATGTATATAGTTCATTCGATACTAGAGGTGCAGCATGAAATACCTTCAACCTTGAGTGGTACTAATCTTGAGGCATCTAGGTTGGGTTTTTTCTTTTAAATATAGTTTCTTTCCATATATTTATACATGTATATATTGTTGGGTTGCTTGGGCTCGATGTTCGGTTTTCCAGTGGTGTGATGAAACTTGATAATTCATTGGGGATATTATCAGAGAGTGTAAGATAATACATAGAGTTTACCCTTGAGATATGTGGCTGTCACTTCGCATGGGACCTCTTGTCCTTGAGATGTTTGGGTTTCATTTCATTCTTTGTATGGAATGGTTTGTTCCCTTTCACTTGTATATTGATTTCAATCTCCTGAGGGTGACTTTCACATCACCATAGGGTGGAGTTTTTTTCACAAGGGTGAATGGGATGTCCAAGAGGGTGAAGAGGGATCTAACCATCATGGTATGGGTAGGATGATAACTTAGATCTCCAGTATATATTTTTATGATTAGGTAAAGTGTCATGAAGAATTCCCTCCAGTGGTTGATCATTTTATGAATGTTTTTATGACAAATTTTCTTGACTACCTCTTGAAAGAGAGGTAGATATTTTCATTGTGCTAGTTTGTGGAGGCGGACGAGTATCCATTCATCCTTATAGAGTGGATACCAAAGAGTTTCAAGATAATAATAGGAAGTTATAGTACTTAGAGGCACATTGGTTTATACAAACCAATACATCTCAGTGTGGTTCACTGATCATTTTAAACAAGAAGAAGGATGGTACCCTATATATTTAGAGAATTACTAGAAATTAAACCATCTAATGGTTAAAAATCAGTATCGGTTGCCTCAAACAGATTATATCTTCAACCAAATTTGAGGATCTCAAGTGTTCTTGATGATTTATCTAAGATCTGGTTATTATTTATTGCATGTCTTTACTTCAAAAATACATCATATAAATTTTCATAGTAGGTATTTTTTATATGAGTATTTGGTTATTTTGTTTGTTCTCACGATCATGGAAGAACTATTCATGGAACTGATGAATCATGTTTTTCATCCAGATATGGATTCCTTTTTAGTGGTATTCATGGATGATATCTTGGGGAATTTTTCCACTCAAAGAAAACATTCCTAACAACTTGAAATTGTATTGGATACACTGTGAGAGAATCAGTTATATGATAATATCACCCAAAGCCACTTTGGGAAGGACTATACTCACCTCATAGGTCATATTACCTTAGAGACAAGTGTATCAGTTGACCTAGAGGAGGTGAGAGCTATAGTAACATGGGAGAATACCAAGAACATATTTCATATATGAACGTTCCTTGGGATATAAAGGTATTAAATATTATTAATACATAAATTTTTACTCTTATAAGAACCAATTATGATCATGAATAATAAGGGTCTGAATTTAGCATAGTTGGATGCCTATAAGAAAATCTTTCAGAATCTAAAAGGGAGACCAACATGAGCACTAGTCCTAATTCTTCTCGAGCCGGGTAAGAGCTATACTATATATTGTGATGCATTAGGTATTATCCTATGAGTATTTATGATATAGGAGTGATTCATAGCACACATGTCTCATCATTTGAGGCCTCATGAGAGGAACTACCAAAAATATAATATCAATTTAGCTATTTTTTCATTCCTTGTACTATTATAGGAATTATTTACTGGGAGAGTGTTTTGTGGTTTACACAAACCAAAAAAATCCTCACGTACATATTATAATAACATGAATTGAATCTTTGGAAATAAAGGTGTGTTGAATAACTACAATATTTTGACTTAGAGCTTTTTTATATGTCTGAAAAATGGAATGTAGTTGCTGATGAATTGAGCAGGAGGACTCAGATACATGCAGTTTAGGAGGAAAGTTGTGAGTGAGATCTTATGAAATTATTTTCAAAGATCCCCATGGAAGTGAATAATAGTCTCAATAATAATTCTCCCTCTTCTTTATTAGTGAATTCCACTCTTCAAGACGGAGTGAGGACAAGAGAAATATCAGATTTTGAGATCTGGGTCATACAGAAGAGCATGGAAGGTGATGACCCACCTTCTAGTTTGATCATCGAGGTGGATGAGACCTTATACATCCATGGATATGTTTTGATTCCAGCAAAAATCTAAGAGGAGTTGACATTAGAGTTCCATGCCTCGATATGGGTTTTGAATCTTAGTATTACAAAGATGTATTTGGAATTATACTGTCATTATTTGTGGCTTGGGATGAGTTGGTAGATATTAGGGATTGTTACTCAATATGCCACCTATCAACAAGTGAAGGATAAACACTAGATACTAGTATAAATTTCATAGATATTGCCTATTCCTAAGTGTAAATAAGATTAATTCATAATGGATATCATGATAATAATACCTATAATGTATCAGGGTAGTGAGGTCATATGGGTGATCATAGATAGGTTGAAAATGGTCACCTATTCAGGCATGGGTTGTTGAGGGCATTGGGTTCACACGTACTACTGAGTACAGTCTATCATCCATAGATCGAAAATTAGTACGAGCATATGAACTAGTATTTGACGAAATTTACTATGCATATATCCTTAATTTTGGATATAATTAGGAGGAACATGTACCTCTCATTGATTTATCTTATAAAAACATTTTCCTAGTGACTATACAGAAGGATCCATATGATGACCAATATTTTAGGTCAAGCCACTCACCCATATTCTAGTTATAGGTCGGAGAGGCAACACAACTAGGTCCTTATATAATTCAAGATACTTCAAAGAAGGTGAAACTTATTCGGAAGTATATTTCTATAGATCAATCTAGTTAAAAGTCATATGTCGATCATTACAATTGACAACTATATTTTGAGGGGGGTGGTGGGTTTTCTTGTGAGTTTTTCCTATACTAGGGTATAGATGGATTCAGAATCAAGGGAAGCTAGAGAGTCATTATGTTAGGACCATTGATATTCTATAAAGACTCAAGCTATTATCCTATGGGTTGAAGTTACCTTAGAGGTAAAGGTCTATGTATGAAATATTTACATATCTCATATTTTCCAATATCATTCTGATCCATTGTATATTTATCATTCCAATGTTTTTGAGTATGAGGAAGATGCTTACTTTTAGGAATATCTTATCCATATTGTTTATTGAGGAATGATGGTTCTATGGTTGATCAATTCCTCTAGTATAAGTGGTTTTTAAGAGATATTGTGTAAAGGATGAGACTTGGGAGTAGGAGGCCAATATAAATTCATAGTGTACAAAGTTTTTATAAAATGATGGTTGATAACCCTTGAAAGGTAAATTATGGGATGAATTAATTTAAGGGGGGAAGATTTTATGGTCTTAAATTTTTATGAGGTATGTAACCTTTTATTTCTAATTAAATTATTCTGTTTTGACATTATATGTATGCTTAGTTAGTGTATAAAGGGAAAAAGGGTGTTTATAGCTTGTACAAAGCCTGGAGCATGAGTTTTTTTTTGGAAAATGTAGCTGACCTATATGATATGATGAAACCATGTCACCCATCCACCTAGTTAAATGAATCCTTGTGAGGTGGACTATCTCACACTTTGGGGATAATTTTTTTTAAAGAAACCATCTTCCAGGATATGCATGCCCATGTGGGGTGGTTTAGGGCTTTCTCTTGGGCTGTACGGTTTGATGAACCCATGATGCCATGGCTACACACCCATGTGAGCCACCTTTAAATTTTAGTAGAGGAAAATGGAATGGTTTGTGCATGGTTTCCCAAACTATGTTCATGAATTGTATAATTTCATTCTAGAAACAAAGTCATGAACATGGTTGGCTCACTGTTTGTCCAACCGGGTGGTCAAACCATACACAAATTAATTCTTTAGAAAATTTACATTTTCCATTAACATTTTGTAAAACCTAACACCTTTATTCCTCCATAATTTATATTGGATGAGAGGAGAAGGTTCTTCTGATGTTGGATCTCTTCAATCCATCTTTTAGGAATTGATTCAATTATTCTATTTCACATCCAATTAAAGAGCTATTCATCTCATTGGATACGCATCAATGACTTCTTCATTCCTCTTTAACATTTGTACATTTCTCTTCTCATTGAAAGAGTTATTTTGTTGTAGGATATTATTCCATTTTCTATGGAATTTTTCCATTAATATGTTTTCTTTTAATCTAGACTGAATTATATGATGTGACTGGATGGGGGTGCCTCTCCCAATCTAAGGTTGGTGGTCTAATGTTTTTCCTTCTATGTCTTGATATTTATAGATTTATTCCATTGTTCCATATGAAGGAAGTTCTAAGAAATTCTTCCTAAATTAATTGAACCTTTAATTAAATGAAAAATTTATGACTAGGAAATTTCATGACACTTTTTCATCAAGGATGGAGATTTTCATCCTCAACCCAAACCCCCCATGGGGTGGGTTCTACACCGTTTTCATGACTATCCACCCTTAGGGTGCGATAAGCTTGCCGTGAATAATTGCGAACTGGATGGGGTATTAAAGTGAATTGTTAAAGGGGTTTAACACTTTATTCCACATTGTAAATTTATATAAATGGTATCAATGTTTCCTTCTATTATATTATAAAATATTATAAAGGGATTGGTGATATTATTAAATACAAGGTTAATGAAATAGTAAATGGATTTCTTAGGATGCCTTCTACATTTCTACTCCTTGGATTTGATGGCTATATTGGGATGCCTTGTACATTTATACTTCATAGAACCTATTGAATTGAAATAAAAGGATTCCTTGGAAATTTTTACTCCTTGGTTCCAGATAAATCATATTTTTATGATTCCTTGGAAATTTTTACTCCTTGGATCTGATAGACATATCAGGATTCCATGGAAAATTACACTCTTTGGATCCATGGTATATGTATTATGTGTCTACCTTGGACAATTTTACTCCAAGGATTTAGTTTATCAAGTTTACTTTACATGCTAGGCTTCCTTGGACATTCCTACTCCTATGATCTAACCCAATATGATTCCTTGGAAATTTATACACCTTAGACCGTATTTATAATATTTAATTAGAATTATAGGATTCCTTGGACATCTCTACACCATGGATCCTATGTATTTTTTACTTATCATATTGGTTTTCATGAAAATTTCCTCTCATTGGACACTGGCCTGGGTAGTCATGATACATATTTATAATACATAGATTGATGTTGATAATTTTTATTCTTTATATGTAGAACTTTTATTTAGTTTCTTGATAACAATGATTACTAGATATCTTCACATATACTGTTATTACTTGTAAACCTATTATAATTCTACACTACTTCATCTTATATTCACAAACATGAGTTTTTATAGACACCATTGGTAGTGGCCTACTGATTGTTATGTCACAAACTGTTTGGGCCACTATTGGTTACATGTAAAGACTTTGTGGATATATCTATGGACATGGGAAATCTAACTCTTATTGATGATTGATTAATTGTACATAAGAGTAGGAAATCCCATGACCCAACTTTGGGCTCACAATTCTATATGCGAATAATCCTTTTTTGGTCTTTTTGAAATTTTGATAGATGTATTGAATGAGATTACTATTCCCATTTTTTTACTTGTCTTTTTTATATCATCCCATGATCATAATTGTATATGACACTATTAGGCCCTATTACATGGTTATTTATATGATGGATGTTTACTCTTACTCTTTTTAGAATTATATATGAATCTTTTATTGATGGATATTATTATACCGCTGTGCTACACTCTAGAATGGGTGAATAGTATCCCCATAGACACAAACTATGTCCTCGATTTTAGTCAATGGCCTTTGGGGTAAGAGGAGTCACGCTTGAGACTTTGTGGATAAATGGGTTCAGTTACTATTGAGTGAACCACGTATGGGATGTCAAAATAAATGACTCATGGGATACTCTAAAGTGACTTTCTAAGTCTCTAATTCACATTAAGGGTTAACATAAATGATTGATTGATGTAATGACTTATAATGATGGATATATTTTTATATACTGTTTTTTTGTTTGGATTTTGAATTTCAAATATAAATTTTCAAGGAAGAGGATTTGGATGATTGTTATTATGTTCTGTGTAAATATACTCAAGAGTTTAATGTTTTTAAAAAATTAAAATTGAAGGATAAAGCCCCAAAGAAGCAGTGTTAGTACACATAATATTCATTTATTAAGTGCTTGAAGTTAAAACACATATAATTTGTTGATTAAAGTTATTTATAATGTGCAAGTGTACTATAATGGTTTGTATAATGTTGTTTATAGGATATTTTTATTTAAAGAAATTCATATATTACTTATTTTATAAAAAATATTAGTAAATAAGTGAGGGTAATTTTATATTTTCAATGACTGTGTTCACGAACTATTTGATGGAATTTTTTTTATAATGATGTTATGTGAAGGTAGAGTTTGTGTATAGGAATTAGGAGTCTAATTTTGGAGATGAAGACTGAATATTTTTATATATTCATGATTATCAAGTTAGTTTTTGGATATAGTTTTATTTCATAAGAGATATTTTAATGTCTCAACAACTCAAGGATAAAATATTCTAGATTTTATTAGAAATTATTAGTAGATCATGTGACATTTTATTGTTGGGATCATGTGAAGGACTTATCCATTCATTTTTTACATAAAACCTAATATTTTTAATCATCCATTAGTGTTTATTTTTTATGAATGGTTACTAAATTAAATTATTATTATCATTATAAATTTTCAGATAAGAATGAGAAAAATAAAAAAAGAAGAAAAATTGATCACATTAATATGTTATGATAAATATTAAGTTATGGAATGTAAATTAAATTGATACATCGACTCCTACCCTCTTAGTGTTTATTTGAAAATAATAATACTTATTATTATATATGTATCCATTAAAATTAAAAATGAATAATACCACTCTAGTTTTATGTACCATGTTGCTAGAAATTCCATTCAAAATAACTCTTTTTCAATTGATGTTGTTAAAAAATGTCAATTATTGTGAAACAATATAGTTAAATATTTTCTATATCTTTAACATGTCCAAATATGGGAAGAAATAAATGAATGACATCATCAAACTGGAGATGAATATTGAGTCAAAAGTATTACTTCTTACTTTTCCATTCCTTTAGATTTGCAAATCAAAAAAACTTCCTTAAAACTATGATTAATATCTGTTTATGACCCAAGTGTTTTGTTATATTTTTTTAGAAAACATTACTTTTTACCAAACATAGAAATAATTTTAATGTTATAAAAATAAGAAATTATCATTCTTCAATATTATCCATCAGATGAAGAATGACTCTAATTCATCAGACATGCCTTATTTTAACCAGTGGTAAGAATTTTTTCTTGTTTATCATAAAGATAAAAGTCATGAACATAAGAATTATAATGGTACCAATACATTTTAATGATCCTTAGAAGGTTTAATGTAATGAAAAATGATAATAAATTCTATCGGACTATCCTAATATCATAATTAAAATATACATACCTGTTTCCATCACAAGGAAAACTTATTGGTACTATAATGTTGTTAAAAAAATTACACCTGGTATTCAATTATAGATGACCTATCATGCACCATATGTCTGAGGCTATTACGATAAACTCAAAAATATGAACATTGGATCTTCCCCTATATATA
Source organism: Viscum album (assembly GCA_963277665.1). NCBI lineage: Eukaryota > Viridiplantae > Streptophyta > Magnoliopsida > Santalales > Viscaceae > Viscum > Viscum album. The sequence continues at coordinate 1,955,680,013 of OY728164.1, forward strand.
ATAGGTAATTATAAGATTTTGGAAGTAATAAATTTTTCAAATAAAGTATTCTAAATAATGCTTACAATTAATTGATCACTCTTAGTATTTATAATACATTAGAGAGATTTCATTCTAAGGAATCCTCATTATGTTTTTTTTCATTTTGAACAATTCATTTTGTATTCTATGTTCAATAATTGTAACGATCGAGGGCTTATATACATAAGAAGACATTAAAACCAATCCATTATATTGAGTGCTACTGAGGATATGAAGAAATATCATGATCATAATATTGAGGGCTTATGAGGATAGGTAGATATATCTTATTCTAATCATCATATCGAAGGATTTCCGAATAAGGAAAGATAAAACATTACATGAGGTTTAAAAATGTGGATACCTTTAGTCAAGGTTGCTGGATACCTATACTCTTATGGTTAACATAGTGAAATATTTTAATATAGATTTTAAATCATTATTACTTTTACTATATATTTTATTTCTTGTTTTTAAAAGTCTTTATTCCTCTGTTCATATTTCAACATAATTTTTATCTTAAAAATCATTATTATCAATTTTTTTATCAATGTATCTATGATAATGATTAAAAAATACTCCGATATAATTAGATCATATGTGATTTTGATTCAAATACTCTGATCCTCAGATAATGTATGAGTCCAATAATTTTACTTAAAGAAGATTTGGGTTTTATTTTAGTTTAGGTTTTTAAACTATAATTCAACCACCCTCTTGTAATACATCATGTTCCCTTATGATCCAATAGATGGTATCAAAGTAGGTTCTAATACTTATACCTAATGATTTTTTACTTCTTTTATCAACTGTAAGTTTATTATGTTTTGATATAAACTTGTTGTTTATACTTTTTTATAAACTAACGTGTATTTGTTGGAAATAGTTTCTATTTTTTAATGTTGGAAAGGTTAAATGTTTTAACCCTCGATAATATTAATCCTAGTCGGTCACCTATTTTTGATGGTGTTGATTATCACTATTGGAGTGACAGAATGAATAGTTTTTTTGATCAAACCTAGAGTTAATAATTTGGTCATGCTTACTGGCAATAATATTATTACTGATAAGGATGTTACTACTTTCACAAACCAATACAAGTTGGAATATTAATTGAATTATAGAGTAAGTAATACTATATTATGTTACATGAATAGTAGTATATATATTCATTTTCATCTTGTGAAGAGAGATATAAAGGATCATTAAAGAGAGATACCGAAAAGAAAAAAAATAAGAATGGTTGTTTTGATTTTGTGTCAAATTCATTTGTTACTAATAAAGTCTAGTCTCTTGATAAATTTTTGAAATTTATAAAGAAAAATAAATTTGATGTTCAACTAGACTCTAATTATTTAGAACCTGTTGAGAATTTGTTTGAGAAATATTTGTAGATGGATGAACAAGATCATTGGAAATAATTATTTCAAGTATATATATATATTTAACAATTCATAAGGATAGAAATGATAAAAAAATCTAAAGTAACTTGTTATGAATTCAGGAAGGAAGGATATATCCAACCTGATAGTCATGAGATCAACAAAACTGATTTAAAGGAATGAAATTTAGAAATAAATGAAAAGTGGAAATACAATTCTATGAGAATGAAAGGTATTCTATATATTGACACATGGAGTTCCATTGGGGGAGATTATTCTAAAAGAACTTTTGAAAATTATTGTTTCAAATAGAGGAACATTGGTCTTCTTGTAGAAATACCCATGTTAAATACGTATCTAATGGATAAGTTATGAACTATTGCATTTATTATTGATATGTAATTAAATGAAAACAATTATTATCCAAAAAAGTATACATTATCTGATGAAGAATATTCATAAGCTAATGAAGATAATACATTACCTAGTTATGATAATGTTTCTAGGTTTTATAAATTTTTGGAAATGAAAATTATATGGTCTTAGGAAAACTTGATAATTCTCAAGAAATACTTACTAAGTAAAACTCATGAATAACACTTTTTACAAATGAAATATTAGATCTTTCAAAAGATCTAGATAGAATAAATTATAAAAAGAACTACTTTAAATATATTGTAAAAACTATTTCTATGAAATATTTTATACAATATTATTTTGAGAAACCCCGTTCCAATACTATTTATAAAGAGGATAAGAATTTAGGTGTTAAACAAAATTATGAAATTTATAGATTAAAGAAACTTTTATCTATGTATTCCACTATTAATGTTTTTTGTAAAATGTAATATAAATTTAAACCTTATGGTAATAATTCTAGAATGGGGTTCACTCATAATAGATTTGTATTTAATAAAAAAAATTTTGTTCTTAAAAGTGAAGAATTTTTCAAAAAATGCCAATGTAGTGGTCACATGAATAAAAAATGATCTTTAAATAGAGTTCAGTCTTTTGGTTTTCAGAAATTCTATTTTTCCAAGGAAATGAAATTTTCTCAAAATAAAAAAATTGGAAAATTGTGGTTACTAAAGATATCATTTTCTAATATCACGTGACATAATAAGGAAAGTAAAATTCATCATCAAAACAAGGAAATTATTCAAAATGAGAAGATGAATCTTCCTAAAAATAAGATTCATATAAAAATCATAAATCATAGATGAAAGATTATAAAAACATTGAGTCTGACAAAAATGTGGAAGTTGTAATCCGTTCATATGAAAAGTAAGTTTCAAGGAAAGGAAATGAGGGAGATAACAAAGCATCAAAACCTGATGTCTAATAATCTAGATAGAAACCTCCCAAATTTCATATTTCATTGAAATGTGGTTTTCATAAAGCCCATTCTTATAAGGAAATGATTTATTCCCAAAATAATAAAATTTGGAAAATTTAGATACCCCACATTTTATTTTCTAATAAGATCATATGTGATATTGATTGAAATACTCTAACCAACAGATGGATTTTAATTCCAATAATTTTACTTAAATAGGTTTAGTGTTTTATTTTTATTGATTTTTATGCTATAATTTACCGCCCCTCTTGTAAGTCATCATATTCTATTATTATCCAACAAGGACATATAGATAAGTTAATGCCTTTAATGAAAATCCAAAAAAACTATGCCTCTATATAGATAATATTAGGGATTATAACATTCAATTCCAAGATAAGAAACAATAATAATTTTTGTGAGTGAAAACTTCACATTACATGTTAATATGAAAAAAATAAGTTTTAAGGAACCACGATGTAATGAAAAAGTTATGGTGGATAAGTAGTTTATAAAATATATGGAAGAATATATTATTTTAATAGATTTACTTATCATTTTAAAAAAATTAAAAAAATGCAATACCCTAATAAGTTATGCCACACCATAGATATTGGGGGGGGGGGGTGAGTATTCACTATTAGAGTTAAAAAGTGATGAAAACGTTACCAATTTTAATAATGGAAACATCTTTATCTTTATACAAATTTTAAAAAACAAAATCAATCATTAATCTAGATAAATACTATTGTAATATTAAAATATAATAGGATAAAATATTTTAAAGTAAAAAATATGCGTTTGAAAAAAAGTCACTAGATACTATAATATAATAACATTATGTACATAGAGATTCATCATCTTATAATAGAGACATTAATTATAATTAGGGAGGAGGTTAATAATCACACTATTATTCTTTATTTAAAAGGTTTTAAGGTTTTATCTTTATAATTATGTATCAACTGACAGAGGTATGTATGAATAATTAGTTTTTATTCTAATTTTAATAAAAGTGTTAATGTTTTTTAGTAAGGTTATTTCTTATGATGATTTTTATAAACTAATTAAGTTATTCATAAAAAATATATCTTGATCATTTAGGAAAATATTTTGTTTAATGAATAATTAAAACTAAGTTTATAAACTAGTTTGATTGATTTTATCATTATCCAAGTAATATTTATTAGTTTTATTTATTTTTTTATTAGTTACCTAAACTTTATTTAAGTATTGGATGAATAGAAAAAATTATTTTATAGGATGGAGTATACATTCTTAACCATAAGTATATATATATATATATTCAATTTCAATAAAAACTGTTTATTCCATAAATGTATTACATGTTTATTTTTTTAAACAACCAATTTGCAATAATTTAAATATTGAATTTATATTACATTTATAAATTCAATTATAATTATATATTAGATTAATAAAATTCCATATTTCATAAATTGGATCAAATTGAAAATTGAGCTATTTTAGTAATCACATAATTAAAATGTTGTCCATGGGATTGACTATAGACATAACCACATTCTATAATTCTAGTTCAAATATTTTGAGGGGTAAAAATATAAATTTATAATATTTAATTAAATATAATAATCAACAAAAAAGTTTAAATGACGAAATTATTACGTGATTTACTTAAGATAATAATTAGTTAGAAGGACATTTTTTAATTGATTAAGAAAAAAATCATTTTAGTCCCTTTCTGAAAACTATTTCATTTTATTTTTTTTTGCTGGAAATCCTTTTTTTTTATTTTAATAAAGCCGGTTTTGAAAAACCGGTAACCAAACAACCAAACCGCCCCTTCAATACCATGGGTCCAGCGAATCCCAACCATCCAAAAGCAGAAACACATCAGCTTTCAAAAATCAAAATCAGACCAAACCACGTGATGACCTCGAGCCGCGCAACCTCGAGAAATGTTACAAATCCAACAACCCCTCCAATCGTCGGAACACCACGCGCCACCAAGCGGAAGACGGAGGCGCCGACGTCGGAGACGCACTCAAATCACAACAGGGCCAACGTCCAGCACCGGAGCCGAAGCACCCACAGACCACCATTATCTTCTCGATCACCGGGAAATCAAAAATGAACCACGAATCACGACCTGTCTAGAACAGACAAGAAAACAAGAACATCGCCTCCACCAAACCGCGGGAGAGAATCCCCATCAACCTTCAGCATCACTGACGGCGGTCCAGGAGCAAAACCCCAACCATCAGGGCGAACAACCAGTCCAAAATCGACAAACCATCAAAATAATCCAAAATATCAAAACCGCATCACCCTAATCCAGAGATTAAAGCAAGTAAACACAAGAAATCGCCCAAGAAACCAGACGAGAACCCAGAAGAGAACCAGATCTAGAACCCATCGCCGCCATCTATCAAGCCCGCAGGAGACACACTTCACCACCTATCGCATGCATCCATAGAAGAAGCAGCTCCCTCAACCCGCATAAACCGGGACTCGGCCGTTGAACAGCTGTGCCACCGAGAAGCCCTATCCAAAGAGTGGAGTCGAGCCAGATGCCGGTAAATCAAGCACACCGTCGAGAAGGCCGAGCAAAGGAGGCTGTCGTCGTGGACAACGAAACCAAGGGGAAAGGAGCCTAAGCGGGATGAGGGAGGCAGCAGCGACGGGGATGAGCTCTCGCAGCGTCGCCCCTTACGGGCTCATCCCCTCATTTTATTATTTTTATTACGATTGGTATGTTTTTTCATTTAATTTTTGGTTTTATATTTCCATGAAATAATCATAAACCAAAATTGTATTACTTAGTATTGGAGTAAAATATTTAAATATAATCCTAGGATTTAAATGATATTCAAGAGAGAAATGAAAGAAGTAGACATGACTATAATTGATTAAAATCAAGAGATTGATAAATCCCTGAAAGGGGGATAGAAAAGGAAAAGAACAGTAATGGATAAAAATGAAACATTTAATATTAGTTTATAACTATATTCCATGGTCCATAGGTTTTAAAAAACAATTTTAAAAACAATTTTTTGATCATTCATATAATAATGTTTTTTTCAATTTATTTAGATAACATAGGAATATCCCAACACAAAAATTGAATGGTCTCACAAAATATTGAAAAAAATATGTTAAAGGTAAATTAAATGATGTGTTAAGGTTTTCATTTTTTATGTTTTAATAAAATGAAAAATAGAAAATTACATTCAATTCTTGTTATCGTATTCCATCAATTCATTGGATGTGAAGAAAAAAATTTCATGATTCATTATTTCATTAAAATTTATGAACTTTTGTAAAAATAATTTAGTCTTTAATAAATATGACATTGAGTTTAATCATGAATCCATAGATTGGTTTAAATAATTTCTAATTAATTTAACCCATGATTATATTTATTTTGTTATTATAATTTATAATTTTATAACTAATTATCTCAAATTAATAAATTACTCAAGGAAATTACTATTGGAGGATCACTGATATAGAAAATTCCCAAAGTGTTATGAATTATTAGAGGAAATATTAATAATTTTTTTTTCAATATAATTTATAATTTATTAATAGTTAAGGGGATTACAATTCCAAAACAAATCACACACCCAGGATCCCCAGGGGTCCAACCTCATCCCAAGACACTAATACTGGAAAACATATTTGGACCTATATTATTACATATATAAGTGGACCAAAGGACATGTTGTATGAATCCAAAATAACTCAAAAAGGCCCATTGATCATTGGTCAATATGACATAAATCTCAAAGTCCTAAACCTATATTGAAGTCGCACTTTAGAAACGACTAATGGCTCTTTAGATAGTATGCCTTTCCATAGACTATGTCACCTATGTCCGGCCCACCTAATTATTCCAGAACACCTAAACCCAACACATCAATGTTTTTCCGATGTACCCACTAACAGCCTACAAGCCAACTCAAGGCCTCCTTGGCCTACCTATGTTTGTTCACACCTGAAGCTCACATCACCACCCAAGAGCTACCACCCCTTATAAAAATAGTTCCATCCATACATGTGAGATAAAATCCACCACACCCTAAAATGGGTGGGTGAAAATCCTCTTCAAAATTTGATCCCTCTATGAACCACATGAGGCACTGTAGCCTAGCACCACACATCCGTAGATGTAGAGAAAATAAATGAGGGGGTTTAAATGGTTTATTTTAATGGATTTATGAATTACTACCAAAATTACTTTTAAAAGGAAGCTATTAATATAATAAATATGTATCAATAAAATCGTATTTTTGCTAAAGTTTTAAATAAAAATGATTATAATTTAATAAATATCTTCATGGATTAAATCATCAAGAAACAAGGGGTAGAATGGAAATGTAATTAAATAAAGATGCATTTCTACTAGATTCCATCAATGGATATAATTTTTCTTAAAATAAATTAATTCATGAAATTGTTAGTAAAATTCTAGAAATCCTCTGAATCTTATATAAAAAACTTAGTGAAAAATTCTAGAAAATAATGTATACTTAATTAAAAATAAAATAATCCATGTGAGTTAGATGTAAAATTATATAAAACCAAAACATAGTGAATTTTTATGGTCATATTGAATTCAACCCTAGAGGTGATTTAGAGGATTTTACTTCGATTATTTTAAGAACCGTGGAGGAATATAGTAATATCAAGGAAATAAAACCTGAAAAATAGTATATAAAATTAAAAAATTGGAACAAAAGGTTAAGGAAAAAATAAATCAAAGTTTAAAATGATATTAGTGAAGAACAATCACCCTTAATCAATGTAAATTTATCTTCCCCATATTGATTACAATAATAAAATACTGGTGGTACGAGTAGGATGTTTTTAATATTTTTAAATAACATCACATGTGTCATGACCCATCCCCCGAGGCCCGTGTTGTAACTACCCCAAGCTTGCCTTCCATAGGCCAGGGGCTGGAGACTACCACTAAAGGCGTAAATCCCTATAACTAGGAAGGAGTTTCCTTTATAAAACATAAACACACACACAGAACCAGAGTACAAGAGGATGAAAACACTAAGTAAAGCAGTATAGAAAGTTTGATGAAAGTACAAGGGGGACAGAATACAAGCCCAAAAGAAAGGTACTGCTACAACTGAAAGAAAATACAACTGGAAGGCAAACAACTGGAAGATAGAAGAAGCTCCTGGATCATCCTCCCGATTACTACCTGAAGGGTAGGTATAGATGTCTTCCTCAGAACTCCGCGTCAATCGGTCTGCTCCGTGTGCCGTCACGCCGAGTATCCACCTCTATGTACCCTCCATTCCTCATACACTCTGCCTCAGTCGGTGATATTCGTCATCTGCATCTAACACAATGAGGTGCGGGCATAGCCTGTGCATGGGTGAGTATAACGATACTCAGTAGGGACCCCGAGACCCTCAAGGTCTCACTAAATCCAACAAGGATAAAACACAAAGAAAGATCTCAGCAGATAACATTTACTTATGTATATGCCCATACATATACCTAAGTTATCATGTAACCCATCTCAATCATGAGGAAAACACAAAAGTCATTGACTCAGCTCAAACCAGGATTTTCATTATCGAAACCACAACTACTGGGGAACTCCTCCTCTTCGAGTACAGTGGCCCTGTCACAACTCTGAGGTGCTACTCACTAACCTTAGACTGCTGAGGTACTCCTCCTATCGAGTACCGCGGGTCTGCTGCCAAATACCGGGCGCTCCGTCTGCTGTGGGTATGCCGCCAAATACCGGGCGCTCCCACTAATAGCCTACAGAGGTACTCCTCTGCTCGAGTACCGCGGGTCTGCTGCCAACTACCAGGTGCTCCGTCCACCATGGGTCTGCCGCCAAATACTGGGTGCTCCGTCCACTGGGCTAATTGAATCACTCCGAGTCGAATTGGTCAACCAGTCGTCAGGTCTGCAACTACTAGGTCTCTGCACTCCATATGCTCATCTCCGGGTGGGTCCGCTCCATGAGATACTGGTCGTTACTTCCATGTGTCACGAAGTCTCACCTTGAAGTATCTCGAAGGACCGCCTCGTCATAGGGGTCTCAACACAATAGACGACGCGTCAATCGGACGCCCGGTCTATGAGTTATTAGCATTTCTGTTCCAGGGGCCCGGTTGGATTTCAGGTACAATCCAAACCAGCCATACTGCAACTGTGTCCAAACCTCAGGTGAAGTATGCCAAAAGAACTGTCTCATCAAGATGAATCCAATTTATCAATGACACGTCTATCGGACGTCCGATCCTTATGTTATAAGAGTTTTATTACCGAGGGCCCGATTGGATTCATGTTCGATCCAACCCGGTCGTACTTCAAATGACACCGATTAACCAAACTGGTCACACCATTACAATCCTTATGAAAAAACACAGGAGATAGACTACCCATTGGTCCAAAACGGATATCTGGTGAAAAAGTTGCATTTCACCGCAACATGCGTGAACCGGGCATCATGGGGCCCATGCCTCAACCTCAACATAAATATGAAAAATTGGTCTTTTAACATCCGTCTTAATTCTAGGGTCACAACGTCGTAGACGGTTCGTTATTCCGACACCATATGAGAGAGATATGTCCGATACAAGATCCCTTAATAATAATAATAATAATATTATTCGGTGTTTCATGGGCCTGAGCCACGAATCAGAATTTAGTACCCAACATTAGACTTGAATCGAACGTCTTAAAGACAGGGTCGCATTGCCACTGACGGTTTGTGAAACTGAGGTCGCATGAAGAAGATACCGTTAAAATACGGTTTTCCCAATGAAAATAATAATAAAATTATTATATTATTATTATTTTTAATTTAATTTAACCTATTAACTTATGACACCCAAAACTTCCACGCACAAATCCTTGCGTGCCCCACTCCACCTTTGATTGATTTCTTTTTACTTTGTTTTATTATTTATCCATCTTATTTCCATTCTCTCTCCAATCTATTCTATATCCCACAAATTACTCATGCTCCACCCTAATTCCAACCACCAGACATCAATCCTCCTAACGACATCCCAGAAAAAAAAATTAAATGTGCTACCCCTTCACCGCATGTACACCGCCCTCCAGGTTTCCACTGCACCCGCCTTTTACCGGCCACTGCGTCGCCCCTTCCGCGGGCTGCCACATCCTCATTCTATGTTCAGAAATTGTGATGGCTGTAAACTCGCATTCCTCGGGATGAGATCTCCACATCTGTATGCTGCGCTCAACATGACATTGATCATTTAAAGCACTTAATTATTTTGCAAGGAAAAACACACAATGAACGCGCAGATAATGATATTGAAAATGGAATGGTTTGTGTGCGGATCGATGGTCGTGTTTGGTTTGGCCATCATTTTTGAGAATCAATAACATGTGGAATTGAGAAAAATATATTCACATACTTCGATATTTTCAAGAAAAACAATAAGAAATTGATTCAACCCATGGTTTTTTGATCCACGAATCAATTCATTTAATTCACGTTCGTCATGAAAAATTCAATTGGGGTAAGGAATCCACAAAGATAAATCCTACATATAAATATACAAAACCCGCTACCTCGAAAATGGTTCATTCTTCGTAGATGTGGAAAGCATTGTCACTCCGTCAATGCTGAGAAAGAACCATCATCGTTGGCAAGTTCCCCACGGTTGTATTTCCCCCTTGATGCAGAGGAAGAAGAAGAGAAGTCACGTCGTTGGTGACTTCGCATTCTTCATCGTAGGAAGAAAACCTCTCTTTCTAATCCTCTAGAGGTTCCCCATCGAAATATTTACCATAAAAAATATTAAAAAAGACTTCTCCCATTTAAAGAAGTTTCATGCAACACAAAATAATTCAAATTGTGATGCACCAATTTAATTAAACAAACCATTAATTTAATTATGTTGACAATCTTAATTAGAGGAAGGTGGAGAGATTTCATTAATAGGGGAGTTGAGGAGTTAACAAATTAAAAAAAAGGGGGGGTGTAAGGGGGGTTTAAGAGAGGTTATGGGGATATGAACGGTTGGGGCTCGTGTGGGCCCCACCTCTCATTTATCCACACATGGGTAGCTGGTGGTTATGGGTCTCACCCTTAACTCCCCTTTGTAGGGTATGACTACCATAGATATAAATAAAATTGTGTACCACCAATTTTATTTATTTAATTCTAAATCCCCAATTATTAATTCTCAACCCGCTTAAAACACAACTGCGGTAAAGGTTCCCTTATTTATTTACCGGTACTGCGAGTTCATCGGTGCCCTCAGATTTCAATTCCGAGCACCGGTTCAAAAGATAGAAAAACTCGGACATACGTTTAATGAACATAGCTAAAAAAAGTTCGGAAAATTATTATCAGTCACCCTCGACCCGTGCCGGTCGAGGTTATGCTCTATCGAATTAAAAAAACGCCCCAACGAACCCATCGATACTCTCAGATTTTCAATCCGAGTTACCGTTTAGAAGTTATAAATTTTAAAATAAAATAATTGTCACTTAATTATTTTATTTGCAGCCAAAAAATAACTTTTTCTGGTGGCCTGTGCCAACCAAAGTTAATTTTTTCTTAAATAAAGAATTCCCTCACGAGTTCAGCCGTGGTCTCGGATTTTTAATCCGAGCTACCGTTTATGAGTTATAACCATTTGAAAAATAAAATAATTTATTTAATTATTTTATTTACTGTTATGCCATTTTGGGAATTTCTCACAGGAGGCCCGCGTCGACTAAACTTAAGTCGCGCCTAGGGTAAACCCGCCATTCTGAGCGCAAAGGTGCCCTCAGATTTCTGATCCGAGTAACCGTTTAAGAGTTATTCCACATTTTTAGTAAAACTGCTTACGCGTGTTAATTTAAGCTTAACAAAACTTCCGAAAATTATTCCGGGCACACCGGGCCACAGAATCAATTTCAGTTAGAAATTACTGACTTTTAAAATTCCAAAGAATTTAAGAAAAAAATTTCCTTGAAATTTACAGATCTTTAAATTACCCCCACCTCTGGTCTTTACGTCCATGTAAAGCTACAACACACGCTAGGGAAACAAATGAGGGTAATGAGGATGCATCTGAGTCTCCCACTCCCATGTGCTATCTTGGAGGATCCCATGCTTCCAGAGAATGCACACCAGATGAATAGACCATCCACGTAGTACTCACACCTATCTATCATCGATCATCACCAGAACCTCTGAGAATGTTTCCCCATCATCGATGTCCACCTCCCCATGGTCGATGATGACGGATTGGTCATGCATGCATCTCCTCAGTTGACATATGTGGATGACGTCGTGCACCCGGTGCAACTGAGGTGGAAGGGCCAGGTGGTAAGCCACCTCACCTACTCTGTTGATGAAGAAGGAGGAGTGACTGTAAGAGACTAAAGTTAGGCTGCACCATCTCTATCCACAAAGGATATATGTAAGGCAGCTAACTGCTTTGTCGCCACTTCTAATAGCTAAATACCAGTCCTCCTGCTGAGTGCATCCGCAACAATGTTCCCCTTTACAGGAGTATAGACTGCCTCAAAGTCATAGTCTTGGAGGAACTGAATACTCAAAACTCTTGCTACCACGAGGGTAAAGCTGGCCGACTCAAGAGTGATCATCCGCACCCTCCTAAGCATGAGTTTATCCTGTGCTGCCTGGGATTCCCTTTTAGATGACCAAGGAAAAACCCAATCCCAATGTTTTAGATAAACCACACCATTTTTTCCTAATACAGTCAATTTGAGTATGAACTGTGAATCCCATCCATTCCCAGACCTACGTCGTAAGGCCTCGACGCTGCCACCAAGAGGTTCCAACCAAAACTCCCACCTCAAGGGGCAGATCACACCATATGTGTAAGTGTGATTATAGAGTGTCCTCCCAAAGGTATCTCCAGACATGAGGGTCAAGTCAATGGTTTTAACTGGAAACTCTAGGTCTGGGACAATATTCATGAAAGGAAGGAATGATTGGTACCTATGTCTATTGATACAACAGCTAGTAGTGGACACAAACCGTACCTCGAATAATTCCCAGAGCCCTTGGGTCACACTCCTTGACCGCAAGAAGCTACTCTCTTCCCCTACCCTGCTACTCCCTGAGCCTGGCGGGGACTACAATGGAGGGTGGTTGTAACATGTCGAAATGTACACCACCTCATGATGCTCTCCTAGCTTTTCTTCCACGTCTTCTGCTCTTCAGGTTCATTTTTCCTTAACACTTACTCTTCTTGAAACATTTTACATCCACAAGTCTCTGAGACTGGTGCTGGAAAACTACCCGAAGGTACTATATCAAGCGTCGGTCCACGTACCGAAGCCTCATCACTATGCAGACCAACCTTAGGGTAACTCACTGAAAAAAACTAGTAGATAAGATCACCATCTGCTCTACTAGTGTCTAAAATAGGTGTAGAACTCTCGCAATCACTTCCAACCAGTCCACTGCTACATGGGAATCTGCCTCGCCTCATAACCTCGGAGGCCTCTCCTGGTGGAAATCGTGAAATGCGCTCTGTTGGCGTGCACCATCTGCCAATGTGGTTGGTGGAATCTGCTACCCAATAGGTGGTGGGGCTGTAGGTACACCACCCGAAGGTGCCAACATAGTAAGAGATCCCTGCACCAGAGCCTCATCGCTCGGTGGGACATCATCGAGTACTCTATCGGAACTCCAACTGACTGTCTACATGGAGGCATCCTGAAAAGATGCAACACGGTCAAACGATTTAAACCTAGTGAGCGGACCTGGTTTAGCTGACTTAAAGAAAAATTTTTAAAACAGACATGCGATAAGTGTTTTTGTGCATTGAGTCAGAAATTAGAAGTCAGGGTCCTGGTGTATGGATACGTCAGCCACCACACCAAAACTGGACTCCCTGAACTGAGAACCACACTCAGTACCCTTAACACCATTGATTCACAAAAAGAAAAATCAGAGTCTTGAGTTCTATGGTAGAACCGACTACTCTGATACCAATTTGTCACGACCCGTCCCCCAAGGCCCATGTCGTAACTAACCCAAGGCTGCCTTCTATAGGCCAGGGGCTGGCGACTAGCACCAAAGGCGTAAATCCCTATAACTGGGAAGGCATTGCCTTTATAAAACATAAACACACACACAGAACCGGAGTAGAAGCGGAAGAAAACACTAAGTAAAGCAGTATATCAAGTGTGCTTAAAGTACAAAGGGGCCAGAATACAAGCCCAACAGAAAGGTACAGCTACAACTGAATGAAAGTACAACTGGAAAACAAACAGCTCGAAGATGAAAGCAGCTCATGGATCGTCCTTTGGGTTCCTACCTGAAGGGTAGGTATAGATGTCCTCCTCAGCACTCCGTGTCAATCGGTCTGCGTCATGTGCCGTCATGCCGAGTATCCAACTCCGGGTACTGTCCATTCCTCGTACACTCTGCCTCGGTCAGCATTGTTCGTCGTCTGCATCCAACACAATGAGGTACGGGAATAGCCCGTGCAGGCATGATTATAACGTTACTCAGTAGGGACCACAAGACCCTCAAGGTCTCACTAAATCCAACAAGGATAAACCACATAGAAATATCTCAATAGATAACCTTTACATAGGTATATGCCCATACATTTACCTAAGTTATCAAGTAACCAATCTCAATCATGAGGAAGACACAAAGGTCATTGACTCAGCTCAAACCAGGGTTTTCATTATCGAAACCACAACTGTTGGAGAACTCCTCTTCTATCAAGTACAATGGACCTGTCATGACTCTGAGGTGCTACTCACTAACCTAAGACTGCTGAGGTACTCTTCCTATCGTGCACCGCAGGTCTGCTGTCTAATACAAGGTGCTCCGTCTGCTGTGGGTCAGCCGCCAAATACCGAGCGCTCCCCCTAATATCCTATAGAGGTACTCTTCATGTCGAGTACCACAGGTCTTCTGCCAACTACCAGGTGCTTCGTCCGCCATGGGTCTGCCTCTAAATACCAAGCGCTCTGTCCACTGGACTAATCGAATCACTCCGAGTCGAATTGGTCAACCAATCGTCAGGTCTACTGCTACTAGGTCTCCACACTCCGTATGCTTGTTTCTAGGAGGGTCTGCCCCACACGCTACTAGTCGTTACATACAAGTTTCACGAAGTCTCATGTAGAAGTATCTCAAAGGACCACCTCGTCATAGGGGTCTCAACGCAACAGACAACACATCAATCAGACACTCGGTCTGTGAGTTATTAGCATTTCCGTTCCACGGACCCGGTTTGATTTCAGGTACAATCCAACCCGGACATACTCCAACTTTGTCCAAAACACAGGTGAAGTATGATAAAATAACCGTCTCATCAAGAGGAATCCAACATAGTCGATGACACGTCAATCAGATGTTCGATCCTTAGGTTATAAGCGTTTTATTACCGAGGGCACATTTGGATTCAAGTTCGATCAAACCCGGTCGTACTTCAAATGACACCGGTTAACCAACCTATCACAAAATTGCAATCCATATGGAAAAACATACGAGATGGACTAACAATTGGCCAAAATGGATAGCCGGTGAAAAAGTTGCATTTCACCGTAACATGCGCGAACCGGGCCTCATGGGGCCCATGCCTTAACCTCAACTTAAATATCCAAAATTGGTCTTGTAACATCTGTGTTAATTCCAGGGTCGCAATGTTGCAGACGGTTCTTCATTCCGAGACCGTATGAGAGAGATATGTCCGATACAATATCCCATAATATTAATAATCATAATAATAATATTCGGTGTTTTGTGGGCTTGATCCACAAACTAGAATTTAGTATCCAAAATTCAACTCGAATCGACCATCTTAATGACAGGGTCACACTGCCACTGACAGTTCATGAAAACGAGGTCGCACGAAGAATATACCGTTAAAATACGGTTTTCCCAACGAAAATAATAATAACATTATTATATTATTATTATTTTAAATTTAATTTAAACTATTAACTTATGACACCCAAAACTTCCACAGACAAATCCTTGCACGCCCCACTCCACCTTTGATTGATTTCTTTTTATTTTGTTTTATTATTTCTCCATCTTATTTCCATTCTCTCTCCAATCTATTCTATATCCCACAAATTACTCACGCTCCACCCTAATTCCAGCGGCCGCACATCAATCCTCTTAACGACATCCCGAAAAAAAAAAGTAATCGCGCTTCCCCTTCACTGGATGGACACCACCCTCTGGGTTTCCACCATACGTGCCTTCCACCGGCCACCGCGTCGCCCTTTCCACGGGTTGCCGCATCTCCGTTCTAAGTTCGGTAATTGTGACGACCGCAGACTTGCATTCCTCGGGTCGATATCTCCACGCCCGTATGCCGCACTCAACATGACATTGAGCGTTTAATGCGCTTAATTATTTTGCGATGAATAACACACAATGAATGCGTGGACAATGAAATTGAAAAGGGCATGGTTTGTGTGCGGATCGATGGCCGTGATTGGTTTGGCCAAAGTTTTTGAGAATCAATACCATGTGGAATTGACAAAAATATATTCATCATACTTCGATATTTTCAAGAAAAACAATAAGAAATTGATTCAAACCATGGTTTTTTGATCCGCAAGTTAATTCATTTAATTCGAGTTCGTCATGAAAAATTCAATTGGGGTAAGGAATCCACAAAAATAAATCCTACATATAAATATACAAAAATCCCCCTACCTCGAAAATGGTTCGTTCGTCATAGACGTAGAATGAATTGTCACTCCATCAACGCCGGGAAAGAACCGTCATCATTGGCGAGTTCCCTGTGGTTGTATTTCCTCCCTTTATACAGAGGAAGAAGACGGGAAGGCACGTCATCGGTGACTTCGTGTTCTTCATCGGTGGAAGAACACCTCTCTTTCTAATCCTCTGGAGGTTCCCCCCCGAAATATTTTCTATCGCAAATATTACAAAAGACATCTCCCATTCAAAGAAGTGTCATGCAACACAAAATAATTCAAATTGTGATGTACCAATTTAATTAATGAAACCATTAATTTAATTATGTTGACAAACATAATTGGAGGAAGGTGGAGAGATCTCATTAATAGGTGAGTTAAGGAGTTAACAAATTAATAAAAAAGGGGGGTTTAAGGGGGGTTTAAGAGAGGTTATGGGGAGATGAAAGGTTGGGGATCATGTGGGACCCACCTCTCATTTATCCACACATGGGTAGTTGGTGGTTATGGGTCTCACCCTTAACTCCCCTTTCTAGGGTATAACTACCATAGATATAAATAAAATTGTGTACCACCAATTTTAGTTATTTAATTCTAAATCCCCAATTATTAATTCTCAACCCGCTTAAAATGAAACTGCTGTAAAGGTTCCCTTAAGCAATTACCGACGCTACAAGTTCATCGGTGCCCTCATATTTCAATTCCGAGCACCGGTTCAAAATATAGAAAAACCTGCACGCTCGTTTACTGAACGTACCCGAAAAAAGTTTGGAAAATTATTATCAGTCACCCTCAACCCGTTCCGGTCGAGGTTAGGCTCTGCGTAATTAAAACACGCCTAATGAACCCATCGATACTCTCATATTTTCAATCCGAGTTACCATTTAGAAGTTATGAATTTTACAATAAAATAATTGTCACTTAATTATTTTATTTGCGACCAAAAACTAACTTTTTCTGGTGGCCTATGGCGGCCAAAGTTAGTATCTACATAAATAAAGCATGCCCTCACGAGTTTAGCGGTGGTCTCAGATTTTTAATCCGAGCTACCGCTTGTTAGTTATAACCATTTGGAAAATAAAATAATTTATTTAATTATTTTATTTACGGTTATGCCATTTTGTGAATTTCTCATAGGAGGCCCGCGCTAACTAAACTTAAGTCATGCCTAGGGTAAACCTGACATACTGAGAGAAACGATGCCCTCAGATTTCTGATTCGAGTAACCGTTTAAGAGTTATTCCAATTTTTCAGTAAAACTGCTTACACACGTTAATTTAAGCTTAAAAAAACTTCAGAAAATTATTCCAGGCACAACGGGCATCTGAATCAGGTGCCGTCAAGAAACTACGGACTCGTAAAATTATAAATAATTTAAGAAAAAACTTTCTTTGAAATTTACGAGTCATTACAACATAACCATTAATTCTTTGGAATCCTTCTTTCATGTAGCCACATATGAAATATTCATGAATGAGATATCTAAAAACAATATACAACTAAAGGTGAGGGGAATTATTTCTATTATAGTGAAATACATATCCGTAGTGTTGAGGGAAACACATTAAAAAGAATATCATCCAATATATTTTTATATTATTACTAATATTAATATTTTTGAATTTGGAAAATTTTATTTTTATTATTGTATGAGTTTGAATATTATATCAAAACCAACATTCAAAATCATAGTTTTTCATGTTATAAAACCCAAAAAAGATGAATTCCAATCACTGAATACAACAGTGACATATCTATAAGTATTTATTGAAGTTATTTTAGTAAAAAATAGAAAAATATTAAATTTATATGAAGCCACTTATTCAAAATATTGATAAATATCAGAGTCTTATTATTTATGGGGGTTATATTTAGAAACGTGAAGAGACTTGATTGATGTACAAAGTGAGGAGTTAAAATTTTTATTTTTTTCTAAAAAAATCTTATATAACATGAAACAAAATAATTTATGAAGGAAATATAATTTGAGTGAGAAAAGAGGTATAAAATTCATATATTAAATTATTTTTAAAAAAACTGATTAGTATATAATTTTCATCCTTATATTGAGTTATGTATGTTAAAATTAGATAGGAAATATTAAAAAAATAATGAAGCGTGTATATGGAAGGAAAAGTGGAATTAATTGTGGTCTAAATAAGAATTCTTTTCTAGGAATATAGATTTTATAATTTAGTTCCAAGATAGATTGATTGGTCAGTACCTATAGAATGAGATAATCTATAATAATGTTGTCACAAATACTTTTATGTATAGGGATGGGGTTCTTGATTATCTCACTATTTTGATTACTGATGTGGTCATTAATACCAACAAAGATAAAAATAATACTAGTAAGATTCATATTCATTTGTTGTTGGATTTGAGAAATAATGAGTGGATAAGAAAGCTTACAATGAAAAAATCACCCATTATATCGTCCTTCAAAAAAGTAACCAGATTCTGTAGTACAAAAAATTTTAGAGTTTCATTCAATGAATAGATTTTTAAAAACTCTCTAAAATGATTTTAAGAAGAAGGATAATAAGTCAACAAGGAATTATACTACATTATTGAGCTAGTGATTGTGATATTATCTAATTTTAGATTTAATTTTCAATTTTTATATATATCCTTATATTTTTATAAATCCTTTTTCTTTTTTGGAAAACATTTCTCCCCTCACAGAAAGGTATCCATCGCCAACAAATTAGGAATTAAAGAGGGATCCCTCCCATTTAACTACCTTGGGGTTCCTATCTTCTGGGGAAGGAAAAAATCCCTTTATTTTTCCTATATTATTGATCAAATTATTAAACAACTCTCCACCTGGAAAGCAAAATCCCTCTCCATGGCTGGAAGAATCTGTCTTGTTAAATCTACCATTGTCTCAAAAATGGTTTACTCACTGATGGTTTATAAATGTCCTGTTAACACTCTTAAAAATCTAAATGCCTATATTAATTTTTTTTCTAGACAAGAATTATTCTTGATAGAAAACTTGATACCATCACTTGGGACACCTACTGTAAGCCCTTAGAAAAAGGTGGTCTTGGAATTAAAAATCTCATACTCTTTAATGATGCTCTCCAAGATAAACTCACCTATAGGATAATTCATACCAACTCGGATGCTTTGGATTTCCTTAAAAAGAGATTTCTTCACAAAATTAAAAAGGGTAACTTAAATTACATCACCTCTTCGATCTGGCCCTCTATCAAATACACATACTTCAACATTTTGAAGAACTCCCGATGGATGGTCAATTCTAATTCTTCTATGAATTTCTGGCTTGATAATTGGATTGGAACCCCCCTAATCTCTACGCTATCTTCTAATGAAACTATTGAAAACACAAATCGTACCATTAAAAATGTTATTCACTCTCACAACAGTGATATCCCTAATAACATTATGCATGTCCTTGATAGTTATACTTTCTCCATTACTGATGACTTCCTTATCTGGGAACTTGCTAATAATGGCATCCTGGACTCAAAAATTTACTATTAGCATAATTTCATAAACACTGACTCTAACTTTGAATGGTTGGTCCATTTTAACAAACCATGGATTAAACCCTCAAGATTACACTTATTTGGAGAATTTCGCATTATAGAATTCCTACTGAAGTTTGCATACAATATTTTGGTATTCAGCTATGCTCAAAATGTCGCTTCTGCAACCAATACAGGGAAGATGCGAATCATCTCTTTCTATCTTGTGCTACAGCTTCTGCACTTTGGAATTATACTCTTGACTTATTTGGGTGATGATAGATTCTTTATGATTCTATTGGATCTCAATTAAAAAGATGTTTTTAGCAAGAGGAATCACAACAAATCAAGAATCTCTTCCTCTCTTCCATTGCTGAGCTTCTTCATGTGATCTGGTATGATAGAAACAATATGATTCATAATAACTCTTCATCAAATCTTAATGCAGTTAAAGCCCATATCCTTCTTGCGACGCATGAGGCTACCTCTATCCAAAAGGCTCACTGCAATAATACTATTAGAGACTTCGAGATCCATTGGAGACTTCACATTGAAGGCATATTCAAACAACCCAAACGCACCTTTGATGTATTCTGGCAGGCTCCGCTTCAAGGATGGATCAAGGTGAACGTTGATGGTGCCTCCAAAAGAAACCCAGGCCCTATTAGTTGCAGTGTGATCTTCAGATACCATCGTGGTATATGCCATGGATATTTTTTCACTAGATGTAGCACTGTCTCTTCATTGGTAACTGAAATGATGGGTGTGATCCACGCTGTCAACTATGCCCTCCAAAAAGTATGGTGGGAGATTTGGATTGAAATTGACTCGACCACCGTCGTTCAAGCTATATGGAAGGGGATGACTCACCTTGCCTGGCCTCTCACAACTCGCTAGATGAAGTGGCTCGACACTCTTCTGCAGTTCAATCTTATCGCCACACATGTTTTTAGAGAAGCTTACAAAGTTGCTGATGCACTTGCAAACATGGGAGTTAATCAGGAAATGACGTGGATTGATGTACTCCCTCTGGATCTTTTTCAGCTCTATGACAATGATTGTAGGAAACTTCCATCCTTTCGACTCTTTTAACCTTTTTTTCTATCCTCAATAAATTGTGCCTCGGTCTTTGACCGAAGCACTAACTTAAAAAACATTCAATGGAAGGAATTTAATATTTATAAACTATATGCATTTAATAATTTGTATTTATTCATTAGATAATAAATATTAAAATGGAAATAGAGGAAATTAAATTTCAATATTTAATTTTAATATCATATATCTGACCAATGAGGACAATATTTTTTAGGAACACTATCATATCTTATTTTAAATATATATTTAATGAATTAAAATTAATTATACAATGGGTGTATAGTGAATGATTGTACCAAATTTTGGATTGATGAATCATTATTTAGAAAAATTGATTGACTTTAATTGGTTATTTTTTCCTTATTTTAAAATAAATTATTATTATTTTGATAATTACAATGAGTATTTAGAGTATGTATAAAAAGAAAAAAAAATCATTACAAATATTACTTTATGTTGAGAAAAATAATTTATTAAAGATAACCTTATATTAAATTATGATATTAATCTATCTCACCTATTATCTAGACTATAATAAATAGTTTTTTTGAGCAGATTTGATGGAGGATAAAATGCTACATTACATGTTCTATGTTATAAGGGTTATTTAGGTTTATTTACAATCATTCAAACATTCTCTTGATTTAAGTATTAACAATTTTAATTACTATTAAGAGATGATTAAGCATGAGATAATTGGTAAATGTGAAACATGATATTTTAATATCTCCAATAGAAAAATTTAAAATAGAATAAAAATATTTTTTAATAATTTAAATAAATTAAATATAGTTTGGGTGTCAATTTTACTCAATAGTAAAAAAAAAGAAAATAAAAAAGGAAAATTATTAAAAATTAGAATATAAATATTAAAAAAAATTTAACTCAATGTTTAATTATTAAAGAAAATTGGATTATATTGGTTAATATATTTCTTTGAAAAGTGATAATTTGAATAGTTTTTTTCATGTGACTCTTGAAAATTCAATCACAATTGATAATTTTTAGTTTCTTAACAAATGGAATTTAACCATGACTACAATCAAATGTTATTTTTCAACAAGTGGAGATTTATACTTGGGGAGATATAAAAGTTTAATTCTAATATTTGTAATATAGAATTAATAAATTGCTTTGATTGAAATAAAATTATGATAATTTTTTTCATTTACATACTTATTTATTATTATTATACATATATTTATTAAACAATAACTTTATTATTTAATTGTATAATTTTAAATCATTGAGATGATAAATTTAATAGTTAATAAAAGTTAAATTTAATTATGTTGGTTTAACATTTTTTATTTTTATTTTTTTATAGATAAACACACCAAAAATATTTTTTATGATGGGTAGTCATTTTTGCTAAAGCTATGGAATGATTAAATTTGTATGGAGATGAAAAATTAAAACACATTGAATAAATATATTTTTCTTACAATGGTGAGTGAAAAACCTTGTAAATGAACATTTTCAAATCCATTTTAAAAAAAACTCCCATGATAATGAAAAAGATGATTTAGGAAGCTTACACAATTATGAAATGTTCAAATGTGTGAGAAATCTAATTAATAATGCTGCAAAAATAAATATGAATTATTTTGAGATACCTGAAAAATTATTGATGGCCATATTGTGTTGTTATTTAGATATCCTGGTGGATAGAGGCTTTAAATCTAAGATGAGAAATAACGAACATCTTATTAATTAACGAACTCATTAAACAAACCATATTTCCTGAAATTCGATAGATCATGTGTTGATGTTGTGAAAAATAATTTGGAGATAAGGTGTTTGTAAAAGATATGAAAGAGCATGGGAATTTCAAAAATTATCATACAATTGTGAAAGGGATAAATTTAATTTAAGGGATCAATAAGTCCATCCATGTTATATATATTACATGGAAACCCCTTAGTCTTTATAGAGATAATGTGAGATATGAAATGAATACACATTTTTATAATGAAAATATCATCAATTTGGAATTTATATCTAAAAATAAAAAAATAATGGACAATTCTATGGATTTATGTGATCTTAGAAGATATCTATATAAAGTATTTTCAATAAAAAGGTATGGTTTTAGCTTGTTGAGTCATTAATTCATATTAAAACATATAAATCCAAACTTATAGATTCGTAATATTTATAGTAATAATCTTCAAGAGTTTTTTTAGTTTTATATGAAAGAGACCTCTTATTAAGTTGTTTAGTTATCACTTTTTTCTCATTATACATTCATTATATGATACATATATATCTAAGGTTAATTATATTCAAAAGATATTTTAATGAAATGGTGAATTATTTTAGAACAATTTTTAATGGTGATAAATATATTTATGAATTCATTCATTTATTTAGAAAATATTGTTTATTTCTCATTCATAATCATATTTTATTAATCGAAAAATAAAAATTCTTTATATTAAAAAATGGATTCATTTTATTTCTGATCATGGAATAATATTATGTTACATATGATTAAAAATTATTTTGAGTTTACATACATTGGATTAAGTACTATTTCATAGAAAAAAGTTAGTTTATTGGATAGGGAAAAATTATAGACCAGATATTTTACATGAAAACATTTGTAATATAACTAATTTTTTCCTAAAAGTATTGTATTTATAATTAAATATAGATCCTATATATTATAGTTCTCTATAAATAATTATTTTATTTTTCTAAATTCAGATTTTTTAACTATATAAAATGTATTGAAATTATAATTTTTCGAATATTCAGTCAATTTTGAATTCAAGGGATTCAAAATCGTTAAATGATATTAAATTTATAAAAAATCACTTTATTTACTAATAGTTCAGTTATTATTATGCTTAAATAATTAAATTCTCGAATTTTATTACAAATATTAATTAACAATATAATTATATATCATATAAAACCATAATTTATATTATTAACATTCAATAATAGTGGATGATCCTAAAATTACAATCTATCTATCCCACAACATTGTATGTATTCCTCCACACCCTATATGCATTCTCCCTTTCATATATTTATTTTATTTTTTTATTTTTTCATATATACTCATCCAAAGTCCAATGTTTCATGATCATCACACATGGATAATAAATCTCCCAAATTATTTAAACCTATTTAGGTAGTTATTATATGTATGGATCAAACAATTTCTTTCTTTATCTCATGCATTATAATCATCAATATTAATGCATGATTCTTTACTAAATGACATAATCATAATTTTCCATCATAGATCCTGGAAATTAGTTATCAATCAACACCAGAAATGTATAAATTGAATCATACCTCTCATAACCATTTATTCATTAACAACCATCAATATATTGACCTCATACATATTCTCCATGTGATAGCCAATATAATTTAAATAATTTATCAAATAAAGTGACTTTTCTAATCCAAAAAAATTATTTAATTTTATTAAACTTTCATACATAACCCCCATGATATTTTGGTCTTTATAACCTAAAGGATATGTACTAAAACATCCCTTTAAATCACAAAATATATACTCCATGATTAAATTGTACTATTGGGAAACAAAATTCACATTTCTTTCAAAACATTAACTTTTACAACTAAAACTAGTTATTTTTTCATTTCTAACTAAAAGAATCTATTTGATCAATATAAAGCTACCAATCCATTGATTAATATACTAATTATTAATTGATTAAAATTAAAAATCCATATTTTTTAAACATATTATAAAATATTTTATTTCTCTAAAAATAATTGTCCTTGTAATATATTATGACCATACACAAATGAACCACATGAAGAAGATAAAAAATTACTTGGAGATATTAATATTGGCACATGTATAATGTATTGAAATATCATTGAAAAATGTTTTCACTTTTGGTACCATCAAAAATAAATTCCCTCTTAAATTTTATGTGATTAAATTTCATAAATGACTTATACTAAGAATAACATGGCTAATCATATGAAACCCTCTAGGTTTTACACTCATCCAATGATAAGCCTTTTTTTCATTTTATAAATTTCTTTTACATTATATCAAATCCTATCATTATATAATTTGAAATTTAAACCTCATAATGCATTTTAAAACTATCGTACACCACAATGTGACTAACATTATCCATTAAATTTTATCTCTGAGCTACATGGAAATAAAACATGCATTTACTCGACCAAATAAATTATAATTACTGTTGGATTGA
Source organism: Viscum album (assembly GCA_963277665.1). Classification (NCBI taxonomy): domain Eukaryota; kingdom Viridiplantae; phylum Streptophyta; class Magnoliopsida; order Santalales; family Viscaceae; genus Viscum; species Viscum album. The sequence goes on from OY728164.1 coordinate 1,955,705,220, forward strand.
TATAGATGTTTAGTGTGTATCAGCCAAAAATGTTACGATTTTTTTTAAAAATAAAAATAAATTATTTGATATCTTTCATTACACAGAAGTCAGAGTAAAAAAAAACAGTGACTATAACAACCTCGACCCCAGTATCCTAGAGGGAGATGTTATTTTATTACAATGACATAGATACATCAGATAAAATTAACAAATATCTATAAAATTAGTAGCCTTGAAGATAACGATACATACATAAAAAACTTATTACATTTTTAATTAAATAGAGAATATAAAAGAGGAAAATAAACTGCTTCCTTGACACTTATTCAGTGTTTTTATCTTCATAACCAGAGGAAGGGAAACAAATAAAAGGGTGAGGTCAAATGCTCAGTAAGGGTTAGGTATAATTGTTGATAACTTTAATCAACAAGTATAATCAAAATGGTAAGGTAAATAATAGTAAAACACATGCCAATAAATAAACTAATAATGTAAATGCATCCATATATTTTTTCCCAGTGAAAATCTCATGGATAATAATAACAAGATATCAAATAAAGGGATTGATTTATTATTGGAAGTCATATATCTAGAACATGATCCAATACCATAAATATGGTTTAAGTATATGAGTACCAAACCATATGATTCTTAATGGAAACAAATGGGGAGGGGTTTTCACTAACTAATTTTTTCTCAGGAGACTACTGATGCATCTAGTGGATATCTATTACTAGGCCCCACCCATATGGCTTTCATTAACCAGTCCTCAACTCATAGGGGAGTTAACCAGTTCCTAAACTAAGTCATACCAGTCCAAATAATTCATTATATATAAAATAATAGATTAAGTATTAAATAATATTCATTATCATCAAATATATGTAATTAAATATTGAGATTTATTAATATTACCCATGTCAATCAAATAACTATCAAGTTAATATCCATATATAAAAGTGGTATGAGGATTATAAAATAATCATATCCATGAATGTATGGAATAAATTAGAAAATAGTCATGTTTCATGAGAAATTATATACATATTAAATGAAAACATATAAGACGATTGTTTTATGAAACTTTAGAAATGATCAATTTCGAGGCAGTTTAATAAAAAATAGAAAAGAGACTTTAAATCAAATAATGGAATATTATTTTTTCATAAAACCATAAATAAAATAAGAATGTTTTTCCTGATAAGTAGATTTATTTCAGAAAAATATTGGTTCCTTAAACTAGATCAAGGAGTGTACTTAAAAATGAGTAAGAAATTGGGAAGTTTTCATTAATCAAGTGTGCTTATGAGGAGGAATTGAAAAGGGAATCTTTTAAAAACATGTATTACTCATAAAATAATGATTAATTGATCTAGATATATATTTTTGGCACATGTAAACATAATTTATAATATGTATATAAAAATAAATAGGAATTACATTGGGGTAAAGAGAGAGAAATCATAACTTGAAGGAAAAAATGGGGGTTTAGAGAGAATCCCTTACTACTTTGTGAGAAAGAGAATTATTTTCCCCATAAAATTAGTAATCATAAAATGAAACATTTAATAATATAAATAAAAATTAATTCCTGATATTTCATATCAAAGTACAAAATACATGCACCACATAGAAGAAATAAGTGGTGAATAAGGCATATCTCATAGAAATAAAAGTGAGATAAGTTACACTGTACAAATATCGTATCATTATAGTGGAGACAAATAAATAAAATAATTATGTGTAAAACATATAAATCCACACAACATAGTAGATATATAGTATAAAACAATAATATGTAATTTTTCACATATTCTTGGAATGACATAACCAATGAAAAAATGTTTAACTCAGTGAATGGAAATTGAGTTAAGAAACCTCTTAGCACATGTTTGACTTCCTTAAAACATGTTCAAACATCATCTAATGTGATATTAAACATATTATTAAATTATAAAATAATAATAATAATATTTATGGTATCATATATGATATTATTATAAATTTTTACCACTTGGTTTTTAATGATATTTAGTTATTACTCAAGTTTTGGGTGTTAACTACTTAATTTTCCTATGCATGTTTTCTCATGTAAGTTACTATTATATTGCATTAGGTATAAATATAGAATCTAAATAATAATATTAATGAATTAAATATCATATTATATCATTAAATACCTTTTTATAACCATTCATTAATGTTTAACATAGAAAACATATTGCACCACTACGTGGAGATGGTAAACCCTAAAAACACACATGTGATGCTTTCAATTTTCGTAAGATTGATAAAAGATAGAATTTGGTTATTTCACAATAATAATAAAATATCAATATATAATATAATATATATATATTTTTATAAGGGAAACAACACATTAAGAGGAAGTAAAAGAAGAAATGAATTTGAATGAGTTGTTAAAAATGATTACCTCTTCTTCAGAAATCGTCATTAGATATGTTCATCAGGGATCTAGAGATGGTCTTTATGGAAATCCAGGACCTCTAGATCATGGATAAGGATTTTATGAGGAGATATTATTAGGAATATGTTGAGATAATTCGCCCATGGTGGTAAAATTAAATGTTGCGAGGTGTTACCTTTTATAATTGAGGTGAGGGGAACCCTTGGAAATCCTCAAAACATTAAATTATAATAAATTCATTTTAAATCCAAATAAAAACAAATGGAAAATAATTAGAATATAATATTACATAAGGCTATAATATCATCATCAAATGTTTTTACATGTTTTCGTTTTACTTTAAAACTTATCATTTTGATTGACCTTAGTTAACATAATTTTATTTTAATAATGGTAAAAATTTATTTAATATTAAAAGGGGGAATTGTTTTACTTATAAAAATTTTAATTGAAACATAAATTAATAATATTAGAAAATTGAGACAAAAAATTATCACTTTTTATTTTTAAATATTTATTTATGTTTTTAAATAGTCTAATAAAATTTTATTTTGATAAAATATCATTACTATTAATTTAGACACTATTTATTACTTTGGAGTTACAGAAAACAAGAAAAATAGATTACATAGAACCCAGAAATTTAATTAAGTACTAATATGTCCTACAAATCCTTAAAATTATCAAATAGCCTTAATTAATTCAATTTTATTTTTTAATTTTAATATCTTTTATATCACTTATTTTATTGTTTCATTAAGAAAAAAATTACTTAATTATCATTATATAATTATTTAATGTAATTATTTATTCCCCAAAAATTAAAAATAAAATATAATGACGTAGATAAATCAGTTATATTTCAAAATAATATTAATTTTATAATATATCTTCTATGAAACATCATAATAAAGATAATATAGTTATTAAAATATGAATGTGACATGTTTGTCTTTTCAGTAAATAAAATATTATAAATATCATAACATCATCCAAATGGTTCCCAAAAATCATAAATAAATATTTATTAAGAAAATATGTTTATTAAGTTAAAAATTGACTATTATATTCATTTAAAACCTCATTTTCCCTCGTGTGGACACATAAGAGATATATTATATGTAGAAAGTAAAATTTGTAATTTCCTTCAGTTTAAAAAAATATAAAAGTCGTTATTATGGATAAGTGTCCATTAAATAACTGAATTATAAAATTAGATGTTAATATTCAAATATAAATCATCCAATAAAATTTTGGAATGTTTTAGGGTAATTTTATAATCGTTATCATTTTAATTTTAACCTAAATTATCCAACTTACCCTTTTCCATGGCAACAAATATTACTAATGTTACTATTCATATTGGTCTAAAATTAAAGAGAACTATATACTAAAATTTTAAATTAGAAATATAAATATGAAATCCGTTTTTTAATATTAAATACATATAAGTTACATAATTTAATTTAAAATCAACCGATAAAATGAAACTAAAAACTGTTTTTTAAAATGCATTATTAAGCCCACAAATGTACTAATACCAAAATAATCTATAATGATGAAATAAATTAGAGTACATATAACTAATAATTATTCAAGTTACATCAATATAAAATTAAAATCTAAAATAATATTTTAATATAATGAAATTAACTTTTTTTATAAAAATTTGTATTTTTCAGTATTCACTTGAAAATAAATATTTTCATAAAACTTAAAAATTATCACCATAAGGTAATTATGACATTCCAATTTTAAAAATGAATTTTATTTTATTTAATAGAATTTATAAAAGTCTCAAAAGTCAGTCTCAAAATAAGTGCTCCATTAAAAAGTGATAAAATTTCCTTTACTGAAATATAGCCTTTTATGCACAAAACTGGATTTATTCTTATCTTATGCCTATAAAAATTATTTGGATGAATTTAAAATAATGTATTGAATATATAATATATTAGTTTCATAATATGGTTAATAATATTAATTCCCACTAATTTAACATATTGGTTTTAATGTTCAAATTTTTATAGTATATCATTGTTTTTAAACTCGGTATTGTGTGAAAAATAAGATATTAATTATGTGAAATTTAAATGACACATACCATAAAATATTGGGGTTTTATACTCTTTCATTCTTTAATACATTTCGTCCTTGCAATTTTAAATTTTAACTTTAAAAATCAAATGATGATACATGAAAATTACATTATGGGAAACACAGATCCTAAATAGGGTTAATAAAACAACCCCTTAGTAAGAGGAAAAGAGAAATAAAAAGGTTACCAAAAAGTAGGATTACGAATAGGAGGAAATTCATAAAAATATAGATGATAAATATAAATATCAACTTCTTGATGGAGAGTGATAGAGAATATGGTCATTAGAATGTTAACCATCACAACATTGTAAATATTTGATTGGTTAAAAGACCATTGATTTCTCAGAAGGAAAAGATAATGTAAAAATACTTTTACTAGAGATGTGGGATTGTTTTACTATCCATATAATAATTTTAAAAAATAAACATACATGATTTACTTCCATTTTACAAGAATAATATTATCTCTTAGTTATGATTCATTCTATCTCCGCTTCATTTCTTAAATATGGAGATAGAAATTAAAGAAATATTTTTATGCCTAAAGCACTTTTTTGAACCACAAGATACACAAGTCATTCCTTGAGACTTTTAATATTGATTAAACCCAAAATGGTTAGTATAGGTTAACCAATATGATAAATAATATTTTAATCTTAATCAATAATATCATTAATACATTTGATAACAAGTTAACCTTAAAATCAACCAAAATTTGTCTTTCTAAATTCAAAAAGAAGAAGAAGGAAGGCGACCAAATTTATAAAATTAAATTAACATAATATTTCCCCAAATAATGCATCTATTATTTTCACATACTAAATATATGAATACATTAATATTTTTTAAACCATTATGAAACATGAATTATTCCAATAGTAAAATCTCCGGTTGTTTAGTATATTTCTTAAATCCAATCATCTAAAAATTTCTGCATAACATAAACCATTAGATAATTAACTACATTCATGGTAACTAATACTACCCCATAAAAAACTATTTATTATTATCTCAATATAAAGTACATTTTTAGGGTTATATTTATCAAATCTTGTGTTTTCAATAAGACCAACATAAAACAAAATCACTTATCTTGATTATTGTTTACATTCATCGCATTATTCTAATTCCTTAAAGAACGGAAACTTTAGTACAATCCATATAAAAATTATGATGCCTAAAACAAGATAATTATTTATAAAATACTCAAATAAAATAATTCTTGAATCTAAACAAAGGCATATTAATCACCAATCTCTGTTTGTGGTAGTGGCATAATCTTGAACATGATCCATAATCTGCTTTTGGGTTATATTCCTTTAACGATTGAGACATCGATTTTGGTAGTGTCCCATATCTTTTTAGTTAAAAAATTCTTCATTAGAAATAGTTTTATTAACCCTGAAATAAAAATAACGTTGGCCTTTCTATCCACATATGTAGAAAACTTCCATTCCTTTTAAGAAAGTATCATGGTTTTGCTTTCCATAATTATCACATGTGGTAATATATTTCATTCTATTAATTTATTTATCCAAATTTTTCCTAGATATACTCTTGTTCTTGTACATTCTTCCAAATACATAATACATTGGGAATTATATCATTATCTTGTAATCACATGATAATATATCCTCATATAATGAGGATTTTTGAAAGACTTATTCCCATTGAAATATTATTATATATCCCTAAAATATTTGATCCTCCTCACTCTTTGGATAATGTGAATTGGTGAGGCTATCATTACTTTTGTGAGGTGCCATTTATAAATGATATTATACACTAGATTAGATCACATCATTATGTGAAATAAAGTATAATCCCAAATATAGTTAAATACGTAATGAAAATCGAAACATTTGTGTGTAGATAATTTCATAAACACGTTTTTTTTGGGCTGTTATTTCATATTTATCCTCAAATACTTTATTAGGGTTATATTCCCTAATATAGGATTTCTTAAATATACTTCAAAAGGATTCTATGAAAAATTATTTGATACAAAATCTAACAACCCCCAAACCTGTATCCTAGAGTAAGTGGTTATTTATTACAATGGCATAGATAAAAGATATCCAATTGACAAGGATAAATAATTTAAGTAGTATTAAGTAACTAGATAAAAACATGGACCCTTATTACATTGGTAATTAAATAGATAACATCACAAAAGAAAATAAACTTCGTCCTTGACACTTATTCAATGTTTTCAACTTCATAACCTAGAAAAGTAAAGAAAATAAAAGGGTGAGATCAAATTCTCTATATGGGTTAGGAAAAATTGAAGATAACTTTAATCAATATGTATAATAAAAATGGTAAGGTGAATAATGAAAACACACATTCCAATCAATAAACTGGGAATAAAAATGCATAAATATATTTTTTCATAGTAAAAAGCTAATGGATAGTAATAACTGGATACTAAATCAAGGAAATGATTAATTATTGGACGTCATGTATCTGGAACATGATCCACTACCATTAAGAAGGTTTAATTATTTGGGCAGAAACCCATATAAATCTCATTGAAAAAAACATGAAGTGTTTTTTCTAACTGGTTTCGTCTCATGAGACTATCGATGCTTTGAGAGGTTATCTATAATCAGGACCCACCCATAGGGCTTGAATTAACTGATCCCCAACCCATAGGGATTGCATTAACTGGTCCCCAAACCATCTCATACCAGTCAAAATAATTCGAAATCTATAAAATAATTAATTTAATTAATAAATAAAATCCTTTATCATCAAATATCCATAAATAAAATATACATATTTATCAATATTTCCCTAGATAATCAAATAAATGTCAAGGTAATATCTATATGTAAAAGTGGTATACAGATTATAAAATAATAATACAAATTAAATTATGGATTAAAAATAGTAAAAATGTATTATTACTAATAAATTATGTCCAACTAAAATGAAAACATTTAAAATTCATGTTTTAAGAAACATTATAAATGGTCCATTTCAGTGTTGTTTAAGGGAAAATAAAGAAGAATTTAAAGTGGGAAATGGAATAATTTTTATTAAATATCCATAAACGAACTAATATAGTTTTTTAGGATAAAAAATTTGATTTTATAAAATTATTTTTTTGTTAAAACAGATTATGGGATGTACTTTAATATGGGCATGAAATTTGGAAATTCCCTTTAATCATGATTTTTTATTAGGAGGAATTAAAAAGGGAAGTATTTAAAACATGTATTTCTCATCAAATAATGATGAATGGATCTATATAAATATTTTTTTAGCATCTAAATATAATTCATAAGAATTATATAAAAATAAATAATAATTACATTCGGTTAAAGAGAGGGAAAGCACAACTCGAAGGAAAAATGGGGGTTTGGAGAGAATCCTTTAACACTTTTCATAAATTGAATCATATGCCCATAAATTAATAATAATATTTATAAAAATTAAATACAATCTAGATAAAGGTATTAGTGAAATAATATATCAAAGGTAATAATAAAAACACCACAAAAAGTAAATAAGTTGTGAATAAGGCATATCTGACATAAAAAATGTGATGAGAAACCCCTTAGAAATATCGTATAATTAAAGTGAAGATAAATCAATGAAATAATTATGTGTGAAAAATATAAATCTACAAAATAAAGTATTAAATTCATTATAAAAAAATCATAGGTAATTTGACAAATATTCTTGGTATAACAAAACCAATGGAATAAATGCTTAACACAATGAATATAAATTGAGTTAAGATATCAATTACCTCAGGTTCGACTTACTTCAAACATGTATGAACCACATGTATAGTAGTTTTAAATATATAATTATCTTATAAAAGAATCATATTAATATTTATGATATCATATATGATCCCCTTATAATAGTTTACCACTCTTTTGTCAATTATAATTCATTATTACCCTTCTTTTATGTGTCAACTACTTAATTTTCTTATGCATGCTTTCTCGTGTAAGTCGTGATTATCCTCAATAGGCTAGAGATCCAAAATCTCTAGAATAATATTGATTCAATAAATATAATATTTAATCATTAAATACTTTATCACAAACATAACTAAATTTGAACATTGAAAATGAATTATACCACTAGGTGGAAATGGTAAGTTGAATGTATGCACTTGAAGTACATTCATTTTTCATAAGAAAAATAAAAGGTAGAATATGGTTGTTTTATAATCATAATAAAATCTATGTATATATATTATAATATATTTACTATTTTATAAATGCAAAAACACATTGAGATGATGTAAGTGAATAAATTAATTTGAATGAGTTAGTAAAAATGATTACCTATTCTTCGGTAGGCTTACTTTAGATCTCTTCTTAAGGGAAAGAGAGACGGTCTTTCTTGAAATAAAGGCCCTTTAGAACATGGATAATGAGGTTATGATGAGATATGTGTCAGAATTGGTTGAGATATGGGGCCCAAGGTGGTCAATTTAAATGATGTAAGGAGTACCCTTATATAATTGAAGTGAGAGGCGCCCTTGGAAATCCTCAAAATATTAAATTATAATAAATTCATTTTCTATACAAAATACAACCAAATGTCCAAGTATTTGAATATAATATAAAATAATGTTTTAATCTCACCATCCAATAAAATTTTGATATTTTTTTGTTTCAATTTAATCCTTCTCATTTTTATTGAATTTAGTTAACATAATATGATTTTATTTATGGTAAAAATTTATTTAAGATTAAATTGTGGTAATTTTTACTTATAAAATTTCAGTTGAAAAAATTGAATAATATATGACATTTTAGACTAAATAATTACCACTTTTGTTTGTCTATATATATTTTTAATGTTTTTTAAATAATTTAATAACAAATTATTTTTATAAAATATCATTATTGTCAATTTTGACATTATTCTTTAATTTGGCCTTAAGAAATTCAATAAAACTGGGCAACTTAAAAAAAAATTATACACCAGAAATATTTCATATATCCATAAAATTATTGTAGAACCATAATTAATTCAATTTTTTTTATTTTAATATTTCAATATCACATATTTGATTGTTTCATTAATAAAATAATTACCCCATCATCATTGTATAATTATTTAAGGTAAGTATTTATTCCGTAAAAATTAAAAATAAAATACCATGATCTCGATGAATCAGTTTTATTTCATAATAATATCTACTTTAGAAGATATATTTTGTTTAAAATAATAGTAAAAATAATATATTTATTAAAATAAAAAAGTCAAATCTTTGTATTATCGCAATATAAAATATTATAACAATCCTAAATTCATCAAAATGGTTCCCAAAAATCATAAATAAATTTATATCAGAAAAAAATGTTTAATAAGTTAAAAATGGACACTTATATTTGTCCTAAACCATCCCTTGTCCTCATGTGGAAACATAATAGATATATAAAACAAAGAAAGTGACATATGTGATTTCCTTTAATTTAAATAATATTAAAGTCATTCTCATGGATTTGTGTCCATTAAATAAATTAAATTATAACCTTAGGTGTTAATGGTTGAATATAAATTGTCGAATAATTGTTTCTAAAGTTTAAGGGTAATTCTATAATCTTCATCAGTTGATTTTTATCCTAAATTATCCAATTTACCATTTTCCACGGTAAACAAAATAACTACTATTACTATAAATATTAGTCAAAAAATAGAAGAGAAATATTTACTAAATTTGGAAATTATGAATCTAAATATTAAATACATTTTTCAATATTAAAAATACATAAGTGAATGAATTTAATTTAAATTTAAACTAATAAACCAAATTTAAAAATAGTTTTTTCGAAAATGCATTATTAATCCCAAAAATGCACTTATACCGAAATATGGTATTATTATGAAATAATTTTTTTATTTATAAATTATTTTATGTTACAAATAGATCAAACTAAATTCACAAATATACTTTTAAAATTTTGAAATTTACTATTTTATAAAAATTAGTATTTTTAACTATTCACTAGAAAATAAATATTTATAGAAAAATAAAAAAATTTCACCCTAAGATAATTTTGATATTTATATTTTAAAAATTAAGTTCATTTTTTTCAATAGGATCTATAAAAGTTTAAAATTTTTGTGTTAAAATAAGTTCCCCATTAAAAAGCAACAAAATTACCTTTAGGAAAATATAGCCTTTTATGTGTAAAATTAGATTTATTCTTATATTATACCCATAAAAATAATTTGGATGAATGAAAAAATATTTTATGGAATATATAACATATAAATTCTATAATGTGGTTAATACTATTAATTTACAACAATTAATACCAAGGTTTTAACTCTCACATTTTCAATTTTATATCATGGGTTATAAACTTGGTGTTGCGTGCAACATAAGCTATAAATAATGTAAAATTTTAAAGAGAAACCATAGAATCATGGATTGTTATAGGGATATTATATTAAAATATTATACTATGATATTTATAACATACACATTTTATTAGAGTGTTTGAATATGACTATATAAATATGGTAAATTATATTTTTTACTCATGTATAAAATAATATCATTGGTTATCAATTAAATATAAATGAAAAAATCATTTGAAAGTAAAAAAATATTTTTCTTAAAAACAATTTTTATATGGGAAATTGATTATTATTAAAATAAGTCAAATTATCCTCTATTGTTGATTCAATTTAGTGATATTTATATATTATACATTCAATCAAGGTTTGTCATTTATACAATATTTTTTATATCCATGGGTTAATATTAAATCTAGTTTTATGGTTAAAAGCATGTTTTTAAAATTAATTTGACCTCTTATTTTATAATTTTTTTAAAATATGTTTTTTACAATTTTATAAAATTAATATGAAAGAAATAGTTTCTTTTTCTAAATTAAAATTCCAAAATTACCTTATAGAGTCTTTTTTGAATTTTATAGAAAGTATAATTTTTTGATGAATAATGAAAAACACGAATTTTTATTAAAAGTAAAAAATATTTTAAATAATTTATAATGTTTTATTTTAAACTGAAAATTTTTTAAAGGTAAATTTAGTTATATTAATTGTATTTTGATGTTGGTTATATAAACATTTTATTCATGTGAAAACTTTTTCTGTGGAAAACTTATTTTTCATCGCAATAGTGTATTTAATAGTAAAATAAATTCTTCCACTTCTTTGAATTGAATTTATTAAAATGGATTATATAAATCTATTTATCATTGATGACATTATGTTATAATTTCATCTTAATATTTGGTAATAATAAATAGTAAAAACAAAAAAATTAATTACAATGGTTAATGTTAAAATGAGATTACCATGGGTTAAACTAAAAATATAATGGTTGATATGAACTAGAAAAATTTATAATTCCTATTTTATGGAAATATTTAGACCTTATATGTTATAATTTTTAATAATTATCCATTTTTGATATTTTTTCCTAAAATATTACATGCCATTATTATAAATATATGAAAGATTACAAGTGTTCCACACAGCAAAATTATAAAAGGGAACCTAATTAACTCTCATATTATCACTAGAAAAGACTTTTGGAATATATAATATCTAAAAAAACCCTCCACTAATTCTCTCAAAACATTATTTCGGACGTGGATTGATTATTAAACCATGCTTGTAATGATTTTAGTGCAAATATAAAGATAATGTCTAAAGAAGTGGTATCATTTTTAATCGACCATTTTTGATTTATTACTTTTTCCACCACCATCAAATATATTTAATCTTTTATATAATAATATAATTGGTATATTACATATTATAAAATTTTATTATGTTAATTTCATAACTTATATACATATCCTCTTTGATCAAATAGGAAACGAGATCATTGGTCATGTATATGGTGGATTACCATTAATGTTATTCATTTTACATTACTACCTCTCATGGATGGATATAAAAATGTATTTAATATATATATATATATATATTAAATTTATGACATAATTACTCTTATTTTATTATAATATCACATCTACCTTCTTACCTTCTAATCTATTAGAAAACGATAACGTCGCTTATACGTATGTCAGGACAACCGCCTCCACACAACGATGTGATTCATTTTTCATTTCATTTTGATATAGATGTAAATAAGGATATATTTAATTATTATATATGATATATATGATTTAGAAATGATTAATTAATTTGGAATTAATTTTTACCATTCTTTTCTTCTATCCGTCCAAAAATGAAAATAATATTCATGTATACAAATGACATAATGTCTTTATAAAAGATGTAATTAATTTTTATATCACTATTTTTTAGATTAATTTAAATATATAAATATATATAATGAATTTATATTATATTATTATCATGATTAATATTAAATAAATTATAGATGTATAATCAATGTATAATTCTGAAAACTACTGAACCAAAACATACAAGAAAAAAGAAGAAATTATCACTCAGAAAAATTATTTTAATAAAGAATTGCTAATAAATGGGTTAAAGAAGGTTAAAATTATATCAAATATGGTGTGATATAGATGATTATTCTTTTTAAAATATTTATAAAAAATATATATTTATTACACAAGTGGTTTGAACATGTGTGATGAAAGTAGAGACTTGATATAAGGAATTATCATCACACTTTTATTTTCTTGGGACACATGTCATATTCATTACTTATTTATTTTATGTGGTGTATATACATACCATAAATGTCATTAAAAATCAATCTAATGAAAATTATGGTACATAAATATCCATATAAGGTTCATTCATGAAAGAGTAATAGGATTCAAAATTTAGCAATATGGTAATGGTTTTCTGTTATAATTTCATTGCTTATCAGGATTGTTTATGATTATGATTATGATGATGTATTTTTAGGATCTACATTTCAATAAAATCATTAATTTTATATACAATTATTATTTATGAATATTACATTTTTATTTCCATTTCTATCTATTTTGTACCCTATATTACAAGATAACGTTTTTAAGGAAAACCAAATTTATTTCCCTCTTATGTCAAAATTTATTTTTAATCAATATACTTTTTTTCAAAAAATGTTTTCAAGATTTTTTTAATATTAATAAAATACAATTTAAAAGAAATTATATTTTCATTTTTTAAATTAGATACTTTTTACTTTTTATCAATAATGTTAAAGGAATACTTGTTTTAAAATACACAACATGAACAAAATCTTCCACCATTATTCCCACTAAATTATTAAAAGCATATATTACAAGGTTCCAATGTCATTTTCTAAGAAAATATTTTATTTAATATTTGAGAGATTTTTATATTTTAAATTAGTGATTTCAATGTGAAAATAATGTTTTACTCATGAGTTTTTATAATGACATTTTACTGGTATTTTTGTTCATTGTTGACAAAAACTCCTAATTCAACTTATTCTCTACTGGGGATATGATCCAATGATACCATCTGTATTTATTCTATAGATTTTTTATTATTACGGTGAAAATATGTTTATTAAATCCGTTTTTTTCCATGGGTAATGATATGATGCGTTAAATAAAATTTCATCAAATAGATATCCATTAAATGGGTATTTCTATGATACACATTTATGATCATGTGGAACACATATGTATGATTTTCAATATGTGACGGGTGGCTCTTTAATTATATAGATATAAAATAAATTGGGTTAAGAATAAGGTTTTATAATATCATATGGTACAAGAGAGGTAATGTGAAGCCCAAATGAGGATACATGAGAGGTTCTCCCAATCCTAAAAAAGGTTATATGAGAGTTTATCCTAATCCCAAGAGTGGGTATATATGAGGTAATACTAAATCATTAGAAGGTACATGTACCTTTATCCCAACACTAACATGTTATAAATGTGTTGGAGGGTATCCATCACATAATATTATATATGATTATGTTTATTCCCCAATTATATATCTTACTCCAATGTTATTATCTAATACATTAGGTTCGTTAGTTCCTTTAAGATTCATGTGTTATGAACTACCAAGACAAATTTCATGGCTAATTTTTATGATATATAATATTTGGGGTATGGTTTTCAAACTTTAATATCATGTTCACATACCCTTATGGGCATGTTATGTTGATACCTCCCTTATTTATATTTATCTAGAATGTTAGATCACAATTTCTTAGGTTTCCTTTCACGAGGTTAGGAAGAATGTAATTATGTATAATATGTCTAGAAATGGTTTTATTTAGGAGAAACATAGTGGGACATTATATAGTTAAGTTAAAAATCTTTCTTTATATATCCATGTCCCCAAAGATGCTATACCTATATGATTTCGGCAGGGATCATTATATTATGTAATTAATATTCATCTAATAAGATATAATATATGTGTATGAGTAGTGTTAGTCACTATAGTTGGTATTAATGAATAGTATAGTTAACATTTATAAAGAATAATGAGAATAATTTAATAACCCTAGGGACAATTCAATGTATAGGAAGTTGTCCTAGAATATTTGTGAAGGCTAGAGGAAGTGGTTTCTAAGAAATTGCATCCCTATATTGACACTACAAGTGGGTGTGGCTCAGGAACTATTTTACCTATGGGTAATAAATTTTAAAAGGGTGCATTTACATTGAATCGATTGTCTCCATGTCCATGAAAATGATACTTGCTTCACAACAGGTTTGAAACTCTTAGGGGATATATTTTGGAAATTTATGAACTATTTATGAGCCACCATGAAGGATTGGAATAAATGATGACAAAAAATAACCAATATTAAGACAAATGTGCAATAGATTGAAAAGAATGTATCATTATTTAGACATCCAAAAAATAATTTCTCATGATTATATTGTTTCCCCCTATGATTATTGTTGCTCACATTTTGATTTTTTTTATTCCATTGGTTGAAACCAAAAGATCTATTTAATTAATTAATATGGACGAAACTTAAATAGTTTTCCTCATATCCAACCAAATGTTAAGGGATATGGAATTAAAAATCTAATTATTATAACCACAAAATACTATCAATATATGAATCATTCTGAACTTCAAAAAAATAAAAAGAGGTAGTTATGTTCTTTTGATACATCCATGTGGAAAATAACACCATTTTCTATTGGTTTCTCTGATCCAATAGTAATCAAGAAATGTATTAATTATACTGAAAATATATTTTCCATTATCTACTGTTCGGAACATGAAAAAGTAATTTTACATGTCTATCGTTCCAAATGAGAAACTAATCAATAGTGGAATCTTATCAAGAATATCAGGCAACATGTTTAAATTTACTAAAGAGAGTGGGATGAATTTAAGAGCTTCTATTTCAATAATTACTAGAATCATATTTCTTCAATAAAAACAGATAAGTAATTCACTATGATAAAGTATATATGGATGGTGAATCTTATAGTATTTTCATCCATCTTAAATGTAAGGAAAATCGATACTTCATTGGATTAAAAGCATGTCTCTAAAACAAATTATCTATAAACGAATTTAGTAGGTATGAATAAATCATTCATTGTTTTACAAATTTGTAAATGGATATTGTAGATAGCCCCCAATATAATTGTTTTCATAATAATAGATAGATGGAATTCAGTGGAAACTCTAAAAACCATGGATAGAGAAAGATATTATTTCCTTTTTCGCTCGAAGTGTAGAATAAAACATAGAAGAAATTATATAAAGGGATCTACTAACTATTTTAAAAATAAAAATGATGGTCATCAAGTGGATGAATGTATAAGTGATGGGAATAAGTTAGATAATTATGTGAATAGATATAAATCCATAAAAATTGTACCACCCACACTCTAGTGTTTCAAAAAATATAAGCCTGATAATTATGCTAACTAGTCATTAAATGTGAATGTTAATGAATATGATAAATATAAGCAGCCTATAAATCATATAGAAAAAGGTAAATCTCATTAAATCACTATTTTTGATGATTTTTATGACAATGATGTGAAAAAAGGATCACTTACCATCCACACTAGAACTGATAATGTCTTTTTTGACGCTAGATACACCCATTGGTTTACATCAAAAAAATCTTATAAGGTTATTAAAATTCCATGACATCAAGTAGATATTGAATTATTATTTAAAATAACAAAAAATTATATGATGGTCAAATATATTTTTTTGGATTCTTTTCATGGATGAACATTTTAGGAATGTGCTTCCTGAAAATATTTTTATTCTCCCATTTGTTGAATTCTATATTAACTTTCCCATGGATTGGATTTTTATAAATAAAGAAGACATGGGTTTATAAGGAAGGGAGGTCACATTTGATATTCTAAACCAAACATTGATCATCTATTAGCGTGAAAATAAGTATGATCTTCTGATGGAAATTTTATCAGTTGTATGGGGGTTGATTCCTCTTATAAAATTATTTTTTATCTTATATGGTTAAAAAAACATAACATCAATGATATTACTATTTTGAAAGAATTTTCTGATTTATTTTAAAAAATAGTTCTCAGTCTCCCACAGAAACATGATGTTGATTTCCCAATAGAAATCTTACATGGTGACACATATATTTTAATGAATACTAATAGAATATCCCCGACTATGTCATAACAATTGAATATGTGAATCCAAGAGAATCTTGAGATAAATTTATTTAGTCAAATGTGTAACCTTGGGGTTCACCCATTCTTTTTTCTAAGAATAAAGATAGATTGATGACAACCTATATTGATTATCAAAAATTGAAGAAGATAATTTTGAAGAACAATTATTATCTACCTCATATTGATGAGTTTTTTTGATTAATTGTGGTTTGCTCATTTATATTCCAAGATTGATCTTCCTTATGGATATCATCAATTGAGGTTCAGGAAGGAATATATACCAAAGAAAACAATTTGTACAGGGTATGTACACAATGAATTTATAATGATGTCATTTAGTCATAAAGATTATTCATTATGTTCATGGATTTAGTGAATAGAGTCGTTAGATATTACTTGGATATGTTTATGGTTATATTTAATAATAATATTGTTATATATTAAAAGAAAAATGAATATCATTAAGATAACCTAGGAATTATATTAAAGAACCTGAGGAAATAGAATTCAGAGGAAAACATTACCTATTGGGGACATTGGCTAAAAAATGTTCTATACTTAGGTAATATAATATGAACATAGGGTATATATGTAGATCTATAAATGTATGAAGTTATAGAACATTATCCTTGACCTACCACTGTTAATGAGCAAATGATTTTTCTTTATTTGGATTGATATTATTGATCGTTTATAGATAATTTCTCATGACTTTATATTGAACTAATTAAGGTAACATATAATGGATCAAAGTTCCTTTAGACAAATGAATGTGAATGATATTTCATTGAACATAAGAGATGGTTAGTTATTAATGATATAATTTCATTAACCTATAGTTGAGAAAGGTTTTTTAATCTATAATGACGCATCGAATAAGGAATTATGATGAATTATCATTAATAATGACATGGTTATAGCTTTTCCGTCTATAAAATTGAAGGTTCATGAGAAAAATCACCCAAATCAAGATTTGGAGTAAGTTATGGAAATTTTTTAACTAATGATATGATGGAATTATCTTTATTCATAAATTTTGATGTATATACTAATCATAAATGTTAAAATTAAAAATTCAAACATAATGAGTTGAATATCCACCAATAAATATAGTTGGAGGTCAGTAAAGATTCTAATTTCTCAATATAATTCCGCCCAAGTAAAGATAACAAGGATTCCTATACTATATGTTGAAAAGATAATGCTAGATTATCCATGATGCATATACAAAAATCCAATATTTATTGATGTGAAAATTATTGATGTCAAAATCTTGATGGAAGGAGAGAAATATTATCTTTCTCAAATAACTATTTAACCATCTATCTAGGTGAACATTAAATAGGATTGACAGGAAGACATAGAACTGTAGAAGAATGTGGGAAATGATCCTATGTTTTACATTGATTATGATGGAATTATGATTTTTAGGAACTGGGTATGTGTTCTGTTTATACCAGATTTAAAGGATATGTTGGATGAAGTTCACTATTATTCATTCTCTATTTATCCTTGATGTATGAAGATATATAGATATATTATAGAGTATTTTTGGTGGGTGAATTAAAAGATATATATTTTTGATTATATATCTAGATCCTTGTTATTCATATAAGTTAAGGCTGAGAGATATAATTCAAAGGGGATGTTACAACCATTACCCATACCAAAATAGAAATGGGAAAAATCAGTATGGATTTTATCATCGGACCCCCACAGGACTTATAAAGGCCAAATTTCAATTTGGGTTGTAGTCAATCACCTTGGGAATTAATAAAAAATAATTTACTTAATATAACCCTTATATCTAGATAATCTCTCTAGAATATACATCAAGGAAGTGGTAAGGTTGCAGATAGTACTATATTATATTTTATATGACAAGGTTTTGAGGCATACATCAAAGTTCCAGAGAAGTCTTCAGAAACCTCTTGATACATAGTTTAACTTCATCACTTAATATCATTGTAATATTAATAGTCAGTCCATTATAACTATTTAAAACCTAGAGTATATACATATATCTGGTTCTATGGATTCCAAAACTTTTTTGGATCAAAATCTTCATCTAGTAGAGTATTCTTACAATAACACCTTTCACTCATGTATTCAAATATGCCATTATAAATCCCCATATGGAAAGTGGTTAATATCTTTAATGATTTGGAATGAATTTAATGAATGAAAACTATTGGTACATGAGATATATAAGGAAATGAAATAGGAGGTTATATACATTTAACAACACATAATGGCATCAACTAGTCATGAAAAATGTTATTCATTTAATTATCAAAGATATTTGGAGATTAATGTTAGATAGAAAGTGTTTATATGATATTATACCTGGAATAAGGTTATGATATTTATAGATAATGGAAATATGACCCCTATGTATTTTTTCCCTTCAAGATTCTTGATCTAATCGTGATGGTATCTTATCGTTTTTCAGTTCCACTAACATCTATCAATTTTAAAATGTGTTTTATGTTTGTCTCCCAAGGATGTAAAAAAATAAAAATTTATATGAAATAAACATATAGGTATTACCATTGGAGAAAGATATCTATTATTAGGAACAAACTAGTAGATATTCTGGACCATAGAGAGAAATTTCTTTGAAACAATACAACCCACATAGTGAAAGTTTTGTGTAAAACACAACATTCGAGGAAGTTATATATGAACCAAATGATATTTTTAGTAGATATATTCTTAGTTATTTGTATCATAGTAATGTAATATTAATGGAGAATTACTTTTTAGGGGTGTATATTTTCATACCCAAAGATTTTATCAAATATTACTTTTCATATAAATTTAATTTCTTCAATATCTTATGTTAATTGTAACAACAATTTTTAAAAAACCATGATATACTATTAAAATAATATTATATGATAGTAATCATTTATACATTGGATTGATGAATAAAATTATAAATAACTAAACTATGAAATGTTTATGGTTTACCAATTTAAAAAATGAAATTATTGGTTAAAAATTTATTAGAAAAAAATTAACAAATCATTCAAAATTAAAAGAAACATTTTCTTAAAACCTCTTTTTATGCGAACAGTGCATGTTTATTATAATAAAATAAATAAGATTCTCTATTTGACTAATTTGATGAAATATATATATTATATATTTTATCAAATTTTATATCATTAATATAATATTTCTTCTAGGTATGAGATAATAATAAATCATGTTTTACTATTAAAAACACATTTTTTCTTGAGAGTTTTTTTCATAGAATTTTGCACACTTATTTTGGAATTAATTTTTTCAACTATTAAAAAATTTATTTGAAAAAATGATTTTTTTTAAATTAACATGTCAATGTTACCATATACTTAACATTTTATAATTTTTTTAAAAGATTAATTTCTCAATGAATTGAGAAAATTCTTATATTTATTAAAACTTATCTATCCCATTAATGAATCTAGAAAGTAAAATTTTGTATGAAAATAATTTTATAGTAAAATTAGTTCAATAGTTTTATTACAAATAAAAATCATCTAATTGGAATGAGATTTATGTTCACTTTTTATATAGAAACTGTTTGTACTTATGAAAATTTTTTCTTTAGAATAACTTTTTTTCATCGAGTTTGTGGGTTCACATTTAAATTAAATTCAGCCAGATCTATGTATTGAATTTGGTAAAATGGAACAAAGATTTTGAATCATATTAATTAATATTAGGTTTAATTTCAACATAATTTTTCCTCACAATTAATAGTAAAAACTATAAAAATTATTTTTCATAGTTAATGTTTAAACCGGTCTACCAAGGGTTAAATTGAAAATATAATGGTTAATATGACCGAAAAACATGTAAAATTACAACTTCATGGTATAAATTTTACCATATATATTTTAATATTCTATATGTATCTTTTTTTTATCCATGGTTCAAATAAATTGACATGGAATTATTAAAAAAATTGAAAATTTATAGTTGTTCCACTAACCTAAACTATAAAATGGTACCTCCTACCCTCTCATCTACAAACATCTAGAGAATTTTTTTTCATCCCAAAACATAAAAAATACCTTCCTTACAGCTATAAAAACTTACTTGAGTACATATATTATTATAAAACGATCCTATAAATATTTTTGGCGCAAACCTAAAGAGGTTTTCCAAAGAGAATGTATCATTCTTAACCAAACATTTTTGTTTTATTAATTCTTACAAATCCTCAAAATATTCATAAAATATAATGAAGTTATAAAACTAGTATATTAAATATAATTATATGTTATTATATTAAAGTAATAATTTAAATCTATATCCTCTTCCATCAAATGAGAAATGAAACCGTCAATCTTGTATACATTAGATTACCACATCATGGACTGATGTAATTTGTTTTCCATAATCGCCTCTCAATGATGGATTTAATGACTAATTAAATGTAAACACACACAAAAACAAATATATATATATATGATATTAATGATATAATTATAATTTTTGAATTATATTATCACATCTACCTTCTTACCTTCCAATCTATTTGAAGACAATAACATCGATGGTGCGTACGTGTAGACTAGAACATCCATGAAGTTATGCGATACATTTTTCATTTAATTTTGAAATAGAAATTAATGATTATATATTAAATTAATTTATATGATTTTTAATTGATTATATAAATATAAATTTATCTTTACCTTTCTTATATTCCATCTGTTGAAAAATGAAAAAAACATTCATGCGTACATACGACCCACCATCAATAATAATTCTGTAATTAATTTTTCTATCACTAATTTTATAGAATATTATAAATATGTAGGTAATTAATTTATATTATATTTATATCATTATTAAAATTATTTATATTTTGGATCCAGAATAAATATACAAGTATAAACACTAACAAAACAAAACATACATGAAAAATGAAGCAGTTATACAAATAACAATGATTTTAATAAATAATTGTTAATAATATTGTGGTAAATGGTTTAATTAAATAATATATTGTTAGATATATATGAGTATGATTTTATAATATATTTATAATAAATTTATATTTATTATTAATGAGGTTTTAAACATTATTAAGAATGTTAATACTTGAGGTAAATGATTTTTTCTCACTTTTATTTCTATGGGCCACAAGCCATATTCACCACATGTTTCTTTTTCATGATGTATATACTTCCCATGGATGAAATTTATGATTTTTCTCATAAATATTATGGGATAGAAAAATACTTATATTTTTCCTTTAATAATGGGGCTTAGGATTCCAAAGAAACCAAAGTGGTGTGGTTTTTATGTTACAATCTCATTATTTATCATGTTTGTTTATGATTTCTATTCTGATTATATAATCTCATGATCTACATCTTAGGAAATTTATTAATTTTAATTTTATCTTATTATTTATAAAAATTACAAAAATTCCTTTCATTTACCTCCAATTATGTACTCAATAGTCCAAAATAATGTTTTTAAGGAAAAACTACATTATTTCTTTCTCGTGTTGAAAATAATTTTTTCCACTATATCTATATTTTCTAAAATTGTTTCTCAGAATTTTTTAATATTCCTAAATAACTATATATAGTCATTTTTACCCTTGTTTTATTTAATGAAAAATTAATTAAAGGGAATCTTCTTGTCAATTTTTAAAAGAGGTATATTTGACTTTTTTACCGATAACATGAAAGGAATCATTATTTTATTATACTTGGAATGAACATGATTATCCAAAATTATATCCAATCAATTATTTGAATATTAATTTTCATTGTTACATGGTTCTTTTCATATAAAATATTTTCATTATTATATTTGAAATTTTATGATTACAATCAAGTTATTTCAATTCCTAAAGGGCACTTTCCTCAGGAATGTTTTGAGTGATATTTTAATGGTATTTCATTTCATCAATGATAAAAAACCATGATACAACATATGTTATTATAGAGACATGATCCAATGATACTATCCTTATTCTTTTTCTGGATAGTTAATAATTATGATTACAATATTTTTAGGAAACCCAATCCTTTTCCACAAGTTATTCTATCATGAATTAATGAAATATTTATGAAATACATTTAATTATTATGTGAAATTATATGATTATTATTTTATGATCTTGTGGAACACATTTTTAGGATATTAATTGTGTGATGGGTAGTCTTGAAATTATATATCCCTTAAATTCATTGGGTCAAGATTAATGTTTTATGAGCTGAAAGGTTACACATGAGGTTATCCAAAGCACAAAACATAGAAGGTTATCCCAAGACCAAAAGTGGATACATGAGAGGCTTTACAAATCCCAAAATTGGGTACATGGGATGTTCTCCCAAGAACAAAGTAAGTAAATAGGTTGGTATCCTAAGCCTATCATGTTATGAATAACTTGGTGGGTATCCATGACATAATATTTTCTATACTTATGTGAATTATAAAATTCTATGTCTTACGTGAATCTTATAATCTCATGGATTATGTTCATTTATTCTTTTCATATTAAAGTCTTATTAACTAAAAATATATATTCAATGACTCATGTTTTAATATGTAATATGAATTTTATGGTTTTTAAATGTTACTCCCTTGTTATCATACCCTAATGCCCATATTATGTTGTTCTCACGTATTTACCATTACCAAGAATTGGAGCTCACCCCTTATTATGATTCCTTTCCCTAGAATATGATGAAATGTATTTTTTATGATATGTCTAAGATGGGTAATAATTATGAATAACATAGTGGG
The DNA here is from genome assembly GCA_963277665.1 of Viscum album. Lineage (NCBI taxonomy): Eukaryota > Viridiplantae > Streptophyta > Magnoliopsida > Santalales > Viscaceae > Viscum > Viscum album. The sequence goes on from OY728164.1 coordinate 1,955,729,055, forward strand.
AGATGATTTAGTTCACTTATGAACCTATTGTTTATGTATCCAACTATATAAGATCATTAGACCTATAAAATTATTACATGGATTTATATTTTATATATTGAATATTCATATAATTAGATGTAATATAGATGTATGAAAATTTTGGGTCACTATAGAGAATGACCCTTGAATCCTGCCTTTAATTGGTCCTGAGTTAGTGACTAGCATTGATGGAATAGAAAATTCTAAGGAGGTGAAATTTCCAAATATTATATTTTGAATGCACAAAAATACACCATTCCAAACCATATATTACAAATTAAATATATCAAAATAACCCAATAATAATATGAGTATCCATGTATGGTCAAAATACAATATAACTCCTAAAATTAATAAGAAATGTTACATCTCCAAGTAGAACATCGAATCTTATAATTTTCTCCCACCCCTAAACTCATAATTTAGAAAAATAAAACCTTCTCACGTACAATATAATTGAATTTTTTAAATTTGAATATAGAATTAGGGGATAAAATAAAATAGTATTCATAATATTATTATAGAGCAACATTCATGGTAATATTGATGACACATACTTATGGTGTAGTGGATAAATATGAAACTAACTCATGCCCTATCCAGGATTACCTACACACTTAGATCACTACAAAATCACTCTTCAAAACCTCATAAAGTATAAATATATATTTTCATGATATATTGGAAAGTATATCTAACAACTCTACCAAAATCATTGAATCTAAGCTTTAACGTCACATGACCTCATGCGTTCCACCCTGTATGCAAGAGGCTATCGACTAGTGGTTAGGGACAAAGAATATTATGGGACACTATGAACTTAGTAATTATACCCATACAACAAAATATATAAAAATAAACATTATCCAACCCAATATCACAATATATTATAAAAAAAACAATTTCATAACAAATGTCATATGAGGTACCCTAATAATTAAACTAAATTGACCCCCTGATATGATATGTTTTTAAGTATACAAGAAGTACTAGAAATAAATATAAAAAACTTGGATGTGGAAATCATCCATATTCTATCTCGTTATAACATACATCCCCCACATTTGAGCCAATCAGTAACCTACCATAGGGCCTTTCCCTTATCAAAGTCCCACAATATGTAGGTGAAACAAACACCAAAATACTTATTCATAGAATGAGTATAAACCTAGTTGGACACCACAAATGAATCCCTATCATACATGAAAATTTATATTGATGTGTATATCAAGATATAATAAAATAACAGACAAAATTATATAACCAATCATGTACTAAGTGAGCATGCACTAATTAAGCTTCCAGAAACCTCTACTATACCTGGTTAGGCACTATAAAAGATTAATATCATATGTAGTCATTATATGACTTAGATCATGCTATGTAAATCTATATATTATTAATCACAATACACATTCTTCATATAAGGGATAACCCCATGTTTGATTCTAATGTCATGTCACATTTGGGACTCATCATTACATGCTCACCATCAATGGTACATATGCATCACATGTTAGAGAAAATGTAACCCTCTCATACCCAAGGGCATTCACCATCGATATATTATACTTAAATATATGGAACTTATTATAATAGAATTTAGAATTCCTCATAGTTTAGAAATGTTCTATATTTAATGGATGCAATTCTACACAAAGCCACACCCATTGAGTCATGTCATCTATGCCCCCTCTAATCGGTTATGTGAGTATTTCTAGGACACCTATGAGACAAAACACTAAAATAGTGATTTGACCGACTATATAAAAGTTTTCATATAGTGAATAACATATAATGTAAAAATATATCACAAAAATCATTCCACATACTATGCAATATTATTCATGTTATAAAAGAAAATGAATAAACCAATACCACATATCAATAAATTGATAATAAAAAATATTATACAAATATTAAATCATATATATAAGGAAAACATGGAATAAAAAAAATTCCATGGGCTATAAAATATTATACAAATAATAAAAAACATAGTAATTAACAAACAATATACACCAATATGAGGTCTCATGGTTTTCCCAAGAACACCCTAAAAGAATATCATGAATGAGGGTCTAATATATGAACATACATATGCTAATCATGTTAAATAACTACATATATTTTTTAAAAACTGTAAGGAATACTTACCTTTTGTAAAGACCCATAAAATTCAAGGGAAATTTTTTTTCTTAATTTTATTTGGGATTTTACAAGAACGTAGTTTCTGACGACACCTGATTCTGAGGCCCGGTGTGCCCGGAATCAATTTTCAAAGTTTAAGCTCGGGTACGTTTAGTGAACAAACGAGCGGGTTTTCCCAAATTGTGAACTAGTGCTCAGAATCGAAATTCGAGGACACTAATGAAACCAATGCGCCGATAATTGATTAGGAACACCTTTTACAAAGTTGCGTTTCCTCGGGTGAGGTTATTAATTAATTGGGTTAACTAAAGAATAAAAATAAAATATTGTGCTACAATTTTATTTTTATTCTAAGTAATGATAACCTAGGCATGGTGGTTAGAGTTTGACCCAGTAATACACTAACTCCTAGGTAGGATATTAGTGGGGTGGGGCCCACACGAGCCCCACCCCCCTTATTTCTTTTTCACCTCCCATGAGCATTTATTTTGGTAACTCACCCGCACACCCTTTTTAAATTCCAAGCCAACTCACACGTTTAATTCGATTATTAAACGCCTATTTAATTGGTCAACAAGCATTAATTAAATTGTGTTTTAATTTTGAATTTCAAATAAGGGATGGCATGAGTAATAAAATAAGGCAACGCCTTATTTTATTATTGTTGTTTTTGTTGTGCGAGAAGGATTGGAGAGAAATTGCTCAAACCTTGGAATCGTCATCTTCCTCCTTGAAGAACACGAAGAACACACCGTCACCGACGAAGAATGCCGAACTCTGACGAAGGACGACGATGAAAGCTAATTCCTTGGAGATCGATGAAAAGAAGCCGTGTACTGCGACGCCGATGATCCTCTTCTCTACGATGTTGTGTACCGCGACGCTAACGATTCTCCTTCCGCGACGCCATCTTCCGCGACGTCCCTTTCCTGCGACAAACCTCATTCGATGACTTCATCAAGGTAAGGGGTTTGGTTTAATATAATTTATGTGGTTTATATCCTCGGCATATGAGTAAATTGTTGAAATTCGTTTGAACCACTAACGCGGTGGGTGAGGAACAACAAACAAGTCCAAACCCACCGATTCTCTATTCTTGATGCGCGTAACGTTGGGAGATGATGAAATAGGACCGTTGAGATATTGGAGGCCGTTGCAGAAATATAAGGGTCCCGAGATGACCCCAGGAATAGACGAGAGCAATAACGGACCACAGGAGTGGCTCCGGTGGCCCGTGGACTTCACAGGCGGTCAGCACCGGCCGGCCGCCCGGAGGCAGCGGCGTCCCGGCACGCCGCCAGGAGGGACCGCCATGCCTGAAGTCATGGCGGCAGGTGACCGGTACCACGGTCACATAAGACCAGGGGGAGACGCGGCGCCCAGTGCCGCGTCCGCTGGTAGAAGGGAGCGTCCCCCCCACGTGGGGCCGCAACTTCAATCAAGGGGGGCAGTCACCCCCCCCCCCTTTCTGCAACGGCACGACCAGCACCGAGCTGGCTGTGCGGGGCGCGCCCGCGCCGGGCCAACCAGCCACCAAGGCCGGACCAGCTGCACTGGGTCGGGCCGGCCTGCGCCGGCTGGGCCGGACCCGGTTCGGGCCGACCCAGGGGGTCTCAGGCCGGGTCGGTCCGGGCCCAAAACCCCCCTAAACCGGACAAGTTCATTCTTTTTCCCATATCTTGTGATATGGAACTCCGATAGACACACTGTTAGTTGTGTGGAAATCCTTGGAATGAGACAGTCGTTTCAGTATATTAAACACAAGGTTTCAGAGAACTTTGTGTACGGCCGGGTTGGTTCGAACACGAAACCAACCGTGCCCTCGGAGCGGAAACTCTTATAACTTGAGTTCCGGATGTCCGATTGACTTTCTGTTGACTTTGTTTTATTACTCTTAGTGAGACAGACATTTTGGCTTACTACGCTTGTGGTTTGGATGCAGTTGGAGTGCGGTCGGGTTGGTTTTGACTTAAAAACCAACCGGGCCCCTGGAACGAAAAAGCCAATAACTCTTAGATCGAGCATCCGATTGACGCGCTGTCTGTCACGTTGAGTTCCTATTGTCGAGACGGAACATTGGGATACATCAAATCCGGACTACATTTCAGTTGATGTATTGACCCCCCCTTGGCTTGTGGAGCAGACCCTTCTGGAATCGAGCGTGCTGTGTGCAGGAACCCTAGAGATAGCTGCAACTATGAAGACTGCACTGAAATCCTGCGTGGGTTCGGCAGTGATGAAGACCGTACTGAAATCCTCCGTTGGTTCGACGATGATGAAGACTGCACTGAAATCCTCCGTGGTTTCGGTAGTGATGAAGACCGTACTGAATTCTTCTGTGAGTTTGACGGCAATGAAGAGTGCACTGAAATCCTCCGTGGGTTCGGCAGTGATGAAGACAGTACCGAAATCTTCCGTGGGTTCGACGGCGATTAAGACTGCACTGAAATCCACCGTGGGTTCGGTAGTGATGAAGACCGTGCTGAATTCCTCCGTGGGTTTGACGGTGATGAAGACTTCACTGAAATCCTCTATGGGTTCAGAAGTGATGAAGACCATATTGAAATCCTCCGTGGGATCGACGACGATGGAGACTGCACTGAAATCCTCCATGGGTTTGGCAGTGATGAAGACCTTACTGAAATCCTCCGTGGGTTTGACGGCGATCAAAACTGCACTAAAATCCTCTGTGGGTTCGGCTGTGATGAAGACTACACTGAAATTCTCAATGGGTTCGCCAGTAATGAAGACCCTACTGAAATCCTCCGTGGGTTCGACGTTGATGATTCTGTTCTTGCTATCCTACGTGGGTCTGGCAGAGTAGCTGGTCTGTATCCTATGTGGGTCCGACAGCTTAGCTAGTTTAGTATCCCACATGGGTCCCAGCTTAGATGAATCAGTGGCTATATCTGATCATCTCTATCACCTTATGAAGAAGTATACCTGTGTGAGATAAGTCTTGACTTTTAATCATTATCATCGATATGATTGACATGCCTTCCTATGTGGATTGTGTTGTGATTTCTTGTGTGGATTGAGTTGTACTATCCTATGTGGACATGATCAAACTTGGGCTCGGATGTTGGAGCCGAACTGGATTGATGACTTAGGTATATGTATGGGCATATACCTAAGTAGTGGTGGATGTTACTTTGTGATTGTATCTTTCCATTGTGGATTTTCCTTTGTGGATTCTGGGAGACCTTCGGGGGTCTCGGGGTCCCTACTGAGTAGCATATACTCACCCCTGCACGGGCTATGCCCATACTACATTGTGTTGGATGCAGACAAAGGGCAATGCTGACCGTGGTTGAGGCTTGTGGAGTAGTCCGTACCTGGTGGTGGACCACTGGGCGGGATGTACACGGAGTGGATGGCTGGACCCGTGGAGCTGAGGTGGCTATCTGTACCCACCCTTCAGGTGGGATTTCCAGTGGACGGCTCGACGTTGCCGCTTTACTTTCAGTTGTTGTACTTTCTATCCAGTTGTACTTTACTTTCAGTTTGGGTTTTTATTCTGGCCAATTTACTTTCCACACTTACCTTTGTACCCAGTTTTACTTAGTGTTTACTTCTACTGGCTTACTCTGTGGTGTTTGTTTACTTTATAAAGGTAATGCATTCCATTTGGTCGGGATTTATGCCTTTGGTGCTAGTCGTCAGTCCCTGGAGTATGGGAGGCGGGCTTGGGGTAGTCACGGCACGAGCCTCGAGGATGGGTCATGACAAATTGGTATCAAAGGAGTTCGGTTCTACCGTAGAACTCAGGACTCTGATCTTTCTTCAATGTGAAGCAATAGTGTTTAGGGTATTGAGTGCGGTTATCTGTCCAAGGAGTCCAGTGTTGGTGCGGCGGCCGACGTATCCATACACCAGGACCCTGAATTCTGATTTCTAACTCATTGCACGAAAACATTGATTGCATGTGTGTTTCAAAAGTTTTCTTTGTGATTACTTTGTGTCCGCTCACCAGGTATACTGTTTTGACCGTGGCGCACCTATTTCTTTTCAGGATGGCCCCACGACGGTAGCCAGATTTGGTTCCGAGCTTTGTGTGAGACCACAGCCCACCGAGCGACGAGGCCTCGGTGCAGGGCCCTTTTTCAGTGGACGCACCGGTGGTACCTCTACCCACCGAGCCACCGATGCTACCAGCCCTAGCTGCTGAGAGTGCACGTCGCCTTAGGGCACTGCACGAGTTTCAGCATCAAAGACCCCCCAGGTTCTGCAGGGAGACGGACCCTCATCCAGCTGAGGATTGGATGGATGTGGTTGTTTGAGTTTTCAGGTTAGTGGGGACACCAGTTGACCTCCTCGTGATCCTCGTAGTGAGCCTCTTGCACGCGGAAGCAGGCAGATGGTGGAGCTTGATGCTCCAGGTGCATGACAAGGCATCACTCCTATGGATGGACTTTGAGAGCCTCTTCCCTTAGAAGTTCATCCCAGCCACCCTCCGTGCGGTGCACATCCAGGAGCTTCTACAGCTGCAGCAAGGCAGCATGACGGTCGCCCAGTATTCGGTGAGATTTACTGATCTCTCACGCTATTCGACGGATATGGTATGAGACCCATTGTTCTAGGCCCAGACCTTCGAGCAGGGACTGAGGCATGAGATTAGGGCATTGATGATATCCCTTAGCATTCCGACGTAGGAAGGAGTACTAGAGTGAAACCTTCTCATTGAGAGATTTCTTGCTGAGCCTACACCAGAAGCGAGACCTACCACAGGGCGGCACGTAGCAGAGTCGTCTGCAGCTGGCAGTAGGCGGATGTCACATGGGTCCAGGCGAACCGGACCATCAGGCAGACGACCTCAGGACATTGTCTCAGAGGTGCGGGGCATAGTGCGTAGAGGCAGCTTTCCGAGGAGCAGGCAGTGCTACGCATGCGGCGGGCAGGGCCACATGACTCGTGACTGCCCGACCCGCCGTGCAGAGGAGCAACAGACATTTGAGGGGCCACCACGGAAAAGGTAGAGGGTTGACCGTGGTGGTCTGCCGAGAACAAGAGGACAAGGCAGGGGAGCTGGCTGAGCAGCAGGTGGTGGGCGACGCTTTGAGGCTTTACCACCAACACCACCAGGAGGTCCACCCTGACCACAGATAGCTGGCGGGTAGAGACATGCTCAACTTCAGGCAGCAGAGGCCTATGACCACGGCATGCAAAAGATTATTCGAGGTACTATCTGTGTCTACTCCACCCTTACTACAGTTATTATAGACACAGGAGTGAGTCATTACATTATTTCCGCTACCCTCATTCAGAGCTCGGAGATTCCGACAGAGCCGTTGGATCGATCCTTACGGCTAGAGATTCCTACGGGAGTAGACACAACGATTATGCACTGGTGCCGGCAGTGTGAGCTTACTTTAGTAGGCAAGATCTTCGGGTGGGATCTTCTTGTAGCGGCGTCGAGGCCTTACGACGTCATCTTGGGCATGGATTGGTTATCTAATTCCATGCTCAAATTGACTGTATTAGGTGTAAGGTGTGGTGTGTACGCCCCTATGGGAGCAGTTTTACCTTCACCAGAGAGAAGGGAGCCTTTGCAGCACAAAATGGACTCACGCAGAGGAGAGGACAACCCATCACTCATCAGTTGGCTAGCCTTATCCTAGGAGCAGTTCACGTGTGGAGTCCGAGTTTTCCTGTAGTGGTGGATCAGTATGCGGACGTTTTTCCCGACGACGTTCCAGGACTACCTCCTCACAGAGAGGTAGAATGTTATATTGCCATGTACCCCGAGACAGCCCCAGTATCCACTCCACCATATCGGATGGCTCCCAATGATCTTTGAGAGCTACGGGTACAGCTGGAGGACTTTCAAAGCAAGGGATTCATCCGACCCGGTGTTTCACCCTAGGCTTCCCCGATATTGTTCACCAAGAAGGAAGATGGGAGCTTGTGACTGTGTGTCGACTATCGTCACCTAAACTAGGTGACCGTGGGGAACAAGTATCCGCTGCCGAGGATTGACGACCTCTTTGATCAGCTCAAGGGAGCACGGTGGTTCTCGAAGATAGACCTCAGGTCAGGCTATCATCAGCTCAGAGTTCGGGATGAGGACGTGTAGAAGACGACCTTTAGATTTCAGTATGGCTACTATGAGTTCTTGGTTATGACTTTCGGCATAACCAACACTCCAGCTATGTTCACAAGTCTCATGAACAGGATCTTTCAGCCATACCTTGATCAATTTGTCGTGGTATTCATAGACGACATTTTGATATACTCGACCACCGAGGTGGAGCACACCTACCACTTGCGGGTTGTGATAGAAACACTCTGAGAGAACCACCTTTATGGAATGATCTCGAAGTTTCAGTTCTGGTTATGTGAGGTCCACTTCTTGGGACACGTCATCTCTGAGGCGGGTGTTGCGATGGATCCTGTGAAGATCGAGGCAGTGCCAGCTTGGGAGCCACCCAGGAGCGTGACGGAGGTGCAGAGTTTCTTGGGGCTAGTTGGGTACTACCAAAGATTTGTGATAGACTTTTCCAGAGTTGCGGTACCACTCTCAGTTTTGATGAAGAAGGGGAAACCCTTTGTATGGTTTGACAGATGTCAGCAGATCTTCCAAGGGCTGAGATAGAGATTGACCAGTGCGCCTATCTTGAGGCTACCAGAGGAGGGATTAGGGTACGTAGTCTACTGCAATGCATCAGGGACAAGACTCAGATGTTTCCTAATGCATGAGTGGGCCGTGATTTCCTATGGATCACTTCAGTTGAGGCAGCATGAGCAGAACTACGCTACCCATGACCTGGAGTTCGCAGCAGTGGTCTTCACTCTGAAGATGTGGCGACACTATATGATGGGCGAGCACTTTATAGTCTACTCTGACTACCAGAGTCTCAGGTACATCTTCTCGCAAAATTACCTGAAATGAGAAAACGGTGATGGATCGAGTTCCTCCAGGAATATTACTTTGAGATAGTCTATACTCCTGGAGAGGGGAACATAGTAGCCGATCCTCTCAGCAGGAGGATGGGCATTTAGCTACTTGGGGAGGCGACGGAGCAGCTAGCCGCATTGTAGATATCCTTCGTGGATAGAGATGGAGCAGCCTTTCTTCAGTCACTCCTCCACTACTACAGTGGGTCAGAGAGGCACAATGTGGGGATGCTGACTGTGAGACGCAGAATGCGCATATATCCTCAGGACATGCACCTGATGGATTCTCTGTAGGAGGGGAGCACGTCATCCTTTTCAGAGGACGTACCATGGTACCCGTTGCTTTATAGTAGGAGGTGCTAAGAGAGTTTCAAACATCCCTTATAACAGTACATCAAGGAGTGGCAAAGATGTACCAAGATCTCAGAAGATAGCAGTGGTGGCTGGGTATGAAGAAGGCTGTAGCAGAGTTTGTTTCTTGATGCCTCACCTGCCAGCAGGTGAAGGTAGAGCACCAGGTTCCAGTAGTTTTGGTACAGCCCTTAGAGGTCCCAGAGTGGAAGTGGGGTGAGATATCTATGGATTTCGTGACTGGAATTCCACGCACTTTTAGAGGTCACGACTCCATTTAGGTGATTGTCAACCGACTCACCAAGTCGGCCCACTTCTTACCCATCAGAGAGCAGGGCTCAGTGGAGAGCTTGGGATGCCTCTACATTCAAGAGATCATATGGCTTTATGGTGTGCCATTATATATCATCTCCGATTGAGATTCTTGCTTTACTTCCCGGCTTTGGAAGGGGTTTCAGGAGGCATTCGGGATGCAGCTACATCTGAGCACCGCCTTTCACCCTCAGATGGATGGTCAGACAGAGAGGATCATTCAAACTCTCGAGGACATTCTCTATGCATGTGTCCTCAACTTTGGTCACAACTGGGAGGACCAAATACCCTTAGTGGAGTTCACGTACAACAACAGCTACCACTCCACAATCGGGATGGCACCATATGATGCATTGTACGACCGGACATGAAGATCAACTCTGTGCTGGACAGACCCTGGGGAGTCAGCACTTGTTGGACCGGAGATGGTCCAGGCCACAACAGAGAAGGTCCAGGTCATCCAGAAGTGGATGAGGACAGCTCATAGCCGGAAAAAGTCTTATTCTTATAGGAGGCAGAGTCCACTAGAGTTCGAGGATGTCGACCATGTTTTCTTGCGGGTCTCACCTCGACGTGGATTATGGAGATTTTTCCAGGGCAAGAAAGTTATCTTCGTGCTTCATCGGACCATTCCAGGTCCTCAGCAGGGTAGGCGAGGTTGCTTACCGCCTGGCTCTACTGCCTCGGTTGCACCGGGTGCATGACGTATTCTAGGTATCCTAGCTGAGGAGATATGTGCACGACCCGACGCATATCATCGACCATGGGGAGCTGGACATTAACAATGGGGCGACATTTGTGGAGGTCCCGGTGGATATCGTGGATCGATAGGAGCGGGTCCTACATGGGCGGTCGATTCCTCTAGTGCGCATCAGATGGTAGCACGAGAACCTCCAGGAGAGCACTTGGGAGTGGGAGGCTCAGATGAGTGCTCAGTACCCACAATTTTTCCCCTAATTTATGATGTATCTTTACGGGGACGTAAATCTATTAGGTGGGAGTAATGTAAAGACCCATAAAATTCGAGGGAATTTTTTCTTCTTAATTTTCTTTGGGATTTTACAGGAACACAGTTTCTGACGGCACCTGATTCTGAGGCCCGGTGTGCCCGAAATCAATTTCTAAAGTTTAAGCTCGGGTATGTTCAGTGAACGAACGAGCGGGTTTTCCCAGCTTTTGAACCGGTGCTCAGAATCAAAATCCGAGGACACCGATGAAACCACAACACCGGTTATTGCTTAGGAACACCTTTTCCAGAGTTTCATTTGCTCGGGTGAGGTTATTAATTATTTGGGTTAACTAAAGAATAAAAATAAAATATTGTGCTACAATTTTATTTTTATTCTATGTAATAATAATCTAGGCCTGGTGGTTGGAGTGGGACCCACTAATACCCTAACTCCTAGGTAGTATATTAGTGAGGTGGGTCCCACACGATCCCCACCCACTTTATTTCCTTTTCATATCCCATGAGCATTTATTATGGTAACTCACCCGAACACCCTTTTTAAATGCCAAGTCAACTCTCACGTTTAATTGGATTATTAAATGCCACATTAATTGGTCAACACAAGTTAATTAAATCGTGTTTTAATTTTTAATTTCAAATAAGGGATGGCATGAGTAATAAAATAAGGAAAGACCATATTTTATTATTGTTGTTTACGTTGTGCGAGAAGGATTGGAGCGGAATTGCTAAAGCCTTGGAATCCTCATCTTCCTCCTTGATGAACATGAAGAACACACCATCACTGACGAAGAACGCAGACCTCCGATGAAGGACGATGATTAACGCTGATTCCCCGGAGATCGACGACGTGATGCCGTGTACTGCAATGCCGAAGATCCTCTTCTCTGCGAAGCCATGTACCACGACGCCGACGATCCTCCTTTCGCGACACCGTCTTCCGCGACGTCCCTTTCCCGCGACAAACCTCATTCGACGACTTCATCAATGTATGGGTTTTGGTTTAATTTAATGTACGTGGTTTATATCCTCGACATATGATTAAATGGTTGAAAGTCATTTGAACCACTAACCTGGTGGGTGCGGACCAACGAATAAGTCTGAACCCACCGATTCTCTGTTCTTGATGTGTGGAAAGTTGGGCGATGATTAAACGGGACCATTGAGCGATTGGAGGCCGTCACAGTAATATACGGGTCCCGAGATGACCCTAGGCGCAGACGGGAGCAAGAACTGACCACCGGAGCGGCTCCGGTGGCCCGTGGACTTCACCGGCGGCGTCCCGGTGCGCTGCCAGGAGGGACCGCCGTGGCGGCAGATGACCAGTCCGACATCCGCACAGGACCCGGGGGAGACGCGGCGCCCAGCGTCGCATCCGCTGGCAGAAGGGAGCGCCCCCCCCACGTGGGTCCGCGACTTCAATCAAGGGGGGCATCTGCCCCCCCCCCCTTTCCGCAACGGCACGACCAACACTGAGCTGGCCGTGTGGGGCGCGCCCGTGCCGGTGGGGCCAGGCCGCACCCTAATGGGCCAAACTCGGACACAGTTCAGGCCGACCCAGGGGATCTCAAGCCGGGTCGGTCCAGGCCCAAAACCCCCCTAAACCAGACAGGTTTGTTCTATTTCCCATATCATGGGCTACGAACCTCTGATCGACGCACCATTAGTTGCATGGAGATCCTTGAAATGAGTTGGTTGTTTCGGTATATTACACTCAAGGTTTCAGAGAACTTTGGGTATGGCCAGGTTGGTTTGAACACGAAACCAACCGGGCCCTCAGAGTGGAAACACTTATAACTTGAGCTCCGGACGTCTGATTGACGTGCCATCGACTTTTTCAGATTCCTCTTAGTGAGACAGACCTTTTGGCTTACTCCGCTCGAGGTTTTGATGTAGTTGGAGTGCGGTGGGGTTGGTTTTGGCTTAAAAACCAACCGGGCCCCTGGAACAAAAACGCCAATAACTCTCAGACCGGGCGTCCGATTGACGCGCCGTCTTTCACGATGTGTTTCTCTTTTCGAGACGGAACATTGGGATACATCAACTCCAGAATACATCACGATGTGTTTCTCTTTTCGAGACGGAACATTGGGATACATCAACTCCAGAATACATGTTAGTTGATGTATTGAACCCCCTTGGATCGTTGAGCAGACCCTCCCGGAATCGAGCGTGAAGTGTGCGGGAACCCTAGAGCTGGCTGCCACTGTGAAGACTGCACTAAAATCCTCCGTGGGTTCGGCAGTGATGAAGACCGTACTGAAATCCTCCATCAGTTCGACGGTGATGAAGACTACACTGAAATCCTCCATGGGTTTTGCAGTGATGAAGACCGTACTGAAATACTCTATGGGTTCAACGGGGATGAAGACTACACTGAAATCCTCCGTGGGTTCGGCAGTGATGAAGACCATACTGAAATCCTCCATGGGTTCGACGGTGATGATGACTGCATTGAAATCCTCTGTGGGTTCGGTAGTGATGAAGACCGTACTAAAATACTCCATGGGTTTGACGGCGATGAAGACTACACTGAAATCCTCCAAGGGTTTGGCAGTGATGAAGACAGTACTGAAATGTTCCGCGGGTTCGATGGTGATGAAGACTGCACTGAAATCCTCCGTGGGTTTGGCCGTGATGAAGACTGTACTGAAATCCTCCGTGGGTTCGATGACGATGAAGACTACACTGAAATCATTCGTGGGTCGGCAGTGATGAAGACTACACTAAAATCCTCCATGGGTTCGATAGCAATGAAGACCATACTGAAATTCTCCATGGGTTCGATGGTGATGACTCTGTTCTTGCTATCCTACATGGGTCTGGCAGAGTAGCTGGTCTGTATCCTATGTGGGTCCGACAGCTTAGCTAGTTTAGTATCCTACATGGGTCCCAGCTTAGATGAATCAGTGGCCATATCTTATCATATCTATCACCTTACGAAGAAGTATACCCATGTGAGCTAAGTCTTGAATTTAAATCATTATCTTCAATATGATTGACTTGCTTTCCTATGTAGATTGTGTTGTGCTTTACTATGTGGATTGGGTTGTACTTTCCTCTGTGGACATGATCGAACTTGGACTCTAATGTTGGAGCCTATCTGGATTGATGACATAGGTACATGTATGGGCATATACCTAAGTAGTGGTGGATGTTACTTCGTGATTGTATCTTTCATTTGTTGATTTTCCTTTGTTGATTCTGGGAGTCCTTCGGGGGTCTCGGGGTCCCTACTGAGTAGCATATACTCACCACTGCACGGGCTATGCCCCCACTATGTTGTGTTGGATGCAGACGATGGAAATAGCTGACCGTGGTTTAGGCTTGTGGAGCAGTCAGTACCTGGAGATGGACCCTTGGGTGGGACGTACACGGAGCGGACGGCTGGACCCGTGGAGGTGAGGTGGCTATCTGTACCCACCCTTCAGGTGGGATTTCGAGTGGATGGCTCGACATTGCATCTTTACTTTCAGTTGCTGTACTTTATTTCCAGTTGTACTTTACTTTCAGTTTGTGTTTGTATTCTGGCCCATTTACTTTCCGTACATTCCTTTGTACCCAGTTTTACTTAGTGTTTACTTCTGCTGGCTTACTCTATGGTGTTTTTTTACTTTATAAAGGCAATGCCTTCCCTTTGGTCAGGATTTATGCCTTTGGTGCTAGTCTCCAGCCCCTGTCCTATGGGAGGCAGGCTTGGGGTAGCCACGACACAGGCCCCGAGGACGGGTCGTGACACCTTTAATGTATCAATTCCATGATCTATGATTTTCCTAATAAAAACACAAGAATCATGCCTGTTCACCAATATTCACTAGGGTAATATTTAATCCATCAATATAGAACCTTTATTATAGGAATTAAATGGAGGGATCATGCTAACAGATGGAATCCACATTAATATAACAAATGTGTTTCTCCATCAATGGATAATTTACATATGCTTAAGGATGTGATTCCAATTATCAAGATTCGATATCTAACTATCATACTACCAAGAATTATCCATTAGATCATGACATAATCTATAGTAATGGCCCATATATCCTAGTTATGTGATATATATCAAGATATAATGCTAATATCATGGATAGATGTGAAGAACAGAGTAAGAAACAACCTCTTACCTTGAATCCAGATGATTTAATGCTCTAAATGCTTCAAAATTAGAGTATAGAGAAAGAGGAACCCACATGAATCACCACTGGAGTCTCTAGGACCGAGATCACTTAGAATAAGAGAAATAATGAATTATTTTAGAGAGATTCAGAGTAAAAATCAAATTTTCAGATTAATTAATACCCTTTACATGGTTTCTCAAATTGTATGTCACAAATGTAATACTTTTTTACTCTCCTATGAAGTTTATATTTTGGTTGCATGCTTCAGTAAAAAAATTTCTTACCATGATTTTTCACTATCCTTACATACATGGTTTTATAGGAAATATCTCATGGTTAGATCTAATTGTGAGAAAACAATATTTTTCCCACCATCATTATCCAAACGAGATTCATGGTTTCCATAGGATATATACATAATTTCTCCTAACAATGAACCAAATTTCTATCCACTCTAAGGCCTCCAAAAAATTCAAAAACCAACAGAAAGATACCCAATTCACCACATAAGATAAAAACTAAAAAAACACATAAATAAGGGATGATTGTATGGTTTCATGACATGAAAAACTTTGTTATGTTATAATATCCCACACTATAGATTTTACATCCTATAAAAGTGTATCATGGGTTTATATTCAAACAAAATGGTCCATTAATATCAGAATTAATATTCCATCTTGAAATTGTCTTATTTTGAAGGTCTATACTACCATATGGGTCTAAAAAGTTGAATTTAGTTCCCTTAAAATATATTATTTCACTGGTCTATGATCTACACTAGAATCTATATAAACAAATAATCAGGCATTATCTTAACATCCTCAAAATCGATCACATGTGTAGGATCATGAATGTATAACTAAAGATGGGGGTCCTGGAAAACATAATTCATAACTCGATACTATGGAGGATGATATAAATGGTAGGAAACTATCCAATCCTATTCGGTAATCATGAATGTTAAAAAAAATTTCATCCCTAACATCCCTTTCTTCAATAACCATCGATGCTTTAACCAATGAGTCCCCATAATAAAACTCAATCACCCACGATAGACTCCAAGGGTCTTCTACTCATACCAACAAAAGATATATATCTTTTCTGAGTGGTTATTAACCACTTTAAGATTTATAGAACTCTCTCATAGCTCTCATATACAAATATTTATCCCACAACTACTACCAAAACAAACTCATTCTTAAATTATAGAGGGTGAAATGGTTAACCATAAGGAACATCACAAGTTACCATTGGAATTAAATGTAAGAATTTGTTGTTGTTTAAAAAGTAAGAAATATTAGGTGATCATAATAATCTCTACTATAGACTAAAATGTAAAACCATAGGAAATCCTATAAAATATTGATCATATTCTTTGACTATCCACCCATATATGGATAAAAGGTTATACTCAATATTATTTAGGTACCCAAATCATTCTTTAAGTCTTTTGAAAACAATGATATGGAATTTTTATCTTTGTATAATATAATTTTCAAAATAACTAAATGATGTTTTACTCTCTCTTTTATATATTGATTCAAAAACTGATCTACAAATAGTATCTCATGGATCAGTAATAAATATTCCATCATCTCTATCCAATCAAAAATCACTCAAAATGGATATCAAATCCTCACGGTCCTCAAGAACCATATCATGATGTCAGTCATCAGATTTTCCAAATTCTATACAGGAACAATAAATGTCTGAATATAAGCAGAATGATATTTATTCACAACTTTCACCCTATGTTAGTTAAGGCATTTCATAACAAAAAAGATGATGTCCCTCTTTGTACACAACCAACAAATTTGATGTCGGATGTCATGGAACATCTTTTTCATCCTAATATGAAAAACATATTTAAATTAATGAATGTATCTAAATAGAAAAGTCCTTAAATAAGATTTCTTTTCTAACCTCTTATAGAGGTAAATAAAATCTTCATCATTTAAGGACCACCCTAGGATTGAATCATCACCCGCTAAACACTCATGCATCACAAAACTCAAGATCCAATTCTTGGATGGGATTAACTTAGTAAACTAATGAAGATGTTATAACTAATGGATCACATGTCATCACACTATGATCCCTATATGAATTCAAAATCCAATCATCCATCCAAAGTATCATAATTTATTCCTCTTTTATAGGCCACTCACCATGCTCACATGACTCTGATTTCATCATAATGAGAGAATCTACAAGGAAAATTCATTTCCTTAGAGAATAGGAAATATTTATGTCAAATTAGTATAAAAACCCCACCTAGGGAATCTACCTTAGATCCAGATCCCACTAGGAGAATACATACCACAAGTTTTTTTGTCCTTATAAATGATAAAATCGTCACCATGGAGATAATTCCACCAACACATCAAAGTGTATACCATATATTTCTACTCTAAGTCTTGTGTCTGATAGTTCCAATAATGGGTTCATTGTTGATGTGTCCCATAAGTGATAACATGATACTACTACATCAATAATGCTCCAAAAGCAATACCTAAGGTATCAAAATACACTATAGATTAAATCCTAATATCTAGATGAATAGAAACTATAGTTGTTGTCAATATCCACATCATATCTAAGAAGGAATCTTCACACAGATTACCCAACTGAAGCCTCTACTACTATTTGGTAAACTCTTTCATAAATGATTTTATATTAGAGATATTCTAAATAAATGATTATTAGTACACCACAAGACTAAGGAAATTCATGTTCTCAAACAAATTCATAAGACAATACAAATATATAATATCCTCTACCTTCTCTATGTCAACTGGGATTCCCACCTCATAAATTGCATGAATGAGAAATCACACCTCTTAAATCCAAATGGGAAACTTCAATAGTCTAACATAAATATAATGTGCTCAATGTGTACTCAAAATAATATAAAGGTGAATAAATGCCTATACGATGTCCTCTAACATATCAGGATGTCATCATTGAATATAATGATGAATGAGTAAATGCATGGACGAGAATTCATATTCACAAGATTCATAAATATATCTTGATAATTTTTATCCATGAAATCTTAATAAATACTCATTCCATACATATCTACTCTAATATGTTGTCTTGAAAATATCATTCTCTATGACCCATAATTGGTGGTAGAATAAATGTAGATAAATCTTGGGAAACCTTTAGGATCACTATAACTAATCAAACATATCATCAATACTAATAAAGTTAATAAATTCCTCATTATTACCTAATTAATTTTCTTATAGTCAACATAGAGTCATATTAAATATTCTTCTATCATCACAAAAAACATGAGATAACCCCAAGGAGATATGATCAGTTTAAAAAAACCCTTCACCCCCAAATCATATAATATCACATTCATTTATCTAAACTCAACCAGTTCATATGTTTGGAAGGAATCAATATTAGTTGCACTCTATGTATAAGATAAATGTCAAAAAAGATTATCCTATATAGAGTAAGACCCGAGAATATATCTATAAATAAAACTTAATTACAATCCTCCATTGGATGAATGATAGAGGGAGATACTACTGATTCCTCTATTAGAGGAAAACCTATTATACATCTCGTGATAGATTTAATCATGTTCAAATTCAGTAAAACCAGTTCTACATTAACATCCAACTCACTCAAAAAAATTAACCAATATCTACTAGGCATGATATATGATACACATCTCTGGTAACAATCAATATGATCTCAACAACAAGTCAACCAATCTATTCTGAATATCACATCAAAACTAATCATCTCTATGATCATGAAGTCTCCCAAATCCCTATAGCTATAAAAAAATCATAGGACATTTAGTACATCAATAGAGACTACATATTATCTTTATTAGGGGAATCTCAAGAGTAAGTAATTTAGAAGGTAACAAAACTGGTAAAAATAGTCCAATAATAATAAGAACGAATATTAAATATTGGGATGAACTTATATCAAACAAATCAGTAAATGACATGGAGTTAATAATCAATGTATTTATAAATATAGATTTTCCCTCTCCACTAATGTTTGGAACCTCATCCAAATATGGAGTACAAGTGTACCTACTCTACTCCACCTCTATATTTCCTTATTATACCTCCTCAACTTTCATCTTCTTACTATCAGAAGAACCACTAACAACTACAATGAAATTTACAGGTATCATCGCAATGTATTATGGAATAAAACATGTACAATTGTCCTTGTATAACCCAATAATGAATTTCAAGTTATTATAAAGAAGATATGAACATTTTTTTAGGTTGAAGCTGTTAATATGGTGTCTATGATCCCAAAAAAGGATAATCACTAACCTCATTGTCTTCTATTCCTCATTTACTGAAAAAAGAGTTTCAAGAAAATAAAATCAAAAAATGGGTCAAGTATGTTGAAACTAAAATAATCTTTTATAGAATATCTGTAAACACTTATGATTCTCAAAACATCATCATGTTATGAACAATATCATAGAATAATTACACTTAAAATTAAACTTAAGTAAGACCATCACACTTGCAAAATTCTCTCGTTACCCCAACTATCACCTTGTAGTACCCTGAAAAATAATGAATGATAACATCACCCTTAAAACCTTTGGAGTCTTTGTTAGACCAAAAATTCAATAATTAATATCAAGAATTTTCTAAATATTCTTATAAAACCCATTATTTTATATTTACATTCCTTGAAATAAACATTATGTATTTCATATATTTCTATACATAAAACACATAGTTTATAAAAATTTCATTATAACATTAAATTATAATTATTTAATGTGATAATTATTCCTTTTCATTAGATTACTGAGTGTAGGGAGGAGTAAATAAATAATAAAAACTATTTTTTATAGATTTATTGAAATAATTCATTAGTTATCCACTAATAAAAAATTATGAAAGTAAAAAATATATGTTTTTCATAACAATTAATTTTATGAATACAAAATGTTTTTATAAAAATATGTAAATTTTATTAGAATTGGTGAAATTATTTATCTATATAAATATTATAAATTCTATTTAATGTTTTAAAATTCATATATTTTATTTTACAAGGCATGAGAAAAGAATAAATCTAGTTTTATGATTAAAAATGCATTTTTATTAAAATATTTTTCATTGTGTTTTTTATAGTAATTTTAAAATGGATTTATACCAAAAATTGAAAGTTAATATTAAGAAATGGATACCATATGTGAAAAAATAATTTAATATTTTTTTAAATAGTTCAACATTATTTTTTCTCATTATAAATAGTAATTGGGGTAAATATTTTTCGCCTTAGTAAGAGTGAATCAAGAAATTTAGGTCAATAATAATTTGATAAGGATTGAAAGATATATATAACACCAAATATATTCTAATTTAATGATTTTATTTAGTCTATAATCATCCAATATTCAATAATATGAGAATAAGAAACTATTATTCTACGATAATGGGGTTAATATTATTTTGAGTATATAATAAGTAAAAAATTTAACTATATTTGTTTTAACAACTACACAATAATATTTATAGGGATGAGTGATGTTTATGTTCTATTATAGTTACTTATTTATTCTATAATTAATTCATATCATTTTAATTGATGGAATACTTTCTAAAAATGATTATGAAACTCTATCAAAGTCCTTGTGAAAATAGTGAAAAAATTGAAATAAATTATTTTCAAACAACAAAATTAATAAATTTTGTATAACTCATGGTGTGACATGGTTTTTTTCTTCAATAAAAAATTTATAAATTTTGGTGAAATATTTTATATTATAATTCCATACATGTTTTGATGAATTCAAACTAAAAATATTTGAATAGTTCTAAAAATTTATTTAATGTTATGTTATGATAAATAATTTATTACTAAATGATTTTAAATCATTAAAATTGAAATAAGGAAAGGGTGACAGGATATTGTAAAACATTTCTTCTTTTGACTAGTTGGGATCCAAAATCTACTTCAGATGTACTTTTATAACTCTATAGTATGTTATTTTTTTCACCATGGTAAATGTTAAAATTGGAAAATGAAGGGGTGAATCTAAGAGATAATATTTAACATTGCAAATATGCCTTAATTTTTATTTTCTATTTTATTTCATTTCAACCATAAAATTTCTTTTCATTGAATGATTAGAAACATTGTTCCACTTTCACTTGAAATATAATTTATTATATTTAAATGCTATAGGTAAATCTAGGTGTATCATTTCCTTCACTATAAAAGGAAACCACAACTCCTCTAATTCAAACCACAATGACCCAGTTTTCTTGAATAGAACCTAAAAAAAAATTAATATAAATATTCATGTTATAGAAGTTATGAACACATCAAACTTCTATCTGAAGATACAATAAGACCAAATCTAAAGGATTCTTTTTAATGAGGAGGAGATGGTTTAGACATGCATCTTTCATTTTACTTCATCATAAAAATCATTCAATTCTATCATAACCATTATAGTATAATGACACAAGTATATATAACATATCAATATATCTATATGTTAATGTAAAAAACATTTTAATCTCATATTTTCATCAAATTAGAAATGAAATTATCTATCATGCATATGTGTGGGAGACCACCATTGTGAATGGATATGATTCAATTTCCATCCCTACCATAATGGATATATATAATGATTTATTTAATAAATATATATTATATTTAGGATAGTATTATAGTTCTGTTAAATTAAATTTTTATTTTCCATTTTTTTACATCCATTAGAAAAATGGAAACATCACTTGGGCGTGCAGATGGAGTGTCATCTCTAAGAAGTGATGTAATTCATTTTTCTTCAGAAATTTATATACATTGTTGAAAAAGTGTATATAATTATTATATTTTATAATTATTAAAGGATTAAAAAAATTAATTTCATTGAAACTTGATCAATGTAAAATGATCATAACTACCTAATATATACATTCATGAAAAATAAAACAGATAGCACTCCTAGTCATTGATTTTATGAGAGAGTTGATAATAAATGTGTGATGAAATATTATAATTGGATAACATATGATGTTATATGTATGAATATTTTCTAGTATATATGTATTATGAAGTTATATTTATTATATATTATGTTAGTGGTCCTACGTAGAAACTCAAAATTTAGGTAAGGGTTTCTTGTCTCACATTTATTTCTTTGAAACATATGTAATATTCACCACTTTTTTACATTGTGTGGTCTATATAATACACCATAATATATATTGTTATTAATTTATTTAAATTATTTGAGATTTAGTAACACATATAATGATTTCTATTTACTTAGGCTCTGGTTTATAGGTTACAAATACTGTAAGGGGTTTATGTTACAATCTTATTGATTATTGGGATTGTTATTATTTAACTTTTTGATGAGAAAATTATACTATATATACCTCAAAATATAATAAATATTCATATAATATATATATTTATGTATATTACATGGTTTAATTCCATTTTACTATCTTTAACTAATAATTTACCCAAATTAATGTTTTTATAGATAGCCAACATTTTTTTACTATCTAGTCGAGACTAATTTTCTTCCATGTCCATGTTTTCATTAATAAGTGTTCATTTTTCTTCATTAATATCCTATAAATATTATTGAAAGTAATTTTTATGATGGTTTACCACATATAAAAAAGTTTAAAATTATTCTTATTTTCATTTTTCAAATGAGGTACTTTTTATGTTTATAGAAAATGTGAAAGGAGGTATTGTTTTATGATACAAAACATGAAGGGTGTTTTTGGACGCCATGACTGCTCAATTATTTTATAATTACATTCAGAATTTAAATATTTAAATGAATTGAAATGTTTTCCTTAAAAAGTTATATATTTTAAAATTTTTAAATAACTTATTTCAAAATAATATGGGAATTTTCTTCAAAAAATATTCAAATGATATTTAAAAGTATTTTTCATTTATTATTACATCCTTTTATGTTATATGAGATTAATTAGGGATATTATTATATAGTATGTGGTAATAATTATGAAATATTAATGAAACCCCCTTTCCTTCAATGGGTTATGTTATGATGGAATGATAAGCATTTTTATGATCTTTTCAAATATATGTATATATTAACAATATATGAAGGTTATACCCTTAATAATATATCCCTATAATGGATTTGGTAAATATTAATTTCTTATGAGCTCAAAGGGTACATTGGAGGCTATCCCAATCCGCAGATAGGGTCTAGAAGAGGTTATACTTAGCTCAAAAGATGGTAGATATGTGGTTATCCTCGGCCTAAACTATGTACATGGGATGTTATCCCAATACTATCATGTAATTAATATATTTTTGGGTAATATTAACATAATAATTCTATTATTATTATAATTATTTACCTTTTCCCACTCTTTCATGATATGAACCTTTTAAAATGTTATTCTCACATGGATGATGTTTTTTGATCCCTTTATGATCTATGTATTATGAACTGCTAGTCATTATTCCATGAAAAATAATTGTTATCTATTATATGTTGGGTATGGTTTTCAGATGTTATCATCATGTTCTGAAACCCTTATGCTTATTTCATTCATAAATGATCCTTGTTATCCCCCTTGTTTAACAATAATAATAATATAATATCACCATTTATTATGTTTATTTCTCCCCTAGATATAATGAATTTTTTTAATTATATAATGTATGTGATGGGTGGTAGTTATGATGAACAGAATGGGATATTATATAGCTCTATTATGGAACATTTCTTTATATATATAATAATCTAAAGACACTGAAACATTTTGGGATGGGAATGGATTGTAATGATAAGTTGTAACACCCTGAGACTTTTATAAAATAGATATTTCTAATTTCTTTGATTCCTAATGTTTTAGCCTAAACCAAGATAATATTTCATAATACACAAAACCTACTTAGCTTGTGGTATATGAAACACTTTTCTTGGCTTGTGTTACAAATAATTTGATGTTCTTTTGATAGAATAAATTTCATGCAAGACTATGTTTAAGTGAGTTTATAAAATAATAAGATCCATACAAATGAAATTTATTAGTGAAATATATGTTTAATATATTCAATATAATGTTTAAAATTAATATTATATGTTTTATAGACATTATATAAGAACAAATTCAATTTTTCGGATAAAAGAAGTTTTTTTTGGAAAAAATACAGTTTTGTTGCCTTTTGGAGGAACAACCATTTTAAATATTGTTTTTTGAAACAATATCAGTTTAATTTTACAAAATAGAATTATTCTTTATAATAGGGATATAATATTTTACTTTGTATGATTTTTTGATATTTTACTGATAACATTCATATTTTTATGAATGGCAAAAATACGCTAAATTTTAATTGAAAACAAAATTTTACATTGAAATAATTTATATGGTTATGTTATATTATTGAAGGGTTTTAAATTATTAATAGAATATATTTCTGTAAGTTAATACAATTTATTTCATTGTCATGAATTTTACATTGAATTCATGTGTAAAAACATTTCAATCTTTTGCAATATTTTGACTTTTAAAAAAAAACCCATTTTTTATTCTAACAATGGGATGTTAATTTTAAATTAATTAAAAAAACATAAATGTTTTAAATTTTAGAAAATGGATTCCATATTTGGAATTAGTGGGTCAAAATTATGTTAATAGAGAAATTTTATTTTTTGGCATTATGAATAGTAACTTTAGTAATTATTTTTATTACCATGGTTAAAGGTAATTCCTGTAATTAAAGGTAAAATATATATTATAAAATTAACTTAACACCTATAAAATTCAATTTGATGAATAAATTATACACTTATAATCTATTTTTCAAAATTGAATCACTTAATGACTACTTTCCATGAATATGACATGAATATAAAAAAATTAATGAATGTGACAAAATGTCAAAATCTCATTTTATATAAGTATATTAATTTTAATTTAGGGATTTCCAGGGAATGAAATTGACTATAAGTAGTATCTATAAATATAATAGAATTACCTACATCATATAAATTTATTTATAATTTTTATAGGATATATAATAATCTTTAATGATTACTCAATAGTGATGCAGAAATTATTTTACTCATATAAATATCAAATAAACGATATTAAAAATATTAAAATAATTATAATTATAAAGAATTAATGTAATTAACTAATTTTATGGAATAATTTGATATATTATTTATGGTTTAGATTATTTTTTTGAACATTTTTCTATGTAATGATATTTTTAAAAAGTCAACTAATTAATGGTGTCAAAATTGACCGTATTGATATTTTAAAATAAATAATATTTTATTGAATTATATAAAATTCCTAAAAATAAAAACTTTTTCCAAATAATTGCTATGAAGTTAAATATGTAACAAATGGTCCATTTTTAGCTCCTTTGTCATTTTATAGTGATTATATTGACCCATAGTAAATAAAAAGACATGTTACCATGGTAAGAGTTAGAGGAATTAATTAAGGGGAAATCAAAATTATAAGGTTTATAATAAAACCATAACATGTCAAAAATAAATTATTTGAGTAATAAGATGCAATAAATATCAAAATATGATCTATTTTTATTTGTTTAATGGGAACTTTTACATGAAAATAAACTATATATTATTTAAACCAAAGATAGTTACAAAATATCGCTATCTTGTATTTTAATATCTTTTGTGTGTTCACATGGGGCCAAAATCATGATATGAACAAATATAAATGTCTATTTTGATATAAATGAAACCATTTTCATTATAGAAATTTATTTTTAATTTTTATATATTCTATTATTACTTTAAAAGTCTCTTAAATTCTAATACAATATTTATTCAATTAAAATAAAAATAGAATAAATGATTTTAATATTATTTATTTTGTTATATTTTGATTTATTTAATGGTTATAAAAATTTAAAAGGTATATAAGTTATATTATAGATGTTTTAAATAATTATATTCTAATTCACACTTTGTATTATTGTATTTTATGTCAAATTAATTGAATTGTATTAAATTTGGAAATAATAATATCTTATTGAAGTAATTTATTATTAAGTTATTTAAAAATCAAAAAAATGTTAAATAATCACAAGGGGATACTATATGGTCTAATATATATTATAAATTTGTTTATGAGCCATTTTTTATTATTTAGATTTAGAATAGACTTATTATATTTTAATATTTTCAGAGTTTCCGAAAGTGGCCTTCTCCTTTCTTATAAAAAGGCATCTCCTCCCACATTTCCTCAAACCTAGTTGAGACTTCCAGATAGTCCAAACACTACCCAATTCTATTAAAAAAATTCTTTTTTATCTTATGGTGTTCCTGGTTTTTCAAAAATTCCATCCCTAGTGTCCCTAATAAGAGATCCAAAGTGTATCCAACGAAGAAGAGGTAATTGCTTTATCAATTGAATTCAATTTTTTTTCTTCTTATACTTCATGTTTCTATGTTGATTAGATTTTAACTTAATAAATACATTATATTATTCTTGATGAGATGTTATTATAACTATGGTACAACCTTATGCCACCTTTTATCCATCTAGTGAATAACAATATCACCATGTTTTCGTATGTACGGCTTACCGTCTGCACGTCATGGTATAATTTGTTATTAAAAAATAATTTTTTAGCATGTGTATAATTATGTGTGTAATGGATTTAAATAATTAACATAATATTATCATGATTTTTTGTAAGTAATATACCATCCAATTACATACCATTTAACCATCAATATAATGATACCATCACTCGTGCGTACGTGTGACCTACCGTCTCCATGATGTTATGAGATACGTTCTCCATGTTAATAATTCAAGAATAATTAAAAACTTTATATTACAAGTTAAAATAATAAAAATTAACTTAATTTCATGAGTAAAATAGACCCTATTTATTACAAACATGACTTACACTGAAAAACAGGAATGGGAAAATAATGAAGTTAACATATAGAAAATTTATAATATTAAAGTACTATTAAAAAAATGATATAATAGGATCATATTTGATTTCATAAATATGAATATGGTCCTAGAATAATTTAATAACATTATTTAACCATTATACAATAGGTTAACACATCCTTTACTAATGAAAAGTACAAGGTAAGGGATAATTTTGTAATCTCATTATTATCTGAGATTGTTTATACGTAAGTATTTACTGGGTATATATTTACCATCATGGGACATGTTTTCTAAAAATGGGTTCATAAAATGTATACTATTCTTCTATGTATGTTTAAATTCATTTTTATCCATTTTTTACTTTTAAAACATGGTATGTAATGAATGTTTCTTTTTTTACCATACGAGGTACTTTTTTGACTTTCCCGAAAAATGTATTAGGAGAATATTTTTTAACTTATATTAAATGAATGGATTATTACAGATTGAGGACACCACATTTACATGAATATTATTCTAAAAAATTTTAAGATTATTTTTAACTAAATTAATTTCATTTAAAATTGTGTGGCATTTTTAGAAAAGAAAATAGTTTTTAAAAATAAGGGATATTTTACTCAGTAATTAAGTTTGAGTTTTTTATAAAAACTATTTTCCATCTAAGATGACATAGGTTTATATTTCTATCCATATTATTACTTTGATATGATTATATTTATTATGGAAATATTTTTATGAAATCCATTTATTTTATATAGAATATGATGGAATGATGTTTTTGAAACCCATTTTATTTCAAGGGTTATCCCATGACGATTGATTTATATTTTTGGGGGAAAATATAAGAATTATTACATTATTGTATTAGTGGGATTTATATCTCCCTCAAATTAATTGGGTAATGATTTATATCTCATGAGATAGACATGGCTGTAACGACAAGTAAATATAATTTAGTAATACATGGCTGGAATGGAAAATAAATATGGTTTTGTAATACATAGATAGAATGACAAGTAATCACGGTTTAGTAATGGACTTTATCCACTATGATTGCCTTGTCAGCCATGCCTTGGAAAATATGTAAATCATATTATGTGTTTATTTGTTTTCCAAAATTCCAAGTTTTATTCTAATTCTATTTTATCGTATTTAATGTTCCTTTATGATCTATTCCTTACATACTTAAAATATGTATTTCATGACTCAAGATATTGATATTTAAACTTTATGTTCATGTTTTTAAATTCATATGTTTATGGATTTTTTTATATTATCCATGTTTACCCTTATTTAGAATTTGGTCTCACCCTTTATATGTTTTATTTTCCCTAGGATATAAAGAATGGTTTTAGGTAATAAAGAAAGAAGAAGATCTTTATTGGAGATGATCAAGATCTTCCACCAAGTAAGAAGATTATGTTCCATGTTTCAAAAGAAACTAAACTAATACGGTCTTTGGGAATATATTTATGTAATGTATTAAGTATTCCGAAAAAGAAATGTAATGTCCATGCATTTCAAGATTGGGTCATTAGATAGGTATTAGAATTCATAAAAAAATATGTAATATTTATGTATGTAATATTAGGGTCTCTATACTTGGTATCCAAGAAAGGTTTAATTATCTTTGAGAACTAGTATCAGAAAAATAATATAGATACCCTTATAATAAGACTATGTATAATATAAAATCCAAAAGATAATATGATTAATGGAGTGTGGTTTTTATAGAAAATGCATCCTTTTTAGGAAAATAAAAATTGGATGTGGTTGTCGCACATATAAACCTAAGAGTAAAAATAATGAATTGTGCATACTATAAATTAAATTTTTATTCCCCATTGAATGATGACTAGGCCTAAGAATTCACACCTAGCTATACATTCCTATGTGAAATGTGGGGGTCAATTTACATTATCATTATAATCCATTATGATGTATTCGAATAGTTGATGGTCATGAATGATGCAGGTTAAGCCTAAAGTGTATTAGATTAAAATTGTTTCATTATTTAGACATCATATAATAAATTTCTACGGATTATATGGATTCAAATTATGATCTATGTTTTTGAAACAATGATATTTTATTGTAGTCAATGTTTTGAGCTTAAATGAACTATGTGAAAAAAATGTAATATAAAATAAAATTATTGCTTCTAGAGGAACCAAATGTCATGGGATCTAGAATAAATAATTTTGTAGCTATGATTACAAAAAATTCTTATGACATGAATTGTGGTGGCTTTCTAAACCTGAAGATGATGGAACAAAATTATGTTGAGTCCTTTATGAATACACATCTATATTAGTCTTGTGGGTATGCTAATATACTAGCTACAAATCAATGAAAAAACACCCCTTTAATGATGTATTCTATTATCCTGTGTTCGATGTGTAAAAATTTTATTTGTTTGTTTGTTATTTAGATATAGAAGAAGATCAATGGAGTAATATTATTGATAAAATGAGAAAACATGAATAATTTAACTCTATTTAGTTAAATATGTTTAGATGGATAATTTTCAACCAGCATATTCCTCATATTGTGTATATGTTAATAGAGCAAAATTCCTTGAACTATATCCGAATGATAATTAATCCAATAGTACCTATAGGGAAAATATTACAAGACTTATGTGGCATGCTTTAGGTATTATCGTTAACCCCATAAGTTATATTGATGAATTCTTAAGGGGTTTAAAATGAAATCTTTAAAGGTATTGATCCATAAGAGACTTTTTTAGTTTATAAAAAATCACACTATGAGCTACCAATGTAGAATTGGGTATTCGATGTACAAATCGATATCATGGTTTTGATAAGAAAATAAATATTTAAATAAAATTAAAATAAAAAATTAAAAACCACATAGAGAAAAATATGAGAATCCCTTTATAAAAATATGTATAATGAGACATTGAGGAAATTCTATTAAAGGTAAATGTAAATTATTTAATTGTGAAAGGATGGCCATCGAGAAAGAAAATGGAAAATTTATTGGGAAAAGTTATCTAATGATCCAAATAGAGGTAAATCTCTATAGAATTAACCACCCACACTCAAGTGTCTCAAATTCAATGTGTAAGGGAATTATGCTAACAAGTCCTCAAATTAGAGGGTTATTGATGATCATCAACTTCAAAAACCTATTAAGAACATATAAAAAGGTATAAATCATTTTATTTTTATTGTCAATGTGGGGTATGATAATAAAGTGGTTAAAAGTTCACATACTAAGAACTCTAGAACTATTAATGTCTTATTTTTTTAATGATCTAACCTATTATATTTTAATTATTTAATAAGTGCATCACATTACCACATCAATGATTAGATGTTCAATTTTAAATGAAAAACCCAAATGTTATATTGATCACATCTTAGGTTTATGATACTTATCTGATTGATTCTTGTTGGGAATGAACTTCTTTTAAATATCATTATTCTTCCACTATTTGACTTTGGTTTTTTTGGAATCGATTGGATTAATTATATAAAGACCATAACAATTTTCAAAGAAGGTATTCCCCATTTGGTTGTCCCAAAAAACATATGATCATCTATTAGTGTGGGGTATATGTACAAACATCCAATAAAAATTACATTTGTTGCATGTTCCATGATTCATTTTCAAAAAGGGAGTTTATCTTATATTTTTTGGGATAAACTCAACATCAAAGATATGCTTATTATCTTTGATTTAATGATGTATTTAATTAATATTATACTTTTATTTATTTAAATCTTGAAGTTGGGTCTTCAATAGAACCCATACTTGGTACTACAATAAGTTCAAAGACCCCATATAGAATGTCCCCAATCGAGTTATATGAGTTGAAGAAAAAAATCCATGAGAATATTTATAAGGGTTTTAATAATCCAAGTGGATCAACATGCGGTGTGTGTCGTATTTTTTTCAGAAGAAAGTTGGATCAATAAAACTCTATAATAATTACTATAACTAAATATGTTTATAATAACAAATAAGTATATTTCCATGTATTTATGATTTTTTTGATGAATTAGGAGGAGATCAATATTTTTAAAATATTTATCTTCGATATGGATACTATCAATTAAGGGTCAAAATAGAATACATACCCATGATATCCTTCCATATGAGGTATGGATATAATGAATTTATAGCGATTCCATCTTTCATACTATTCCCCCCTCAATCCTTAGAGATTTGACAAATAGGGTATTTAGAGATTACCAAGAGTGGGTTGTTGTAGCCAATACAGATTATATTGTTTTATATTCAATGTGAAAGGAAGATCATGGAGATTAATTGAGAGTTAAATAGAAGGCCATAAGGAAAGAGATGATTTTTCCTAAAATTTAGAATGCATGAATTTTGGAAAAATACTGTTTAATTTATGGTTGATATATTCTCAAGAGAGGGTATAATGGGGGATCTAAAAAAGATAACAATTATTGATCATATGTGTAAACCATCTACGATGACTAAGATCTATAATTTTCTTATTCTTGGTGGATTTTCTCTATAATTTGTGGAGAATTTCCCTTGGATATGTAGTAAAAAGTTTTTATTAACTTGAAAAGGAGTAAAGTTATTTTAGAATGATTAATTTTATGATAATTGGAATAAGATAAAGATAAATATGGATAGTGAACTAGTTCTAACAATACCCCACTCGTGAGATAAATTATAACACCTGAGATATTATATTATTTAGTTTCTTTAATTGAGTAATTAATTATATGGATATCTTTACCTATCCCAAAAAAACCTATAGCAATGTATTTATAAATGATGGAATAAAATATAGAAACTATGAAATATAATGTTAGTTCCATAATGGAATAAAAATTAAGGTATATATGTTATAATGAACCACTTGAAAACAACTCCCCCTTTGGACTACAATGTCTTACAATACAAGTGTAACTGATAAGATAACCATAACATAAAAGAATACAATAATGTTAAGAATAAAGGATTTCTATAACTATAACTAAGAACAGAAGGGGAAAATAAATGATATGTAACATGAAAACTAAAAGGCTAATGCATACCTCATCATGATCATCTATGAGAATTGCTACTATTAAGATGACCCAAGATAGAATGAACATGATTGAAAATATGAGGATTATATTCAAATTTGTGGGAATATAATAGGATGTGTGATATCAGTAATTAAATAAAATAATTTGGATATTATAAAATTAATAAAGTAGTGGTCAGAGTAGTCATTGGAAAAAAATATTTATAATATCCTTGTGGATATGAAAATAAAATATTTTGTAAAAACCTGGACATTTCAAATTATATATTTCAAGACATTTTAATGTTTATATATCCAGAAAAATAATAATTTAATTGTTATTAGAATTATATTTCTCTATGTTAAGTATTAAAAACTAATTAGTATATGGTTATAAAAATAAAATTTAATTAAATATCTGGGAAAATTTTGTTAACAAAAGATGATATTAATAATAGTAAAATAATAAATATCTTAGTTATATAATTAATGATAATGATGTAGTATAAAATATTAAAAAAACAAATTTATGTACCTATAATTTCTACTTATAGAATATACTAAGGAATATAAATTGTATTAAATAATGTAATATTGAAAATTATTTGGAATAAAAATAATATATCTAATTGTGATTAATAATAAATTCAATTAGATGGAATGATTAAAAAATATAAAATGGTAATATTTAGATAAAATTATAACAAAATTTCTATATGTAATCATGTTTGATGACAAAATATTTTAAATTTTTATTATGTAATAAGAATAATATTTTCATTAAATAGAAACGTCTTAAAAATTTTATCGAAAAAAACCTGCTAACACACATCCAGATAGCCCATGACCAGCCACAAACCACTTATCTTCTCATAGGGAAGCTGAAAAAATGGCTGGAATAGACAGTGCATGCGGTTAATGGAATTGGGAGGGAACACGGAACCACACATGGTGCACAAGACTAGAACTACATATAAACATAGTAAGATAGTTTTTGTGGAGACTTGGGGAGGATCTCATTGGAGTGACGTAGCACATGTTGCGAGTAACAGTCCCTCAACTCTAGCCTGGATTGTTTTTAGTTGAATATGTGGTATGTTCTATTATTAATAAGTGATAGATTCTTGAAATATTTTATTTAGTATTTGTCCATAATAGTGGATGTATCCCCACATTAAAAGCTTATGTAAATATATTGAGTTGTTCGATCTAATCGTTCTAGGTTATCTGATCAAATTAGGTGATACCATTTGACCTCTAGAAATGAATGAGAACACCATAAAATCAGAAGTCACCCACTGAGATCAAACCAATATTGCGATACAATAGAGATAATCCTTTTGATTTTGATAGGGGATCATGAAAATTGGGGTAATCTTGATAAAGTATTGTATAATGATGGGTTTCTTGTAATATATGAATACCCAGGTTGCTGCACATAAGAATATAATGGTGTTTCACCTAAAACATCAAGAAATATTTCTCATAGAGGTATGTATGTGAATTTAACACCATGAAATTTTAGAATTATACCATTATATTCAATAGCTTATACATCACAGAACACTGAGCTGAAATGACAAATGAAATAAATTATTTAACTAGAAAAATTATAACATATTCATTAAATTGGAAGGTATAAATAGTATTAACTAAATTATGGAAAATATATAAAAGACCTAATCAATGATTTTTTTTGACTAATTCAGAGTAAATATGTTCAAAATTTTCAGCTAATTCATTTTATACTTCAAAAATATGTTTTCTCCAAAAATAAATTCTATTGATTTCAATACATAGATAATAAAATTAATTTCTTACACCATAAGTATTGGTATTTTATAAGAAATTACAACATTTTTTATTCATCATATCAAGATTATCTTATTGTGAATTTTTATAATTTTCTGATAATATTCATTCTACAGGTAATAGTGAAAAATATCTATTTTTGTAAAACTCTCATTTATTGTCTTTAAATATAGAAATTTGATGTGGTGTTATTGTTTTTATTGAGCCTTAAAGTGATATATTTTACAATTTATATATAATAATTGATTTAATTTCACATGAATTAGTAATTTTCATTGTTTTGGAATAAATCCAATTTTATGCTTAAAAACTCATTTTCCAAAAAACCCTTTTTTATATATAAAGAGATTTTAAATATTATTTAGTTAAAATAGTCCATAAGTAGAAATGATTTAATATGAATTCAAATATATAATATATATATATATATATTAATTCAAATTCATAACATTAACATTACTATTCATAGAGATAATGTAAAATTATTTTTTCCATGAAAATTTCATTTTTCTAAAAAAATATTTTTATCATGGTTTAATGGATACATATAAAAATAATTTCATTTGGTATCATTTATTCCATACATTGAATCACCATTGTTAATATTATTCTTTATGGCCAACTTAATTTTTTATCATAATGAACAGTAAAAAGAGAAAAAATTCCTCAACATAATTAAAGTGTAAATTGGGTTATCCTAGTATAAAAACAAGTGATAAGGCCACCATTTTTTATCTTCAATATTATTGGATGAAGATATTTCTACTTTTAAAATCTTATTCTAGATGTTTTTTGTTTATTGGAGAACTTTTCACGAAATATACAAATATTATAATTTATGTATAGAAAAATACCAAATGTCTCTCTCTTTTAAAAATATATTGTGTCTTCACAAACTAAAAAAATAATGTTTTAAGTGAATATAAATGGTTATTTTGATAATAATAATTTTTTTTATGGTTGTTGGTTATTTAATCTTATTAGTAATTAAATAATTACCATTAATTATTATACAATATTTATAATTCATTAGCATAAATTAGAATGGAGGAATCAGAGCGGAAACCACCAGACCTCTTCAAAGACTGCATCGACTCTGATCATCCACGGAATCTCAACCTATTCTCATATGTTTCAAATTAACACTCAGATCATTTCAAGTCATAGAGCCATAATATGGAAAATGAAAGTGAATCATTATACTTATCTTCTTTCTCCGAATTCTCGACCATTTTGTTTTCCCAAATCAAGGAATGGGTCTTAGAGAGAATTATCCACAAAAGAGATACAACACATGTCTCGACCTCAAAATTAGAAATTACTAAGTGAATAGATCTATGCAAATATTATTTCATTGCAGACATTTCTCTTTCAAAAGGTATGGAACCCTGGAAACAAAATGATCTGATTTCACATATTTTGTCTGTTTATTGTTTGTCGGATTTCAAGTGCATTTCACTCAGACAAGGTTTTTTTCATGTTCTTTTCCCATTTGCGGAGTTGAAGGTAAGATCATGGAGTGTAGTTAAATTGAATTTGAGACAAGGGATATTGAGAATCCATAATTAGAGTTTAAACGTTAACTTAAATGATTGTAAGGAAACATATGCCTAAGTTTGGGTTAAAATTTATTATTTAAACTAGGTTCATTGGCACCCTGAGATAATGTTTGACATTACTTCAGTAATAGAAGTCCCCATTAGAATGGATCTGGCTATGGAGAGGGTGAGTTTCATACATTACGGTAGAGTACTTATTGAAATTGACCTCAAGTCTTCTCTCATTCATAAGGTGATCCAATCCACGCTTCAAGATGAGGTATATTTACAAATTGAATATGAAAAAAATCCCCCCTTCTGTGACTCATGTGGAATATTGGGTCACTCTATTGTGTTTTTTGAGGAAAGAACTATCTTTTCCAACAGTGATACTAAAAGACATGAATCAACTCACTATCGATGAAAACCAAATAATGAAAATGATCAGCTTGTAGCAGTATTGCCAACGACCAAAGTGTCGTTGATCCATCTTAGTCTCTAGTTCTTGAGTCCTCTAATTTAGAGACAAATACTGAATTGGAAATCTTAAATAAGAAGTTTAACCATGTTGATTAAACTAAACCTGAGGATACTTCCCTCCTTTGAGTCGAGGTCAGATTGGAGGAACGCTCTCTAACCCAAAATACATGGTCTGATTTAGTTGATAAAGATAATAAGCATTGTATAATTTCCTCATTTAGAGATGATTTATACAACAGTCTTGTGAATGAGCATGATGAGGTTAATTCTGTTGATATTCAGTATGAAAAAGAGGTATCTGTTTCGGATTAAGCAGATTTCAACTTGTGGTAGGAACGAAATATGATTGATGCCAAAGCTCGGAAAGGGATGTCAAAGGAAACCATAGATAACTTGGGGAAACCTGATCCCATGAGGCCCTCCTCTTCATGTGAGCAGACTCTAGGTAAGGCTTTGAATTTTTACTCTCTTACTATGGGTTGTGACTCTAATTTGAAAAGGCAGGAGAATCCTAGTACAAATGCTGTTAAATTGGACAGAGGCTTGTATTTAAAGGATACTCAAGGTATGATTTTTTACTTGTTTTAGATGGAAATAGAATAGTTGAGCCTTGAAATAGAAAAATTCAATGTTTTTCTCCTGATGAACCAAACAGTAGCTCTAAAATAGTTACAATGGACCATCAAGATCCAGATTTGGCTGCTCCTTCTGAGCAGGGTGAGGGGCTTGGAGCTGCCGTCTCTTGCAGCAAAATATTTCACCCAATGTATAATAGAGGAACAACCTCAATGGATCATTCCACTTCCAAGTAGGGCAGGGAGTCTGTAGATATACTAGACCATTCTGTTAATGGAGAAAAGACCCCTGTTCATCATGACATGACTTTTACTCTCTATCATGTTCAAAAGATTCCTTCTTCTGGACCTCAACAAGGTATAGAGGTCCTCAGTCCAATTGCCACCTTCTAATATAAAGAGGAAATAGATGGTCATTCTTCTCATTCTGGTAGAGCTTATGTCCAATCCAGGGACAAAGTTCACTCTAAACTGAATACATGCAACTCATTTGATTTTATTGTCTCTGGAAGTAGTGATGAAGAAGTACAATAATCTAAATGTACACTTGCTGCGAATGAAATGATAGTTGTTAAAAATGAAAAACTCTTAGATAATGGAGGTGGACCATGGTTGTAGGGAAAAACTAGGAGAATAGGAATACTTCCTCAGGGCTAAGGTGAGAGACTCCCTCACCACTGTATGAGCACCAGATGACAAGTTACTTGAGCCCGTTACCTTATTGTGTTTTGGAATGTTATGTATTTGTATGTTCCTCTTCCACTCTTTACATTTCTTTAATAAAGAGGCCCTCAAGGCTCCACATTAAATTTTTTTATGCCACACCAACACAATATTTCATTAATTAAAAGGAAAATAAAATATATTACTATAATAATTATTAAACTAATATAATATTTTGAGTTATATTATTACAAAATTTTTATAGATACATATGATATATGAATTATATTTGAAATTAATTGATTAAAATTAAATCTTTTTCTTGGTGTCTTCAATGTCAAATCAAATGAATTGTTCAAAATTGAGATTAATGATATTTTATAATAGATAACATTTAATTGTATGATCTAAAATAAAGAAAATATTTTATTTGAACAAGTGGATTGAATATGGATGAAAATATATTCTATGGTCCACTAAAGAGACATTAACTGATTTATCATTATATTATTAACCTTTAAATATATATATAGTTGTTAACATGGATAAGGTTAACTAGCAGGTTAAACCAAAAAGTGAGGTTTAAAACAAAACATAAACCTATCCAAATTTTCATTGTTGATTGGATTTCAACAAAATCCAACAATATCATAACAACTCTACCCATTTGGATTCATTTTTATAGATAATAATCATTTCATATTTTAAAATTTTAAGAAATTTAAAAAGTAACCCTCCCCTAACATTAAATGGGAACTCCAATTATCTTCTATAAACACTTCAACAAACTTTTTTTATACAAGACCTTTCCAAATCCCTTAATTACATCCCTAACAAGGTCCCAATTTTTTATCATTATAAAACCCTCATAGTAAGGATTTTTGTTCATAAATCAGGAGTATATACAAAAAAATGATGTTTAAACATGTATGAATAATGTCAATAATTGATGTAAGGGATTTTGTTCTCAAATTTATTTATATGAGAACCATCCTATATTCACCAATTGATTTTTTATGAAGTACATATACTACCCATTCATTTTATTTATGAATATTTGTATTTAAATTATTGGGATTAACATATCCATCTAAGGTTAATTCTTTCTTGGGGATAGTGAATCAAAAGTCAAAAAAGTGGTATGAAATTTATATTTCGATATTTTTTAAATCATTATTATTTATATTTTAATTTATATTGAGGAAATTATTTAATACGTATATGATAAATACCTTTCATTATTTTCCTCCTATAATCATTTCTTGGGAATACAAAATTTCAATTCATTTTCCTCAATTTATGTACTAAAGATAATGGAAGAATATTTTTAAAGATAACTGAATATGTTTTACAAATCAGTCAGGAATCAATTTTTTAGGATTATATTTTTTTGAAAAATTATTTCAATAATATTATAAATATTCTACAATTATTGTTAAAATTTATTGTTACCCTTGTTCGACTTATTACAATTTTATTTAAAAAGAATCTTGTTATTATTTTTAATGATGTAATTTTTCACTTTTTATAATAAGGAATAAGAAATGTTTTCATTTAACATGTATGGAATGAGAGAAATTTAACATCAATAAGATTGCTCAATGCTTTGAATATCCCTTTAATTGTCTCTATATATATTTTTAATGAATCTTTTTCCTATAACCGTTTTGAAATTTTTAGAATTTGAGAAGTTTAATTCAAAATAGAAAGTTTATATTTCTCAATAATGTTTTTAATTATAATTTAATGGTGTTTGAATTCCTCAACATCTACAACTACTAGTGTTTCTTATATTTTACTAGGGATATGTTCCAATGGTACCATCTTTATTCTATCCATATATGGTTAATAATTATTAAGATGAGATGTTCATGAATCCAATTTTTTCCATGGGTTACGGTTTGATTGAATACTGAACTATTTATAAAATATATATTATTTTCATTGATGATGTTAGGATGACATGATTAATGATCTTATTATACACATATTTTTGGTTTACATTATGTGACAAGTGGTCCCAGAATTATATGGCCATCTAATTAATTAAGTAATGTTTTATATATCATAAGATATTTAAGGGAAACATGTAAATGTTATTGATCTAATATAAAAAAATAAGTAAATGTAGTTTATATACTATATGAAACATGTTTATGTTATTGATCTAACATGGGAAAAAGGTCAATGTACTTGATCCACTATGGGAAACAATTCGATGTTCCTAATCCACATTGGGAAATATGTGATGATGTCAGATCCATTAGGATATGGGAAAGAGGTGTTTATGCCTCATTTATTTTGATATGGTGGTATAGCTATATAACCTTGATGTATGAAATTGTTTCAATAACTAGGATAGTCCCATACTTATATGAAATGAATATATATTTAATGATTGATTTATGAGGATTTCCCACTCTTATTATCCATGTATTTTTTAAATAATAATTTCTTATTCCATGAATCATGTTTTTGATATAGGATATATAGGGTATAAACATTTTAAGATATATGAATGATCCCATACCCTTATTATTTTCTTATGATTTCTTGTGAGCATCGATTGATATCTCCAAATTTTACCCTTACTGAGCATATGAGCTTACACATTCATTTGTTTCCTATACATAGGTTATAAAAAAATATTTATGTAGGATATGCCCATGAATAGCACAAAATTATATAATATTTATGGAAGATGTTGAGGAGATTTCATTAAATAGGAATATTTTTTTCTAGCCTCCAAAGACACTAATCCTTTATGGTCCCTAGGTGTTTATTTTCAAAATGTATAGAATGATAATCTAAATGATTTAATATTTATGTATGAATATCCAGGGTCAGCATAATGTGTATCATAGTTAGAGTTTATTAATTATTTGTTTATTAGGGTTAAAATAAATTGGTGAAAACCCTGGGGATAATTCTAAGTATAGGATAACAAAATAATGTTATGGTAAGATAAAGACTATGCATCTTTCCAGGAAATATATCCATGTATGTATACGAAAAGAGATCAATGTTTTAACACAAATTCATCTAGGGGATAGAATCCTTAAGAGACTAGTTTTAGTACATCTCATCTATCATTACAGTGAATGGTGAGTGTTCCCTTACTACACACATGGTTTACACTGTCATAGGATTTTATTGGGTTAAATATATTTTTCTATATGAATAATCATACATTATTTGATTATAATATGATTATGGACATCCTAGGGTAAACCTAAGGTGTTATATAGTCAAAATAATGTGTCATGATATAGAAATCCTATAAATTATTTTTCGTGATTACGTGTTTTCCCAATAAGATTACTGTTTCCCACAATAAACTTTTTTTAATAAATGTATAGAACCAATGTGAATCACGTTAACATTGAATTTCAAAGACATTGTAGAGATTATGGGGAACAAAATTGGATGATGACTGGAGAGAGAGATATTGTGATTATTCAAAATTATTTATCATCATATATGTTTGATAAATAGAAACTTAAACAACACATAAAGTCAATAAAGAAGATAAAGAGAGTGTTTTCTGTGATATCAAATGGTGGAGACTAAAGAGAAAATAAGACTCAATTTACTTCATGATAATATCATGGAAAGAGACATCCTTAGGAATAACTCAAATGAAGGGGAAGATTTATTCTGTATGGAAATAGAATACATAAAGAAATTAATTACTTATGATATTAATGTATTATTATTTGGGAACAATGTAATTATCCATGTAAACTCTAAAATACAAGGTTTAACTTCTAGACTAAGAAAATAATTATTCTTGCACAATCATTGATGTGTAAGGATTAAAGTGTTTTTGTATTGGGATTTGATAATTTTGTTTTATATGTTTTAAATCAATCATATTTTGTATGTAAAAATCATGAAACATATAAGGATTATTCCACAATAGTTTTCATTATGGATTTGAAAGAATATAATGGATGGTACCGATGACCTAGAAATCTGATTTAAATGTATGTTGATATTATATAGAAAAAAAGATTAGGGGAAACATATACCACAACATTTTCATGGTGTTTAAGTAAAAAGGTATTTGAGATAATGAAATGAATGAAATTTATGATGTAAATTAGATAGCACAGGTGAACTTGAAAATTATTATTGATTTAATGACACAATAATTTATGATAGAGTTTATTTCATTTTTTATTCATGTAATTTTTTTGATTGTATATTATTCTTTTCAATGAATACATTTATAGTTAATTATAGAAGAAATTATATTTTCCTTGAGTTTTTATGGTGAAAAAAGTATTCCCATATTTTTTCATGTGTGGTTAATAGATACATAATCCTACACGGGGGATTAATGTTATACTGATTTTGGAAATTTACTAACCTTATATCTATTTTTACATTTTTAAATTTTTCATACATATTTTGGATGGTTCATAAGGTTATCTATTTTTGGAATGAATTATGATGAACTTTGGGTGTTACTATTGAGGTTTTAAAAATTAATGTGTTATGTTGGATAAATTTTGTTAAAAATTTTAGTTTTGGTAAATATTTTGCGATAAACCTATAGAATTGTCATTATTATATAG
Organism: Viscum album; assembly: GCA_963277665.1. Taxonomy (NCBI): domain Eukaryota; kingdom Viridiplantae; phylum Streptophyta; class Magnoliopsida; order Santalales; family Viscaceae; genus Viscum; species Viscum album. The sequence continues at coordinate 1,955,770,464 of OY728164.1, forward strand.
ATATAATGATGCACTAAATGTAATTTTTTTGATTGAATAATAATAAATTCATCTTGGATATTACTTTATTGGTGTAGGAAATTATGTATAAATTGATCAAAGTATAAACAAAGGATAAAATTATGAATTGAAAATAAATAAATATCCTGTAAGAATATTTTAAAGTTTTCTCTCACTAGATAGTGAAAATATCCCACAATATTATGAAATATATCTTAAATTAAAAAAATTATACATTTTCCTTCATCTCAGACGAGTAAATGGCCAATTCAAAAAATCACATAATTATAGAATTACGATCATTAACGTTTTATAGAACATATTCTCTGCCAATGTCTATTAGCATTTGGGAGATAGTTTTCTCCTCCAATTTAATATTTTCACTTCCCATTCATGTTATACTATTTATAAAAATATTTTTTTGTTATTATAGTTGTCCTACATATTTCCATTTCCCTATTTCTAATAGAAAGTTGTAATAATCCTTTTTATGATATAAATTTTGAAAAAATGTATTTTTAAATGTAAAATAATCATTACTGATGTCATTTTAAAATAGTGAGGGTAAAATTTATTAAATGGGGTAGAATGTTACATATTAATTTTTTAAAATAAGAGCATTATGTTTAATAGTATATACAAATCACTAAACTAATCTTAAATTTCTAGTAAGATATATTATATAAATATGACCAATGTAACATAGTAATTTAATTATTGGGTAAAATAGCATCAACAAAAATATTAATTATTTATATGTTTCCTAATCAATACAAATATATAGATTTATTATAATTATATAAGAACAAAAGTTTTTGTGATGTCATTTTTTACTTCAAAAATATATTTAATTCAAAAATGAATTATATTGATTTTTGTAAACAAATAAAATAAATGAATCTACCAATTTTATCATTTTTATATTAAAGTGTATTTTTATTATATTAGAATACCAAAATAATTATTATTTCAAATTTTTATATTTTTTTTGGAAATATATGTTTTTCAGTAAAAATTGACGAATATCGATTTTTTTAAACCTTTGAATTCTTTTTATCAAATAAATAATTTTAAAGTATTATTATATTTTGGATTTAGTCTTAACATTAAATATGATCAACATTATTTAGAATAATATAATTAATTTCTTTTCAATCATCAATCTTTATGAATTTGGTATAATTATATTTCTTGATTAAAAATACATTTTTCAAAAAATGTTTTAAGTGCCTAAAGATTTTCCATTTTAATGAATTAAAATAAACCATAATTATTAAATATTTAAATGAAATTTATAGTTTTTATATATATATACATTAATTTAAATTCACATTATTCTGATTACTAGTTATATAATTAATGATAAATCGTATTTTCTAAAAAAATAATTTCTTGGAAAAACATTTTTCTTTACTCTTTGTGTGATACTTATAAAATGAATATATGAAATTTATTGACACTAATTTTTTTGAAATGGATTCCATATTTGGAATCATAATAATTAATATTTTTTAATATGGTATACTTAATTTTTTTTAATAATGAATTTTAAAAAATAGTAAAAACTCATTGGCATGGTAAAATGTCAAACCCGATTAACCTAATTAAAAACCATGTGATGAGGAATCCATTTTTAATCTTCAATATTATTGAATATTTTTCAACTTTATCACCTTCATCACAGGATTTATTTTTTATGATACACTTTTCAATCCAAGTGACTTATATATTATTTCTATTAAATAAAAAGACCAAATGTCACTCGCTTAATTTTCAAAATAACTTATGTGACAAAAATGGGAAAAAAGTTACAAATGAATATAAATAGTTATTTTGAGAATAATAATATTAATAAAATAATGGTAATTTATTATAATTTTTAGTAATTATATAATTACATTAAACACTTATTTAATGTTGATAAATTATTTTATAAATTAATAGAAAAATAAAATAGATGATGTTAAAGATATTAAAAGTAATAAAATTTGAGTGAGTTATAGTGTTCTACGAATTTTTTAAATACATATGATATATCAAAAATTGGTGAAAATAATTTATAGAATTATATCATTGACTTTATTTCTAAAAATTATTTTAAATATCTATTTTAAAATTGACATTAATTATATTTTTTAATAAATGAATTAGAATTCATAAAAATATTATATTCATCCAAGTGAACTGAATATGGTTGAACATTCCAACAATGTTCTATTAATGAGTCATTTTTCTACGTATGGTAACATTATAAATAGTTTAATATTGAAATAGTTGTTACCATGGTTATGTTTAACTAATGGGTCAAAGCAAATGAAAATTTTTAAAACACCACTTCAACCAATCATAATTTTATTAGTATATGGGATTACGAAAAAATACAACATTATCTCAAAATATATATATATTTAGAAGATGTTTTCTAAAGAATGACCTTTTTATATTTTAATTTTTTATAAAATTACAAACATTCCCCTCTCCACACTTTTATAATGGAACATCCTCTTCTCTTTTATTAAAATATTATAAACCTTTTGATTCAAAAAATCCATACCCAAATCCCTTTTTTACATCCCTAAACATGTTACAGAGGCCTTGGTTTTATTAAAAACCCTCCAAGTAAGTCCTTTGATGCAATCCTAAATAAATTTTCTGAATAATAGGAGGTTCAAATGTATACAAAGAATGTCAAGACTTGTGGTAATGTATTTTCATCTCAATTTTAGTTTTTTGAGAAAAATGACATATTTAATTCTTTTTTAATTTATATGGTGTATATAATTCTCATGAATGTATTTTATGATTTTTTTAAAATTTTCTGGATTTACATTTTCATCTAGGGTTTATTAATTTTTGGGCATAGGTCACGGTTTTATGTTTCCATATTATTTTAAATTCGGTTTATTTATGCTTGAAATTTTGATTATGAAATTATATGAACCCTCTTTGATAATTCCATTTATTTTTTCTTTTATTTTATTTATTTCATAAAAATACATGTTTTCCATTTATTTTCCTCAATTCATGTACTTAATAAACTAAATGAATTTCATTAAGTAAAATTGTCGATGTTTTTTATTTAGTTGGGAATAATTCTCTTCTAAGTTAATGTATTTAAAAAAACTTTTCCAAGAATGTTTTTAATAATATAGAATTATTGTTTAAATATTTTTTGTTCACTTTTTGGACTTCTTATAATATATTTCAAATGGAATATTATTTTCATTTTCCTAAAGAGTAAATTTTTTTCATTTTATAATAATGTGAATGGAATGGTTTCTTTCATCCTAGATGTAATGTATAGAATTTCACCACATCATGACTACTCAATGATGTGAGTCTTTATTTACATGTATCAACAATTATTTGGAAGGAAATTTTTCTAATAGAATTTTCTAAATTTTTAGTTTTTAAAGAATTTATTCAAGAATGGAAAGACCATGCTCTTATAGAATATTATTAATGGTATTTTAATGGTTTTAATATTCAGTAGTGAAAAAAATCAGGTGTTTTTATGTTTTATTGGGGATATGATCCAATGTTACCATAATAATTCTTTATCAACTAGGTTTACAATTATTATGATTATATTTTTATTAAACCGATTTATTTTCCTTAGGTTTTGTTATATTTGATTGATGAAATATTTATGAAACCCATGTTTTTTCTTAGGTTATGATATGTCGATATTATTAATGATCTTATGGAACAAATATTCTCAATTTCCCTTTTGTGAAGGGTGGGTCTAGAATTATGTAGCTCTTAGATGAATTGGTTAATGTTTTATACCTAATTATATAAATATATGAAACAAGTCTATGTGCTTGATCAACTATGGAAAATGGTGATGCACTTGTTGTGATGTAGAAAAAATTTTAAATTCTTGTTCTACTATAGGAAAAACGTTAATGTACATGATCCTATATAGGAAACAAGTCAATGTTCTTGATCCACTATGGTAAATAAGTGACTATGTTTGATCTGCTATGACATGGAAAAAAAGTTTTCCTGATAGATCTATTTTGATTTTATAGTAAAGGTAATATATATTGATGTATGAAATGGTTTATTTATGTATTATATTTCCAAACGTATATGAAATTAAATTATGGTTCATTATTTATTATGATTATTCCCCAAACATATAATTCACATCTTCTGAAATTATTCTGTTTTATTCAATGACTCATGTTAATGATCTCTTATAAATTTTGTTTAAAATTTGTAAGTTCTATTCATGATATCATACCATTATACTTATATTTTTATTTCATATGATCATTTATTAATATCTCATGTGTTATCCCTTATTGACCATCTCAGATCTCCCGTTCTTTTGTTCCATTAAACTAGTGTGTAAAGAAAGGATTGAAAATGGCATGTCCATAAATATTTCTAAATGTGAAGATATTTATGGGTGGTGTATGATATATTTCATGAAATAAGAATATTTTATATCTATTCTCTAAAGACATAAAAACATCATGGTCTTTAGGTCTCTATTTTATAAAATGTATATAATATTCATCCAAAATATGTAATATTTTTTTGGAAAATTTTGAGTCACTACAGTTAGTATCAAAGTAAGGTTATTTTTATTATTTTGAGATTAATTTTAGAAAACATTCATGAGAACCTTGGGGATAAGTCTAAGAATAATATAACATCATAAATGTTTGTTAAGGAAGATATTATGTGGTTTTACCAGGAATATATCCCTACCTAGATACTTTATGTGGACATGGTATTGGATGAGATGAATCTAGATATTATAACCCTTAAAAGAGTAGTTCGAGTATATAACATCCATAAAAATGGTGTATGGTAATTGTTCCATTACTGTTCACTAGGTTTGACATTCCGTATGGATTTTTTTGGGTTCAATCACATTTTCTATCTGAACTATCATGAATGATTTTAATTGATAATGATCATGGATGACCAAGGTTAATTTATTTTCATAGAGTGAAAAATAAGGTGTCATCATATAGAAATTATATAAACAATTTCTCATTGTAATGTGGGTTCCAACTAAGATTATTTTTTCTCACAATATACTTTTTTGGTTTTATTTAGTGTCCATCACTACAAATAATACTGTTAACATTGAATGTGATAGATAATGATGTGATTGTAAGAAACCAAATTGGATGATTATTGGATAGAAAGGTACTTTTATTATGTATAATTATTTATCAGGATATATAATTAATAATTAGTACCTTAATTGAATTTGAAAATCACCAAATAAAAGAAGGATCAAGTATGTTGAGATATCAGATAGTGGAGACTCAAGAACAAAGAATACTCAATTTTTTCTCATGCCATAAATGTTGAAAAATTCACTCTAGGGAATGCCAGAAAGGTAGGGGAATAAGTTTTCTATATGGAAATAAAGGGCATAGAGCAATGAATATCCAAGTAAATTAATATATTATGTGTGGGGAACATGTGAATTATCTATGTAAATTCTCTAATCAAAGGGTTTACTCCAAGACCAAAGGAAATCCTATTCAATGACATTCATTGAAGTGTTAGGATTTAATTTTTTTGATATTAGGATTTGAAAATTATATTTTATATGTGTTACATAAATTATATTTTTGATATAAGAATAATAAAACATTTACGGATTATTATATAGTCCATATATTTATGGATTTGAATAGTGTATTGAATGATACTGAGGACTAAGAAAATGAATCCAATGAAAAGCTGAAATTCCATGGAAAAACATGATTGGGGGGAGGATAAAACTTAATATATGATTTATGTTTAATAAATAATGTTTAGTTGAGATAAATAGATACATAAGTTTATAAAGTAAATTAGATAGTACTTGAGATCTTGAAAATGATTAGTTACTTTTTTCTAAAATTTATTTATGATGGAGTTTACTATATTTTCAAATTCGTATAATATTTTTGATAATATGTGATTTTATTTATGGAATACTAATATAGTTAATTTTGGAATTATTTATCTATTCCTTGATTTCATATGTTGATAAATTTATTAAACAAATGTTGGTTTGAAAATATGAGATACATTTTGCTATTTAGGGGATTATTGACATGATTAATTTTGAAATTAATGACCTTATTTCTACATATTTAGTTTTTTAAGTTAGTAAGACATATTTTACAAATGTCTTGAGTTTAAAACATTATGGAATTAATTATGTTGAACTCAATGTGTTACTATTGAGGTTTCAGAGATACATTTTTTATATTAGATAACTTTTTTTAACAATATTTTTTTTAAATATTTAGAAACAAACCAAAATAATTTTCATTATTTTATAGATAATATAACCCATTACATGTTAATTTTTGTTTTTCACACATAAAAAATTCCCCTTTGATATTCATTTCTTGGAGTATGAAATAATGTAGAAATTTTACAATGTATAACCAATGGATGATTGTTTTCATAGATTATTCTGAATTGAAGAGAAGGATGAAACCCCACTCCCCTGGTATTGTGCGACGCAGTGTCCGTGTGGCCTAGGGTTTCCTCATTTACAGAGCTTTTCATATTTTGATCCGCATCATTGAATAATCATTGCTCGGCCTTGGACCGTTCATGATCTTTTTCTCTCCTGTCTTCTTTTCCTCGATTTTAAGTTCCACCATTTCTGTCCTGCTCGAGCTCCATTTCCTAGATCTATTTTCGATCTAGGCTGCCTCGATGTCGGTCGGTGTTTGTTCTTGTGGCAACGATCTTGTTTTCTAGTGGCGACGGGCCGATGTATCTCCCTTGCGACAGATCTAACCATTTTTCATTTGCATGGTTCTTTAGATATAGGTATTTTGCGGAGGTTCCGGTATCATCTCTTGTGATAGCTGAGGGTTGTTCGAGATGTGCTTGGTGGATTATTTGTTGTCGATGGGAGGTGTGCTGGAATGGTGGAGTGGAGGATAATTCCAGGCCAGGCCATCGTTTGGTTGTGTTTTCCTTTCACCAATCGAAGTTGTGGTATTCTGTACTGGAAATGTCCCCCCCCTCCAGTTTCGATTTGGTTTCGGATCCTTGCCACCCTGATTTTATGTTTTATTTTTCTTTGCTTGTGACGGTATTGTTGGGTATCCTCTTCCTGGACTCATCCAAACAATGGTATTCAAAGATCAATGAAGGTAACTGTGCTTGGAGGTGGGACATTCTGCAGAAACCTCGGGTTTTCCAGGGATTTTTGGGATATTTTCCCTTGGTTTCACTATTGACGATCCTTGAATGGCATTTTTTGGTTCTTGAGGTTCTGGGTGGATTCTGAGGGATGTGCCTTGCTTTATGCAGTGTGATCTTGACATCAGTTGTGTTTTCTTCAATTTTCCTGATCACGAGAAGCTGATTTTTTTGTGGGTTTGGGTTCTCCTTATTGCATTTGGAACAACACACCAATTTGAATGTGTCGTTGGGTGGGTGACATTGAAAGAGGGATGGATGTGTTAACACCCTTCATTTTTCCATGCGTTATCTCCTTGATTGGCATATGGGTGACTTTCCATATCATGTGTTCAGTGTTTCTTTAGATTTTTTTTGTGTTGCATCAGGTTGAAATTTCTAAAGTTCCCTTCATGCTTTGTTGGGTGGGAGGCTCGTAAGAGAGAAAGGTGGGCCTGCACCTTTCATCTAGATCTCCTCCATGTTGTTGGTTGGGGAGGTGCTCCGACACGTTGTGCTTCCAGCAAAGTGCAACTTCTTGGCAGAGGGGGAGATGCAATTTCTTGATGGGACTCACAGTGCAATGCTTGGCAAGGGGGGCGATGAGGTTTTCTTAATGTCCACTTGGATGTTTGTTCCTTTTTATTTTGTTTTTTCATTTTGGTTTTTTCAGATTTTGTTCTTCTTATAATGGTTTTTCTCTTTCCCATTCTAAAATAGGTTATTTATTTCTTTATCAGAAGGGGCTTTCCCCCTCACCCTTCTCAAAAAAAAAAACCATTGATGAAATTATGATTATGAAATAGAAATATATCAAGTATATATATTTTATAGTGATATTTATCTTGATAGGAAATGAATCCAATAACATTAGGAAAATGAAATTGTAATAAAAAATTAATACATTTAACTTCATTTCAAATGAAACAGTGACCTTTTTACCCATCACTGATTTATGGATTCATAGTAATTAACTTTCACATAACCATTTTCATTATCACTCTATATTAGTCATTTGGAATTAGTTTTCTCCTACATATCCATATTTTCACTTAAAATTAATTATCATCTATTTGGAAACAAAATTTCTTTATCTAGATGACCTTTTATGTTTCCCTTTCCATTGATCTATTAGAATGTTTTGTGAACCATTTATAAGAATAATATTTTCAAGAAAGATATATTAAAATATGAATCCCATGATTTCATAGATCATGTTAAAATTTCAAGGATTAAATTATTTAAATGGGGATAATGTAACACCTTGATATTTTGAAATAATATCGTAATATTCGATACCACATTTGGCACACAACATTTAGCTTAATTGAGCCATGAAGTATATTATTTTAATATGATCATTATAAAATTTTCATTTAATTAGAGGGTAAAAATCCGATTAGATGAATTATGATATATATATTTATATAAGGGTAATAATCAATTTATATGTATTTATTAATGCTTTAGAATATTTCACACAATTTTTAGTAATATAATTTTATCACTCAAAAATACGTTTTGTTCAAAAATTATTTTAATTCATTTTTATGCATGAATAATATGATATATTTAATTAGATTTTATTAAAGGTATATTATTAAAATGATATCTTATTTGAAATTAACATATTTTTATAATATTAGTGTGAAATTTATTATTTTTTGAAAATTATTGGTTTTCAGTGAATAAGGTGAAATATCAATTTTTGAAAACCTGTCAATTATTTTCATTAAATAAATTAATTTCAAGCATGATTATATTTTTTATTTGGTATTAAAGTGAATTATAATCTATATTATTTATATTAATCTATTTCATTTATTTTGAGTCAACAATATTATTTATTTTTGGATAAATTAATTTTGGTTAATTTTTTTCCTGAAAACCATTTTGAAGAGCATAATAATCTTCTATTTTAATTATTTCAAATAACCCAAAGTGCGTAATTATTTAAAGAAAATGTACATTTTATATATGAATATATATGAATATAAATTAAACTAATGGATATTAATAGTTATATAGCTAATTTACAATCATATTTTCCTTGAAAATATCATTTTCCTAAAAAGATGTTTTTATCGTTCTGTGTGAGATAATTTTAATATTACATTATTCTATTTGTAGATATTTATTTTGGTAAAATTAATTATATATTTTAAATATTAGTAATTAATATTATCTAATATGGGAAAAATAAATTTTTGTCATAATGAATTATAAATACAATACTAATTTATCACCACAGTAAAAGGGTAAACTAGTTTAACCTTATTTAAAAATAAATGATAATGAGACCATATTTTATCTTAAATATTATTAGATGAATGGATATAAAACCATATCAAATAATCTTCAATATTTATTTGATTGTGGGAATTTTTTTCATGAAGGGGACCAATATAATATATTTAATAAATAAAAATAAAAATGTCACTCTTTTACTTTTAAAAATATATTATGTTTACAAAAAGGGAAAAAATAACGTTTTGAATGAATATAACAAGTTATACTGAGCATAATAAAAATATTTTCATGATGTTTATTTATTTAAAATTTTTGTTAAACATAATAATTACCTTAAATTCTTATAAGACACTGATATAGTTTTTTTTTCAATTAAATGAAAAATAAAATAAATGATTTTAAAAATATTAAAATTGAAATAATTTTAGTGAGTTATAGTTTTAAAGAATTATTAGATAAATATGAAATATTAATGATATTCGAAAATAATATATTATAATTCCATATATGTCATGGTATCATCAAAGTTAAATTAAAAGTAATAGTTCAAAATTGAGATTAATGATATTTTTTAACAATAATATTTTATTAAATGACTTAAAATTAATAAAAGTGTTATATTCATCCAATTGAATAAAATATGGTTAAAATTTAAACCATGATCTATTTATGGGATATCTTTAAATTTATGGTAACCTTATTAACATGTTAATATTAAATTAGTTGTTTCCATAGTTATGGTGAACTAATTGGTTGAACCAAAATGTAAGATTTAAAACACCACTTAATCCTTTCCAAATTTTACTGGTTGATACGATTGAAACCAAAAAATACTATATCATATAATCTCTTGAAATTTGAATGAATTTGTATATATAATTATAATTTTCTATTGTATTATTTTAAGAAATCCTAAAAGTTAACCCTCCCCTCACTTATAAAACAGAATCTCCTCTTCTATGTTCTTCAAAATTCATAATCCTTTTGTTTTTACTAATCCAATCATAATCCATTACATAATTATATAACAAAATATTAATGGAATTTTAATGATTAATAATCTTTTTATGTTGTATTTTGGTGTAATCCTAATGTTTTGTTCCGAAGAAGAGGTGGTTTGAACATGTATGAGAAAATATGATACATGAGGTAACCGTTTTTCATCTCACATTTATTTATTTGAGACACATGAAATATTCACCACTTGTTTCATTAATACGGTGTAAATACTTCCCATGAATATCTTTTATGATGTTTATTAGAAATATGATGTGGATTTTCATATCCATATAAGGTTCATTCTATCGGGGATTTTATGAATCAAAAGCTGCCAAAGTGGTAAGGGATTTATGTTTGAATCCTATTTTTAATCAGGATTATTTATACATGAATTTACATTGATGAAATTATATGATTTTTATATAACAAATCTCTACCATTTTATCTGTTTAATGTTATTTATTGATAATACATATATTTTTCATTCATTTCTCTCCATTTAATTATTAAAGAGGCCAAAATAATGTTTCTATAGAACGATGATAGTGACTTACTTTTTGGTTGGGAATCATTATCATCTAGGTAATTTTTTTCTAAAATATTTTTCATGAACAATTTTAATATTACCCCATTATTTTCTAATTTCATTTTACCCTCCTATTTTATCATTGAAAATGGTTTAAAAGGAATATTCGTGTCTTTTTCTGAATGTTGTCCTATTTTAACATTTTACACTAATGTGAAGGGAATTTTTATATTTAACTCATATGGAATGAATATGATTTCTTATCATCATTACATGACACTTATTTTAATATTCCATTATAGTTCTCCAAATTTCTTCTAAAAGAAAATGGTTCTAATAATATTTTGGAAATGCAAAAATTTTAAATAATTGACTTCAAAATGGTAATGTTGTGTTCATGAGGAATGTTTTTAGTGATCTTGTTATGGTATTTATATTTATAAAAAATAAAAAACTCTGGTTTTGTTATTTTTTACTAAGGATATTATCCAATGGTTCCATCCTCATTCCTTTTGTACACTTTTAATAATTTTAACTATGAGATGTTTATGATCCTCACATATTTTCTATGGGTTATACAATGATGGATTGATGTGATGTTTATGAAAACCTTTTTTTATGGGTTTGAATTTGTTGATATGATAAATAATAATATTGCAAAAATATTTATGGTTTTCATTATGTTATGGGTGGGCCTATAATTATGTATCCCTTTGGTGAATTGGGTGATGATTTTTATCTCATGAAATAATTATGAAAAACAATCCATGCTCTTGATATACATTGGTAAAAAAGTTAATGTTCTTGATCCACTACGATAAAAATGTAAATATTATTGATCTACTATTATAAATAAAGAAATTTTCTTCATCCACTATGGGAAATAAGCTGATGTCATTGATTCTCTATGGGAAATTGGGGATGAGGCATAATCCATTAGGATATATGAAGCATGTGTTGATTCTAGATTAGTTATGATTTTATGGCCTATGTAGTTATCATAAATATGTGAAATGGTTTATATACTAATGATAGTTACACACTTATCTAACAAAAACTTATGGTTCATTTTTTATTTATTGTGATTTCCCACTCTTATGACACTTTTTTTCTGAAATGATAATGTTTTATTCCATTGGTCATGTTTTCAGTTAATGATAGATTGGGTATGAACTCTGAAAATTTTATCAATAATATCACACCATTATTCTTATCTTATGATTTCATATGATCATTGATTGATATCTCTCATGATTACCCTTATTCATATTCTATTCTCACCCTGTCTTATTCTTCCCTTTCCCAAGTTTGGAAAAAATATTTATGTAGGGTTTGTCAATGAATAATACTAAATAAGAGGATCTTTATTGGATATGTCAGTGAAATTTCATTAAATATGAATATTATGTATCTAGTCTTTAAAGTAACTAATCCTTTATAGTCTGCAAGTATTTATTTTTGAAATTTTTGTAATATTATTCTAAAATATATTACATTTATGTATGAAATGTTGGGGTCACTATAGTTGGAATCAAAGGTAGGGTTTCGTAAATTTTTAAAGATTATGGTTTGAGAACATTATTAAAAACACTTGGGATAAGCCTTAGTATAGGATAACATCCTAAATATTCAGTATGGAATAGATTTTGGGGTTTTCTTAGAAATATATTCCTTTTTAGATACTATATATAGAAATGGATTTTCAATTGATAAATCTAGGGGTTATAACCATGAAAAGAGTTGGTAAAGTATATCAAATACATCATTCTAATGCATGGAGAGTGTGAAATTCATGCACACCAAGTATAACAATAACTGAGGATATTATTTGGCAAAATCACATTTTCTATACTAAAAAATTTGATGTATTTCAATAGATTATTATCATGTAAAAACTAGGATAAACTTATGGTTTGATAGAGTGAAATGAAGGTTTAATGATATGGACATATTATAAATTAGTTTTCATGATAGTTTGGTTTATCACTATAATTATTGTTTCCCACACTATAACTTTAGGTTTTAATCAATGATTGGAAGATAGGAGAATAATGTTAACCCTAAATGTTTTGGAAAATGAAAAAATTATGAGATACCAAATTGAATGACGAATAGAGAGAAATATATTTTGATTATGTATGATTAGTTATCTAAATATATGATTAAAAACCAACACCATAACCAAATATCAAACTCATAGAAGAAGAGAATGACTGAGTTTTTTGAGATATTAAATAGTGGATATCATAGAAGAAGTATAACCAATTTCAGTCATACTATAATTTTGGAAAAATACACCCTATGAAATGAATTAATGGTGTGTGAAAATAAACGATATAGAGAAATTATTTCTAATTAGTTTAATATTCTATGTATGGGGAACATGGGAATCATCCAAGTCAATTACATAGTCTAAGGGTCAACTAATAGACCAATGACTGAAATATTCCATCAAAATCATTGAAGTGGAAGGATTAAAATGTTTTCATACTGGGATATGATAATTATGTTGTAGAAGCGATTCATACAGAATTTTTTCTTCATAAATTTTTTGAAACAACAACAGATTGTTTGAAAAAGTTTTCTTTGGTGATATGAATGCAAATGTTGAATGGTACTGATGACCTTGAAATGTTATTAAAGGGATTGTGGTATTCCATGGAAATACAATATTAGTGGATATATAACCCTTATCTTGTTCCATATATTTAATTAATAAAATTTAGTTGTGAAAAAGAGACAAGTGATATTCATGGAGTAAATTAGATTTTATTGGTGACCTTGAAAAAAATTAGTGATTTAGTGAAAATGTAATTTATGATGGAGATTACTAAATTTTCAGACTCATGTTATTTCACACCATGACAAGAGATTTCATTTATTTTTAATTATTTTTTAATTTCTAATCATTAGTTGATTTTTGGGTTTTGATACCGACATAAAGTTTTCCTGGATTGATGATTTTGGTGGGTTTTTGACTAGTACATGTCCACTACATGGTTAGCAGTAACCGTGCTATTAGACCTGGTGCCAGTGTGGTTTCCTATTACTTAAAATAATAAATTTTTTTAAGAATATAATTAAGTAAATGTTTAAAACATAAAAATAATAACTTCATTGTATAGATAAAACTATTTTTATTATTAAAACATTACGATAAATATAACTATTATTCGATTGTTATTAATATCATTAATACTTAAAATGAGACAAATAATAATAATAATTTATACAATCTTATTGTGTTTTTTTATTTTTATTTTTTAGCCTAATTCTACCCTCCTCCCATGATGTAAACCCACTCCCTGATTTCCTCCTATACACGATACACCCCCCAATTTGTGTATCCCCTCCCTACTACCAGTGTGAATTAGAGTAGTGCGAGATCGCCAACCAGATCTCCCTTCTAGCCACATGAACTCCCCTAGCTTGACCTACCATCCCAAAGAAAACCCTACTCTGGCTTCCCTATGCATTTCCACTTCTATGGTCGGGCCTTCTCCCTAGAAGTGCATCCTCTCCTCCGACAACACATCCAGCACGATCCCCCTTGTTCGGAACCTCCCTCGCCAGTAGAAACTACCTAGACTGCCTCCTCTCTAGTGCATGTTTCCGCACTTCATTGTGTTTCCCTTTTAATTGTATTTTTCTTCAATTTTTCTCAAACCTAGGGTTTTAGGTATAGCGATTTTTATTTTTCTCATTGTCTCAGGTAGGAATATTGGTATTCTTGGTGTTTTTCTCCTTATTTTGAGGCGTCATCATGTTTTCATGTGTTTATGGTATGTAAACTCACATATTTTTCTTTCTGAAGAATTCCATTAATACATGCGTTCTTTTAATTAATTCTTTAAAATTGATTCAGATGCTCATAATTTTTTTGGGTAGACTATTGTAATGTTTTTTTTTTCAATTTTTAGAACCTATTAAAAATGAAGTTTGACCTAAATCTTTAATTTTTTCCTATTTCTACATGTGTCAAAAGAGTTTAATTAAATGAAAAGTTATGTTTTTATAACTTCTAAATATTATACGCACCTTCGTAATTTTTTTGATTAATTTGTTAGAGTGTTTTAAAGATTTTATATTTTTTCATGATTGTCCTTGAGCTGATGCTGGACTATCACTTAAGGGTGTTTGATTGAGTGTTTGTGGAACTGTTATGTGTTCCTTAAAAAATAAAATTGGATGTTTTTTGAATTGTGTGTTTTTTTGAGTTATAATGATTTTTTACATATTGAGTTGGTGATGTGTGTGGGAAGTGGTATTTTTAATGCATATCGACTATTTATGGTCTCATTTTTAATTGGAAAACACATAGATCCCCTTTAAAATTGGTATTGAAAAAAATGTCATGAATTATTATGAAATTTGAAATTATGGTCCTCGGATTTTCAAATAATGTTGGTTCTCTTAGGTTAATTCTAAAAGTAGTTTAAAAATGAAATCTCTAAAGGAAAGAATCTTTTTCATCTTTATGTTCAATGCATGTTTTTATCTTGTTAGGGAATACAAATGGGGCTTGATTTAAAGAGAATATTTGACACATTTTATTAAATTTCATGTTTTTACTAATTTTTGGTAAATTCCCATTTTGTGATTGAGGCGTGTGAGATTAATGGATGGTTCAGAGGCCTATTTGGAAATTTTAATATAAAGGTGATGTTTGATCTTGTTTTTGGAAAGGACTTTTGAAGTGTTTTTATTAAATTTTTTGGGAATGTACAAAGCTTTTGGTCCCATTTAGAATTATGTGATTAAAAGAATATGGTTTTGAAAACATGTGTGCCCGGTTGGAATCTTTGAACATGTCGATGTATGGTTTAGAAGAAATGTGATATGATAGCTCGATTGGATATTCAAGGGGTTTTATATAATTATATTGATGTTGACTTAGAATCATTTTTTAATTTTTTTTGAAAAGAAATTAGGTTGTGTAAAACTAAAAGCCATCTATCAAATAGTGAAGTTCTATGAAATGATTTAAAACCTAAAGAACTTGATGGCCTAGTTGGATCTTCGTTTATGTAATATAAGCACCCATACACATATATATATTGATATATATTTATAGGGAACCCCTATCTAGGATCTCCCTTATAGGGTATCATACATGTGATGAACCTGTTTGGGGTAAGAAAGTGAGGTGGAGATAGGTATGGTGAGTCATGCATGTGAGGGCCTCCCACTTACAGAATTTATTTATACCTTTGGTTCCCGGGAATCATTTAGATAAACTATTGATTGTTTCTTTTAAGACCCAATTATATGGGTTAGTACCCTCCTGAATTTGTAGACATTCCCGAAGGGATGTACCACTAGTGAGGTCAGGTTAGGGAAACTAGTTGGTTATTGACTTAGGGGCTTCACCATATGATGGAAGGTGGTTTTGAACCAAGTACATCTAAGAGTCTTCTAGGGATGTTTAGGATCACCAATGGTCATTGTCTATATCAACTTGTTTACTTTTGTTTCTTTTTGTTTTTAGCAGACACTATATATTTATTTACATCTTAGCCTGGTTTTTGATTGTTTGGGTTTTGGTTTGGGTTTAGGTTTCAAAATGGAAATATTGTTTTGTAATTAATGGTGTGGAGTGCATTGGATTTTTACAAAATGGAAAGACTATGATTGTTTAATAAAAAGTGAATTTATTTATAACTATATTCCAAACCAATGTTATTGGATTCTCTTGGGAAGGGAAACATATTGATTCTTTGGTGTTTTTCCTACTAATCATTTCAGTGCTCACCCGTAATTTATCTTTTCAATTTTAGTTCCCTCTAGTGTTAGATCACTCTCGGAGAAAAATTGGTTCTGAGTTGGGTAGTGACTTACGGGGTCATATAGAGGTATGTGTAGTTTTATATTCTTTATGGTGTTAGTTTTATTTTTATCATTAGTCATTATTTATTTGGTTATATTTTTGAAGGAAAAAATGGTTCCCCATTGTTTAATTTTGATGCTCGACACTAGTATCCATCCTATGGGGACCATAAATGCCCCTTGGGCCTTGTCACATGCTGACTCAGGAGACCAATTTAGGGTTGTCCTGGGTTGGTTTGTGAAAAAATGGTAACATAGAATGCCCTTGTTATTTTTAAGGTCCGGTAGATGGATATTAGGACTATCAGGACCTAGGTGGTAGGTGTGGGAAGAGCGTCACAAAATCTTTCTCGCATTGGTCCTAAAGTTACTAGGGGTAGTTTAGGATTTTAGACTTTTGTCCTTTATTTGGATTGAGGGATGACAATTGAGACCAGCCGGTGTCACATTGGGATCCCACATGGAGTAGAGCCCCATGTGGATTCCAATTGTATGGTTCTAGTACCTCATAGAATTATAAAATACTTAGGACATGGACTACTACCATCTTGCTAAGTTAGGCATATACACTTGTCTTTTACCTTGTAATTTGGTGTGAGTTGTTCCTTGCCTTTGTTTGGGTTGGTTTAAGTGTAGTTTTGAAAATGAAAATATTTTTGAAATGGAAAGAATTTTTTCAAATGGTCTTAAATTGGTAATGCAAGGTTTTATTTCTAAAAATTGTCCTTGGAAGAATGATGTTTTGAAAATTAAATGAAAGAGGTTCTTTTGAAAAAAAATGTTTTGGTCACATTTATTGTTGTTTGGTTGTTTCTAGATGAAGGTGATTTTATGGATGTTTCTTCGGCTAAATGTAGATTTTGGAATTGTGTTCTATATTTTTCTTTGGAAAAGTGCCACCGAGAATGGTCTCCAAAGTTTCAAATGATTCATGACAGGTTTTTAGTCCCTCTTAGATGTTTTATTTTATTTGGGGTAATTGAGGCCAGTTAGATCCAATATGTGGCTTGGAGAGGTAAAGTGTGTCTTCAGGATGTTAGCAAATCCCTATGATATTAGAGTTTGAGCATTCTTGGGATTGTTTGAAGGTCCACCTTTTGACTAATGGGAGTTGTTCACCCCACCATCAGTGAATGTCAAGATGACGTGGGATGTTTTTTTTATCTTCATATGATGGTTTATACCTAAAGAAGTGAAGGCAAAGAAAATGGAAGAGCTTCTGGGGATCCAATAAATCCAGTAGTCAGTGAAGGCTTATGTTGACCTATTTAAGGAATTGGTTTTCATTTTTCGAGAGGTAGCATTGTAGGATATGATAATGAATTCTCTCTATATTGGGGATCTTCATCAAGATATCAAGAAGTGGGAACTCTTTTCTATGGACCTTTGTTTTGAGAAGCTGGTGGATGAAGCCTTCCAAGAATATTTGGTTCTTGTAGCATACACGATTGATAATCCAACGTATCTAGTTGTAGTGATGGTTTCCCATCTGGAGAAAAGCACATGCCAGATGTAACTATTTCTTAGGATTCATCTTCATTATTTTTGGCTTCTAGTCCATGATATCCTTCAATTGTGTACCACCAATGTGGCCAGTTTGGGCACCCTAAGCCGTTATGTCACATCCCTCTGAAAACATGCCATTATTGCTGTTGTCTAGGTCATTTGGAGAAGTTTTGCAGGATACATTACTTAAAGAAGAGGCTATAACTTAGGGATTATTATACCTGACTATGTGCCAGGAGATTCTTCAGCAATCAAAGACCCAACCACATGTCTTGGGGTGAAGCTTGTGCGCATTCAGTTGTTACCGAGGGTGTGAAGCCTTGGTTCTCGTTTTGAGTTCCATGTTGGGATAGAAATGTTTCAAGATTTTTTTTCTTGTTTTTTTCTATTAATGTTTTCCTCCATTATAAGTCCATAATTTCAATGGGATATTGTGATGATCTTTTACAATTGTAATCCAAACAGTTCTATTTTTCTGGATATGGTTTTCTAAAATTGCGCATTTTTCTTATATTGGATTTGGCCCTTCAATGAGAAGGTTCTAGTTTAGTGGCTCTCATTTAGGGATGATTGGGATTTATGAGACAAGTGAATGGTGTTTCTGGCCCACTGTTTAGTTATAGTTTCTTTTATTGTGTTTAACCCTAATATTGGGGGTTCATTTGGTGCTAGTAATTATCCTAGTTATAGTGGTTGAATTGTTTCTCTTATGCAAGATAAGCTGGTTTGGATTAGTTGTGAGTTCTTATGTGGTGAAACCTCCCCAAGGGGGTATTCTTGGGAATTAATTTCCATGCTTGTAAAATCCTTATGATGGGGAGAACCCACTCATTTTATCCCCTTTTTTAGTGTTCTTGTTTTTCCGAGATCTACCAGGTGTGGCTTGGGGAATAAATAGTCACGCTAGAAAATCCTTACTTACCCTAGTTTTTTTCGAGCATGGACTTATGTTTTGGATGTCCATTGGCTTGGTGACATTCAAAAGGATTAATGTGTCTGTGGTGGGGATACTTTTCACACCCCGACCATAAGTATATTTTATTATTAATTATTAATCAATGTTGAATGTTTTTTTGAAGTTTGGGTTCGTATCCCAGCATAAAATTTTTGAGGTTTGATGATTTTGGTGGGTTTCGGACCTGTGCATGGGCACCACATTGTTAGTGGTATCCGTGTAGTCTACTCTGATGCCCATGCAATTTCCCATTACTTTAAATAATGAAATTTAATGAGAATAAAATAATGTAAATATTTAAGACATAATAATAATAACTTTATGGTGTAGAAAAAAATATTTCTGTTAAAAAGAATTGTTATAAATATAATTATTAATCAATTTTAATTAATATTATTTTTATTTAAAATTAAATGAATAAAAATTTTAATTTAATTATTATTGTTAATAATATTTAAATATTATTTTGTGTTTTTTTATATTTATTTTTTTACAATAATTCTACCCTCCTCCCACAGAATAAACCCACCCCTGGTTTCCTCCTATACATGACACCCCCCTGATATACGTAGTGCCTCCTTGTTACCCGTGTGAATTCTAGTGGTGTGAGATCCCCGACCGAACCTCCCTTCTAGAAGCACGAACTCCCCTGGATGAACTCCCTTCAAGGCGACCCCCCTACTCTGGCTTCCCTACATGTTTCCTCTTCTTTGGTCGGAACATCTCCCCAACTGCGCATCCTCTCCTCCGAAGACAATACTGATGCGAACCCCCCTTATCTGGCGCCTCCCTCTCCACAAAAACCGCTCCATCCACCTCCCCTACAGTATGTGGTTTCCCCCTCAGGTGTGTTTCCCTTTGAATTGTGTTGTTATTCAATTTGGCAGAATCCTAGGGTTTTGTGTATAGCAATTTTTAGTTTTCTATTAGTCTAAGGTAGGAATATTGGTCTTCTAGGTGTTTTCTTTGTTCTGGTGAGGCACCGCCATGTTTATTTGTGTTTGAGGTAGTTTAATTCACATATTTTTCATTCTGAATGATTCTGTTAATTTTTGTGTTCTTTTAATTAATTCTTTAAACTCAATTATCATGCTGGTAATCTATTTGTATAGACTGTTATAATGTTTTTTAAAATTTTATAACTTGTTAAAAATGAATTTTAACATAAATATACAGTTTTTTCATATGCCTACATGTGTCAAATGTGTTTACTTAATTGACATGTTTTGTTTTTATTACTTCTAAATATGATACACACCTTCGTAATGCAATATATTAGTTATTTAGATAGTTTTCATATTTTTTAGAATATTTTCAAGTATGTAGAATTTTTTAAAGATAGTTCTTGAGATGATTCTTGATTATTGTCTAAGGGTGTGTGTTTGAGAGCTTGTTGAATTTTTATGTGTTCCTTAAAAAAATGAGATAGATTTTTTTTGTGAAGTGTGTAGTTTTTGTTGAGTTATGATGATGTTTTGGATAATGGTTTGGTTATGTGTATAGGAAGTGGTATTTATCCTAAATAATGTCAAATATTTTTTGTCTCTTTTTTTAATTGGAAAACACGCAGGCCCACTTTCAAATTGCTTTTGAAAAAAAGTTTCATGAATTATTGTGATGTTTGAAAATATGGTCCTTGGATTTTAAAATAATGTTGTATCTCTTGGGTTAATTCAAGAAGTGGTTTGAAAATGAAATCTCTAAAGTAACCCCCATTAGGAATCTTTAAGTACATTTCACGTTTTTTATCTTGGTGGGGAATAAAAGTGCGGCTTGATGTAAAGGGAATGTTTGATAGGTTTTATTAAATTGCACTTTTTTACTAATATTTGGAAAATTACCATTTGGAAATTTAGGTGCGTGTGAGTGATGGTCGGTTTAAAGGCGCATTTGGTTATGTCAATATAAAATTGATGTTTGATACTATTTTTGGAAAGGACTTTTAAAGTGTTTTGGGTAAATTTATTTGGAATGTACAAATATTGAGGGCTTGTTTGGCATTGTGTGTTTAAAAGAATTTGGTTTGGAATATGTGTGTACCCATTTGATATCATCGATAGTGTTGAGGTATTTTTTAGATGTAATGTGATGTTACAACACTGATGGAAACTCAAGGAGTTCTATAAAATAGTATTGATGTTGACATAGAAATAGTTTGTAAATGTTTTTGGAAAATACAATTTTTTTGTGTAAAATTAAAATCCATCTATCAAATAATTTTTTTATCAAATTATTTAAATGACTAAATAACTTGATACCCTATTTGGAACTTTTTAAGGTGATATAAGCACACATACATACATATATATACATAGATATATATTTATAGGGAACCCTTGTCTATGATCTACCTTATGGGTTATCCAAGAGGTGATGTATGTGTTTGGTAGGAAAGTGAGGTGGTGGTAGGTAAGGTGATTCACACGTGAAAGGGACTCCCACGTACACAATTGACTTTTACCATGGGTTCCAAGGATTCTTTTAGATTATCGAGTGACAATTACTTACTAGACCTGATTAGACGAGTTAGTACACTCCTAGTTTTTAGATAGGCCCAAAGGGATGTGCCACTAGTGAGGATAGGTTTTCAAAGTTAGTTGGTTATTGACATAGGGGCTTAACCATATGTTTTTAGGTGGTTCTGAACTATGTATGTCCAGGGGTCTTCTAGGGAAGTTTAGGATCATCCATGGTCATTTTCTATATCGACTTTTTCACTTCTGTTTCTTTTAGTTTTCATCCTATAATATATATAATCCTAATTTTGACTACTTGGGTTTTGGTTTGGGTTTTCATTTTGAAATGGTAATATTATTTTGAAAATAAAGGTGTGGCGTGTGTTCGATTTTGTAAAATGGAATGACTATGTTAGTTTTATAAAAAATGAAAACCCCATTTTTTATTACTTTATTCCAAACTGTATTAATGTATTGCCTTGAGAAATTAAATATATGGATTTTGTGGTGTTTTTCTTGCTGATAATTTGGGTTCTCACCCATACTTTATCTTTTCAGTTTTGGGTCCCTATAGTGTTGGATCTCTCTCAGAGCGATCTTGGTTCAGAGTTTTGTGGTAAACTATGAGGTCACATAGAGGTATGTGCTATTTTATATTCTTTTTAGTTCTATTTTTATTATTATCATCAATATTTATTTATTTGGTTATATTTTTTACATGGTCCAAATCATTACCAACAGAAAAATTTTGATGTTTTCCACTAGTTGTCAGCCTGTGGGGATCGGGAATGCCCTCTAGCCATGCTACGGGCTAGCTCGGGTGACCGGTTCTGGGTTTACCTGGGTTAGTTCATGACATTTAATATGTTTGAAAATCTATAATTTTATTTAAGGTATACTAATATAGTTAATATTTGATGCACTTATATTTTTGTTTACTTTTTAAAGTGATGAAAGTATTCACATATTTGTTATGTTACATTTAAAGAAGATTTATTTTATTTTTTGGATTAATTTTATAATGATTTTTGAAATATATGTTCCATATATATATCTTTTTGGACTTCTTATTTTTTCTGACAGATGATAGAAGTGCATCAAGATTAACTATTTATAGAATGGATTATGTTAAACATTTTTTTACTATCGAGGTTTTAGGTATAAATGTGTTATATTTGATATCTTATGAAAAACATTTTATGTTTGGTAAATATTTAGAGATATACCAAAAATATTTTCACCCTTTATGGATATTATGATACAATGAATGTAAGTTTTAGTGCTTCACACATAAAAACATTCATCTGTGAAATTCATTTCTTAGAGTCATAAATGTACTATAAATTGAGGGAAGAAAAAAAAAAGAACAAAATTCTACTTATGAAATAAAAATATATCGAGTATGTATGTTTTTTGGTATCATAAATATTAATAGTAAAAAATACCTCAACTTTTGGAAAATGATCTTGAAATAAAAATGTTTCGCATTTAACTTAATTTTTAAAGAACCAATTATCTTTTCACCTATTAATGATTTATGGCTTGATGGTTGTTAACTTTTTTCTGACCATGTTATCTATAAATTTATTTTATTTATTGTGTGTTACCTTTCTCATCAATGTACATATTTTCACTTATTGTTAATTATATCATATTTTGAAACAATATATTTTTTTCCAAGATTTCCTACATTTTTTTGCATTCCCCCATTTTAACATGATATTTTATTAACCCTTTTTATTATATGGATTAAAAAAAGTAATTTAAAAATATAAAACTATTTATTTACCAAATGATGTTTAAATTTTGAGAATTAAATTTATTAATGTCTATAGAATATAAATATAAAAATCCTAGCCTTTTATATAAAACATTACATGATTTTAATCATAAATATACATCACAGTACAAGCCAAGGATCATAAAGTCTAGTGTCTTGGAAGACTAGGTACATAATCAAACATTATAAAAAGAATATTTTATTTAACATCCAAAATTATCTCTTATAATATATTGTGATCATACATCTTCATAGGATATCTTGGGGATACAACGAATGAATGGATGAGCAAAAACCAATGTAAGGAAAAAAAACATAGTAGTAAAGTGTTAGCACATGGGTTAGGAGGCATGGAATAATGATATAGAAATTCATGAACATGTAATATCATAACATATAAACATGGGATAATATAAAAATGGATCCATAATAATGTGGAAGAAACATAAAAAATGAATTTAGTATGAGTCAAGGCTCGTTAAAGATAGAGGATCATAAGTCAAGGTTAAACACCAAGACTGTTGTACATGGTTGCACGAGTCAAGGATAACCACCAAGACCATTGAACATAACGTCTCATGAGAATCAAACATAACCAATTCAATGGAGTGAAATAATTATGAACCCATCTTAAAATGTTCATGAATATTCTTTCCCTATATTAATCATCCATAATCAATCATACATAAACATATGAAAACCCATGGACTGAAATGGGTATCAGATTCATGTCATAAAGCTTAATGAATGGGCGTATCGTAAAAGTGTCCATGAGAGATAGGAATTAAAACATACAGGGACATTTATAAGGAAAAATAGGAATATATCATGGTTATTTATGTCCAATATAAGTGATAACATGTAATAATAGTATTTAGGAAATCCTTATCATCAAAATATTTTAGTTCAGTTTTACAGAAAATATAGAAGGGAATTAAAAATCAAAAGGGTATAATCATTTATATAAAAAAATAAGTGAAAGAATAAGGTTTTAATAATAAAAATACCTATATTATAAATTAAATGATTTCTTAAAACAAATGGTAGAGTGTACTTGGAATTGGGTAAAAACATGGGAAGTTCCCTTAAAACAGGTTTGCTTATTGGGAAGTATCAAGGAGGGAATCACTTAGAATCATGTATATCTCAAAAAGATAACAAGGTATAGATCTTGAAACATTAGATTGGATCATACAAATAGTATTTAGAATATGTATATAAAAATAATATACAACTTTTTTTGGATAAAAATAATGATAGAGCAACCTGAATGAATGTTGGAGGTTCGAGTAGAATCCCATACAGAATATAGGCATGGTACTAGGTACACATATGAGGGATTAATGAGAGATAAAGGGGTTTCTATTATTCTATAAATCATTAAGGAAGTATTGGGGAGGTGTGAAATTTTTCCCCATCATTAGGAACTACACATAATGGAGAATAACATAAAAGAGATTCTTCAATAAATGTGAGAAAGAGAGGATCCCTTACCTTAAGTTCGATGGTGTTCTTCACTTGATATTAATAACCTGAATAATAAAATTAGGTTCATTAATTAATAATTCCATAACCTATTTCTATATGTAAAATATTTATTATAACCTTTTTAAGTTCATTCATGACCTTTTTGATAGGTTAAGTGGATCAATTTCATTGTTTGGGTCCGTTGGTTTTCTTGGTTTTTGTGATTGGTTTCATGAATGAAGAATCATGTAAAATGGGGATGGTTGTACAAAATTGTAGTTACATTTTATTATTTAACAACCAAAAGGTTACATGGTTGTAAATTTATTGGTTACTTGGAGTGAAGTTGAATCATTATATAAAACATTAGTGATAACCTTTTTTCTTTATTGGGGATTTTTTGTTCACTACGAACTCATTTTGCATTATAATTTAATATAATATGTAAAAAAGATTATAGAAACATATGTATGGTATATTACATAATAATATGGTTAAAACATAACAAAAAATGGTTTCATGATCCGAATTGATGTGGGTAAATGAAAATGAAAACCCATCATCCTTGAATGTGGTAAATTAACACATCTCGGATGGTGTCTTTACTACTAGTATAAATGAAGAGAAAATAAGAGATGAAAAAAATTATTAAATTATCCTAACAATTTTCCGATACATGTACGGTAATAGGGTTTTCATAATAGTTAGATGAGGATAGGTAAGGATAGAAAATAAAACAAATGAACTTGAAAAGGGAATAAAATAATTGAAAAGAGGAATTTACATCTTGAATCAATATTCCTTGAGAGCCTCTTAAGGGGAGAGTATTAGGTATTTTGAAGAGACTAAGGGTTTTTTGACATGGGGGAGTTTCTTCGGGAGATATTTGGGCAGAATTTAGGCATGTCACAAGGCATGAGAGGAGTGAATAGAATAGGTAATGAGGGTGTTATTTATAGTGGAGGAGAGGAGGGTTTTCATAATATTTAATTACTTAGTTTATTAATTTCATTCAAGTCTAGAAATAGTAATGAATCCGTGAAAATTAATAGTAATAAGTGCATGTAATTTCAAACTATGGTTTCTCATATCATCCATGATTCTAGGAGTAGTCTATTTTTCTTATAATGTATATATACGTTAAGTTACAATATTTCACTATACATAAGAAATTCAATTATTTTAGAAAAATAACCAAAATTCACAGTAATCATTTTTTCAGCGTGTAGAATCTAAAAATGAAATCAATATTTTAAAAGTATTTTTCTAAATATAATTACATTAATTTTTAGTTAAAATCATAACTTACTTGAAAAATACAGATTTTAAAACTATGATTGGTTTTATAATGATTTCAAAAATTACATAAGGTCTTATAAAATTATCTTAAAACCAGAAGAAATAAAATCATTAATTAATGGACAAATTTTAGACATAAAATGCCTATATTTATTTATACATTCATTGATTATTTTACTATTCTTTTGGATGATTTAATATTCCTAAGGGTCATATTACTATTCATAAGGGTAACATTACTATTCATAAGGGTCTGTTACTATTCATCAAAAATTAAGTTTTCATTATCGGACTCCAAGCATCTTACTTATCACAACCTTGTATATTATATTTTCTAAATTAAAATCATATAAGATACAAAATTATGATTAAGGGTCACATAGTACTTATTAGTTCATTGTGTTGTTATTTCATGTGATTATATGAAATATTTATAAGAAGGGAATTTCCATTGATGAAACATTGGGTCATTACAATATTCCCCCCTTATGAAATTCTGCACTCTAAATTTTGTTTTACATTCAATTCCATAAATAGGTGCAGGTACCTTTCCTTCATTGTCTCCTCTAGTTCCCATGATTCCTCTTCGTACTTATGGTTCCACCACAGTACTTTGACCAGGTGAGTAGTCTTGTTACGTAGAACTTTTACTCTATGATCCAAGATCATCACTGGATACTCCTCATAAGAACAATCATTCCCTAATAGTATCACCTCTAAAGAGAGTACGCGTGAAGGGTCTGGAATGTACTTCCTTACGATAGATACATGGAAGACATCGTGTACTTTGGACATGGTTGGTGGAAGTGCTAGTCAATATTCCATAGCTCCGACTCAACAAAGAATATTGAAGGGGTTGATGTATCTAGGACTTTCCTTCCTTTCTTACCAAATATCGTGACCTTCTTCCATGATGATATGTGGTGAAATACCATGTCTGTAACTTTGAACTTAGGGTCTCATCAACAATTTTCGGAATAACTATTTTTTCAACATTGGGCTTCTTTGATGTTACACTAAATGGTTTTCACCTTCTTCACCATTTCATAGACCATTTCAGGTTCTAGAATCTTATTCTCACCAACTTCATCCAAACACACTAGTGTTCTACACCTTTTCCCATAAAAGGCTTTGTATGGTGCCATTCAGATGCTTGAGTGGAAACTGTTGTTGTAGAAGAATTCGAACAGTGGAAGATTTTTGTCCCATGATTCTTTGAAGTCCATATAACATGATCTCAATATATCTTCTTGGGTTTAAACTTTTTTCTCATATTAGACATCATTTTGAGAATGGTAGACTGTACTAAAGTTCTGTTCAATTCCTAGATCATATTGGAGACTTTTATAGAATTTCATGGTGATGGTCAGATCTCTATCAAGTAGAATAGATAGTGGTACCCCATATCGCAATAAAACCTATTTGATATATATACATGAAAGTTGATCCAGTGAGAATTCATCTTTAATTGTGATAAATTGAGATGTATTTGAGAGATGATCCATAATGACACATATAGCATTATTTCCTCTAGATGTCCTTGGAAGTCCAATGAAAAAATCCATGGTAATGTTATCCCACTTCAATGTTGGCATGGATAGTTATTGAATAATCTCCTTAGACTTATGTATTTCAGCCTTCACTTGTTGATATTCTAGGCACGTCGATGTATACTAAAAAATATCTTTATTCATATTTTCCCACAAAATGTTATATTGGTGATCTCAATACATCTTTGTGTTCTCTAGGTGGATAGAGAATGTTGAGCTATGTGAATAATTCAGAATTTCCTTCTTTATCTCTGGATCATATGGTACACATAATCGTGACCCAAATTTTACATCTCCTTATTTATCAATCTTGAACACAGAGTATTTACCATTTCTAATAGCTTCCAACCTTTTCTAAATTTCCACATATTTTCATTGAGCATCCTTTATTTTCTCCATGAGGGATGGTTCATCATTCATTTTATAAAGGATTGATGATGTTCATCACTTAATGATTCCCATTCCCATCCTATAAAAATCTATGAATTTTGGATCCTTTTCAATTATCATCATTGAAAAAGATGCATGATCCTTTCTACATAGAGCATTCACCACCTTGTTTTCCTTACCAGTATAGTAGTGGACTGACTAGTCATAATCCTTTATGATCTCTCTCCATATTCACAGGCACATATTATGCTCTTTTTTTTGAGAATATATATTTGAGACTCATGTGATCAGTATATATCTCACACTTCTCCCAAGAGAGATAATTCCACCAGATATTTAATTCCAATATCATAGGTGATAACTCTAGATCATGCATAGGATATTTTTTCTCATGAATTTTCAGCTACCTTGAGTCATATACTATCTATTTATCATTTCTCATTAGCATAGAACCTAATACATTCTTTGAAGCATCACTATACACCACACTGTGTTCTCCACTTATTGGGAGTGTGAGTACTAGCATAGTGATAAGACTCCTTTTGAAACTCCTTAAAGCTATATTCACATTCTTGAGTCCCGACAAACTTTACACCCTTCCCTGTAAGAATGGTCATTGGGGTTGAAAATCATGAACTTTTTTTCACAAATCTTCGATAATACCTGGCTATACCCATAATGTTGTGGATCTCCATAACAGATGTTGGCCTTGGCCACTCTTCAATCGGTTTTGTCTTGGAGGGGTCCATAGATACCAATTTAATGGAGATTACATCCCATAATAATGATATATCCTCCATCTTGAACTCATATTTACTATAATTTTCATACAAATTCTCCCTTCGAAAAGTTTTTAAGATAGTACTCAAATTCTCCTAATATTCCTCATTTCACTTGGAGTATATCAGAATATCGTCGATACAGACTACCAAAATTTTTTATAGGAATATATAAAGACTATATTAATTAAATCCATGAAAATTTATGGAGAATTATTGAGTTTGAATGGAATCACTATGAACTCAAAATGTCTGTACCTCATTTGAAAGGCAATCATGGGAATATCTTCTTTCCTCACCTTTAATTGGGGATGTCCCGACTAAAGGTCCACCTTAATAAAATAACTAGCCCCAAGAAGCTGATTGAACAATAATCTATCTATATAAGGGGATATATTTTCATTATCGTGATTTTATTGAGCTCATTTTTATTTAAATTTGAGCCATTACTACCTTTATATTAAAACAAAAATGCAATGAACATGGGTAGAGTGTCAAGGATAAATGCAATACAATGTCAAGAAATTATCTTCCCTCTAGATCTTATGATAATTATGTGATGTGAGGTGCATCCACCTCTACCTTGAGGATTTCACACTCTTCTCCCTGATTTGGCCTGAATCCAGGGTCCACTACCATCATCTTGTAGGCCAACAGAAACTGTATCCATCATCTCATCAACTTTAATTTCACGGACATTACTATGTACCTCATCCTCGATATTACATGAAACCAACAACTCAAAGGAGTTATGAATAATTAATTCCATAGAAGATTTTTTATTCATAATATTAAAAGAATTGTGGTTTTCTACAAAGAAGGGAGTCAATGCCTTCTCCAATGTAGGTATTGGGATTGCAGAAATAGGGGAACCATACCATTTAACATTAATATCCAAGAGATTGGCAACCTTGTTGCACTGTACATGGGGTTAATCCTTCACCTGTTCAACAAAAAAATCATTTGTATGCAAAGTATCATATTATGCAGTATTTATATTAGGTTCCATATTTGATGTCCTGGAATCATTATGGTCTGATCCCCCAATTTTTAAACAACCCATGGTATAATTGAGTTCCAACTGAGAGTATGAAACACTAGAAAGAAAATTTGGGCAGTAGTCCTGCCCAATATTCCCCCCTCCTCCAATGTAGGAGGTGAAAAATTCACAGTTTAGAGTTTCTTTTTGTTACTGACAGTTTGAAGAAGCACGAAATGCACTTTCTGATTGGAATCATCACTGTGGGTGTTCTGTCTCTTACTCACTGTAGTAATTTCCAACTGATTTACTACATGTTCATAATGTAAGGCAACTGAAGAATCATTTTAATTCATGTTTTTATTGACCATAGAGGGATTTCCAGGATGAATGGAGTCCTTTTAAGTATTAAAATCAAGGACATACCAATAGTGTACCTGATAAGGAGCAGTAGTATTTCTTTATTTTGGTGTGACGACCTCTAATTTTGATTTACCTTTTCACTTGGAGTAGAATAGTTTTTCCTCCTTCCACATATTATTGTCAACAACCCCATGAGAAGAGCCTTCACAATCTGAGTGGGAATCCACTAAATTCTTATCATCATCCTCATTCCTGAAATTTATAGAAAATGCCTCTTTAAATGAATATTCAAGGATGTTACTTACTTTATTTGAATCAGAAGCTCCTGATCATCTTGTACTGTGAAAATAACCTACATCATTAGGTTCCATCAATTGTCTACTAATGGAATTATGTTGCTTCAAAAAAAAAAGGTATGATCAATAGTATCCACTGAGGGTTCACTCAATTGGTCATTGGTCTATTTTAAATCAGTGGAAGCAGCTGAAACAACCAAGTGGTGATCAAAATACTGATTCTCAGGTGTTGATTCATGAAGTATACCAAAACTCTTTCGACAATCGTTACTGTCATGACCATTTAATTAGAAATTGGTATAGTGAAGCTCTCTCATGCAATTGTCCTTTGAGAGTCGAACAATTTTACAAGAAAAACAAAACATAGGATTATTGAGCTAATGATAATCAATGCAGTGGAATAATGATCCATCCTTATTATTGATGAAGAGGACTAGTGCACCCCATTTTGAATCACTTTGGCATATGAAACCCTTCTCCAGATTCTCCTGTAACTACTTCTTCAGCTCCTCCAGCTCTACGGTGTCCATTCTATACGATGTATTTAATATAGAAAGAGATCCAAGAAAAAGTTCAATTGATAACTCAACTTCTCAATTAGGGGGAAGAGAAAGAAACTCTTCAAGGAATACATCCATGCAATCCCTCGCAATGAGACTGTCTTTAATTATGATTCTCTCCTTTGTCTCCATCATTTGAGAAAAACATGCTTCCTCATAAGGAATTAATATCCACACTTGGGACAATGATTCTAAAGAAGATTCATCTTCCTCCTTAAAATTTTAAATAATTAAATGATTCTTAGGTATATGAGGAGTGATCTCCCTTTCCTGAAAATTGATGTTGTCTTTGTATAATGATAGTCAATCCATACACAAGATAGAATTGAAATCCAATAAAGGAAGTATGAGGAGATATTTTGGGAGTTTCAGTTCACAAAAATTAGTTGTAGAGGAGTTATAAACCATAGACTCAATAATTTCCCCATTTTCTATTTTCACAGATAAAAAATCCACCATATTTTGAAGTGGTGTTTGAATAGTTCTACTAAACTTGCATGATATGAAATAATATGGGGAATGAGAATAAAATAGCACATTTTCTTTTCTTGAATGAGTTACTAGAGTACCTATCATTACATCTTTGTACGACTCAACCTTAGTAGTAGTGACAACATAAGACTTTCCTTGATTCCTTGGAGGTTATTATTGATTTCCTTTGATAACCCTTGGCTTATGTAAATTGACCGCATAATGCATCTCTTCCTTGTAATTGTAACACCACCCCAATGGCTAAGAGTTTATATAAACTTGCTTTTATTATTTCACATTAGCACAATTCTTCATATCCCATTGGATATTTTCATCTAGATGTACCATCTTTCCATATTTTATGAAATCATAGGTTCCCTTTAGATAGTTTCCAAGATGATTCTTCCCATAATTTTTACACATGGGATGATTGATCTTCTTTCAAACATGGAATCTTTATGTGGAAAAACCAATATTAGATTCCATTTTCCTTTTTTATCATCAGGCCCAAGATACCACTGAGTGTCTTTGATCACCATTTAAAACTTGAGGGAACAAAAAAATCTATTTATAAATATCAAAGTCTCAAATCACCAATGCTTTTCATAGACTCTGCTTCATTCCACTAAAGAAGTGATCCATTATGCTTTCGGTGTTCATTAAATATCCAAAGGCATTCCTTGCAATAATTTTGAAGTTTTATTCATGCACCCCAATGGAATCATATTACTTCTACTTGATTTTGAGGAACTATATTTCCATAATGAGGCAGAGGGTTTAGAGAAAATATTTATCGAAAAATTCCCTTGAATTCCTCCTAATCAATGGAATCCATTTACACTTATGGATTTGTATTCTTTATTAGTGTACACCAATGATAATCTTACCCATAAAAATGATAGACCTCCAATATGAATTTCTCTTCTTCTATGCCCTGGAGGACTAAGAATATATTTTCTTTGGAGTTAATGCACTATTCTATGAGGAGGGGATCAGAAGATCCACTAAACATGGGACAACTTTTCCATATGAAGGATTAAACAAAAAGGTTATCTTTCCTTATAGAGGGAGGGTGTTCCACATGATTAAACTTATTATTCATAACTTGATCTAGTTGAGAAGGTACTATCATGATATTTTGAGCACCCATTCCTATCATATCAGGAATATAATTAAGGAAATATTCACATTCTTATCACATTGATTTTTGGCACATGTCTTCCATCTATTAACTAAGAAAAAGAACGTACAATTATAGGGATTTAATACATATCTAAAGAGCATAAAAAGTAAAAGAGGATAATCATGTAAAGTAGAAGTATTTAAAAACTTGTGATTACCCAGGTTTAAATCTAGGTTATCCTTGATATATTTCTTATCTTATATTTTTATTGGATTTTTCTCATTCCCTTAATAATGGTTTGTACCAAACTCAAGAATTTACCAAAGAATAGCCCCATGAGTGTCAGACCAATAGTATAGAAATGCCCGTTGTCATGCACCAGTTCCTAATTGAGTTTCTCTCAAAGCAGTGTTTCCAGGTTTTACCCCTAAATAAATCTATGCCAGAGCCCTCTCTACCTATTTGTATCTAGACAGGGATGTATTTTTTTGATAATCCACTTACTCTACACTTACCAAAATTTAGTGCTGTTTTTTCATACTTAGTCTCATACTTAAGGTTCTTACCAATGTTATCTAATACTAATATCAAAAAATAACTAGACCATCCTTTGATACCAACTATAATAACCCTAGCCTTTTACATATAACATTACATGATTTTTAGGATAATTATAAATCAGAATACATTCCAAGGATCATAAATCATTCTCTCTTGGAAGACTAGGTACATAATCAAACATTATAATTTTTTTATTTAATATTCCTAATGAGCTCATATATTCTTCTATTCTCATAAAAATACATATGATAACCTTGGGATAACATGGACAAAGGGATGAGATAAAAGCCTAGTAAGGGAAAAAACATAGTAGTAAAGCATTAGAACATGGGTTTGGAGGCATGGAATAATGATATAAAAAGGAATGGAACTTATAAAATAATAACATCTAAACATGTGATTATATAAACATAGAGTCATAATAATCTGGTAGCAACCTTAAATATCACTTTATCATGAGTCAAGGCTCATCAAACATAGAGGAGCACAAGTCGAGGTTAACCACCAAGACCGTGGAACATAATGTCTCACGAGACTCAAAGTATAAGGCCCCATGCCTTAAACCTTACTTATTATTGAATTAAATGAATAATTCACGTTGAGGATCTTTTCAGGTTTAGAGTTTTAAGAATTAGAACATAACTATTACATCTCAAAAGATTACAAAGTAGACACTTCTACCAAGTTTCCATAGAATAAATAAAAAAAACTCTTAAAAAGAAACATGTCTAATTCCATGTTTTATAAAGCATGACTTTCCCTTGATCCCATCCTTGACCCTATTCCACATTAAGTCCTGTGAAAAACATTTCAAAAAACTTGGGGTGAGCACAAAAAGCTCAGTAAGGGACACACAAAGAATGAAAATTGTTAGTTTATCAAAACAACAAGTAAACCATGTATACTTTATCAAAGTAATACTTTTCACCTTTATGAAGTAATAAAAACTCTTCACTGAATAAAGTATCATTACTTACCTTTTTGTAACCAAAGGATTACCATAAAACCTATATAAAGAACACATAGAATATATAAAGGTAACTTGGGACATAAACATACTTAAGTGGAATAACCATACGGTTGACTTCCACACATATCACTTAATGGAATAGCCATACGGCCAATTTCCATACATACTTAATTGAATAGCCATACGGCCGACTTCCATACCCAATGCATTGGAGGTTATAACGTAACCACCCGTCCTGGTATTCACGGCACCACCCGTCATATGGTTTATAACGTAACCACCCGTTAAAATGTCCAAGTACCAGTATAAAATCATAAAACATAAAACCAATATAAAGGAATGATAACATTTCCACATTTCAATCACAATATATCATAAATATATTGACATAATATAATCCTTTTTCAAAACCATTTTCAATACCAAAATACATAAAAGAGTATATGGTATTTATTTTATTCTAAAAACATTACGGCTTGTTGAGAAAGCCAAAGATCAAATAATACTCGCGGCGGCGGAAAAAAGTCGTTGTCACCGCGTACGTTAAAAGTACATTCCTTTTTGTCGTTTAGTAAAACGCTTCGTAGAAAAAGATTCTTTTTGTATAAAATTAAAAGTCAAAGGGTTTATACACCGTATAAAAGAAAGTTGTGTATAAAACGAAATATGCCTCAATGAAAGGAGATTGAGACGAAGTCCCTTACCTCGGGTCCGACTTGACTCGATCGTTCTTTAACGTCCTGAATAATAAACTTGAGTTAATATATACTTGTTTAAGAACCTTTTTAATGTTCATTATTCCTTTTATATCACTTATTGCCATGTTATAAACATTATGTAACCATTTAAGTTAATAATGTTTGTTTTGTCAATATTTGGTTCTTAAGTCGAAAGTTGACTTCTTACAATTACATGTTGTTCGTGTGGTCAAAAGTTCTTTACATCCAGAATGAAATTCCTGATTTGGATATCATATATATCATATATATCCAGCATATACATGTATTTAAAATATTACATAATCATTTAGAGGTATGAAATGAAATGCACCGTTCATGGAGACGGTAAGCCGTACGTACGCATGAACACTACTTTCATTTCTTTGTCATATTAGTGGAATTAAAACTAAATGAGAGGTATGTATATTTTAATTCCATAATTATATTCATCATTTAGATATATCATTAATTATATATATACATTATATACATGTAATTTTAATAGTACATTACATTTGGGGATAAGAAATGAAATGCACCGTTCATGGAGACGGTAAGCCGTACGTACGCATGAACACTACTTTCATTTCTATCTCATACTTTAATGGAATGAAATAATAATGATATAGAGGTATATTATAATTCCAGTATAACATCATATATAATAACTTTAAATCCATCATTTACACGTCCCACATATGGCATTAACGAATCACATCACTTTTAGGGGGCAGTAGTCCGCACTTCCTTAAATGAAGATATCGTGTTTACCCATAATGGAAACCATAAAGGTATGACAAAAATGAAAAATACAGAAGCTTAAAAAAAACATAAACATATTATATATCATATATAAAAATAGTGACATCATAATGGCCACCCTTGAAGGTGTTAAATGAGTATTGAACAATCATCGTTTCGGGAGGCAGAATTTCGCCATCCACGGAAACCGTATGTTCATTAACCATTTGATGTAGTTGTGTGAGAGTGTAGCTCAAATAAATATTATAACAACATCCTAGTATATTGAAGATACTGGTGTTGTTACAAAAGAAGTAAATAAAAAGATTTTAGAGGGTTGGAGAAGCAAAATAAAACAAATGAACAAGAGAGAATGAATTACCTTTAAAAGTGTAACTCCCTTTTGATTTGAGCCTAAAGGCTTCCTTTGAAAGGATTATGCCCAAAGGGAATCCTCTAGGATGAGGAGAGGGATGTGGAGAGAGTAATTGGGCAGGGGTTGGCCGAGCCAAAGGCTTGAGAAGTGTGTGAAATGAGGTAGAGGTGGGGGCCTTTTATAAGAGGAGAGGAGGGGCACTTTTGGAAAGTAAAGAATTATTACTTTATTTGAAAATGTGTTTCGGTTTTAAAAGGTCCCACATTGATATAATTCGTGGATAAGGTGATAAGGCTTCGAAATCCACTCATCCAATAAGTTTTGGACATGTGTAGTTTATAGATTTTGCATTATCTTTCTATTTTATTTAAATCGTCAAATAATGATGTCATCGCTGCATCATTATTATGTCACAAATAATTTATTTAATTTAATGTCTAAAAATTATAAAAAAAATACTATGATGTATGAAGTATTTTTAGCTTTCCAATGACTATTTATAATCAAAATTTTTACTTGTGTAACCCTACTTAAAAATTGTTTTAGTAAAACCACTCATGTTTGTGTCAATTTAATTTTAACATTAAATAAAAATATATTATTGTCATTTTCCAACTAAAGTGGCTCCATGGGGTCCCAAAGTTGGCCCATGGCTTGTCTTGGTCGGCCATGACTCACCCAATAGGTTTAGGACAAGTGTCATGGTGTTTTCACATTCTTATAATATCATTTTTACCTTAAACTACACTAATTATCTCTAATCGCGATTAATGAAAAAAAGTTACTATTCACAAAAAAAATATTATAATCTCATTGAACCAAATTTTACTTCTTAATGACAACCATGTATGTCGGATTTTCAAAATTCAATACACATTAGTGGTAAACTTTCATTTAACTGAAAAATCAGTTTGCTTGATTACCACTTAGTGGTTTCACTATTCATCAAAAATTGAAGTTTGTCAGAAAAATACCAAAAATTCACCCTAAGCTATATTTGATATTCCGAATTCAAAAATGAAGTCCGTTTTACAAAATTCAAAACATATTAGTCACATTATTTAATTTAATAATTTATTCCCGCTGTCAGAGCAAATAGCGTTTTTTTATGAAACGATAAGTATCAAAAGATTGACACTAGTTTAAGTCCAATTTCAAAGTGAAATTGATTCCACTGACCACCATTGGATTAACTGGTAAAA
Organism: Viscum album; assembly: GCA_963277665.1. Classification (NCBI taxonomy): domain Eukaryota; kingdom Viridiplantae; phylum Streptophyta; class Magnoliopsida; order Santalales; family Viscaceae; genus Viscum; species Viscum album. The sequence goes on from OY728164.1 coordinate 1,955,807,772, forward strand.
ATATTTTCTAATTTCACTTTAAAACCAATTAAAATAATAATCTAATCATATAAATAATTTAGATTAAAAAGAGGTTTTGAATTAAAATACAACATTATACACTATTCATAAAAAAATGAACTTTATCAGAAAGGTACCAAAAATTTACACAAAGTAAATTTTGATATCCCGATTCTAAAGAAGAGTTATATTTGGTCCAAAATAAAGTATAAGAGTGATCAAAACTATATTTAATGACGGTTCACCATTAAAAGGTGATAAGTGAACCTTTAGTGAAAATTAGAGTATATATGCCCTAAAATTGAACTCTTTCCGTATTTTAAGCCTTTATTTTTATTGGGTAAATGTATAAACATTTAAAAACATATCTAATCATATTTTAGTTATTTCTATCCATTCCCGCCAGTACAACGGCTACTTGTTAACTAACATTTAAAATAATATTATTTTATTACTTGTGTGCAACGTAAGTTTTCAAAGAAACTCATCGTTGCGTATCGAGTACGCTATCGAACGTAGAAACCCCTTTTAATTAAAATTAATATTTAATTCGTAAATATTAATAAATATGAAAATTCTTTATTCTTTATTTACCTAGGATGTTACATCCTTCCCCCCTTTTGGGAATTGCGTCCTCGCAATTTTATTCACTTATCAAAATAAGTGGGGGGTATTTATCCCTCATAGCATTTTCAGATTCCCACGTTGCCTCTTCAATCACATGGTTTTTCCACAAAACCTTTACCTGATGAATCACCTTATTCCGTAACACCTGCTCCCTGTGGTCAAGAATCTGGACCGGTTGTTCCTCATAAGATAGGTTCTCTTCGAGCTGAACTACCTCTGGACAAAAAACATGAGAGGGATCTGGCATATACTTTCTCAACATTGAAACATGAAAAACATTGTGTACCTGAGATAAACTCGGAGGTAAAGCCACCCGGTATGCAACTGATCCAACTTTCTCCAGAATTCATATGGTCCAATAAACCTTGGACTCAGCTTTCCTTTCTTACCAAATCTCATCACACTTTTCCATTTAGAAATCTTGAGAAAAACATGATCACCTACCTCGAAAGATAGATCCGTCCTCCATTTATCCGCATAACTCTTCTGCCTGCTCTGAGCTGTTCTAATGTGCTTCTGAATCAACTGAACTTTTTCTGCCATCTCTTCTACCAATTCTGGTCCCATCAACTTCCTTTCACCCACTTCATCCCAGAAAGCTGGAGTTCGACACCGCTTCCCATATAATGCCCCAAATGGTGCCATCTATATACTGGAATGAAAACTGTTATTATAAGAAAACTCAACCAAAGAAAAATGTTGGTCCCAACTTCCCTAATAATCCATAGAACAAGCTCGTAGCATATCCTCCAATGTCTGGATTGTTCGTTCTGACTGCCTATCTGATTGAGGATGAAAAACTCTACTAAAATTTAATTCAGTACCCAACGACTTCTGAAGGCCTTTCCAAAAGTTAGATGTGAACCTGGGATTACGGTCCGATACAATGGAGAGAGGAACTCCATGTAACCTGACTATCTCTTTAAGATACAAACGGGAAAGTTGATCTAGAGAGAAAGTATCTCGTATAGAAAGGAAATGAGCAGATTTGGTCAAGCGATCAACAATAACCCAGATTGCATTATTACCTTGAGATGTCTTCGGTAATCCAACAACAAAGTCCATGGATATATTCTCCCATTTCCACTCTGGCACTGGTAAAGGCTGAAGTATCCCTTTCGGTAACTACCGCCCTGCTTTAACCTGTTGACATGTCAAACACTTCACAGTAAAATCAGCAATATATCTTTTCATTCCATCCCACCAGTAATACTCTCGAATATCTCTGTACATCTTAGTACTGCCAGGATGAACTGAAAACGGGGAACTATGAGCCTCACATAACAACTCATTCTTCAACTGTGAATCACAAGGCACACATAACCTCTTCCCAAACCTCAAAACAGAAACACAATCTTATCCAAGAACTCAAGGAAAATTTTATTCATAAGGTCCATGAATACAGCAGGTGCATTGGTTAACCCAAAAGGCATAACAAAAAATTCATAATTTCCATATCTAGTACGGAACGCAGTCTTCGAAACGTCTGTTTCTTTTACTTACAACTGATGGTACCCCAACCTCAAGTCAATCTTCGAAAAATACTGAGCTCCCTGGAGCAGATACCACTTCATTCGATGGCCCAACATCTGCTGAAGTGGTTGCAAAGGATTTCACCACCCCTTTCTGCTTGTAGTCTAACTGCTTCCCATCACTCAAGCTCTTTGTCGGACACTCATTTGCATAGTGACCCGTCTCATTGCACTTATAACATCTTACCGTTGGCTTTTCATTTCCTGCTTGATCATCTTCCTTACAGTTACGAGCAATATGACCAGACTTACCACACCGAAAGCACTTACCAGACTTGGATAAACATTCTCCAGGATGCATTTTACCACACTTCTCACAGGATGGATATTTGGTTTTCTTACCTCCTTGCTTCTTTGATGAATTCTTCCCCATTGCCTGCCAACTTGACCTCTTATTCTGTTGTTTGTCATAGAACACCTGATCATTGGCAAACTCCATTTCCACCTTCTCCGCACATCGAACAAGTTTTTCATAACTTTTAAACTCACGATAAGCTAAAGCCCTTCGATACTTTGGCTTTAACCCTGAGTAAAAACGGTTTATTTTACTATCAAGATCTCGTATGAAGTTTGGAGCATACCTTGCCAATCGAGTGAACTTTTCTTCATAATCAGCCACTGAATCATCCTCCTGCCTCAATTCTAGGAACTGTTTTTCCATCCTAAGACGAACCACCATAGGAAAATATTTCTCAAGAAACATACCTTTGAATTCGTCCCAGTGAAGATCCTCAATATCATCACTATCCTTTATATTTTTCACCATCGACCACCACTGATCAGCTTTACCTTCAAAACGGTAAACAGCAAGACTAACCTTTTGATGTTCTGAACACCCCATGACATCGAAAATTTTCTCTAGTGCTTTAATCCACACCTCAGCTTGCACAAGGTCAGATGATCCTCTGAATGATGGGGGATGTTGCCTCATGAAATGTTCCACCACTGACATGTTCCTTTGCGGTTGATCTGTCTGATCTCGTGCATGGATACCACCACCATTTATAGCCTAAGTCAACTGTGCCATCACTACAACAAACTGTTCAGTTCCGATTCCGACCATCTCAGGTTGCTGATTTGGAAGGTTATCTTCCTCCTGATGTCGTCCCAACATAGCTGCTTTGTTTCCTCTGCGGAAAACCATTGTGAACACAGAAATATCTTAGGCGAAGCAACATGGTAATCCGTAAATGCTATATCATTTAAATCATATTATAATTTAACACTTTTCTAACTCCTAAAGTTGTCTAAACCGACCTCTGATACCAACTATAAGGCCCCATGCCTTAAACCTTACTTAATATTGAATTAAATGAATAATTCACGTTGAGGATCTTTTCAGGTTTAGAGTTTTAGAGAATTAGAACATAACTATTACATCTCAAAAGATTACAAAGTAGAAACTTCTACAAAGTTTCCATAGAATAAATAAAAAAAACTCTTAAAAAGAAACATGTCTAATTCCATGTTTTATAAAGCATGACTTTCCCTTGATCCCATCCTTGACCCTATTCCACATTAAGTCCTGTGAAAAACATTTCAAAAAACTTGGGGTGAGCACAAAAAGCTCAGTAAGGGATACACAAAGAATGAAAATTGTTAGTTTATCAAAACAACAAGTAAACCATGTATACTTTATCAAAGTATTACTTTTCACCTTTATGAAGTAATAAAAACACTTCACTGAATAAAGTATCATTACTTACCTTTTTGTAACCAAAGGATTACCATAAAACCCATATAAAGAACACATAGAATATATAAAGGTAACTTGGGACATAAACATACTTAAGTGGAATAACCATACGGTTGACTTCCACACATATCACTTAATGGAATAACCATATGGCCAATTTCCATACATACTTAATGGAATAGCCATACGGCCGACTTCCATACCCAATGCATTGGAGGTTATAACGTAACCACCCGTCCTGGTATTCACGACACCACCCGTCATATGGTTTATAACGTAACCACCCGTTAAAATGTCCAAGTACCAGTATAAAATCATAAAACATAAAACCAATATAAAGGAATGATAACATTTCCACATTTCAATCACAATATATCATAAATATATTGACATAATAGAATCCTTTTTCAAAACCATTTTCAATACCAAAATACATAAAAGAGTATATGGTATTTATTTTATTCTAAAAACATTACGGCTTGTTGAGAAAGCCAAAGATCAAATAATACTCGCGGCGGCGGAAAAAGTCGTTGTCACCGCGTACGTTAAAAATACATTCCTTTTGGTCGTTTAGTAAAACGCTTCGTAGAAAAAGAATCCTTTTGTATAAAAGTAAAAGTCAAAGGGTTTATACACCGTATAAAAGAAAGTTGTGTATAAAACGAAATATGCCTCAATGAAAGGAGATTGAGACGAAGTCCCTTACCTCGGGTCCGACTTGACTCGATCGTTCTTTAACGTCCTGAATAATAAACTTGAGTTAATTTATACTTGTTTAAGAACCTTTTTAATGTTCATTATTCCTTTTATATCACTTATTGCCATGTTATAAACATTATGTAACCATTAAAGTTAATAATGTTTGTTTTGTCAATATTTGGTTCTTAAGTCGAAAGTTGACTTCTTAAAATTACATGTTGTTCGTGTGGTCAAAAGTTCTTTATATCCAGAATGAAATTCCTGATTTGGATATCATATATATCATATATATCCAGCATATACATGTATTTATAATATTACATAATCATTTAGAGGTAAGAAATGAAATGCACCGTTCATGGAGACTGTAAGCCGTACGTACGCATGAACACTACTTTCATTTCTTTGTCATATTAGTGGAATTAAAACTAAATGAGAGGTATGTATATTTTAATTCCAGAATTATATTCATCATTTAGATATATCATTAATTATATATATACATTATATACATGTAATTTTAATAGTACATTACATTTGGGGATAAGAAATGAAATGCACCGTTCATGGAGACGGTAAGCCGTACGTACGCATGAACGCTACTTTCATTTCTATCTCATACTTTAATGGAAAGAAATAATAATGATATAGAGGTATATTATAATTCCAGTATAACATCATATATAATAACTTTAAATCCATCCTTTACACGTCCCACATATGGCATTAACGAATCACATCACTTTTAGGGGCGGTAGTCCGCACTTCCTTAAATGAAGATATCGTGTTTACCCATAATGGAAACCATAAAGGTATGGAAAAAATGAAAAATACAGAAGCTTAAAGAAAACATAAACATATTATATATCATATATAAAAATAGTGACATCATAATGGCCACCCTTGAAGGTGTTAAATTAGTATTGAACAATCATCGTTTCGGGAGGCAGAATTTGGCCATCCACGGAAACCGTATGTTCTTTAACCATTTGATGTAGTTGTGTGAGAGTGTAGCTCAAATAAATATTATAACAACATCCTAGTATATTGAAGATACTGGTGTTGTTACAAAAGAAGTAAATAAAAATAGTTTAGAGGGTTGGAGAAGCAAAATAAAACAAATGAACAAGAGAGAATGAATTACCTTTAAAAGTGTAACTCCCTTTTGATTTGAGTCTAAAGGCTTCCTTTGAAAGGATTCTGCCCAAAGGGAATCCTCTAGGATGAGGAGAGCGATGTGGAGAGAGTAATTGGGCAGGGGTTGGCCGAGCCAAAGGCTTGAGAAGTGCGTGAAATGAGGTAGAGGTGGGGGCCTTTTATAAGAGGAGAGGAGGGGCACTTTTGGAAAGTAAAGAATTATTACTTTATTTGAAAATGTGTTTCGGTTTTAAAAGGTCCCACATTGATATAATTCGTGGATAAGGTGATAAGGCTTCGAAATCCACTCATCCAATAAGTTTTGGACATGTGTAGTTTATAGATTTTGCATTATCTTTCTATTTTATTTAAATCGTCAAATAATGATGTCATCGCTGCATCATTATTATGTCATAAATAATTTATTTTATTTAATGTCTAAAAATTATAGAAAAACTACTATGATGTAGGAAATCTTTTTAGCTTTCCAATGACTATTTATAATCAAAATTTGGACTTGTGTAACCCTACTTAAAAATTGTTTTAGTAAAACAACTCATGTTTGTGTCAATTTAATTTTAACATTAAATAAAAATATATTATTGTCATTTTCCAACTAAAGTGGCTCCATGGGGTCCCAAAGTTGGCCCATGGCTTGTCTTGGTCGGCCATGACTCACCCAATAGGTGTAGTACAAGTGTCATGGTGTTTTCACATTCTTATAATATCATTTTTACGTTAAACTACACTAATTACCTCTAATCGCGATTAATGAAAAAAAGTTACTATTCACCAAAAAATTATTATAATCTCATTGAACCACATTTTACTTCTTAATGACAACCATGTATGTTGGATTTTCAAAATTCAATACACATTAGTGGTAAACTTTCATTTAACTGAAAAATCAGTTTGCTTGATTACCACTTAGTGGTTTCACTATTCATCAAAAATTGAAATTTGTCAGAAAAATACCAAAAATTCACCCTAAGCTATATTTGATATTCCGAATTCAAAAATGAAGTCCGTTTTACAAAATTCAAAACATATTAGTCACATTATTTAATTTAATAATTAATTCCCGCTGTCAGAGCAAATAGCATGTTTTTATGAAACGATAAGTATCAAAAGATTGACACTAGTTTAAGTCCAATTTCAAAGTGAAATTGATTCCAATGACCACCATTGGATTAACTGGTAAAAATATTTTCTAATTTCACTTTAAAACCAATTAAAATAATAATCTAATCATATAAATAATTTAGATTAAAAAGAGGTTTTGAATTAAAATACAACATTATACACTATTCATAAAAAATGAACTTTATCGGAAAGGTACCAAAAATTTACACAATGTAAATTTTGATGTCCCGATTCTAAAGAAGAGTTATATTTGGTCCAAAATAAAGTATAAGAGTGATCAAAACTATATTTAATGACGGTTCACCATTAAAAGGTGATAAGTGAACCTTTAGTGAAAATTAGAGTATATATGCCCTAAAATTGAACTCTTTCCGTATTTTAAGCCTTTATCTTTTATTGGGTAAATGTATAAACATTTAAAAACATATCTAATCATATTTTAGTTGTTTCTATCCATTCTTGCCAGTACAACGACTACTTGTTAACTAAAATTTAAAATAATATTATTTTATTACTTGTGTGCAACGTAAGTTTTCAAAGAAACTCATCGTTGCGTATCGAGTACGCTATCGAACGTAGAAACCCCTTTTAATTAAAATTAATATTTAATTCGTAAATATTAATAAATATGAAAATTCTTTATTCTTTATTTACCTGGGATGTTACACAAAGTTACCAAATTAATTGGCGCACTATCTAGGAGAAACCATAATAGCATGTTCATGAATATGAATTTCACATAAATAATCATACATAATAAATCATACATAAACATAAGGGAACCCATGGAGAGAAATGGGTATCTCATTCTTGTCATAAATCATAATGAATGGGTATATCATAAAAGTGTCCATGAGAGAATGGAATTAAAACATACATGGACATTAATAAGGTAAAATAAAAATATAGCATGGTAATTTATGTCAAAAATAAGTGACAACATGTAAGATTATTATTTAGGTAATTCTTTGTAGCAAAAAATTTTAGGGCCATTTTAAGGAAAATACTAAAGAGAATTTAATATAGAAAATAGAATAATCAATTATATAAAACCAGAAGTAAAAAAAAAGAAGGTTTTCATAATTAGAAGACTGATTTTATAAAAACAATAGTGGCTTAAAACAAATTGTAGCATGTACTTAAAATTAGGTAAAAACATGGGATGTTCCCTTAAAATGGGTTTGCTTATTGGGAAGTATTGAGACGAGAATCACTTAAATGCATGTATATCTCCAAAAGAGTATACGGGATGGATCCTGAAAGATGAGTTTGGATTATATAACCATTATTTTGAAAATGTATATAAAAATAATATACAACTTAACTTGGAAAATAATAAAGCTACAACAACCCGAAAGAATGTAGGGGGTTCGGGTAGAATCCCTTAAAAAATATCACCATGGTACCTTGTGTACTTAAGTTGAATTAATGAGAGATAAAGAGGTTCATATTATATTATAAATAAAGACAGAAATATTTTAGAGGTGATAAATTTTACACCATCATTAGGAACTTCACATAAAATGGCATAACATAGAGGAGATTCTTGAATAAATGTGAGAAAGAGAGGATAACTTTCCTTATGTCTGACAGTGTTCTCCACATGAAATTAATGTCCTAAATAATCAAATTATGTTCATTAATTATTAATTCCAAAACAACTTTATATATGTAAAATATTTATTATGACCTTTTAAAGTTCATTCATGACCCTTTTGATGGGTTAAGTGGTTCAATTTCATTGTTCGATTCTGTTTGTTTTCATCATTTTTACTATCGATTTTATAAATGGAGATTCATAAAAATGTGGATGGTTGTACATAATTGGTTTTATATTTTATTAATGATCATAAAAAGGGTTACAGGGTAGTAAATTTAATTTGGTTATTTGGAGTGATGTTGACTCATTATATAATACATTAGTGATAACCTTTTGAGTTTATTGGCTATTTTTTTATCACTATAAACTCATTTTGCATTATAATTTAATATCATGTGTAAAAAAGATTATTGAACGGTACATATGATATATTACATAATAAAATTGTTAAAACATAACCAAAATAGTTTTATGACCATAATTTCTTGGTGGTTAGAGAAATTGAAAACCCATCGTCCGTGAATGTGGTAAATTAACACATCTCAGACAGTGTCTTTACTACTAGTATAAAAGAAGAGCGAAGGAGAGATGATAATAAATTATTTCATTATCAAAAATATTATAGTACACACAATTTATTGTAGTTATCATAACATTTGGATGAGTAGAGGTAAGGATAGATAAGAAAAAAAATGAACTTGAAAAGAGATTAAAATAATTGAATAGATTAATTTACCTCTTGAATCAATATTCCTTGAGAGCCTCTTAAGGGGAGAGGATTTTGTATTTTGAAGAGAATAAGGGATGTTGGACGTGTGGGAGGAGATTGGGGAGAAATTTTTGTAGAATTTAGCAAGGTACAAGACTTGAGGGGAGTGAAGAGAAGAGGTAAGTAGGAGTGGTATTTATAGTGGAGGAGAGGAGGGTTTTTATAATATTTAATTCCTTTGTTTACGAATTTTTCTCAATACTTCAAATAGTGATGATTAATTGACCAAAAATAGTAACAAGTTCATGTGAGTTCGAAATAAAGTTTCTTGTATCCCCTTGATGCTAGGAACATTCCATTTAGCTTATAATGTATATCTACTGCAAATTAGCGTATTTAAGTATTCATAAAAAAATCATGTATTTTTGAAAAATACCAAAAATTCACCCTAACCATTTTTTGATGTGTAGAAAGTAAAATTGAAATTCATTTTTCCAAAATAATTTTCTAAATATGATTAAATGATGATTTAATTAAAATCATAATTCACTTCGAAGATACGTATTTTAAAACTATGACTTGTTTTATAATGCGTTAAAAACATACATAAGGTCTTATAAAATTATCATAAAACCGGAAGACATAAAATTATTAATTTAAGAACACCTTTTATGAAAATAAATTTTCTTGTAAATTAATTACTAAATTTTAATTAATTATTTATGACTTACAAAAATACCTATACTATTACTATGGTTGTATTATCACTTATAAGATGCCTAAACTAATTTATATATTAATGGGTGATGTTACTATTCTTTTGTATGATTTTCTATTCATAAGAATCATAGTACTATTCCTAAGGGTAGAAGTAATATTCATAAGGGTCATTTACTATTCACCATTTTTTATGTTTGTTTTAGCGGACACCAAACATCTTTCGAATCACAACACTGTATATCAGATTTTTGAAATTCAATTCACAGAAGTGACAATATTTTGTTTAAAGGTCACATAGTGCATAGTAGGTCATTGTGCTGTTATTTAATGTGATTATATGAAATAATTATTTGTAGGTAATTCCCATCGATAAAACATTGGGTCTTTACAATAACAACCCAATATTTAAAATAATATTAGTATGTTCTATAATATATACGAAAAAAACATTGATCTCAAACTACCAATGAAATATATTATTTGAGTATGAAAATTATAACATAATAATTGAATTAATAAAAAAAATAACTATCTACATTATAAAATATGTATAATGGTCATAATAATTTTTTTGATTAATGCTAAGGAAATAATCCCAAAATATTTAGTAATTTTATTTTATGGTTCAAAAATATATTTTGTTAAAATATGATTTTTTTGGCAGTTAATATAATTAATTTAAACTAATTTTAGTAATGGTATAATATAAAAATTTCCTAATTTATAAAATATTCATATCAAAATAATATTAGTGTGAAATTTTCATATATTTATATAAAATTGTGTTTTCAATGAATAAGGAAAATTTTAATTTGGTAAACGTATCATTTATTATCATTAAATTAAGTAATTTAATTTTCAATAATATTTTAGTTTTATTATTAATTTGAAATTTTATCTATTTTATTTAGAATAATATAAGAAATTTATTTTTAATATTCAATTTTATTGACTATTGTAGAAATCGATTTTTTTTCTTCTTTATAAAAACATATTTTTTCATTGAATCGTATTTAAGTGCATAAGGTTTCTATATTATAATTAATTTAAATAACACTATTGAGGACCTATATAAATGAAATTTATTTATTTTAGATGTATCTATATTAATTGAAATTTATATAATGAAGATTACTAGTTATATAGTTAATGTAAAACTATGTTTTCCTATAAAAATGCATTTTATGGAAAATCATTTTTCATCACACTTTATGGGATTGATATAAAATTAATATCTACAATTTTTTAATACATAATTTAATTGAAACAATAAAAAATTTATAATCAAAAAAATTATTAATATCTAATTTGATAAACATTAGTACTTGTCATAATGAATAGTAAAACCCGTAGAAATTCATCACCATGGTTAAACAGTAAATCCGGTAAAACTAGTTTAAAACTAAGTGGTAAGGCTATTATTTTTCAACTTTTATATTATTAGATGAATGTATTTATAAACATATCTACTTAGTCTCAATATTTTTTTATGGTACACTTTTCTAGGAAATTAACCTGTATAATATATAGTTAAAAAAAAGATGAAATGTCACTATATTATATTAAAAAATATCGTATGTTTTCTAAAAAGAACAAAATAAAATTGTGAATAAATATAAATAATTTTTTTTGAGAATAAGAAAATTATTTTTCCAGATGAAAATTTAATTATAATATTTAGTAAATATATAATGACCTTAAATTTTAATCCGAAGAATTTTTTTTTCAATATATAGAAAAATCAAATAAATTATTTTAAAAATATTAAAAGCGATAAATATTTTTGAGTTATAGTATTCCTTGAATTTTAATGATACATATGACATATTATGGGTGTTTGCAAACAATATACTATAATTCCATCTGGGTCTTAGTGTCTTCAATGTAAAATTAAATGAATATTTTAAAGCTTCCATTAATGATATTTTATAATAAATAATATTTTATTAAATGATATAAATTAAATAAGAATCTTATCTTTGTCCAATTTAACTAAATATGGTTGAATATATCAACTATGGTCCATTTTAGGGACTTTTATCTATTTGTAATAACATTCTTAACCCCTTATGATTGAAATAATTATTACTGTGGTTAAGATTATATAACGGGTTAAACCAAATGATAAGTTTTAAAACCCCAATTAAACTTGTAAAAAAATTTATTTGTTGATGGGATTGCAACCAAATCATACATTATATAAAAATATATATCCATTTGGAATAATTTTTCTCGATAATGAAATTTTAATATTTTATTCCTTTAGGAAATTCCAAAAGTTAGCCTCTCCTTACTTATAAATGAAATCCTCCTCTTCTCTTTTCATCAAACATCATAAGCCATTTGGTTCAACCAAGCATTGCCTAAATCCCTTAATAAATTCCATAACAACATACTATGTTCCTTATATTTATTAAATTACCCTTCTTTGAAGGATTTTTGTGAAAAAATAATGTTTTTTTCCAAACAAGTGGAGGTTCGAATGTGTATGATGAAATTTGAGTCTAGAGGTAAGAGATTTTCATATCTCTTTTATTTATATGATACAAATTCCATATTGAAAAAAGGTTTCATTTATGTGTTTTATATAATTACCATGAATTTTTTTATGATGCATCTTATGAAAATTGTGGTTATTTATATATCCATGAAATGTTCTAGTAGTCACGGGGCTTGTGAAACAAATGTTACCAAAGTGGTAAGGGATTTATGTTTCAATCATATTTTTAATCAGGATTTTTTATTATTGAATTTTCATTGAGGTAATTACAGAATCATAATCTGATAAATCTCTTTCATTTTTATTTTGAACCAATTATTTAGTTAGAATTGGGTTTTTAATTATTTTTTCTCAATTTGAGTACTCAAAACATTAAAAAAATGTTTTTTAGGAAAAATGACTATATTTTACTATTTAGTTAGAAATCATTATTTTCCATGTCATTGTCCTCTAAAAAATAATGATTGTATTTAATTCCATCAATTTTTTTTTAATTTCAATTTTTCCACTTTCAATTTCTTACAAAATGGAATTAAATAAATCATCTTTTCATTTCCCAATCAATGTTATTTTTTACTTTTTACAGTAATGTGAATAGAATGTTTTCATTTAACTGACAAAAAATGAAAAAAATCTCTTGTAATCATGACTAATCAATCCATTGATATGTCTTTTACCAATCTATATAGTTATTTTCAGTTAGAAAAAATTTTCATAATAATTTTGAATTTTTATTTTATTTTGAAGAACTAACTTCAAAATGGAATGGTTATATTTTCTAAGAATATTCTCAATGATCTTTTTATGGTAATTATTTTCATCAATGGTAACAAACTCTAATATTTATATTGTTTTACATAGGATATTGTCCAATATAACCATCATCATTCATTCTATACATGGTTTAAAATTATGATGCTGAAATTTTTATAAAAAACATTTACATTACATGGGTTTTGGTATGATGGATTGATGAAATTTTTATAAATACTATTTCTTTCATGGGTTTTTATATATCGATATGATTAATGATATTATTGGAAACATATGTATGGTTTTAGTTATGTGAAAGGTGTTTTTGGAATTATATGTGATTTTGATTCACTTGGATAATGTTTAATATCTCATTATATGACTATGGTAAAAATATTGAAGTAATTGACCTACTATGGTAAACAAGTCAATGTGATTGATCCACAGTAGGAAACAAGTCAGTCTTCTTGATATGTCATGGGAAACAAGTCAATGTGATTGACCAATTATTAGAAATTAGTCATTGTGCTTGATCCACTCTAAGAAATATGTGATGAGGTTTGATGCATTATGATATGGTAAAGATTTTTTGATTCCTGATCTATAATGATTTGATGTTCTAGGTAGTTAACCATGACATTTGAAATAGTTTCTAAACATATTATATTGACAAATTTATATGGAAAAAACTTATTTTTAATGATTTATTTATAATGATTTCCCACAATTATGATTCATGACATTTGAAATGATAATGTTTTATACCAGGACACTTGTTTATGATACATTATAGATGGATTATAAAATTGTCATGTTAAATTCACGATATTATAAATTATTCTAATTTTATTATTTTACATGATAATCTATTGATACATCCTATGTTTAACCTTACTTACCATCATAGATCAGCCATTCTTATCTTTCATTTCCCAACAACGTTAAGATCTTTATGTGAGATATTGAAGATATTTCATGAAATTAGAATATTTTATATATAGTCCCCAAATACACTAAACCATTACCTTAGTCAGGTGTGTATTTGAGGAATGTATAGAATAATCATCTAAAATATCTAATATTTATTATTAGAAGGATGAGTTCTCTATAGTTGGTATTAGAGGAAATGTTTTTTAGTATTTAGAGAATAGTTTTAGAAAACATTAGTGAAAACTATAGGGATAAGTCTATGAATATGATAACATCCTAATGTTTTAGTAAGGAATATATTATGTAGTTTTCATAGAAATACATCCCTATCAGGATATTATTAGTGGAAATGGAATCAACATAGATTAATCTTAGGGATATAACCATGAAAAGAGTATTTCATGTATATCTCAATCATCATTCTAGTGCGTAGTTAGTTCTTCCTTACTCTGCACCCATCTTGACACTCACTATGTATATTCCTGGGAAAAATCAAAATTTCTAGATAAACCATCATGAGATATTTGAATAGATAAATATCATGGAAGACCATGATTTACAATTAAGTTTCATAGAGTAAAACGAATGTGTCACGATATAGATAACCTATAAATGTTTTTTCATGATTCTATGGTTTTCTAAAAATATTATTGTTGCTCAACCTATACATTATGGTTTTAGTAAATGGTCGGACCTAGGAAGTATCATGTTAACACTAAATGTTATGGACAATGTGGTGATTATGAGAAAACAAATTTGATGACGATTGAAGAGAAATATATGGTTATTATTAATATATATGTTTCATGATATATGATTAATGAATGGAACTATAATTTAACACCCCAAGGATTTACAAATATATTTATTATAGAATGAATTTAATGCAAAACTATGTCTCTACAAAACAACACTTTGTTATTTCAAGGAGATAGTAATGACTAAGTCATTAATCATATTTTTCCACTTATGTGAATTCATTTTCCAAAAATAGACATACACGGTTGTTATCAAAGTGATATTTAGAGTTTGATAGGGTCATCTTAATTTTTGGTGAATATTAACTTGACCCTTTTGAGTAGTAGTGTCACCATTTTAAATAGTAATATGACTCTTATGAATAGTAAATCAGAAAAAGGAATTGAAAAAATAATAATAAAAGTTTTAAAAAAGTATCTATATTATAAGTGATAATAGTATCATTTTATAATTAAAAAAATATTTAATATTTTTTAATTATGTGTTGGTATTTTTGTAAGTCATTAATATTTAATTAAGATTTTATGATTAATTTAACAATTTAAATAAAAATATATTTTTCTAAAATTTATCAATAAATTATTAATTTATTTTATTATGGTTAGAATATAATTTTATGAGACCTTGATTAATTTTTGAAGGTGCTATAAATTTTGATATAGTTTGAAAATTGTTATTATTCGAATATATTATGATTTTATTTAAAAACTAAATTTCTCATATTTATAAAATTATTTTGATAAAATTTAGTTAATTATTGAATTCTACATGTCGAAAAATAGTTGGGGTGAATTTTTAGTGATTTTTTCGAAATACTTGAATTTTTGGTGAATAATGAAATATAGTAATTTACAAAACAAGCTAAATACATGAATTTTTGAGTCATGGATGATATTATAATGAATTAATCACCCTTGGTTTGAAATCAAATTCACTAATTACTATGTTTAGTCATAAAAATCAACACTACTTCTTGTCTTGATAAAAATTATAAAATAATGGAACCCCCCTCTCCTCCAATATAAATAGCACCCTCACCCACTCTTCTCCTCACACCTCTCAAGCTTTGAGAATTAACTCAATTCAGACAAAAAATCTTCATAAGACTCTTCCCCATGTTTAATAACTACTGGTCTCAATAAAAGGCTAAATCCAAAGGCTTTAAAGAGGATCTAAAGGAGAAAAGATCAAGAGGTAAAAATCCTTGTACATTTTCTTTTATTTTCTTTTTGATTATTTTCCATTCTTACACTATCTTCACCTCTCCATATCAACGATGTATGAAAAAACTAGTATCATATATATATTATAATTTTATCATGTTTATTGAACAATTCAACAAAATAATTTTTATCCTATCCATCAAATTCAAAAAATACAAATATCATACGTGATGTGTTGATTTATCACCATCATGGACGCTACACATTCATTTTACATTACCGCCATCATGGATGGTCATAAAATAGCTTTAATGGTTGAAAATAAATTTAATGTGTATTATATAACCTCTTTTATGTTCTATAATTTACATATATACATAATATTATATTATATAACCAAACTAGTTTGTGATTATCCATGAACCGCCAAAATGATTTAAATTAAAATCATTAATGTTTTATCTAATTATTCATAATAATATAGGAAATAAAAAATTTTATCATATAATTTAATATAATTAAAAAATATCAGTACCATTTCATTCTCCTTATGTATTTTTGCTTCAATTTTACGGGAAAATTCCTTACAAAATCACCATGGAAACCATGTAAGGCGCGCGCCCGAAACAATGGAAACAACAAAACATTATTAATAAATGTGTGTAATGATGTTATAAAATGGTCATATAAGTTGTTAAAATAATTATTATATTTATTTAAAACATTAATAACACTATTTTAACCATTATACAAGAGGCTGAGACACGTTTGATATAAGGTGAACCAAAGGTAAGAGAATTCTTAACCCGATTTCCATTCTTTGGGTTAACCTGATACTTCATTGATTATGTGGATATATGATTTCATTCGAATTAGTTATATTTATATTATTTTTTATTAGGGGTATTTATAGTTTATAAAAATATTCTTTTCTTTTTACCAACTCACACTTCAAATATATGATATTTATAAGGAAATTTTTCTTTAAACATCCTATTCTAAATTTTTATTTTTTTGATAAATTAAAAATGAATGTTTTTATGTTGAATGTATTCTTGGTTTATGATTATGTTTCAGTTCTAGGTATTTGTTTATGATTAATGGTGAGACCTATATCTCCCTCAAATGAATTGGGTATGTGTGTGTTGGAGGTCGGTGGTATGATTACTCCAAATGTAACTACGATGGTTACTCCCTATGGTTGCGTGGGGGTTACATTATATGGTATCCCTGAGGGTTACAAATAATAGTTTATATGTGAGGGTTACAATATTAATTATGTAATTCACCAAGATACCATTACTTTTTTATTTATGTTTTCTTTGTTTTATGGAAATCTCATGTTTCAAAAATTAAGTGTACATAAGAGAGAAGTATGTCATTTTGAAAATGATTTCATATGTTTATAAGTATTTATAGACTAATGGTTTATATAATTATATTTATATCCCTTAATGAACTTTTTGTGCTCATCACAAGTTTTAAAATGTTTTTTCATAGGGTGTAAGGATGGGTATGATAAATGTACAAGATAAGATGAATTTTGTGATGACTTTTCATGAAATGATTTCATGTTTTTATTTAAAACCTTTGTATTATGAATGAAATTGATACTATTTTATTAGTAACCATTTTGTATGATTATGGGTTTATATGAATGAATTATGTTTTGAATGTGTAAATCCATAAACTAAAAATATCTTAGAGAATATAAAGAAGCGAATTCTAAAAGAATTTACTAGATTATGTAATTTTTAAGGTTGGGTCCTTATAGTTGGTATCAAACCAATGTTTATATAACATTAGAGGATATGATGATGTCAATAGAATACCATAACTTATTATTAACTTATGTTTATGTTGATATGATATATAATTTAAATATTACCATGATGCTTCATCTAAGATATTTTTTAGAATGATTTTGTATAGAAGAAATATGGAAGATAATATAGGAAGGCACTGAGTGGATGATACCTTTCCGAATCCTAAACCTAGAATGGTTGGAATTTGAACCGAATCGTTTTTGATAGTAATAGAAGAGTATAAACATGCTATAACTGGGGGTGTAATCCATGAAATAGAACAACTAGATTTACCACAAAAGAACGTGATGATAGTGGAACATTTTATGTAGAAACAACCACCTACTTTCATTGGATCCTCTCACCCAATGGTAGCTGAAGGATGGATTAAAGCCCTTGAAAAAATATTTGATGTTATACAATGCTTATATAATCAAATTTCCAGTATTTTTGTTTATATTTTTGAAGGTGAAGCCGAACAGTGGTGCAAAATGGCCAAAAATAGTAGGGATACAGAAGAGATTGATGATTTGGAATGTGATGAATTTATGAGTTTGTTTCTTGAAAAATAATTTCCTATGGTGGTTTGATATAGTATCGGAAAGTAATTCCTTGAATTGATGTAAAATAAATAGGTTTCAATGGTTGTGTGTGAAACAAACTTCACCTTACTTGTATGGTATTCTCTAGGTCGTATTTGGAATGATGATAGAAAAATCAAACATTTTTACTTAGGACTAAACCCAAGATATAGAAGGTAATTGGCTTCCCATGAGTTCAAAAGTTATGAGAAACTCTTCTGATGTGATGAAAGGGTAAAAATGTAGTTTCCTGATTATCACTTTCACTTTAAAAATAACCAGAAGAAGATTTCAAGATAGAATGTGATGGGTAAGAATCAATCAAGGAAATTCTATTGTAAGAAATTTCAATTTTATGTTTGTGAAAAGTGGGGAAAAAGCACCCTAGGTAATGCCTTAGAAAAACAAGGAAGTGTTTTTGATTGGGTAATTTTTAACATATGTCTTGTTATTGTAATGAAAATTATACTAATATTTTTAATGATAAAAAACCTACAATGTAACACCCTAAACATCTATAGTACGTTTCCCTTTAAATAATAAAATAGATTGAGTTGTATGCAACATGGAGTTTTTACACACCATGGGCAATCAAAATAGCCATTATGAATAGTAATACCCACTTTTTTGAGATTTTATAAATTTTATCTTTCATAATGGACTTCATTTTTGGATACAGAATATCAAAATTAGCTTAAGTAGAATTTTTGGTATTTTTTTGAAAACATTCAATTTTTAATAAATAGTGAAAACACTACATTATTGTTTAAAACCTAATTTTTATTTAAATAATTATTTATTTTATTTAAATTTATTTTAAGTCAAAATAGATACATAATATCTATATTATTTCAATACAAATCATTGGTGTCATTTTATAAGAAAATTTAGATGTATAAAATTTTATTAAATTTTTTAACGTCCTTTACCCACCTTTTAGGCACATTATCAAATTTGCATAAAACAAAATTTTATCATTTCTGTGAATTCAATTTCAAAAGTCCGAGAGGAAATATTGATATTAGTATGTAAAACATGGTTTAGTAAGATGAATATTTTTTGGTGAATAGTAAATTTTTACTTTTATTTACCACGTTAAAAACTAAATAGGTTAATTGAAGCTAAAAATGATATTATTATTACCCTAACACATGTAATAATTCTATTGGATAAGTTTTTTTGACCAAAATCAACCTTAGGAATAAAATATGATCCTTTTGGCCCAATTGGATTAGATTAACACATTTATTATTATTTTATTTGAAAGAAGAGTCAAAAGTGTTAAATTCATATTTTCATAACTAAAACATTCTCAATACATAATTACACATAAGATAAATTCAACAATAATTATTAATTATAAAGATAAAAATATTTCTTACATAATGGTATATTATTTATAATTTTTATACATTAAATAATTAAATTTATTTAGGATACAAAGATGATGCAGTAATTACCATATTAAGGAAATATTAAAATAACTGATATTATAAAGATCCAAATAAATTTAAATTGATACTTTGGATGAATTAAAAAAATTTTATAGGTTAATATGAAATGTTAGTGTTGATTAAATTAATTTTTTTCTAAGTAATCAAGTTTTTAGGATTTTAAAAAATTAAATACTAAATAGTGTCAAAATTGATATTACTGAGTTTTTAAAACAATACTATATTGTTTAATGATATAATAGTTCAAATAACCTAAGGTTCTATTTAAAGACTTATATTATAATAGATATGTCATTAATTAACCTCTTGGGGTACATTTGAAATTTTATAGTATGTTTATTAACCATATAATATAAAGATACAAGTAGACATGGTAAATGTTAAACTATTTAACCAAGAGTAAAATCTAAAATATATGGTTAATATGGTGACCTAAAACTGTCTTATACCTATTGGTTGAAAGGTTTTTGGCCCAACCCCACCTTATCCTAGAAATAAATCATTTTTGAGCCATTATAAACCAAATATTATTGTATAATAAAATAATATTTCAAGCTTCTCTTAAAGTAACCCTCACCTCTGTTATTAAATAGTACTTCCCCTTCTCTAAAAACCACACTTCCAAAGCGATTTATCTCAGACAAATCCAACTAAAATATCCTCCCAAATACTTTCAATTAGACCTAAAGGCCATAATTTGATGAGAAATCCAACCTACATAGCCCTTTTGATCAACTCAAAAGCAAGCACCCAAAGAAAAGGTAATAATTTCCCACGTCTTTCAAAGATCTTTTCTTCTTCCACATCCTCTTTATTTGTTCTTTTTATACCAAAAAAATAACTCCAGTACCTTATACATACTGTGATGTTATTATAAATATGTTATAACCATATTCATTATTCTATCCACCCTATTAATGGAAAGTCACCATACATGCGTACGTACGACTTACCGTCTCCATGCCGTGGTGTATTTTGTTATTCAAACACATCATTATTTGGATGGGTATAATAATGAGTATAACTTATGAAAATAATAAATATAACATGTTAATGATTCTGAATATATGATATACCATCCAATTACATACAATTTCATTATCAAAATAATGATATTTTCACTTGTGTGTACGTACGGATTACCGTCTCCACGAACGCGATGAGATTCATCCCCCGTTATGATCATTCAAGAATAATTTTCATTATATGATTTAAAATATTGTTTCAGAACTTAATATCATTCTCTATATGAATCACACCCATCCTATCAACAATAAAGCATTAATTACTTAATAAAACATATAAAGGAAAACGAATCAGTTAACATCCAAACAATGATACAACTAAAATATTATTAACAAAGAAATATTAGAAGATCATATATGATAAAATATTTATGTATTTGTTTCTTGTATAATTTAATAAAAATTATTTAACTACTATACATGAGTTTTACATACCCTCGATCAAGGAAATGTAAAAGGAAAGGGTTAATTCTATAATCTCTTCATTAAATGAGGTTTTTTATACATGAGTATTTAATGGGACCTCTTTATCATCCACATCTATGTTTCTTAAAAAGGTATTTCAAAATATTATTACTAATTTTTAGAATTTGGGTTAATTTAATTTATACCCTTTATTAAATTTTTATAAAATTTTTATAAAGGAATATTTCTTTCAATTCATACAAGGTCCTTTACGACCTTTTCGACAAAATTAAGGAAAGAATGTTTTTTAACTTATACGGAGAGTGCGGCTAATTTCCACCATTATAACACCTTAAAAGAATCCCTATCAATATTATGAGAATATTTTCAAAATAAATATTTTCTTTTATAATTATATGTCTTTTAAATGATTTCAAAATAGAAAGAGATATTTTTCTCAAGTAGTTTTGATTTCATCTATGTCAACATCCTTTAATGGATTTTACACTTGTTTGAAGTTGATTTATTATGATACAATCTTCCATATTGTATTGATGGTTTTGTGATATGTTTGACTGTGGATGTGTTATCTTTATAAAATTCATAGTTTATGGTTAAATTATTAACATTTTGTATGTTAGTTTTAATATGAATGTTTATGTTATGTTTCAACCTTTTCATATGAGGAATGCATTGGACTTAGTAAGTGACGGGGGGATCCCAATATAGCTCATCGATTCATCAGTAGGTATCATGAGACAAACTAGTGTCTTGGCACAAGGCCTTAACAAAATCTAATTTGTAGTCTTGGATCTAGGCCTTGACAATGTGGTTATGAAGTTTGGCATTATGCATTATATTGTTATGAAATTGGATATTGATATTACATGTGATTATAATACTGTTAGAATATCTATGTGAATAAGTAAATGAAATTATTTGATTTAACTTTTCTATATTATGCTAATGCTTAAGTTTAAAAGGCTTCTGTTTTAGTCTTATACATTGCCTTAAATGTTTATTCTTATTTAAGAACGTTTTCGCTATATTGTTATCCTTACCGAGAATCTGATCTCACCCCTTTATATGTTTTATTTTTCCTAGGATGTGAAGAAGTATTTTATGATTGAACTATATGGACATGGTAAGTATTATAAGTGCGTTCAAAGGGGAAAAATGTTGTTGTTGGTTTTCTCTCAGGATGTAATGTAAAACTTATGTGTGTTTCTAGTACATCCAAGGCTACTAAAATGATTAGTATTTCAGGAATTGATTTCTTGTGATCATGAAAATTTTATTTAATAATGCATCGAATCTGGTTAACATGGGATGAGTCATTACAGTTGGTATCAAAGGAAGTTTAATATAAACCATGGATGATAGATTTAGAAAAACTCTGATTAGAAAACATTACCCTAAGATAGACTTTGAGGATTAGTATAGAAGATATTATTAGAATTTTGGTGATGTATAGATTTTGAGAGTTTTCAAAGAAACAAATCTCTATATGGATATGTGCAAGTAGAGGCAACTCTAGCACAAATGTACCTAGTACTGAAAACTATGACAAGGAGATTCGGGCTTGACACGTGGTATCTTGGTAGACGACAATGGGTCTTGCTGCACTCTTTGTTACGACACTTCTGGGGGATATGCTTAGGATAATTCTCATTTACATTACATACCATTATGAAGGATTTATGAATATATACATTCTCAATGAAAACATTTTTATGATTCTAGATTATATCAATAAACTATTCAATTTATGTTACGTGTTTTACATGTTTGGAATTTTGTATTGAGATTCATAAACTAATATATTTTATGCCATTGTTTTGTAATAGATCCTAGTGGATGGAATAGAAACTGTATCAATGAATGTAATTCATGTAGATATTTCCTTCTTACTGAAGATAATTATAGTGGAGATGTTGATGCTACTGGTGCTGATTAGATTATCACCATAAATGGACAACTCACTCAGGTTATGGATAATAACCATACTCATATAGAGCACCCTGATCCACAATGTGGAGGATCAATGTTAGACCCCTTCATGAGGAAAAAACCACCAAAATTTAATGGGACTAAAAATCCATTTGTAGTAGAGAAATGGATAAGTTCTACAGAGAAAATATTTCAACCTTTGGGGAGTAGCGAAATTAAAAAAGTTATCATGACAGTTTATCGCCTCACAGGAGATGCAGATCAGTGGTGGTCATTGATTTAAAACAAAATGGTGGATGTAGAAGTATCAAGTATGGAATGGAGGTAGTTTAATGATATTTTCTAAGAAAAATAATTTGCTCGTGGCCATCCAGCATATATAGATAGAAAATTTCAATGTCTGAGAAAAAATAGGATAATAATGTAAAAATGTATGAGGAATAATTTACAAGGATTGCTAGGCATGAAGAAGATTATATATGTAACCCAAGGAGTATGATTGATCGATTCTTTGTTGGGTTAAAACCATTTCTCCTTTGAATATTAGTTTCACATTCCATGTCATAATATGATGATATTGTCTCATGTGCTATCAATATAGAAGAGTAATTCTCTATGTATTATGACTTTAAGGAATAGAATGATAAGAATAGATAATCTGAATATTCCAGAAATGGATATAAGGGGAAGAAGGGAAATGTTGAATTTCAATCTTTTAGTAAATGTGGAACGAAACACCCTAGTACTTCCCTGTAGGGAATGTAAGCCTATTAGAAGTGTGGTGAAAAAGAACACCGTGATCGTGATTGTAAGGGAAAGAAAGAGCCTATCAATTTTGAATGAAATAATTGTAGAGAAATGGGGAATTATTCAAATAAATATTATATTCTCCATGAAAACATACCTCAGAAAATGCCAAGGGAGAAGGGCCAAACTTATGCGACCACTAATGCTGAGATTAAAACTTCGAATGATGTTGTGGCATGCAATTTAATGGTTTATTCAATTTTAGCCAATGATTTATTTGATTCCGGATCATCGCATTGTATCATAACTTCTCATTTTGCTAATAAAAAAAGATATTTCCAATAATATTTAACAAGGGAGTTGTCAGTCAATACTCCAAAGGGAAGTATCATTGCAACAATGTTTTGTGAATCACATTCCATTAGGGAATATAAATGTTCTTTATCTACCGATATCATCATCATACCCATGATTTAATTTGATATAATCCTCTGTATTGACTGTCTTTTAGACTATAATGAAAAAAGTTATTGTAAGAAGAAGGAGGCTTCTATTTTGAATGATGATCAGGTGTACCTTATCATTAGAGAAGAAAAATCACCACCGGATTCTTATCTAGATCCAACCCCAGTAGGTCTAGTAAATTCAATTATTAGGGAGAAGATAACGACATAACTATGGGTGAGGAAATAAATGTTCAAATAGAGGATGTACCTACTGTGAAATAATATGTTGATGTGTTTCTATATAATTTATCTGGACATCCTCCAGAATTAGAAATTGAGTTTTCCATTGATTTAATTCATGGTTCAAGGCCTATATCGAAGACCCCTTATAGAATGGTCCCTATAGAATTTGTGGAACTAAAGAAACAACTAAAGGAATTTTGTAATAAAGGATTTATTCACCCTAGTGTTTCTCCATGGGGGCCCCTGTTATTTTTGTTAAGAAAAAAAATGGATCTATAAGGTTGTTCATTGATTACAGAGAGAACAATGCTATAAGAACAATGAACAAATATCCCCAACCTCACATTTATGATTTATTCGATCAACATCAAGGAGGTCAATATTTTTCAAATATTGACCTTCAATATGGATATCATCAGCTATGTGTAAAGAAGGAAGAGATTCCAAAAAAAGCATTTCCTATCAAGTATGGGTATTATGAGTTGACAGTAATGCCTTTTGGACAGACTAATGCACACTCTATTTTCATGGATTTAATGAATAGAGTTTTCAAGGAATATATTAACGACTTTGTAGTGGTACTTATTTATGATATCTTGGTTTACTCTAAAAGCTATGAAGATCATGAAAATCACTTGCACACTATTCAAAAAACCCTTAGAAGAAATGAATTATATGGGATGTTTAGCAAATGTGAATTTTGGATTTAGGAAATTTCTTTTCTTGGCCATATTGTCTCTATGGATGGAATGCTGTGTTTTCCTTCTAAGAAAAGAGAAATTCATGAATGGCCAACACTAGTGAGTATAATTAAGGTACACAGTTTTATTGGTTTAGTAGGTTATTATCGGTGTTTCGTCCAGAATATTTCCTGATTGGAAAACCCATTAACCAAGATCACACGTAAAGGGGTTAAATTTGTTTGGACAAATGAGTGTGAAGAATGTTTTGAATAATTGTGGTGAGGATTAGTCAATTATCCTATCTTGACTCTACTATCAGGGAATGATGGTTTTTTTTATTTATAGTGATGATTCAAAGAAATAACATGGTTGTTCCCTTATTTAGAATGATAGAGTTATTGCCTATGAATCAAGACAACTAATAATTCATGATCAAAACTCTCCCACTCATGATCTTGAGTTAGTAGCTATAATCTTTGATTTGATGATATGTAGACACTATCTCTATGGTGAAAAATGAGAGATATATACTGATCACAAGATGTTGAAGTATATTTTCTCAGTAAAAGAACACAACATGAGGAAAAGGAGATGGTTCAAACTAGTCAAGGATTATGATTTCACAATTCACCACCACTCAGGGATAGAAAATAAGGTGGTATATGCTTTAAGAAGAAATGATCATTGATTTTTGAACAAGATGAGAGTTGAAATGGATCCTATGTTCATGGATCTAGTAAAAATAGATATGGGAATAATCACGGAAGGTGAAACATCAATACTTTTTCAAATGGTTTCCAAACCATCTTTACTAGAAAGGATATAATGTTATCAAACTGATGATGAAGTGTTTCAAAAGAAAATTAAATCTATGGAAGATGGGAGATTGATTCACTTCGTATGTGAAGATGAAATTTTGAAAATTGGGAAGAGGCTTTGTGTTCCTGATATACCTGATCTAAAAAGATAATAGTTGAATGAGGCTCATAGCTCCAATTTCTCTATACACCCTCGTAGAAATATGATGTATAGAGATTTGAAGGAACATTTTTGGTGGGATAACATGAAGAGGAAGATTTATAATTATGTGTCAAGATATATGGTTTATCAATAGGTGAAGGTTGGAAGACAACATCTTAGAGAAGTCATGCAAACTCTTCCTATACCAGAGTGGAAATGGGATGATATTATGATAGACATTGTCATGGGACTACCAAAGACTCCTTGAAGGAACAATGAAATATGGGTCATTTTTCATCATCTTACCATGTTTGCACATTTTCTTACTATAACAGAAGATTTACCACTTGAATGTTTAGAAATACTATATATTAATGAAGTTATAAGACTTTACGGAGTACCCCTATCGATTGTTTCTGATCGTGATCGCCATTTTACAACAAGATTCTGGAAATAGCTTCAGAAGGCCTTAGATACTAAAATTCATTTAAGCACTGCCTACCATCCTCAAACTGATGGAAAATCATAACAGACTATTCAAACCATTGAATACATGTTGAGATATTTCTCACTTTACTTTCATGGTACGTGGGATCAGTATTTACCTTTGGTAGAATTTTCCTATAACAATAGCTTCCATTCAAGTATTCTGATGACCCCATATGAAGCATTATACCAAAAGAGATGCCGCACACTAACTTGTTGGGATGATGTTGGTGAAGGAAAAATCGTAGGCCCATAACTTTTTGAGGAAATAATGGAAAAGCTGAAGATTATCCAAACCCACATAAAAGCATCTCAAAGTAAGAAAAATAGATTTTCCGATAACTGATGGAAAGATTTGGAATTTCAAGTATGAGATCATGTTTTCTTGAAGGTATCTCCATGGAATGGTGTTATAAATTTTGGTATTAAGGGTAAATTGAGCCCCTGGTACATTAGACCTTTCTAAATTTTTGAACGAATTAAGTTGTAGTTTATCATTTGGCACTGCCGCCAAGTCCCTCCACAGTTCATGATGTGTTCCATGTATCACTGTTGAGAAAATACATTAATGACCCAACACATGTACTCACCTATGAAGAAATTGAATTGGAACCCAACCTATCTTATTGCAAAGAGCTTATCATAATTCTTGATACCAGACAACAATTGTGGAGAAACTGGATGACTCATCTGGCGAATGTTATGTGGAGAAACCATAAGATGGAAGAGGCAATGTGGGAACCTAAGGAACTTATGATGAAGAACCACCCAAATCATTTTATGCCGTAATATTATAGAAATTTTGAGGAAAAAATATTTTAATGAGTGAATAATGTAACACACCATGATTCCACGATACGTTTCCATTTGAATAATTTAATAGTTTGCGTTGTATGCAACATGGAGTTTTAACAGACCACGACCAATCAAAATATCCATTATGAATAGTAATACCCACTTTTTGAAATTTTATAAATTTTTTTCAAAATGGATTTCATTTTTGGATTTAGAATATCAAAATTAACTTAGGGTGAATATTTGTTTTTTACTTTCAATTCATGATGAATAGTGAAAAACATTATGTTATTGTTTAAAATTGAATTTTTATTTAAATAATTATTTATTTTATTTAAATTTATTTTAATCCAAAATAGAAATAGAATACCAATATTAGTTCAATCCAATTCATTGGAGTCATTTTATAATAAAATTAGATGTATACAATTCTATTGAAAATTTTAACATCTTTTAGCCACCTTCTAGGCGCGTTAGCAAATTTTCATTAAATGTAATTTAACCAATTTTGTGAATTGAATTTCAAAAATCTGAGAGACGCAGTTGATATCAGTAAGTAAAATGTTGCTCAATAAGAATATTTTTTTTGTGAATAGTAACTTTTTACTTTTAATTAGGACAATTAAAAGTAAATATGGTTTTTAAAGGTAAAAATGATAATATTATTACCCTAACACATGTCATAATTCTATTGTATAAGTGTTTTTCAACCAAAATCAACCTTATTAATAAAATATGATCTTTTTGGTCCACTTGGATTATATTAAGAAAGTTTTTATTATTTTATTTATAGAAGAGTTAAAAGTGTTAAATTCAAATTTTCATAAATAAAACATTTTTAATATAAGATTAAACATAAGTTAATTTTGACTATAAATATTCATTAGAAAGATAAAAAGCATTCCTACATAATGGTATTTTATTTATAATTTTCTAACATTAAATAATTAAATTTATTAATGACATAATGATGATGTAGTAATTATCTTATGAAAGAAAGATTAAAATAATTGAAATTATAAATATCCAAATAAATGTAAATTTAGACTTTTGACGAGTTACACAAATTTTATATGTTAATATAAAATTTTAGTATTGATTAAATGATTTTTTTAAGTAATATATTTTTTTGGAAATTAACAAAAATCAAATACTAAATAATGTCAAAATTGACATAAATGAGCTTTAAAAAAAATACTATATTATTAAATGATATAATAGTCCTAAAAATATAAATTTCTACCAAAGGACATATATAATAATAAATATGTCATTAATGAACCACATAGGGTTATCTTGTAATTTTATTGTATGTTTATTAACCATATAATATAAATATATAAGGAGACATGGTAAATGTTAAACTATTTATCCCAGAGTTAAATCTATAAGATAACGTTTAAATGATTACCTAAACCAATCTAAAACCTATTGGTTGAAAGGTTTTATACCCATCCTTCTCTTATCCTAGAAATGAATCATTTTTTATCAATTATATACCAAATAGGATTTTATAATAAAATAATATTTCAAGCTTTTCCTAAAGTAACCCTCACCTATCTCATAAAAGGGTAATTCCCCTTATCTCAAAATTGCACCTCCAAAGCCATTTCTCTCTACCACCCCTATCTCAAAAATCCTCCCAACTACCATAAATTTGACCTAAAGGCCTTACTTTGATCAGATAGCCAACCTAAGGAGCCATGTTGATCAACCTAAAAGAAAACACCAAAAGAAGAGGTAATAATTTCACCACCTCTTTCAAAGTTCTTTTCTTCTTCCACATCCTATTTCTTTGTTGTTTCCATACCAAAATAATAAATTCAGTACCTTATACATAGTTTTATATTATTATAAATATGGTAAAACCATATTCATTATTTTATCCATCCTATGAATGATAAGTTACCATACATGTGTACGTACAGGTTACCATCTCCACATCGTGGTGTAGTTTGTTATTCAAACATTTAATTATTTTGATGTGTATAATAATGAGTATAACTGATGCAAATAAAAAATATAACATGTTAAATATTCTCTATATATGATATACTATCATATTACATACGATTTCACCGTCAATAGAATGATATTGTCGCTCGTGTGTGCGTACGGATTACCGTCTCCAAGAACGCGATGAGATTCATTTCCCTTCGTGATCATTCAAGAATAATTATCATTATATGATTAAAAATATTTTAAATAACTTAACATTATTCTGGATATGAATTAAATACATTATATCTATAACAAACATTACTTACATGACAAAACATATAATGGAAAATGAATCATTTAACAACCAAAATGATGATACTACTAAAATATTGTTACCAATGCAATATTAGAAGATCACATATGATATCATATTTTGGTATTTTTTTTCTTTTATAATTTAATAACTATAATTTAACTATTATATAGGAGGTTAAAATACCATCAATCAAGTAAAAGTACTAGTTAAGGGTTATTGCTACAATCTCTTCATTATTTGAGGTTGTTTAAATGTGAGTATCTACCAAGACCTCTTTATCATCCACGTGTGTGTTTCTTAAAAATGAATTTCAAAATATTTTTAATACTCACTAGACTATGGTTTAAAGTCATTTATACCCTTTATTTAATTTCTTATAAAATTTTTATAAAGAAATATTTCCGTCGTTTTCCGAACAAGGTCCTTTATTACCTTTTCGACAAAATTATGGAAAGAATGTTTTTCTAACTTATATGGTGTGTGCAGCTATCTTCCACCATTATAAAATCTTCCAAGTTGTCTTTACAAGATTATAAAAATATTTTCAATATAAATGTTTTGTAATATAATTATGTGACTTTTAAATGATTTCAAAATAGAAAGATATATTTTTCTTAAATATTTGTGATTTCAACTATGTCAACATCCTTTGATGGATTTTACACTTGTTTGACGTTTATTTATTATGATAAAATCATACATATTTTACTAAAGGTTTTGTAAAATGTTTGACTATAGATGTGCTGTTTTTATACCTTTCAAGGATTATGGTTAAAGTATTAACATTTCATATTCTAGTCTTAATACAAATTTTTATGTTATGTTTCAACCTTTTCATAAGAGGAATGCATTGGACTTAGTAATTGATGGGTGGAGCTCGCTATAGCTCCTTGATGAATCGGTAGGTATCATGAGACAAACTAGTGTCTTGGTACAAGGCTCTAACAAAATCTTATTTGTAGTCTTAGCACGGGGCCTTGACTATGTGGTTATAAAATCTAGTATCATACATTCCATCATTATGAAATTGGAAATTGATATTACATATGGTTATTCAATTAGTAGAATATCCATGTGAATAAGTAAATGGAATTATTTGATTTATGTTTTCTATATTATGCCGATGTTTAAGTTTAAAAGGCTTGTTTTTTAGTCCTATACATTGTCTTAAATTTTTATTCTTATTTATGAAATTTTCTACTATATTGTTATCCTTACGGAGCATCTAGGCTCTACCCTTTCAATGTTTTATTTTTACCAGGAGGTGAAGAAGTATTTTATGGTTGACCAACTAGGATAGGATGAGGGATAAAAGTGTGTTCAAAGGGGACAAAATTTTGTTATTGATCTTTATCTAATGATGTAATGTAAAACTTAGGTTTATGTCTAGAAATTCTAAGGCTATTAAACTGATTGGTCTTTCAGGACCTGATCTCTTGTGATCATTCCAATGTTATGTAATAATGCACTGAATTTGGGTAACTAGGGTCGGGGCATTACTTATAACGTGTTTTAAATGTTGTGAGATGGGTCATTTTGTAATAAATTCCCAATGAATTATCAGAATGATCGAAAGAATCATTACTATAAGTATAAAGGTGTAGTGAGATCCTTTAAAACTACACATGTAGATATCAATCAATCAAATGAAGTGGTTTCAGGTACTTTTTTTACTCATATTTTTCTAAATTCATCTTTGATAAAGGGTATACACATTCCTTTATTTTGGATAATGTTTCCAAAAAATTGGGATGTTCACCTCAAGAAATGAGACATGGACATATAGTTTAAATACCAAGGGAAATATTACATAAAAAATATATTATAAAAAAATCCATGATTTTATCTATTGAATGAAATTACCTCCAAACCTTATTATTTTTCCCTTAGTAGAGTTTGATGTTTCTTTATGGATTAACTTTCGGTTTATCATGCTATGATTTATTAAAGAGATAAAGAAATTATTTTTAATAAGGAATTTTAGTTTGTAAAAAATAATTATCTTATAAAATTGATATCATATAAGAAAGATGATAATTTATTAAAATATGGAAATGAAAGTTATCTTTCTCATATTGGTGAAAATAATGGAACTATTCAGATTAATAACATTCAAGTGGTGAATGAATACCTGAATGTTTTTCTAGATGAATTGCAAGATGTTATATTTTAACAAGAAGTTGAATTTTCCATTGACATGGTTCTTGGTGATAAGATAATTTTATAATACCTTTATCTAATGGCTAAAGTGGAAATTATTTAATTAAAAAATCCTTCTTAAGAGTTTCTTAACAATGTCTTAATTCATCCTATCCCTTCACCATGGGGTGCTTCAATTTTTTTTACAAAGTAAAATGATTCCATGAAACTTTTCATTTTCTATAGAGATCTGAGTAACATTACTAGTATAAATATGTATCCTTTACCCCATATTGATGAATATTTTTATCATCTCTTGGGAGGTCAGTATTTTTCCAATATTTAATTGTTATCCGGGAACCACCAGCTTAAGGTGAAGGGGGATGAAATCCTGAAAATAGATTTTAATACTAGATATGAGCATTATGAGATTTTTGTTAATACCTTTGGTCTGAAAAATTACCTTGATATATTAATGTATCTTATGGATAATTTTTTTGATGAATATTTGTATAATTTTTTGGTTGTTTTTATTGATGATATTTTGGTCTTTTCAAAATTTTATGAGGATCATGAAAAAATTTAAGGATTGTATTGCAAACTCTCAAAGAAAATAAGTTATACAGAAAATTTAGCAAATGTTATTTTTAGTTCCAATAGATTTATATTCTTGAGGACATTGTTAAAAAGAATATAATAATAGTAGGTCCTTCCAAAACAAAAGTGGTTGATGAATGACCAAGACCTAAAAATGATACTGGGATGCATAGTTTTCTTGTATTAGTAGGTTATTACCAAGGGTTTATTAATAACATTGCAAGGTTATCTATCCCACTAAATATGTTAAAATGAAAAGGGAAAAATGTTAATTGGATTGATGAATGTTATGTTTGTCTTTATGAATTAATGAAGAGATTATTGAATGCTCTAGTTTTTTCACAACCTTCTAGAAATGGTGAATTTTTCATCTACATAGATACTTAATTGAAGGGACATGGTTGTGTTCTAATAGATAATGATCATGTAATTGTTTATTCTTCAAGGAAATTAAACCATCATGAGTTAAACTATCTAACATATGATTTGGAATTAGCAGCCATCAGTTTCAATTTGAAAATTTGGAGGCATCATATATACAGATCCAAATGTGAAATATATACCTACCATAAAATTATGAAGTATATATTCACTAATAAAGAATTAAATATGAGGCAGAAAAGATGGGGTAGAATGATATAGATTATTATTTCATGATCAATTACAATCATGGAGATGAAAACAAAGTGGATGATGTCTTGAGTCGAAATCATGATGGATTATTAACCATGTAATCTTTGGAACATGTACCCTTGATTAACAATTTTATGAATTTTGGATTGAGTGTTTTTGGTGGAAGAAATTCATCTATTTTGGTTTAGGTGTCAGTGTAGTCATCTCTGTCAGACACAATTAAGCAATCAATGAAGGAAGACTATGAGTTACAGAAAAAAGTATAATTGGTTAAATGTGTATGCTCCTGAAATTTTAAATTGATAAAGATTGTGTTTTAATATTTGGAAAGATATTATGTGTTCCTTGTTTTTTGTTGTTGAAGAAATAATTATTATGTGAAGTTCATAGTTCCCATTTTCAGTTCATCCTAGTAGTACTAAGATGTACAAAGTCCTTCATAAGTATTACTAGTGGGATGGAATGAAAAGAGATATTGTATATTTTACCATGAAATATTTTACTTGTCAACGAGTTAAAGCATGGAGACAACTAACAAAGGGGGTGCTTCATCATTTTCCATTGCTAGAGTAGAAATTAGAAAATATATCAATGGTCATCGTGGTGGGACTACCAATAACATCTCTATTTAATAATGTGATTTAGGTTATAGTTGATCAACTAACTAAATCTATATATTTTCATCCTAATCAAGATAACATGAATTTGGATTAGTTTTATGGATTGTACCTCAAAGAGATTGTAAGGTTACTAGGAGTTCCTATTTCAATTGTATTTGACCATGATCCTAGGTTCACTTCAAACTTTAGGAAGGGACATCAGAAGTTTTTGGATATAAAATTAAATTTCAGCACTACTTTTCATCCTCAATATGATAAGAAGACCGAGAGGAAAATTTAGACATTAGAGGACATGCTTCAAGATTGTTCAATGTGATAAAATGTAAGTTGGGATCAACATATTCCTTTAGATGAATTTTCTTAAAAATGGGTTTCATTCCACTATATAGATGGAAGTGTCCATGAAAGTGAAAATGATCTATTAACACATGGGGATAGCTCAAAGCTGGTAGAAAAGTTATGAAGAAAAAAAATGAGGGAATGATTTTCTTTTGAGGTAGCGGATCATGTTTTTCTTAGAATATCACCATGGAAAAGTGTTATAAATTTTGGTAATAAATGAAAGCTAATTCCACTATTCATTGGACCTTATGAAAATATTGAGAAAGGTTTACTAGCTTCCAACCGAGTAGCTCTGCCCCCGAGTTTATCTTAGCTACATAAATTTATTTCATGTTTTAATGATGAGAATATATGTGCTTGATTTATCGCATGTTTTGAGCCCATAAGTAGTTTATTTGGAAGAGAAAAATTCTTATAATGAGAAACATTTTCAGATTCATGATCATAGAGACCATGTACTGCAGAATAAGGAAATCCACGAGGTTATGTTTTTTGTGGAGAAACCACATGGTTGAAGAACCAACTTGGGAATATGAAAATCCTATGAGGGAAAGGTACCCTCAATTTTTAAATAATATATATATAAATTATGAGGACTCAATTTATAGAAGGTAGGGAGAATGTAACACCCCAAGGATTTGAAAATAATTTTTTTTATAGAATGAAATGCATGCAATAATAAGTCTCTACGAAACAATATTTTGTTATTTAAAGGAGATAGTTGTAACCTTGTCGTTAAACATAATTTTTTTGCTTCTATGAATTGAATTTCAAAAAATAGACATACAAGGTTGTGATTAGTAAGATATTTAGAGTTTGATACGATGAACATTATTATTGCTAAATGTAACTTAACCCTTTTGAATAGTAATGTTACCCTTTTGAATAGTAATAAGACCCTTATTAAAATTAATTCAGCCAAATGAATAGTAACTTCATCAATGGGAGTATAAAGAAAATTTATTCATCTTATAAGTTATAATATGATCATAGAAGAAGTAAATAAATATTTTAAAAATTATTAATTAAGTGTTAGTAATTTTGTGAGTCATAAATATATAATTTAAATTTTATTATTAATTTAACAACATAAATGAAAATTTATTTTCACAAAATGTTATAATAAATTATAATTTTATTTTCATGTAGTTTTAATATAATTTTATGAGACCTTGATTAAATTTTCAAGGAGTTATAAAATCAGTTATAGTTTTAAAATTGATATTTTTCCTATAAAATATTATTTTATTTAAAAATTAAATTACACATATATAGATAAATATTTGGATAAAATGGATTTCATTTTTTATTCTACATGTCAAAAAATTACTAGGGACATTTTTTGTGATTTTTCTGAAATACTTGAATTATTGGTGAATAGTGAAATATGGTAATTTAGAAAATAAGTTAAATACAAGAATTATTGAGTCATGGATGTTGTCATGCTAAGGTAATAACCCTTGGTTGGAACTCACATTCACTAAATAATGTATTTAGTCACAAGAACAAACACTATTTATTTTATTTAGAAAAATAACAAAATAACAATTATAATAATGGAACCCCCCCCCCTCTCCACCACTATAAATACAACCCTCACCCCCTCTTCTCCTCAAACCCCTTATGAGTTTAGAATTGCCTAAATTATTCCCATACCTCTCCCTAATCCTCACCCTCATTTCCAAGACGTACTAATTTCTTTAAATATCAAAAACCAATGTCCTTAAAGAGGATCTCATTGAGAAAAGATAAAGAGGTAAAAATACTCTTTCATTTTCTTTTATATTCTTTTCAAATTTTTCTCTTTTTTTATACTCAATAAAACACCACATATAAAATATGAATTAAAAATACATTATCATATATATGCATTAATTTTATCATGATCCTAGAAAAATTAAGTAACATCCTTCTTCTCCACTCCCTCTTATTCAAAATAATAATATGAACATCGTCCGTGAAGTGTAAATTTATCGCCATCATGGATGCATCACATTCAATTTACATTATCGCCTTCATATATGGTCATAATACCATGTTAATAGTCGAAACAGATTTTAACTTTTATGATATAACCTTTTTGATGTTTTTTAATTAACATATATACTCAATATTAAATATTATAATGAAACTAGTTTGTGATTATCGAAGAACCACCAAAATGATCTAAACAAATATCATTAATGTTTTATCTAATGATTCATTACCATATGTAAAAAAAATAATTTTTGGTATCATTTAATATTCTCTAAACATATTAATAACATTTTATTACACCTCTAGAGTTTCACTATAATTCTATAAGAATATCTATTATGAACCGACCATGTAAACCATGTAAAGAACACACATGAAACAATGGAAATAAAAAAATATTATTAACAAATGGGAAAAATGATGTTATAAAATGATAATATACAGTTTTATAAAAATGAATATGTTTCTTTAATATAAAAAAATATTTTAGCAATTAAACATAAGGTTTAAACATGTTTTAAATATGAAAAACCGAAGGTAAGGGAATTATTCACCTAATTTCCATTCTTTAGGATAAACTTATATTTCATTGATTATGTGGTGATAACACTTTTTTTATAATAAATCCTAAATTTATTATGTTTCATTTTCTGCATTTATATTTTATACACATATTCCCTTCTTTTTACCAAGGATTAATTCCAATATATGATATTTTCAAGAGAATTTTTCTTTAAAAAGCCTTTTTTGATTTTTTTACAAAATTTAAATGGAACGTTTTTATAATGAAAGTGTTATTGTTTTATGATTATTCAAGGGTTCTTGGGAATTTTTCATGATAAAGGGTGGTACCTATATCTACCTCCAAAGCATTGGGTATGTGTTTGTTGGAGGTTAGCTGTATGATTACTCCAAGTGTAACTATGATGGTTACACTATAAGGTAGCCATGAGGGTCATATTGTTAGGTGGTTGGGAGGGTTACAGATCATAATTCCCAAATACACCTTTATAGTTTTTTTATGTTTTCTATTTTTATGGAAGTATCGTGTTTCAAAATGTAAGTATATATATGTGTGAATTATGTCTTTTTGAAAATTATTTCATATGTTTATAAGTATTCAAGTTCTAATGATTTATCTCATTATTTTTGAATCCCTTACTTATATTGTTGAGGTAATCCCAAGTTTTAAAATGTTTTTAATAGGGTGTAAGGATGGGTAAGAGAAAATTACAATCCAATATTAATGATGTGATTACTTTTCCTTTCATGTTTTCTTGTTTTTATTTAAACATTTTTATTATGAAATAAATGGATACTATA
Source organism: Viscum album (assembly GCA_963277665.1). Lineage (NCBI taxonomy): Eukaryota > Viridiplantae > Streptophyta > Magnoliopsida > Santalales > Viscaceae > Viscum > Viscum album. The sequence goes on from OY728164.1 coordinate 1,955,845,208, forward strand.
TTAGTAGTACCCTTTCATATGCATGTGAGTTTATATTTAGGAATTATGTCCTAACATTCTAAAATTGTAAACTGAAATGATCTTTGGGAATGTAAGTAAGTGAAATCTAATAGAAATAACTAGATTATGTAATGTTAAAGTTTGGGTCCTTAAAAATAACTAAAATTAAAACTCACTAAATACAAGAAGGATATATTTTTCTGAGATAGAAAATATAGGAGTCCACATAAGATAGAAGAATAAATTTCTATAAATATATAAATTTTGAATGTGACACCCAAGGGATGCATCAAAGAAGAGGGGAGGATGATTTCACTGTTTAAATAATGGATATAGAAAAACGAACTTACAAGGACTTAAATGTATTATATGTTGGAAAAATGGGTATTTTCTGAGTTAATTCCCTAATATATGGGCTAACTGCTGGACCAAGGAAATATATATTCCATTAAAATCAATAAAGTTAAAGTATCAATGTGTTTATGTATTAGAATTTTGTAATTATTCTGTATAATTTTTAGAAAAATGATATTTTGGTTATAATATTCAAAAAATATCTATGGATTGTTACAAAATAGTTTTCATTAAGTATTTGAAAGCATATATTGAATGGTACTGATGAACTAGAAATGTTATTTAATGGTAACTTGATATTATATGAAAAACATATGACTGAGGAAATGATAACCCTTAATACATGCTAGATATTGATGTAATATTGTTTTTAAATGACAGAAAGAAATTAATGATGTTTATGAAGTAAATCAGATAGTCTTGGTGAAATTGAAAATGATTATTTATTTGGTGACAAAGTAATTTACGATGGATTTTACCTCATTATCAGATTTATGGAATATTTTTGACAATTTTTTATTTTATTTATAAAATACTAATACAGTTCATTTTTTATTAATTTATCTTTTCCATGAGGTTTTATGGCCATAAAAGTATTCATATATTTGGTATATGAAATTGGAAACTTATTTATGTTTTTGGGTATTTAATTGAATATTTATTTTGGAAATTTCGTGATCACATTTCTATTTTTTTGGTTTTTGATTTTTTAAACAAATTCTCAAAGGATTATAGGGTAACTATTTAGGGAATCGATTAAGATGATATTTGGGAGTTATTTTTGATGTTTTAGATATAAATATGATATATTTGATAACTTCTACTAACCATTTGTGTTTTGGTAAATATTTATAGGCTGAAAGAAAGACATGTCATTTTTCTATAGATTTTATGATCCATTATATGTTAATTTTAGTACTTCAAACATAGAAATATCATCATGTATATTCATTTCATAAAGTATGAAATGATGTAGAAATTGATTTAATCACAAAAAGGATGAAATTGTGATTATGAAATAAAAATATATCATGAAGGTATATTTTATAGTGATATTTATCATTATAGTAAAATAATTACTCATATATATGAAAATGATAATAAAATAAAAATATTACATATTTTCCTGCACTAATAGAGAATCAATGGATATAAAATTTTAATTTATATTTCAAAAAAAAAAAATTTAGGAGGGGGAGTGAAAAACCTAAAAAAAAACCTACACCAAACTCAACCATATAAGAAATCACTCAGGCAGTACCGAATTTTTTTAATGTGGATGAGCCCTTCAACTGATATAAAATACAATCAATAGAGGTTACCATTATGTCTAAATCATCCTTAATTATATCCTAAAATTTTAAAACCATATTTTCCCAAGTCTCAATATATTCCTATAGGTTAATTTTCCCCTCATTAATTATATGATCTAGGATCTGATCCTATTTGATGATCCAAAACCTTTTCTCATCATTGAGATCAACAAGGAACCTTCTCTCAATTATAATATCAGCCAAATATTTTGGAACATTGAAGGTGAAGGACACATGAAAACTTTATAATTTGGATGGAAGGAGTATAAATGATTCATTTTCATTGAAAAAAACTCATTTCTATTATCATCTATACCACCATCAGTTAAATCCCTTTCATGAACCTATAACGGGTCCACCATCATACTCCCTCAAATCTCCTCAGTTCCAACAAAAGTAATTTGAACACAATGTCTCTACATAACTTGCTCTTGGGTAACACATTTTGCAGATGTTACTGCAACTAACCATACCACTACCTTGGTCTTTTCTGGGCTAGACACAGATTTGGTGACCATGGGTTTTATTAAAAATGAGTAATCCTTGAATCACATTATTCTTTTCCACTTGTTTTCTATAAGATTTCCAAAATTATAATTTCCTTGTGTCCCATTCACCGAGACCAGACTAACTTTCAATAACTCTAGGTTCTCCTATTCTCATTATGATGATAGAGGGGATTTAATATCTTTGTCAATATGTCATAATTCACTTTTGAACTTAACCCATACTTCATTATTTTCCATTTTGTATTGAATGGTCTACAAACTATAGAATCTATATCCTCATTTTCACCCATCACAAATTTATCATTCTGTGGTCAATAAATTCACCTTGACTATGTTCTATATCCCTATCGATTTGTCTATGACCATTATTATTCTCCTATATTCCCTTAATTTAATCCCCCATTATTTTTTCCATTGTGGAAACATAGTTTTCATTATTATAGATGACCTTTGTATTTTTTATTACCCCTTTATAATAACAATTTCCATTAACCGTTTTTATGATATGGATTTTGAACAATGTTGTCTTTTAATATAAAACCCTCGATTACCGAGAAAAAATTGAAACTGTGAGGGTTCAATTTATTAAATGTTTATAACATAATATCTCAAAACCCACACTCTTAGATATGGTTCTAATATCATAAATAGTACATTATTATATTTAATACTGATAATGGTGACCCAATTTTATCCATCCAAAACATAAAAAACGAAAAGAAAATATTGGATCACTTACATATTCAAAGACTATTTAGGATTATAGATTTATCAAATTATATATAACAAATAAAAAATAACCATGAATTTAAGGGTGGATTTTTTTCACTATACCATGATTTTTTATATACCATATTAAGTCTTCGACATCTCCTATAAACCTCATCATGTTAGAAAACATTCTTGACACATATCATTTAATCATCATTATTTATAGCTTGGGGAATAATAGAAACAATATTGGTGAGTTCATATGTTAAGAGACTTTAAACATAAGCATTAACAATTGAATTTCATCAGTGATCATAATAATATAATAAGGGTACGATGACATAATCAATGTTGTGAAGCATTAAATATGAAAATAAATAACCATGAATACCTATACCGTAAAACATGAAATATAGAATACTGATTTATCAAAGGAAAGAGTCATAAGAATTAATAATCATGAGCCATATTATTTTCATATTTATCTATGAAATAATTATTAAATAATGTCAAGAATAAAGAAAACACGTTGGTAACATGAAACATCATCTTCATATCACTCCAAAAAATAGATCAACCAATCTGGATGACTTACACCTTCATAGAACCCAATGCATTGGAGGGATAAAAAACCCACCAAACCTTGGTTTATAACATAACCACCAATCATTTGTTTATAATATTAAAAACCCATATTGGGTTTGTAATGTAACCAACCTCTCTTGATTTATAACATAACCATACATCCTTATCATCATTAATAATTTCTATCTTCCATTCATTAATAAAACATTTCAAATCATTTACTTTTCAACTTAACAATAATCATTGTTCTTTTATTTCATCATTCACACAAGGAAATGAAACATGTTCAAAGTCAATCTCAAAATACACCCAGAAAAATAATAAATATGGTTTCATTGAATTAAATTTCCTAATAAATTTTAATTAAAATCATCGGATCTCATCTCCAATGGAATTCTTTTGTGAAAAATCTATTGGAAAATATCATGAAAAAAACAACCCTTCTACTTTGTAAACACTGATTTAAAATATAAAAATTTCCAAAACAATAAAGAAAATATTTTATTTGAATGTAAATATGGAGACATTTAATGTAATGTATAAATAGTTAAGTAGTAATTATGATATAAATACCCTTCATGATGTACACATTAAACAAAGATTCATTTCACATGTTTTATAAAAAGTATATAGATCCTTGTTTTAAAATTGATAAGAAGGTCCATTTTAAAACATTTATAAAAACTAAAATCATGAGTAAAAATGATTTTAAATAGTAATAGTAAATATTAACTAAATTTATTGAAATAATTTTTAGGAAATATGGATTCAGATGAAAAAGGACTTTTCGATCAAAGAGGGAAAAAATTCAAGTTTTCATAAAAGTACTTTCTAAATAATTTTACGTACCAATGAGAGGAAATTAAAAAATTACTTGGTAAATTCATGAATAAATATAAGTAATAAAAAAAATTGTTTTATTAGTAAATAATCAAATAATTTCCATTAATGGAATTTTAAGCTTGAATAATACTGATTAAAGTGAGATGAAAATAGAAACACTTACTGGTTTTCTAACTTCTAAATCATAACCCCCATGAAAGAGATAAAATTTAATGAAATATTAAACACCATGATATTAAATATATACATGATATAACATATCATCGGGGCAGTATACACGCCTCATAAAAGAAGGTAGGTGCATAACATGTCAAATGTACCCAAGAGGACCACTTGTGATGTGAAACTCTTATAATGATCATAATATTGAAGTAAGAATTAGTAAATCAATTAGTTATGTGTAAATACACATAATAAATGTGGAAATACAACAAAATATTGAAAATTTTATTAAAAAAATAATCTTATAATATCAATGATATCAAATATGTAATAAATCCAAATTAAAATAAAATGATATAGGAAATTATTTTCCACTTGGTGAAATTAATGTCAAATAAACATTAATGAATTAATTAATATTTTAACTTATAATTCGATCAATTTTTAAGGATTGATGATAAAAAATTTATAACGCACAATGAGTAATCCATACAAAAGAAATTAGGTTCATAAAATTAGAATATTCCTCTATGAAAGGAAATTGAAATGAAGTCCCTTATATTGAGTCCATACTTTCCATGTATATCCTTTTAATCATTTTTAATTAGTTTATATCAATTATTTTATTTCATGAGAATATTTTAAAAGTTTAATACCTTATAAATAAATCAATTATTTTATTTCATTTTAATGACATATTTAAATAATTAATCAATAAATCCCACATCATTTGTTTTGCGGATGTTTTATTTATTGTTTCAAAACAGATTCAGTGTGTAGACCAAGGTCAAAAAGGTAATTACCACATAATACATATAATAATAATAAATAAATAACTATCATTTTTAAAAATGAATTATTTTACAATCAAATTGAAATAATGTATATGAAAAATGAATTACATTACGCTCATAGAGGTAGTAGATTGAATGTACCACTACTGAAATATGATTTTTTGTGATAGATAATATTCAATGAGATAATATCACATTTTTTCATTATCAGAAGGTTCCCATTATAAATAAACAATAGCTAAAATATTCATTGTAAAATCATTGTTTTTAAATGGGCTACTGTATAAAAGTAAATTTTTACGATGGAGGATCCACCTATTGCAAAAAATATTTTATCTGTTATATATATGTTAGTAACAATGACAAGATTTTAATAACAAAAAATAATTATTTATGATGGGTCAACAATACCATCCAAAAAAATCAATATATATATATATTATAATAACTAAATATATAACATTAATAAAAATAAAAAAACTCAAAAAATAATAGAAAAATATATATAACTGTGTATATATGAATTAATAAAAATATTACCTAAAATATGTGAATTAAAATATTTATCATAATAAATGTGTCAAAAAAATACATAAATCATTGAGGAGGGGGGAGGGTAATCTAGAGGAGGTGGAGGAGGAAACACCATCCCTATACCGTATGCTAAACATCACATGTAATTCATCATCTTCTCACACTACTACTGATTCTATGATCAATGATGCTCCTCCATATACTTATCTTATGGTTGAACAAGCTCTTCTTCTACCTAAAATACATCTCTTTAATCTCATCTTGTGCTCATGGATTCTCCTCATACTATACAATTGATGATGATGACGTCCCATGATCTCTCCCCGAGATGAATGAAAACTAGACAACAGTACCATAACAACTCTCTGGTGTCAATCAAGAGATGATACCAATTACTCGACATTTCTCAAAAGCATATTGAGTCACCTGAATCCATGTTGTGTCATCAAATCCTGATGCACTTTTGGCCTAAACCTTAGTTGTCTTCCAGCTCCCATCTTGTGTGTTAGAATTCACAGCTTCATATGAAGACTTAAAATGAAATTCAAAATTAAAAACGTTAAAATATTATTTTTAGTTGATTATAAAATTCAAAAAAAAAAATTCTGACGACATTGTAATGCAGTCGATCACCTATAATATATCAAGTGACAGGATCAGTGTAAATCTTCTTATAAAGATCAAAATCCATAATATCAGGATGCTCAAGTACCAATATAAATAATTAAACAAACATTTTACATTTACTATTATAGAAATTATTAAATATCTATAATTACCATATCTCATCGATGAGTACTGGACGTAAGACTACCATGTGTGACCTCCTTCCTCTCCTAGTTGTGGCTACCTAATGATAATCTCCTCTAAAAAATATCTTCCATCAAGAATGAGAAAAATCCAACCAAAACATAAGAGGAGATGTAATTGTGTCAACAACTGCAAAAAGATAGATAAAAAACTATGACTAAAACATTCTTTATGGATATATTCTATAGATTGTGAAAAAACTGATGACAAAACTCACACATATAGGCCTCCCAGTCCACGCAAATAGAGGTACGCATGTAATGTCTCAGTCCATCCATTGATCATGATATTCTCTAGTTTGGCCCTAACCCACACGGTTTTTCTTTCCCTGGGATCTGTCCTCTGACATCCCCTTGGAAAATTCCTCATGAGGGGAGGGGTATCCACACCACCTTATAAAGGGGTGAATCTTGATCCTCCTCCTTTGATGTTGGATTTCCATAATCCACCCCAAGAAGGGCTCTGCGTCCTCACTGACACATCAAATGGACTTTGGATCTAACACGATTTTTAATTGCCTAGTCCATACCATGATCATGTTATTGTTTTCTTTGGGCCTAGCCTTCACAGTTTTCTTGTAGTGGGATTTAGCCCTCAGGAATCCCCCAAGAAGAGGACTCATGATGAGTGAGGTATCAACACCACCTTATAAAGGGGTGCTTTATGATCCCCCTCCTTCGATGTGGGATTTCTATAATCGAACATCATGACCCGAATCACCTCTAAAATGGTGGATAGACCAGTGGGTCACATGACCTCACGTGTGTCTCCCAAAATGCCAGAGGCTACAAACTAGTAGTGAGGGCCCATAATGTGTCTTTTGAGATACTATTACCACATAGATCAAATTATGCATAATTATTAACAAAATATTTTATTGTGGAAGCATAAAAAAATAGATAGAAAAAAATATTAATAAATAATTGAAAATGTAGTGGAAGAGAACAACTAATAATTTAATTAATGGGTATAACACCAAATTAGAAAACCGATGAATACATTTTATGGTGATGATACTTAACTGAAAGAAGTAAAAAATAAAACATTGCTTTACAACATAGTATAATAATAAATAAAAGACATGAAATACCCATGGGTTATCTCAATGAGAATCCTAATGTCTAACTGAATCCTTTGATATTAAATTTTAGGTATAAAAAACATAGGATAAGTAATCAATCATGGTTTGCAGTCCTGCAAATAGGAAAGGTATAATCTAGTACCCTAGTGCAATGGTATCCCAAGTAGGGCTTGAGATATAAATCTTAGTAGGCCAGTAGCACCAGTTTCTATCACAATTTATAGAATTCAATATAAATTAAGGAGTGTGCCATATAAAATAAATAGTGAGTGATAACTAGTCAGTAACACCAACTTGGTCTGGGATTCTAAACAGACACCCCTCACATACCACCTTCTTTATCCTAAGAAGAAATTTAGAACAAGGATCTCATGCAAGCATAATATGTGTACCAATACCAAAATTAACAAGGAAACTATAAGAGGTGCGCCCCCCCAAGTTTGTGTTTAGGCTTGATGTTAAAGTCTTATGTCATCAAAAAATTATGCTAACAAGCTAGAGAGAAAAGTCACAATTTCATGCTCTAATATAAATAAGAGAAATATGTATAGCACAAGAAATTTAACAAAAGAAACCATTTATTGAAATTCAATAAAATTTAAAGTTGACTCTGAGCCCATATTAAAGGTGTCACTACGGAAAAACCATCAATTTATCCAATACCACCGATCCTATCCATGGAAATCCTCCGAAATACCATGTATCACTTGAGGCATGGCGAATATTAGTCTGTCCTTAGTATCTTACTAGAGGATCGAGTATCACCCAAGTTATGGAATACCTATCTTTATAATGGGTCCATCCATAGTTTCTCTCCCAGGGAACTTGTATCAATTAGGAGTATATTAAAACTCTTGGGAAGCCCTCGCCTTGTAATCCAAAACATCTCACCTGGTGGGTTGTGGTATAACCACCCGAGTACGGGAGTTCATCCATGAGTCCTTAATACAAAACCCATGTTCTCATTCAACCCACATCATGTGAACCATAATAGCCAAAATATATTGCAATTAAAACCACAATACAAATATCATATGGCACATATATATATAAATCATGCTAATCAAACAAGCATTTTGAGGAACAAACTATTCAAGAAATCTTGTAAAACAATCCAAGAAATCAACATGGAATAAGGAATTTATCACCAAAGTAAGCATGTAACAATTACATTATAATTTAATAATTTTAATAACTCAAGATAAAAAGAATATACTATATATCAAACCACTAAAACATGGTATAAAAATTAGGTAGTTTCAAGAAAAAAAAGAATATAAAAAAACACATGGCTTCAACATGCCTCAAAACATATGTTTAAATGACATTAAATGATACAAGGTAAATGCTTCTTCAAGCGTGAAATTAAATTCAAACTATCTCATTGTATTTATAACATAATTCATAAGGGAAAAATTTCATTTACCCTCGGAACACCGAAAGGGGTGGCCCAGAGGAAAGGAGAACACCCTGAATGAGTTTCTCCACAAGTGAATGCCACATTGAGCATGATATTACAAACCAAACAATTTAATAACCGATAAAAAAGAATCACTAAAATGTTATGGTGAGAAGCCCAAAGGTGTGACGTGACATAAGAGATGAAGGGGAGAGGGTAGATTCCATACACTGGGAATTCTAATTAAAAGGTGATCCACACACAAAAGAGGTGTCTTGGCTCATCTATCATTTTTCATGGAAGCAACATCATTTAGAAATGACCATGAAGGGTTATATATGAGCATGCCATTTAAAAATTATAATATCAATAATAAAGGGACATTGATGCATTAAAAAAGGAAATCATAAAAGTCTATCATTAAATTTTTAGATTGAATTCGGCACACCTCAATAGAGGGGTTTTATTATAAAAACATGACTTTTCTTATCAAACAATAATTTGTAACATTTAATTAGTACATCAACTTTATCAAACGAAACATTTAATCTAGAAACCATAATGCATTAATTTAAAAACTAATAATGGTGAGATAAGAACTTAATTAATGCATTACTAAAATGAAAGGGGAAAGAAAGGGACCCTACCTTAGGATGGAACCGATTTAATACTAAACACATTGATATAAGAGGTGTAAACCAAACACAACTAGTATGTTGTCACACACACACGCCTTTATATATATATATACACATGCACAACCTCAAAATTGATTTAAATTTTTTTATATCATAAAAAGGAACCCAAAATCAATGCGGTAAAGACTATCACATATCTAGATAAAAACCATGGACTCATATATCACACAAGACACTAAATTTGATTGTGAAAACCAAATAAAGTGTGTATAACCTTACCTCCAACAACAAAGACATAGATAATTGAGTCCACACACTTTTTCACATGGATGTGGATGTAGTAACATGGACAAATGGGTCTTCAGACATCATTTATACAACCTATTGAAGTAAGAAACACAAAAATTGGTTATTAGTCCAACCTTAAGGTTTTAACTAAATCCATACTGGGTTCCTAAAGAGAAAAAACTCACCAAAGAAATTGAGGAGAATGTGGTTGAAGTTCTTAACTTATTGAATCAATAAATAATCAAGAAGGAATCATTATAAAATGATTGTGAAAGAAGAACGTTGTGTGAGGTATCATGTACTACAGGGGGTTCTCTAAGGGGTCACTCCCCTACGGAAAAACGAAACCAAGGAGGGGTCACATGAGGGGTGATTCACACCAGAGGTGGTGCATATAGGAGGGAGGTTGGGAAATGGAGGGGCGTTGCAGAGGGGACTCTCATCCATAGAGAGGGAGAGGTAACGCTATAGGGGTCAGCTAGAGGGTGTTTACATGGGAAGGAAGGAGACCCCCCTAGTGTCTAATAAAAAATATCTAACCAAAGTAATAATGATAATAATAATAATAATAAATTTTTTATTATTATCATAATATGATTTCTCTATTTTCTTCATTTCCATTATCATTTAATTCATTTCCATTTTAATTTGAAATTAATCATTTAAATCTATTTAAAATGAATTCATCACTTTGAATTATTCAAACTTCCCAAATTTCTTTCTGACACCAGGTTTTAAAAACCAAAGTGAAATAAATGATTTTTTTTAAAATCCTGGATTTTTTCATCCTGTTCAATATGCGAGATGTTACAAACACCCCACCATAGAACTTATCATCCCCGAGAAGCCATCAGGAACTATGTAAATGTCACCCAACCTACAAGGGTTGTGATTTCTTAGACAAAGGCCATGTTGCATTTCCAAACTCCCAATGCACGTCCAATAATTGGTTAGGTAGGCGGCACATAAGACATTAAGATCTAAGACAACGCTCATTTTAAAATTGAATCATTGAGATGGTACATATCAAATCCTCTTTATCAAGAGACACGACCATGTCGTCATATCATTAATCATCTAGCTAAAGTTACTTTCCAACATAGGATTTAGCATTATAAAGGGAAACATTTGAGTCACAACACCTTCCACCATTATAATTTCCTTTAAGACACACCCTTAAGAATTTTAGCGATGCTTGTCACATGATTTATGAAACTGATGAAACAATTGATTCCCCATTAAAATCAAGGCCCTATTCAAGAAAAATTTTCATGAAAATCACTGGATAACAAAAAACACACCTATCTACAGCTAATGAAATTATCAAATATGGTATTTTAGTAAAAATTACATATTGAAAAAAGGAAGACAATAGAGCCACAAGGACTGACCATTCCAGAAGATACATGGATTAGACAGTTGACGTTTTACAAACTAAACATGGATGTTTAATTTAAAGGTATGATTCATTTTCTGAAGACACATCCACCGAAGTCCATACAAGACATCTTGTGAGGTTCCTTCATTTAATCATCATCAAGCTCGAAAATAAGTGTGGGGTAACCTCAGATCAGAAAAACATGAGTATAAGGAACTAACCTAAGGTATTCCATACTCTATGTTTACAAGTGAGACATTGGTATAAGGATAAGAAGCCCACCATTAGAGAATTAATCGATCCCAGAACGACATCTACCTTGAGGTCAAGTTTGATGAAATAACTAGTGTAAAATAGTTCATCCAAGGAATTCCTAAAAAGTAATCCATGTTTCACTCAAGATAAACTAAGCCTCAACAAGAACCATGCATTAGTGTGAAACACTGAGAAAACCAACCCAAACAAGCCCAAAAACTTTTAAAGTTTACTCATTGTATAAGGCCGACACTCTCTTAGTGTACCTAGATGATGTTAAGATAGGGTACATACTCATCGCTTTGCTGGATACACTAAGAGGATTTAAACAACTTCCAGTAAAAAATACCAAAGTACTAGAGAGAAGAATAGTCGAACCGTAATTGGTTGACTCACATTGAATGAAACTCATATTCACCCACCGATGGACCATCATTAACTGATCACTAAGCCTTTACCACCCAAGGCATCATATTTTCATTCAATATTAACCACTATAATACAACTATGACCAACAACATTACTCAAAAGTTACACACACTGCCAACAACATCGTCGTCGTGTTACCGAACAAGTATCAATAAGTTTGGGTAAAACTTGATTTCATTACGCCCAGGTCAATCTACTTCAGAGATAACCAGGGACCACACTCAACATCACAATGATATCAATCACAGATGAGGAAAAATGCAACCAACCATCTCAACATGGTTATAATTTTATGCAAGAGGGTTCGAAAAAGGACAATGACACCTGAACAACCCCAAAAAGAGAGAAAACTCATGAAAATAGAAATACATTTTTGTTAAAAGGGTGCTACATACCATCTAATATCTCCTTACGATAAACAATTGTTGAACCTAAAACTAGTTCATGCTACAATAAGTCACTAGGCTCAGAATCCATTCATTTCAGCCATCACTAAAAGAAAGATTGGCTACAGAAAACACTCACACTTACATTCCAAGGAAACTCAAAGTATATTTATCTAAACTTTCATGAGGGTCATATATAGAGGATACCAATATAGGTTCCATTTTAAATCTCTTTAATTTTAAAACCATTTCATAATAAAACATGTCCAATTTCAACAGTCCAGTTATATGGACGAACATCTACCAATCCATAAAGATCCCTTACACATTATAGGGGATGATTGGATCCTATTTAATTGCAACCAATAAATTTTTGAAAAAATAAACCAATTACATATCACATATGATAACATGTCACTACAAGATGCTAACAGAGAGAAACATGTTGTAATCATTGAAGAAAGGAATTTTCATCACAGATACATTCTTGTAATCACATAAGCCTGATAAAAGGAAAAAAAAATAACGAACAAGCATCATGGAAATAGGCTAGCATGAAAAATATATCACTGAATCATGGAATCTAAAAAATCATGCTAAATAATTACGTGAAATTTTGTGGAATGTAATTCATTGCACTCGACCATATCAGCAGGAAACCTAAAATTAAACTACATTTCATAACACTATGCATGGAATGTGTATTTATATGTTCCTAATATGATGCATTCTATGTTTTATCCTTACCGAACTAGGACAACGGTAAATTTCCATAAATTCCATAAATCATAAGCATCGGAAATTACACCCATCACTCGAGGTGAAATAATATCTACTGTAATATCGAAAATCATGAATATCAATTCCCAGTCCTCAGCACTTGGACATTTCCTGTAAATGGGGTGATCATTCCCAAGAATGGATATTAACTATGCACTGAAATATTCCTTGTCTCATGTCTACCAACCCAAAATAGCAAGGAAAAGGACAAATAGCCACCTATGATAACACATTGTAACAAACTTACCCGACTCACCATAGAGACTATGGTCGGAACTGTGGGTCACATGACCTCAAGCACATCTCCCTGAATTCTAGAGGTTTTCAACTAGTAGTGAGGGCTTAGAGTGTGTCTATGGAAAGACTATGCCCTCATAGATTATAGTACGAACAATGATTAACAAAATAATAAATAGCTAAAGCATTAAAAAATAGATAACAGAAGAAAATACTAAAAAATAACCTACCAAGCATCAGAAGAAAATAAATTTAATAAATGTTTCCAATGCTAGATTATACTACAGATTAATTCATTTTATGGTGATGATACAAAAATAAAATAATAAACAATAATTAATGTGTTACAACCCACTACAATAATAATAAAAAGACACCAAATCCCCAACGATGATCTCCCTAAGCATCCTGAGCTATATCTCCGTCCCATTCTCTTAACTTCTAGGTATAGAAAACACAACAAAAGTAATCAATCATGTTCTGCAGTGCTATAAACAATAATGGTCTACTCGAGTACCCTTGTACAATGGAGGCCCGAGTAAGGTGTGAGATATAAATCGAAAAAGGTGGTAACCGATAGTGTCTAGCCTAATACAGATAATGAATTATAAATTAAGGAGTTCACCGTATAAAATAAATTGCGAGTGATAATAATTCAGAAACAAAAAATTGGTCTGACTTCTTAAAAGAACACCCTTAACCAGGAAAATCAAAAAGGTACACCCCCAAGACATTGTTTAGGCTTGGGGTTTAATTCCCATGTCATCAAAAAAGTATACTAACATGCTGGATAGAAAAAATCACCAGTGCATGCTCTAATATAAATAAAAAAACAAGTATTTCACTAAAAATTTACTTGAATTAGTCATTAAATTCAATTCAATCAAATCTAAAGTTGGAGTCCGAGCATGTCCTGACGGTATCGCTACGACAAATCCTTCAATTTATCCAACACCATCGAGCCCGGATAAGGAAATATTTCCAAAGACCAATTTTTACATGAGGAATAGTGACTCTGAGTCCATAAAAGGTTTCTCACTTGAGGAACAAGTATCACCCAAGTCATGGCCTATCCATCATTCCAATGGGTCCATCTATGGTTTCTCCCCTATGTAACCTGAATCACTCAAGAGTATATTTAACTTCTCATGACCCCTCACATGGAAAGACAAAGCGTGGCCCCTAGAACCCCATGGTATAACCACCTGAGCACGAGAGTGCATCCATGAATCCTTAATATGGAACCCATATTCTCACTCATACCGCATGAAGTAAACCATAATAGACGAAACACATTGTGAGGAAAACTTTAAAAAATATATCACATAGAAAGAATATATATAAATCATGCTAATCAAACAAGAACCATGTGCCACAAAATATTCAATCCATCTTATAAAACAATCCAAGACATCAACATTTCATAAGGCATTTAACACAAAAGTAATCATGTAACTATTACAAAAAAATGTTATCATTCTAATATCTCATGATAACAAAATTATATTACAGATCAAACCACTAAAACATGGAATAAAAATTAGGCACTTTCATGAGGAACATTATATAAAAAAAAAGAATATGGCACAAATATGCCCCAAACTATTGGTTATAAATGACAATAAATGATGAAAGCTAACAATCTTGTTCATGCATGAAATTTTAATTCAAACCATATCATTACATTTATAACATAATGCATAAATAAAAAAGTCCATTTAGGCTAGGCACACCCAAAGGGGAGGCCATGAGGAAATGTGAGCCCCCAAAATGAGTTTCTCCATAAGAAAAGTCCACATCAGGCTTGATAGAACAAATCAAATAATTTAATAAGTGATAACAAGAAATCATCAAAAAGTTGAAGAAAGAATCACAGAGGAGCAACATGATATAAGAACCAAAGTGTGATAAGGAAGATTCCATACCCTAGTAATTATAATTAAAATTTGATCCACACACTTAGGGGGTGGCTTGGATAATCTCTCATTTTTCAAGGAAGAAATGTCATTTTGAAATAACCAAGAAGGGTTATGTACTAACATTCCATTTATCATTTATAATTTCAAGCATAAAGAGACACTAATGCATCAAGGAAGGAAAGAATAAATGCCTATCACTACATTTTTTGATTGAAGGTAGCATACCTCAATAGAGGTTTTTTATTATAAAACCATTCATTTTCTTATAAAACAATCTTTTATCACATTTAATCAGTTAGTTAACTTTATAAAAAGAAAACATTTAATCTAAAAACCATAATTCATTAATTTAAAAACTAAGAATGATGTGATAATTAATTAATTAATTAATTACTAAAATTAAAGGGGAAAGGAAAGGGACCCTCCCTCTGGGTGGAACAAGTTTAATACTTATCAATTTGACATAAGAGGCAACAATAAAATGCAACTACTCCACAGTCTCACAAAAACTCATTAATATATATATATATATATCAATATTTATATATATATCACGATATATATATATATCTATATATATATATATCAAGATATACATACATATATATATATATATATCAAGATATACCTATATATATATATATATATATATATCAACAGAGAGAGAGATATATATATACACGTGAACACCCTCAAAATTTTTCAAAATTTACCATATCATAAAAATTAACCCAAAATCAACACGACAAAGACCTGAACATGTATATTTAAAAACCATGGACTCATATAGCACAGAAGACCCTAAACTAGATGGTCCAAAACCAAAAAACATGTGTATAACCTTACCTGAAACAATGAAATCATAGAGAATAGAGTATATCCACCTTTCCCTTGGCATCGAATTCCAGAACATAGACCAATGGGTCCCAATATATCATTCTCACACCATATCGAAGGGATAAACACAATAATTGGGTATTATCCCCAAATAGGGTTTTAGTAGAATCTATACAGGGTGACAAAAGATAGTAAAATATTTAAAGTGATGGAGGAGAACATGGGAGAAGGTATTACCATGTAAAATCGAACAAGAATTGTGAAGGAATCAGAAGAAGAAAAACATGGACGTAGATTGCGATGTGAGCTGTCATGCTCTATATGGGGTTTGCAAGGGGGTCACCCACCTTAAGGAAAACATGGCCATAGAGGGGTCACAAGATGGGTGATGCATGCTGGAGGTGGTTAGAATATGAGAGAGGCCGGGTTGTAGAGGCCCAAAGATTTACTTACATAGACATTACATTACTTCTATGGAATACTTAATACATAACAAAAATAGACGTCCAAAGACCGTATAAGTTTAGTGTCTTTGGAAACTTGGAACAAAATCTTCTAATCTTGGTGAAAGATCAAAAACATCTCCTGTAAAGATCATCCCATTTGGTTTTATTAACTAAAACCGTTCTTTATATCATAGGGAAAAGAAAAAAATGATGATCTCAAATGCTCAGTGAGGGTACAAATAGAGAACATAAAACAACCCATAAACATTTGAACGTAAAAACATGAACATAAAAAATCAAAATCATGAGTAATGACATAATTCTTGGCAGTACATAAGGCATAGATCGTAAAGAAACATTAATCATGATAAAATAGCATGGGAATAAAACATGTAATTGTGGAAAGCCATTAATGATATGATATTATTTCCATAATATCCAAGGCATTGCTGCCAAGACCAAAATAGTTGACAAAGTCCATTACTGAACCAGGATTACTTTTCGTTCCAAATCTGTAATAATGAATCAGATTTAATTTCCATTACATCCATGTCTATCTCATGAGATATAAAATTTTACCCAATGAATTAGAGGTAGATATAGGTCCCAACCATCTCATAATGAAATCATTCTTTCGTTTGCCACAAAATAAACATAAATCATTCATCATAACCCAATGAATAAAATAGGTTTCACACACATAATCCCATCATAACGTAATCCATATATAACAATGGATATAATATCATTATAAACAAAATAAAACAATGTAAATAATAGGGACATTATACATGAAACATATCCATATTAAATAATTTCATCTTAGATGGAAAATAGTTTTGATAAAACACTTGAAATGAGTTTTTGAGGAAAATATCCATTCTTCTTCAAAATAATTTTCTTTTCTCAAAATGCCATGCAATTTTAAAAGAAAATAATTTTGTTGAATATAATCATGAAATCATATAGAATATTATTCATGGAAATAAGGTGTTTTGAAACCGTAAAAATCCGTTCATGCTACATAAGTAAAAAAACATTCCCCTCGTACTTTTATCAGAAAATTCAAAAAGTACCTATTATGGTAAACAAATGAAATATCCCTTCTATGAAATGTAATAAAAGTCATCAAAGGGTAAAAATGAATTGAAATATACAAGGAAGAATAATAAAAATTTTATGAAAATAGTTTTATAAGACATGGACCTGGAAGATAAATATAACCCCATTAAATACTTACGAATAAACAATCTCAGATGGAAACGAGATTGGAAACGTTACCCCACCCCATAGGTCCAATTTCTTCTGTACGTGTCCTAAACCCTTGTATAGTGGTGTTAAAAAATATTATAAACTTGTAACAAAACCATAATAATATTTGTGATATCATATATGATACACTAATGACTTTATATTTCCCATTCATTTGTCAATTCCGTGTTAAAGTAGTGTTTTGGGTAAAATAGTTTCATTTATCGTAGGTGTTTGGACTTGTAATTTTTCATACGACCACTTAGATCATGATTAATTATTTCGAGAATGTAAAAATGATTTATATATCACATATATTCAATATATAAATATATATAATCGATCAATAAATGGATTTAAATACACCAATCTTGGAGACAGTAGGCCGTACATATGTATGAATGTTGTTTTTGTTCCGTTATTAAATTGAATGGAAGTAAATGAAACATATATATATATATATAAATCCAGTAGCATTATTATTTCATATATCTCATTATTATTCAATATATATACTTTATAATCATTTTTTAATGGTTAACATAGAGAATGAATCTCATCACATCGTGGAGATGGTAATCCGTACATACGCACGAGCGATGATATCATTACATTAATTATTGAATGGAATTGGATTAGATGATATATTATCTTATAATTAGTATCAATTTATAATAATAATATATATAGTTATTATTTCCACCATTATACCCATCAAGGTTAGGTGGAGGTGGAAAAACAGATTACACCACGGCGTGGAGACGGTAAGCTGTACGTATGAACTCGTGGTGATTTCGTTTTTTGTAGGATGGATTAAAGTTGAAATATGGTTGTTTAATATTCTTAATTACATATCAGTATATAAGTGATACTGGAGTTATTACTTAATAATTAAACAACTCATATAGAGGAAGTATAAGAAGAAATAATTTTGAAAGAATCTGTAAAGGATATTACATCTTCTTCAACGTGCCTCTTCTAAACATACTCTGTTGGAACTACCACTGGTCTTTGAAGAAGACTGTGACCTATAGTATGTTTCTAGGTAAGTTTATAAGTGAAATTGTCAGGGTTTGGTCGAGTATGGATGCTCAAAATGGATTGAATACGAGAGGGAAGAGGTTCCCTTTTTTAATATAGGAGAGGGGCACTTTTGGAAACCTCAAAATATTAATTTATAATAAAAACGAACCCACATAAAAACCTCCAAAATGAATTACCATAGAATATGAGATGATATAGGGTAGTAACCTCATAAACCAATAAAATTTAGACATTTTTGTAATTTATTTTAAACCTTATCATTTTGATTTATCTTTATTTAATCTATTTGATTTTATTTGTGGTAATAATATTCTAAATTTTAAATTGTGATAAATAATTAATTATGTGTTTTGAATTGTCCATAATTAAATATATTATGAAATTTTAGACCATTTAATTTTTAGTTTTTAAAATTTAAATATTTTTGTGATTTTTAAACAATTTAATAATATGTTATTTTTATAAAATACCAATAGTGTCAATTTTGACACTATTTAATTATTTGGATTCATATAAAATCCACAAAGAATATATGTTCGAAAACAAATATTTAAGAGATTACTAACATGTAATATTTATCTATAAAATACATATAGCACATTAATTATTACATATAATATTTGTTTTAATATATTTAAAACCATTCCTTTGATATTTTTCTTAATAAAATAATTACTACAACATTTTTTTATAATTATTTTATATTTTTATTTGTTCCATAAAAAAAATAATATACTATGATTAATATAAACATATTATCCCTCATAATAATACTGTTATTCAAATTTATCTTCTAAAAAACCCAATTTTTAAAATGTTTTCATTACGAGTTTACGAAGGTGAAAACATCGATATCATTTAAAATAAAATAATATAAATGTCATAATCCATTTTATAAGGCTCCAAATGGTCCAAAAGTAGACCTTTGGATACTTCTAGAATAGATATACTTGACCAATAAGTTTTGATCATGTTTTTGTTCCTTTTAATGCGTATTATTGTTTTAATGAAAACTATATTATTGATTTTTCACTAAATAAATAATTTTTTCATCATTAATGTAGATGATATTATGGTAATTAAATGTTTTTTAAAAATTAAAAATAAATTACCATAATAAATAAAAACATTTTAGTCTCCAAATTAGTATTTATAATCTAATTTATATTATGTATAACCTTATATTAAAAATAATTTAATTATTAAAATTTGAGAGAGACATATTTCAATTTCCATTAAATAAAATAAAATAAAGGACTTAATCATGTACAAGTTGGTTCAAATAGATACTATTTCGACCCAAGTATATTTTAGAACGAAATGTAATCATACAATAATATTAAGACAATTGTTAGCATAATTTTATAATATTATTTTTAACATTAATTACATTATTTACCTTTAACTGTGGTAAATAAAATTTATCATAGCTACTATTCATAATGCCTAAAAATAAAAGTTATCCATTTACACTATTTGAACCTCCTACTTCCAAATACAGAGTCCATTTTTATAAATTCAAAACACATAATATGCAGTAATTAATTTAAAATTAACCCCATTGACGAAAAAACATGTTTTTATTTAAAACATTACAAAAGATTGGAATGTTTTAATTACGAATTCAATATAAAATTAATGATAATGACATAAATTATATTAAATGGTAAAAATATATTCTGTTTATACTTTAAAACCAGTCAATATTATATTTTAACCATATAAATTATCTTTATGAAAAAATTTATTATTAATCAAAATTTAGCGTATTTTTACTATTCATCAAAATATGATAATTAACAGAAAAATATTAGAAATTATCCAAAGTAAATATTTATATCTATATTGCAATGAATAAGTTTATTGTGTAAAATTTAACTAACAAACATGTCATGAATCTAGATTTAAAGTTGGTGCACAATCAAAAGGCGGAAAAACTGCATTTAAAACAAAATACATATTTTGCCCGAAAAATTTATTTTGTTCTCATAGCATGTTCTAGAATATGATTAAGATGAATAACAATGTAACAAAATAAAAAATGTGGTTAATAATATTCATAATGGCTAGTTCGTATTAATATTATAACAATATATCATTGTTTAATGAAATTCAGTATTACGTACAACACACACTATTGAGGATGATCTCTTTTGCATGAAAAAGAATCCAAGAATAGTGTTGTGTATTCTAAAATCTAATACGGTGTTTCTTATTGTTCAATATAATCTTGGTGTAGTGTACAACACAAGAAATAAAATAAATTAAAACAAATATTTCTCATAAAATCTCAGGGTATTACATTCTACCCCCCTTAAAATGAATTTCTCCCTCAAAATTCATCGGGGTTATAAATCGTTTTCTACTTGAAATTTTCTTTAATAGAAACCCAAATCATTAAAAGGAATAATAAAACATAATTTTTTTAAAAAAAGTTCGAAACATAATAGTAAACCAATGTAACTTAGCACAGGGTTTCCACATAGGAGAATATAGGTGAAAATATGAATATGGAAGAGAAATCTAGACATCATGTTCTGATGATGTATGGTAGAGAACATGGCTATCAAAAATAAATCAATCACAATGTTATAAATTTGTGATTATCTAAGGTACCATTTGATTCATCATATTAGAGGGTACAAAGACATCATTTTTGGTTTTCAAGATAATTTCCCTAAAGATGATTAATTTTTTCATAAGGAGAAATACTTACATGATTTAAGTGTAATATCATAGTTGGTCATTCCATAAACAATTTCCACTCCATATATTATTTAAATAAATAATGTTGAAATTGTAATTCTTGAAGTATTAGCTGATCATGTGATAGAATGACAGGTCATTCCACTTGTCTCTATCATAAAAAAGGTTAGAACAAAATATTAAATATACATAAGTCCATCTATAGTGAGGTTAATCATATATGGTTCCAAAAAAGGAGTTATACTTCATCTATAATATCTTTTAATAAAATAAAACTAATTTCTACAAACTAGGGACTTCCTGTAGGCCAGTGGTAGGTGATATTATCCTGTCACACTTTAGTTGTGGGTTCGATTCTCGCAGCCTTGTCCGACGCGACGGGTTGTCGCCCGTCATATGAGTTTTCCTTTTTGTAAAACCATACTATTAAAAAATTTCATAAATAATATCAAAAATTTCTAGACATAAACAATACTATCTGATACAACTTAATACATTCCAATATTTAGGCTTATACAAAATACTTCTGTACAATCTCATAGTATAAAGAAAAAGATTACTAGAGAGGTCATCTACCAAGCATGTGAATACCATCATTTATCCCCCATATATCATAATATATATATTGTTTGTCACATTCCAAACATGTGAATTCATTAATCACGAATTCTATTGAAATATTAATTACCATATAACCTTAGTGAAAACATGAATATAGTCAAAAGTTAACTCTTTCCACATACAAAATTCCCAAAATTTCTATATACTCAAACCATGATATCACTTTGTCATTATATCAGTCATGAGATCATTAATAGTATCAAACATATTATTTTATACTTATCCCTTCATTATGCGCATATCTTCTACTTTCCAAAAATATTTCAATCACTTTTCATGGTGACCGGTTCCATACAATTATTGAAAACCAATACATAGATATTCCAATATTCCATGATACTATACATGAGATTCCACAACACTATTTTGGAATCCCATTACATAAACACGTAATCATTCAACCACCTAGTTTTCATTTTCAACATCACCAATAGTGATTTCATGTGACTTACCTCTGTCTTTTTCCTTAAGAGGTTATTTATGTAGATCATAATTAACGCTTGTATTAGGTCATTGGTTAGCATAACGCCTCATTTCCTTGAACTTGTAGCATTGAAGTGTTGGTGGTGCATTCTCTGTAGTCATTTCTCAATTCACATTATTAACTACCTTTTTCCCATTACATCGACACTCAAGTACTCAATGACCTTTTCTTCCACACATAATACATTTTCTAGTCCCTTTAAGACAATCTCCACTATGATTCTTTAAACACTTTTAGAATAACGAAACATTCATCTTCTTTTCACAATTGATTTGAGATTTTTCCTTGAAATCCATCTTTCATTTCTTATCAAAACCATGAGATGGATATGTAACACCAACTTATAGTTTTACCATGATAGTACAACACATAGTTTCTTCATAGCTACTGAAGTATCCTATAGCTAATTCTCTTATAATACTTGGATTTAAGCCGTTGAAAAATGGATCAACTTTAATTTCAGGTTGGATGATAAAGCAAGATTCATACCTTGAAAGACTTGTAAAATTAACCTCGTATATACCAACAGATTCGTTATCCTTTTTCTTAAGCTCAAGGAACTCTTTTTCCATCATTGTTCAAAGAATACGAGGGACTTACTTATTGAAAAACTAGTTCTTGAACTTGTCCCATTCCATGGATTCAATTTCCTCTTGGGGCCTTGTATTCCAAATTAGAGACCACCATAGGTCTACATAACCTTCTAAATGGTAAACATCTAAAACAAAATTTTTATTTTCTAAACAATGAAGTATGGAAAATTTCTCTTCAATGGTACTGATCCATTGGTCAGCAATATATGGATCAGAAGACCCATTTATTGAAGGTGGACGTTGCCTCAAGAAGGGCTCAACAGAATATTGTTCCCTTATCTGCTCATTTGGAATTCCAGAATGATTCATAGATTTGGTAAGTATATAAATAAGGTTTTTCACTCCATCTACCATAAAAATGGTTTGTTCTAGAGGAGAATCACTTCATTTTCCATTACATTGATCAACACAATTCCGTTGGGTTCCATCCATCGTCTAAACCCCAAAAAGAATAGTGTGAGTGGAAAAAATCATGCTAGGAAAACAACATAATAAAGGGGGAGTAACATCAATATCTAACATCATAGGTTTAATTATAATATTGTTACCATAATTCTAGGAATATAACATATACTAATACTTAACCTTAGTAACATCCATAGACATAGCTTCGAAATATCTCTAGAGATATCACTAAAGTTTTCACATCCTAGTTTCCAATGGTTGACTAAACCATCGCTCTGATACAAACTATAAAGGCCCAAAGATTTACGTACATAGACATTACATTAATTTTGGGGAATACTTAATACACAACAAAAAGGGACTCCCAAATATCGTATTATTTTAGTGTCTTTGGAAACTCAGAACAAAATCCTATAATCATGGTGAAAGATCTTCAACATCTCCCATAATGATTTTCCAATTTTGTTTTCTTACCTAAAACCATTCATTATATCCTATGGAAAAGAAAACATAAAAAAGGTGAGCTCAAATTCTTAGTAAGGGTAAACATGGAGAACATAAAACAACCCATAAACATTTGAATGTAAACACATGAACTTAAAATATCAAAATCATGAGTAATGACATAAATCTTGGAAATACATAATCCATAGATCATTAAACGAAATTAGTCATGATAAAATATCATGGTAATATAACATGTAATTGTGGAAAACCATTAATCACATCATATGAATTCTATAGTATCCAAGGAATTGCTGCGAATACCATAATAGTGGACAAAGTCAATAACTGAACTAGGTATACTTTCCATTCTAACCCTATAATTCTGGACCAGATTTACTTTCCATTCCAGATATGTCAATATCATGAGACAAAAATCTTTACCCAATTCATTGGATGGAGATACAGGTCCCACACATCTGATAATTAAATCATTATTTCATGTGCCACAAAATAAAAATAAATCATTCATCATAACCCAATGAATAAAATGGGTTTCATATACATTATCCCATCATAACATAATCCATATAAAACTCTCGAAATAATTTCATCATAAAAAAAATAAACCCATGTAAATAATAGGGACATTATACATGAAACATATCCATATTAAATAATTTCATCTTAGATGGAAAATAGTTTTGATAAAATCCTTGAAATGAATTCTTGAGGAAAATATCCTTTCTTCTTCAAAATCATTTTGTTTTCTCAAAATGCCATGCAATTTTAAAAGAAAAGAATTTTGTTGAAAATAATCCTGAAATCTTGTAGAATAATATTCATTGAAATAAGGTGTTATGAAACCGTAAAAATTCATTCAGGATGAATAAGTTAGAAAAACATTCTCCTTATTCTTTTATCAAAAAACTAAAAAAGTACCTCCTATGGTAAAAAAAATAATTATTCCTTCCATACCACGTGGTAAAAGTCAATAAAGGGTAAAAATGACTTCAAACATACTTTTAATAATAGTAAAATTTTTATGAAAATTATTTTAGAAGACATTTACATGGAAGATATATATAACCCTAGTAAATACTTATGAATAAATAATCTCAGATAGAAACAAGATTGGCAAAGTTACCCCATACCGTAGGTCCAATTTCTTTTGTACATGTCAGAAACACCTATATAGTGGGGTTAAAAAATATTATTAACTTGTAACATAACCATAAAAATATTTATGATTTCATATATTATTCACTAATGACTCTATAATTCCCATTCATCGGTCAATTCCATGATAAAGCAGCATTTTGGGTAAAATCGTTTCATTTATCGTGTGTGTTTTGACTTGTAATTTTACATATGATTACACAGATAATGATTAATTAAATATATAATGTAAACCATGATTTATATTTCACATATATTCAATATATAAATATATATAATTGATCGATAAATTGATTGAAACACACCATTCATAGGGAAGGTAGGTCGTATATACGTATGAACGCTGTTTTAGTTTCCTTATTAAATTGAATTGAAGTAAATGAAACACATATATATACACATAAATTCAGTAGCATTATTATGTCATATATCTCATTTTTATTCATTATATATACTTTATTATTATTTTTAAGGGTTAACATGGATAATGAATCTCACCACATCATGGAGATGGTAACTCGTACGTATGCACGAGCAATGATATCATTCCCATAATTATTGAATGGAATTAGTGTGAATTATATAATATATAATAATTTTTATCATGTTATAATAATCATATATATAGCTATTATTTCCACCATTATACTCATCCAAGTATGGTGGTGGTGAAAAAATAGATTATACCACAGCGTGGAGAAGGTTAGCCGTACGTACGCACGCGCGTTGATTTCATTTTTTTATAGGATGGATAGAAGGAGAAATATTGTTGTTTAATATTCATAATAAAATATCATTATAGAAGTTATATTTTTGTTATTAGTTAATAATTAAAAAACCCATAATGAGGAAGTAGAAGAAGAAATAAGTTTGAAAGAATCGGTAAAGGACATTACCTCTTCTTCGACGTGCCTCTTCTAAACCTCCTCTTAGGGCACTAAAGTTGGTCTTTGAAGAAGACCAGGACCACTAGTATGTTTCCAGAGATGTTGAGATGGAAATGGGTAGCGTGTTTTCGAGTTTTGAAGATCAAAATGGAGTGAAGAGGAGAGGGAGGAGGTGCCCTTTTATAAGGGAGGAGAGGGGCACTTTTGGAAACCTCAAAAATATTAATTTATAATAAAAACAAACCCACTTAAAAACCTAAAAAATGACTCAACATCGAAGATGAGATGATATAGGGTGGTAATATCATCAACCAATAAAATTTATACATGTTTGGAATTTATTTTAAACCTCATCATATTGATTTATCCTTATTTAATCAATTTGATTTTAATTGAGGTAATACTATTCTAAATTTTAAATTGTTAAAAATACTTAATTATGGGTTGTGAATTTTCCATAATAAGATAAATTATGAAATTTTTGACCATATAAATTTCAATTTGTTATTTTTAAATATTGTTTTAGATTTCTAAAAAATTTAATAATATGTTATTTTTATAAAATACCAATAGTGTCAATTTTGACAATTTGCAATTATTTGAATTTAAATAAAATCCACATAGAAGATATGTTCAAAAAAAATATTTAATAGACTTTTAAAAAGTCATATTTATCTATTAAATTCGTGGATCACAATAATTAGTTCATATTATAGTTATTTTAATATTTTTAAATCCATTTATTTGATATTTTTCTTAATAATATAATTACTACAACATTTTGGTATATTTCATTAATATAATATTTTGTTGCATAAAAATTAAAACTAAAATACTATGATTGTGATAAATCTAATATCCTTCATAAAAATACTTTTAGTCGAATTTATCTTCTAAAAAAATCAACTTTTAAAATGTTAGCTTTATTAAATTATGAAGGTGAAAACTTTGACATCATTTATAATAAAATAAAATAAATATCATAATCTGTTTCATTAGGATCTAAATGATCTAAAAGTAGACCCTTGGATGCTTATTGATTTGATATACTTTAACAATAATATATGTTCATGTGTTTGGGAATTTAAATGTGTATATTTATTTTAATAAAAATTATATTATTAATTTTTTACTAAACAAATAATTTTGGCATCATTAATGTATAAGCTATTAAATTAATTAAATGTTTCTTAAAAATTACAAATAAATTACCATAATAAAGGAAAACATTTTAGCTTACATTTTAGTATTTATAATCTAATTTTTTTTATAACATTATATTAAATAATTTAATTATTAAATTTTGAGTGAGACATATTTCACTTTCCTATAACTAAAATAAATTAAAGGTCTTAATCACATTAAAGTTGGTTCCAATAGATACCATTTAGACCCATGTATATTTTAGGACAAAAAATAATCATCCAATTATATTATGACAAGTCTTAGTGTAATGTTATAATATTTTTGGTACCCTTAATTACCTGATTTACCTTTAATTGCGGTAAATAAAATTTACCATATTTACTATTCATAATGCCTAAAAATAAAAGTTATCTATTGACACAATTAGAACCTCATGATTCCAAATATGGAATCCATTTTTACAAATTAAAAACACAGAATTTGCAGTAATTAATTTAAAATTAATCCCATTGTAAAAAATGAGTTTTTATTTAATACATTGCAAATTATTAAAATGTTTTTACCTAGGATTCATTGTAAAATTTATTATAATGACATAAATTATATTAAATGGTACAAATATATTATATTTATACTATAAAACAATTCAATATTATATTTTAACCATACAAATTATCTCGATGAAAAATTTGTTTCTAATTAAAATTTAGCATATTTTTACTATTCATCATAATATGAAAGTTAACAGAAAAATATAAAAATTTATTAAAAGTAAATTTTTATATCATTATTGAATTGAATAAGATTATTTTGTCAGATTGAACTTATAAATGTGCCAAAAAACTAGAATTAAAGTGGGTGCCCCATCAAAAGGCAGCAAAACTTTCTTTTTTTTAAAATACTTATTTTACCAGAAAAATTTATTTTGTTTTAATACCTTGTTCTAGAATATGTGTACGATTAATGATAATGTTATAAAATTTAAAATGTGGTTAATAATATTCTTAACATCTTGTTCGTAATAATATTATAATAACCTATCGTTGTTTAGTGAAACTCGATATTGCGTACAACACACGCTTTTGAGGATGGACGCTCTTACGTGGAACACAAGCCATGAATAGTGTTGCATATACAAAAATATAATATGGTGTTTCGTATAGCGCAAGATAATGTTGGTGTAGTGTAAAACACAATACATCAATGAAATTAAAAAGGATATTTCTCATAAAATCTCAGGGTGTTACACGAGCCATCGATAAGCGTTGCTTAGGGGAAGCTTCACCATAGAGAGGGGGAGGTCACACTATAGGGGAAGTCCATGGGGTGTTTGTGTGAGAAGGAAGGATACCCCATTGGGGTCTAATAAAAACAATATCTAACCAAAATAATAAGTATAATAATAATAATAATATTATTATTATTATCATAAAAAAATTCCTTTATTTTCTTTATTTTCCATTATCATTTAATTTGCCTTTATTTTATTTTGAAATTAATCATTAAATTTTCATTAAAAATAATTTATTTCTTTGAATTGTTCCAAAATACAAAATTTCATTCTGACACTAGGTTTTAAAAACATCTAATGCAATGAATGTTATTTTTAAAATCCATCAATTTTTCATCCTGTTCTAAATGCGGGAAGTTACAACGCATTCTATCATCAATGTGATACCAAAAAACCTAAAATTAATTAATAATATAAAAATAATAATTAAATAAATTTAAAAATAACTATTATTTATTTGTATACTATCCAATGATTAAAAATTTAGTGATGAAACTTAATGATAATTCGATCCCATGTCACCCATGCCCTAGAAATATAATTTTCCATTATAGAAATCCGCTATCCAACATATATACATGAAAAACAATGTGAAAAAACCAATAATAAAACAATTATTACATAAATCACTTAATGAAAATTAATGATCATGGATATTAACCAAAATTTTACAATAGAACATACCTCCACATGCGCTTATCGAAATCAAGATGTCAGCATTACTCAGGAATAGGTTCAAAAATCATCAATCTTGGAAGACCATCAGCCTTCCGAGTAGATGATGAACTACTTGCATGATTAGGGTTAAATGAAGAAGCATCAGGCTCATAAATATGAAGAGTAAACTCCATAATTCTGTGAAACATCTCATCAAAAGTTTCTTCATCCATCTGAAACAAAAAAATAATCTTGTCAGAAAATAATGAAAAATGAGTAATATATATATATATATAAATTATAAACAAAAACAACATGTATGCGTTTCATTCTTCATCTTCATTCTCATATTCATTTATGATGTTTTCAATATCTTTATATTCCTCCATAGTATTATCAATTTCTATAGGAGTTTCATCTTTACCATTTGTTATTATTTCAATTTTGTTTGATGCATAATCAAAATAATCATCACTATCAACCAATAACTATGGGGTATCATCATCAATATCTGTGTGTGTTCATTGAAAATATGTATTTGGGACATGTCTCAAGAAATTTGAATTCCGTGCACTTCAGTAGAACAACATCCACTTTTCATAAACTAATTTATATAGGATTTCATTTTTATAATCCACTACAATTTGATTAACTCTCATGATAAGCACAATAATTTTCATAATATATTTGATGTGCTTGATGAGATAATAAAAATGCGTTATTTACTATATGAATTATTTTATTTATAATTTATATGATTCCATGGAATAGTTAAACTTGAAAGCCTCTATCAGCATCAAACGAATGAAATTTATATATTTATAAACAATTTTATCTCAAATAAAACAATTTAATTATTTCAACCGTTACTATTTAAATTTCAATATTACATTCTCTATGATGAGATCCTATCACAAAAACACAACTATTAATTATTTTTTATTAACCATTTTCACTTGTATGGAATCAAAAACCATTATTCACATATTAAATACAAGATTTTACCATTTTGGATGGTGGGTTACTCAATAAATACAATAAAATATCAATTTAATTATAATGTTGGGATACCTAAAACATTACAAAACATGTTTCATTATAAAAAATAATAAATTGATTGAATATGTTACACTATACACAATTTACATTTTCAGTCCTTCAAAATTATAGGAAAAATTAGATTTTTTATGTTCTTGAATGGATTTAGGTGTAATTTATGGAAAATCTTTCTTGAATATGATAATAATATAATATAAGAATTAAATAATGTAAATTTAACTTAAAAAAATTTATAAATAGGTGATATTGTAACTCATTGTAAAAATTGGGTCTTTATCTCATAGTAGAGTAATAAATATGTATGAGACTTGCGATGTTCATCATTTGAAATCAATTATTCATGAATATCATCAAATACAAGTTCATGATGCTTAAAAACAGATAATTAAATGTTCATTGCATCATCAACATTTCAATAATTACATCCCATTAATTATTCTTTGAAGAATATTTAGGTTCTAAATAATGGGTGAAGAGAAAATAAATTTCATACAACAGATTATTTGTTATAATTGACCCTTCAAATGATGCTTTTTACATACTATTTCTTCAATATCTACATGAATCACTCATATGGGTACATTAATCAAAAATACAATGACCCTTCACATATTTATTGATGCAAAAAATATATTATCTAATGATTCATTAAAAAAAAGTTTTTTGGTTGAATATTTTTCCCAGTTTATAGAAAATTAAACAATATCATCTTACAGTCTTCTAAGTAAATCATAGTCAATTTGTTTCCAGAAAAATGACTTAGAAAAAATATTATATTTCTGTTACCACATACCAAATAAAATAAATCCAAAAAACCTTTAAAACAAATCAATACATGTATTTCCATTATAACATGAAAATAAATACTTTTCAATCCAGTAATATGACTATTTCTAGCATATTTTCCCAAATTTGAAGCACAACCATCTAGTAGCCTCAAATATTAAATTCAATAACAAAATAATAAATGTATTTATTTGGAATTTCTATAATATACTATTTGTTTCATTAACATATGTGGTCTTTAATTTTCAAGAAACTGAAGTTCTGATCTAAATTTTTTTTGGATATGATCTAATAATCCCTTTACATTAACTTTGGTCTTACCAAGTGTGTCAAAAACTATATAAAATACATTACCAAAATAGTTATTCTCAATATTCATGAAATCCAACATGTGATGGGTCATCCAATTAAACCAATATAGGATACCCCAAAATAAACTTAATTTAATCTAATTATGATCCTTCCCAAAGACATTTCTTTTCATTGGATTATAGTCAGTTTAATGGAAATGGGAGGCAATGAAGAGGAAATAAATTTTATATCAATAATTAGGATCATTGTTGGAGGTCCAAATTTTTCAATTGTTCATTTTATGAAATTAATTCTGTTCCATTGGAAAGGATGACAAATAGAAAGAAATATGTGATGATAGTCGAGAAAACATTGTTTTATCCCATTAGAAAGAATAACCACTTTTATGTCACTCATACAACACAAAATTTCTGGTACATGTGTACATTAATCATATTAATGTATATATTATAGGAAGTTAATAATTTTATACATTAATTCATCTTTCATTAGAGAATTCTGCTTCACAGTAGCATCATATGTACTTACACCATTAATCTATAATGAATGTATCTCAACTATTAATGGATTAAAATAAATATCAATATTCTTTTTTAGTTTTCCCAGAATTAATAATGTTCATAAGATATTTTTTTTAGTAATGAAAATACAAGGAGGTAAGTTAAATTGAGTTATAAAGATGGTCTAATATGAATACTAAGTACCATTAAAACCAAATGAGCATAAACCATTATTGAATTGACCAAATAATATGTTTTGGGATTCTGAACCTAAAGAAGGATATACATGCTCAAAATATTTCTGTGAATCACAGTCATAAGGTTGAGTTAATATTTTACCTATTGAAATATTGGATTTGTTCCAGGATATCAATGATGCTATGTTCTGAGACAAAAATAAACACTTCAATTAGGGTGTAATCTAGAAATACCTAAACTATTTAATGGGAACCAATCTAGATGTACCTTTTCGATCATTTTTATACCATGATTTTACTCATATATGATAAATAACTATCAACTCATTTTACACTTAATATAGAATGCAATCAGTTTAATATACAATAATTTTCTTGATAACCAAGACCCAAATTAAAAACAACCTCTTTCTCTCATAGAAATTTGTAGGAACCACATTTTTTTCAGTTGAAAATGATTTAGAAAAATAGAATATCTTATAAATTTTGTTATTTTACATTATATTATCAGATTTAATAACAATTTTTTTTAAAACACCTCAAATTTTTTATCTTGTAAACAGGATATAGGGAATCTAAAGAAGACTTAAGAAAGTCCTAAAATCAAGATGGTTCTTAATCATGAGTTATATAAATATCAATTTATGTTTTTATTTATGGAAAATATGGATCAGAAAACTATTGTATTAATGTCTATAACTATGACAGATTTGGCACAAAATTAATAACATCTTCTCTAGAACTGTGTTCACAATATCGGTTCCAAAAAAATAATCTTTCCAAAAACCAAAATGTAATAAAAAACCAGGAATATTCTCAAATATTTAAAATCTCTTAAACACATTTGTTATATGGAAAATTAATTGAACATTATGAAACAAACTATGTTTTTGATGATGTAAATGATAAAAAAGAATCAACCCCTCAATATAAACATGATTTATACCAGATCCATTTGTATTCCAGTGATTGTTTATAAAAATTTGTTCATATAAAAAATAAATTTCTATAATTACTTATTATATATTTATTAATAAATAGAAAACAAAACTATTTATTATTATTAATATGATATAATGAGGATAATATCTAATGAAAATTGTAAAATCTAAAAATTACTTTTTTTTAAATATTATCAATTCTATCAAAATACCACAAATTATTTCTAATTATGTCTAATTTTTTATAATTACCTTTAATTAACAATAAGGTAAATAGAAGATCGACTAAGGGAAATGAGGGATGCATGAAGTGGAGGGGTTAAAGGTGCAAAATGGAGTGAAAGGATTATAATTCCCTATATTCAGATTGTTTGGAGGAGAGGATGACATGTGTAACCTCAAGTACTACACACTATTAATAACATTGTCAGCAATAAAAATGTTATTTGGGAATGAACCCATAAAAAATATCCTCCTACCAAAAAATTATTTATGATGGGTTATAAATTTCTATCACTAATACTCCTATGGTCTCACAATATCGATGATGGAAAAAATTCTCATCATAAATAACAGATCCCGACGTATAGTTTGCTTGTGCGCCAATGGTAATTGTGATGAGAAATGTTTTCTATAACAAATACTTGTTTATTTAAAATTATTTGCAATAACAAACACTTAAAATCACAAATAGTCTATACAACTAGACTATTTTTGATGGGAGACAATTCCATCGCAAAAAACCCGTCACAAATAATTGTTTCTCCTGTAATGTACTAATGAGTATCATTTCGGTTTATGATAAATCATTATAGAAAGAACATAAGTATAATTTTATCTATAAATAATGATAAAAATATCGTAAATATCATATTATTTCATTAAATACACACACACACAAACACACACACACACACAAATATATATATAATCCATGTTAGGTGGTGATAAGAAAATAATCAAATCACTTCATGGAGGTGAAAGTTCACACGTACACATAAACGACATTATCCTTTCTTTGTAAATGGAAATGTAAAATGTAAACGATATATCTTATTTTTTTTATTGATTAATATGTTAGTAATATCAAAATTATTTCATGAATATCACATATATTACTTAAATGTTTCCTTATTTCCTTCAATGATATGTGTTAGTGAAAAACAAATCACATTGCTTCGTGAGGCGTTAGTACGCCATATAAACGAGTAATGTTACTGTATCCCATATGGAATAGAAAATTTAGAAGATATATATGATTTAATAATTCAAGAAGTATAATTATTTAAATATTATTTTATATATATATATACATTAGAACAATCATTATAACAGTTGATGAGAGGTGATGATGATGAAGGAGTTATATAAGTTTGTGGGGTGGTAGTCAGCTGTACATAAGAATGATGGATTCATTTCCTATATGAGGAACATGGAGATGTATTTAAGTTATTCAATTAAAAAATTGACATATTAGTATATGGGAGGTAATTCTGTTATTATATCATCATTATCTAATATTATTTTATGGAGGTGGAAGAAGTCACTACTGGAAAAATGACCTATACCCACGGTTCAAAACCGTGGGTATTGCCCCCAAAACCGTGGGTATAGGCTATACCCGTGGTTTTGGGAACCGTGGGATGGAACGAAGTTGGGATAGGGGTATTGACCTATACCCACGGTTTGGTGGAACCGTGGTTATAGGTGTGTCACACACCAAACCGCTATTGTACAGCATTGCAGGGCCCTTTCCCCACAGTTTGAAAACCGTGGGAAATTTAATTTTAAAAAATCGCAGGTGGATGGTTTTGAACTCGGCCACATAGAAGGTCTCAGCACCGCAACCAACCGAGCTGGGTTTTCTTTCTGTAATATATACATCTATATGAATATATTTATTAATATTACGTATTTAAATTCAAACAAATGTCCCTCCGGGTTTCGAACACATGACCCACCCTAAGCACCGCGACCGCGAAACCAACCGAGCTGCGATTTTATTTGTTGTATATTCATCTATCTGTGTATATATATTAATATTGCATTTTTAATTCAAAAAAAGCACCAATAGGGTTTCGATCCCGGGCCTCACACTTGCATTGCGACCGCACTACCAACCGACCAACCATCCTGGAATTTATATTGTTAATAATGCATATATCTGCATATATATATATATATATATATATATATATATATATATATATATATTAAAATTTTAAAAAATACCTACCCGCCAAATTTTACCGTGTCCTGCCTAATTTTTCCCCCGCTATAACGCTGGAAATCTATACCCACGGTTCCAGAGAACCGTGGGTATATGTCTTCAAAAAAAAAACCGCAATACCTACAGTTTTCAAGAACCGTCAATATAGGTCTTTGGAAAATACCATACACACACGGTTTTCTCTAAAACCGTGGGTATAGGTCTTAAAAGAAAACTATACCCACGGTTTTTGGCACAACCGTGGGTATAGGTGTCCTATACCGATGGTTTTTCAAAACCGTGGGTATAGGTTCACCTACTATACCTATACCCACGTTTTTTTTCAAAAACTTGGGCATAGACCTATTTTACAGCAGTGAGTAATAATATAAAAATTCTTGTTTAAATTTAATACATCTTCTTTCGAAAACCTCAATAGAATATCAGCAAAATCCTTCATAAGATGGATCTCTAATAAAAAAAGTGAAATATGTCCTTTTAATGGAATGTAGGAATGTATTGTGTCATGGTTTTTTTTGAATCCAAAGGCTTTGAAGTTGTGAATTAGAGAGTAGAGTGGTGGCCTTTTATAATTGAGGTTAGTGGAACAGTTGTAAGATTTGAAAAGAGAACGTGATGCCCAAGTTTTTTCAGAAGGCACGAGCTCGAAAAATAACCCTTATTGAGAATTATATTATATAGCATATAACTATTTCACTAAAATAGAATTTATACATTTTCTTAGGTCATATTAACCCTTATCATTATTTTTTAACCCCCTAGTAAACCAATTTTCATCTTACACATGAATTTTGTTTACTATTTTAACTATTCATTATCAACAAAAATTATGTTGAACTTTTTAGATAACATAAACTATTATGATTATAAATACAGAATGTATTAAAAAAAATCCAATTTAGACAATTTCAAGAATTTAATTTAAAATAAAACATATAGACTTGAAAGGAAATATTTTTTTTCAAGAAATGTACATTTCAAGAAAATAATGATTACATATTAACTCTAGGACTGGTAGTAATAATTTTATGAATTTATATTCTATTTTATCGATATATATTCTTTAAATTTTATTTAAATCATTTCACATTTTTAGTTTCTTTATTTAATTAAAATTAATAATCATTTTTCAATTGAAAAGAGTATTTTAAAAATTCACTTTTAAACTAAACAATACAATTATTCTAAAATAAAATATAATGATCATAAAAATGAAAATAATTAGATTAAATATAAATAATAAATAATTATGTTAAACTAAATTATATTAAAAAATAGTTGTATTTTTAAACTACTTAATTTATTGAAAAGAAATGATAGTTTTACAAAAATCTCTATTTTTCACTGTTCATAGAGAAATCAATATTTTCAAAAAAAAACAAAAAATTTCATCATATATTAATTTTTATATGATTTTTTTGAAAATAAATTATATTTTATCATATAAATTTATTAATTATTTAGTAATTAATTAATCTATTTTTTAAAAAAATAAATTAAAAGTTGTTTTTATGAAAACATATTTTTGAATAGTAAAATTATTTAGAAAAAATTTATTGATTATTTACTAAAAATATATCAATAAACATGAATTGATTACGAAATTTATATATATTTCATAATTTAGTTAATTATATTCATACACAGTAATTTTATGGCTTGGTTTTTGGGTTATATATATATCACATTTCGTTTATGTTGGGTGTTCTGTATTGAATACACTATCGAACATGGCATTCTACTATTACATTCTTATGGTGTAACGTTCTCCTCCATTTAATAAATTCAGTCCTAATAATTTGAAGATGAACCTGGTAAGCATGGATTTAACACTTCAATGAAGAATTTTTAAAATCCCACATAATAAAAAGTGTTAATAAAACTTTTTACTAAAGAGAGAGAGAGAGAGAGAGTAAAGTATGAAGGTTATCCACAATAACACACAACAAGGATTCCATGTAAGAGATAATTGGATGGAGGTTAATATATGTACATGGAAGAAAAATATAATTCCCAAATAATTATGGAGAGTGATAATGAAAATTGATCACAAAAAAGTGAATGGACATGTGAAAGTCAACATTCACAATACCATAATCCAAAGAGGCATGAAAAAGGCCACTATTTTATCAGAAATGAACATAACTGGATTGAATATTCATTTTAAGTATAATTTTGTTATAGATGAAGAATTACTTTAATATATAGACTACGAACATGAGGAAATATACTGACTTGATATGTTAAGATTTATACCATATTCAATTTCCACTATAATCTCATACTTTTCTCTAAAGATGTGAATTCATGATGAATTTTTCAATAATAATGTACTAAAATAAAATTATATGGATCATGTAATCCCTAAAAGGAATCCCAGATATTCCCCTTTTAATTATAAATAACTACAACCAAAATGTATTGAATATGGTAACATGATTCCATAAATTAATAAAACGTCATATGATGAAATAATAAATTAATCCCCAAATTTGAACAGTAATCTTAAAGGTTTAAAATAAATCATTCCATAAATTAATAACCATATAAACAAATTAACCCCATTAAAATCAACGATAAAGAGTGTTTTAACCTCAGTGTTTCCCTAATAACTTTTAGATTATGAGACAAAGATATTTATTTAAATTTTTATGAAATAACATCAACCACCTAATAACTGGATAAATTTTTAATCATGTGGTTTTCTACATGATAAAACATATGTTCCAAAAATAAGCATAATTATTATTTTTCAAAAACATTAGGTAAAACATTTATTTTATAATAACCAAGATATTACAATGGATAGTGTAAGGTATTGTACCCTTTTCTCCCTTCAATTGTGGATTCATACAACACCGTGTTACTATTTTCATGTACTCCTGAACCCCTATTTTGATCATTTGTTTTCAGGGTTTTTATGATTTCTTTGTAAGAAAATTTGCTAATTTTGAAAGGATATTTAGTTATGAATGGTTGGAACATGGGTTTCCCTAACTGTGCACCCTTATATTGAAAACCATGCAAACCCATCCAGTGAGGGTTTTCAAGGATGGCGCATGGTTTAAAAAATTGTGGGCCTGCCAAGAAGAAATCATGCAACCCCACTAGCATGGAAACACTATTTGAAAAATCGGATGACCCTGCCCACCTAACCATTCAAATAGGATTTAGTTATTCATAAATTTATTAAAAAATATCCCAAACCTCAATTTATTCCCTTGATTGACCCTAACACAGGGTCAAATTATTTATTAAGTATTTGGATATCCCATGAACTATTTTGGATCCTCCATACCATATCCAATGTGGATCAAAGATAGGTGATCATCATTCGATCTCTACATGGTAATAATTCCTTCCCAGTTCCTTCTCTCCCAATCACATTCTCCCACTTTCTTTCCTCCCTAGGGTTTGTTAGATCATTTTATTATTGGTGGACCTAATCCTTATTTTTTATTTCCTGAATCAATGTTTTATTCCAAAATTTCCATTGTCGATGTTCTTTATTGAAGAATACCATTGCAGAAGTTGTATTGTGTGATCCTGTGATCCTTAGGTAGGTGGTTCCATGTAGGATTGTAAAATTTATTTAAATGTAAATTTATTAATTCCAACTAAAGTTATTTTAATTAGATAGTGAAAGACTTAATTATAGGGAATTTGGGATTTGAATTTTATTTGGCATGAATTTTTGGAAAAGACCCCAATTAAAATGAATTATTGACTTCTTATGGTATTTGATGAAGAATTAGGAAATTAAATTAGGGAATTGATTTAAAATTTGTATTTGATAAAAATGTAATAGATATTCTTTGATAAGAACCCATTTTATTTTATCCTAAAAAAGTAATGAATTCATTAATAACCCATTTTCGGTTTTAAATGGAAATTGGCATATTGAAATCAAAAAACAGGTAAATTATATTTTAAACAGTTTTGGAATAAATTTTACATTATTTATTATTGTAAAAGTACATGCAAGCCTATGTAGTTAGTGAGTTATTTGAGGCAACAATATTTTGATTCATTAAAACTCTAATAAAACATATGCTGGATGATACATGCCCAATGTGATGGTGATGAGTACTCTTTGACCAGTGTCTTAAGGACGTGTGTAAACATATTGATGTGATGATTCATTTGAGTCTGTGAGGATCCGATAACTTGGAACTATCATACCTCTTGTCAAATGATCATGTTTCTCCCTTGTGATTATTTTAATATATATTCTATTATTGTAAACTATTTTTTACATGCCCAGTGAATTTATATAAATAGTTATATATATATATATATTTTATTACACTATTATTTGAATAATTTCCATGAATTGATATGTAATGAATGATTTGTTTTAAATATTCTCTTGAATATCCATATATGATTTATTTAAAATTGGATGATTTATTTGGTTAATTAATTATGGAATATTATTATGGAATCCTTGGTGATACCTTATAGGGATTCTATCTCACACCCTACCCATGCATTCAGGTGTTTGTAGATTCTGTTCTTCCATGTTCAAGAACAGTTAAAGTGATACATAATGGTGGTTCTTGTTTTTGATCATTGGGTTTGGAGATCAATGTCTGTTGGGACTTTGCTCTTCAATCTTTCAGTTTCTGAAACATTTTATTTGTACTTTGGATTTATATACCTGTTTGAATTCCGATACTATTCTCCCAGTGGAGTTTTCTTTTGATCATAATAACTTGTATTTGTTTCTTCCATTGTTTTTGAGTCAAAATCATTCCCACCTTTGTATTTTATGATGTCAGATTCTAGTTTCCAATATGTGGGGATCATTAATTTCATTTGATCCCTGTCAGTTCCATCTTAGGTGTCAATGTACTACGGTATCATGGATGTTTTGTGAAAAAGTGGTATCAAAGGTACATGTTATGAATATTTCATTGATTTTAGTATTTAATTGTGTAATCGTTTTTGCAATTAAGAGGTAGTTATGATTGAGTTCCCGCCCATGTCTCACTATCATGAGACTTAAGTCAGAAATAGTGGTTTGGAAAATATATCTTGAGTATTAGTTCTAGCCTTTTGACAAATTTGTATTTGGATTGATTGAAATTTAAATCTTTTTATCTATCTATTCAGATAAATTTTCTTTATTTATCTTGTTCGAGAGATTTTTTTCATAACCTTATCAATGTATTCAATGTTGTCTTATGACATTGTGTATCATTATTCCTCTGATAATATGTGTGAATAAGATAAAAGAGGAAGATACAGACAAACCATAGCTTGAAAATCCACCCATGGAACAAAATCTAGTTAAAGTTATTTTGTCTACTTTCCACGCTCTAGGATAGGCACCTTCACCCATTCCATTTCAGGTTCTAGTTGTGGTTCCTAATTGGGATGAATTTGGGATTCAGGCTCAGGAATTCCTTTTCAAGAAGCCACCAACATTCCAAGGCTCAAACTATCCTCTGATGGACAAGGAATAGTTGAGAAATATCAAGATTCTAATTGGTTTCATGGAAATTCCTGATGAAATCAAGGTGAAATAAACAACCTTCAAGAAAGTAGGACATAAAAGGAGATGGTAGGACAATATGGTGATGGTGAGGAAGCATGATGGATTATAGTGGAAGGACTTTATATTTCTTTTCACTAACTAGTTATATTCATAACTGATCCTGTTGGCCAAGAATATATAATTTTTCAAATTCTAGGAGATTGACAAGACCATGATAGAGAATGAAAATAACATTCATGAGATTCTATAGCTAGCACTTCTTATTGTGTTGAATGATAAGATGAATACTCGAAATCTGGAGATAAGACATTGATTTGGAATTTGTTCTGAGTTTTCTTGATGAAGATACCTTCTAATGTTGATGTGTTAGATATAGTGTTAATGGCAGAAATTGACATGGCTGGTACATCATGGTTGAATGGAGTTCAGTTTTATCCTGGTGAAAGTTCTGTGAGTTCCATAAAGGAGAAGAGAAAGTGTGATGATTCTCATGGTGTTTTTCGACATAAGGGTTCTTCTAGGCCACTAACACTTCCTGGGAGAGGAATATTAATTTCATACTAGTGTATAAATCCTAGGAACTGTAAATGAGTTTTCAATGAGGCACCCAAGTTATGAGGTTCCTACAGATGCTAAGGTCACTTGAAGATGTTCTAAAATGCCTGTTATACTCTTCATAATGGCATGAGATGATCATATCCTATTAAAAAAGTAGGGTAATCAGATGAATCATGAATGAATGGGATCCCATAGAAGGAATCTATAATGAAGCTTCCTTACATAGTCTAAGTGTATCTAGTGGAAGGAGATACGAGTCCAGTGATTGGGAGAGGTACCATAACTATAGATTCATTATTAGTGCATTTTTTATTTTATATCAGTGTATCAAATTTCATTATTTGAACCTATAATGTGAATTTTGTTATCCTTAATGTAGATATTTTATCTTATGTGATGGATATTACTACATCCCTCATAAAGAAGAGAAATTAAAGGATTCACTGTCCTATTTTTGTTTTCTCATTATCATATGTAATGCCCTAGAACCAAATTCCATTTAAAGGTTACCCAAGTCTGGTGGGTAACATGTCCTCAAGAATATCTCCCCAAACCCCAATTTCTATCGACTAGATGAATGGTCCTATGTGTGTTTGTGGGGAGACAATACCCAGATAAACTAAGTGTAACATAACCCATATACAATATTAGACAGATAAAGGAAGCAGTAAAACTTGCAAAAAATAGATACTCAACTGAAATTGAAAAAAATATGAAAAGAAGGATCATATGCAATGATAATGATGATATATTTTATATGTATAAGAAAATATCCAAAATAGGTACACATTATTATGTTACAATACATTTACCCAAAATACCAAAAAGAAAGAAAGTTGTATCTTTGAATAAAATTATAATCCTCAACTCGATCCCCTGATCCCCCTCTTCTGGAATGGGACAAATGTCATCTCTAGAACTATGGTCACATGCCCTTCTCACCACCTACATCCAAATAGTCTATTTGGGTACCTAGCTATGGCCCAAAATTGGTTTGAGATACAATCCCAGTAAATAATCACCAATGGTTCTATAAATTTTAGGCTATGCAATATATTAAGATAAGAAGTGTGGAAGTAAATATTTATGTAGTAAAAGTAAACAAAGATTCTCAATGTATGTAACTACGATAATGGAATGACACCAAATAGAATATCAAGAGTCCCTGCACAAGATGGTCAAGATCCTTTAACGAGGAAGTCATAAATAATCAGGAATAATCAACACAGACTTTTCATTCATCCAAAATTTTCATTTAAACCACCAACATTATATACAACCTGAAGTGTCAAATAACCATGGCTTAGCTGTATAATTAAAAATGTCACATTTCTGACTGATTTTATGTATAATCAAGGTGTCAAACCACAACGGGATATATCCAAGGTGTAAAATTCCAAGACATCCTCGTTGAGTCATAGGATCATCTTGATGGTACCTCAGTTAGGAATCGGTTGGTGTTCTAGGATCTTTTCAACCAAACAAGTCCTATGAAAGTCCACAAAAATCCATATCCAAGAGGTTGAAATGCCTGAGGAATCTCATAGAATCAATACCCCCCTGAGTAAGCTCAATTGAATGAATCCACAACCATGTCAAGATAAAAGGATAATTTCCACAATATCTAACAATCATATGACCCATATAACATTTAATAAGAATCCAATTCCCATTCATACTATTTGTGTTTACCCACTCAAAAAACCATTTCTATCAATGTGAATTCAATGAATACTAATAATCATTTAACAATTTAAATTCAAAGGAATCACATGAGAATACCCACACATGTATCACAAATCCAA
Organism: Viscum album; assembly: GCA_963277665.1. Classification (NCBI taxonomy): domain Eukaryota; kingdom Viridiplantae; phylum Streptophyta; class Magnoliopsida; order Santalales; family Viscaceae; genus Viscum; species Viscum album. The sequence continues at coordinate 1,955,888,492 of OY728164.1, forward strand.
AACCAAAATATAACAATGAGAATGCCCACTCATTTAGGGAAAATAATTCACAACTCAATAAGGTATAACATATAATAAATTTCGATGGAGGAAGTACATCTCAAAATATGGAAACTCATTTTTTTAACTACATTCAGGCATCCTAAATCTTGGACTGCATGAGTGCACACCCCTTCATCTGATCAACCAATGCTTAATAAGTTATAATTTATAAGGAACACCCCATGGGTGCCCAAGGTTCAGGTAACAACATCTATTTCATCTCAAAAGAACCCAAGGGCATCCCTAACAGGTCCAATATGACTTAATTGAAATTATCATTTTAATTTTAGTGCCGTAATATAATTTTTTGAAGGATGCACATTGGATGGTAGCCTAATAAAGCATCCGAACCTACTGGGAAAGTATAGAATAACTACTTTTATCTTGGAAGTTGAGATCTCCACTAGTATCAGAGCCTAATTAAACAATGATTATGTGAAAAATGAAGAATGGCTAAAGAACATAAAATTAGGGTAAATAGACATTCACCAAAATAGAATCACTAATACCAAAGGAAATAAATAATGTCCAAAAAGGAATTGAGTGCTCACTGATGCTGAACCAATGAGATGTTCCATGCATGAACTAGATATCAGACAAAAACCACCTCAAATCTATGGTTAGTATACAAAAAAGGTATGTCAAAATTTTTTATTGCTATGTGTAGAATGAAAACCCACATTTTGGTTATAAAAATATATTTTAAATAAATTAAAAATATTTATTATCCCAAAATTTAAAGGGATGAACGGATTAGGTTCACAGTTTAGAAAGCTATATGCCAACTTTATAGGTCTCCTGTAGAAAAAGGGAACCTATATGATTTGACTAACCATGTGATTTTTTTTAATATACATTGAAAAAGATTGTAGACATGATGCACGACCATGTGAGATGAATTTCAATGTTTTTGTGAAACCTTGCAGCCCATCCTGAATTCCTTCACATGCCTCACACAGTTTATGAAACCATGCGGCCTGCCCTGAATGATTTGTAAAAACCGTGTACTATAAATTTTTCATCCCATAAACGTAGTTCAATATTCTAATGAATACCAAGAATCCTTTGATAAACCTGTGATCTCAATGGAAACTGTCATTAGGCTATATTTTACCATTCAATTAGAAAGAGAATTTTTTGATACCTCATACAAAGACAAAGGTTCATTCACTCTTCCCCCCTTAATGAAATTAATATTCAAATTTACTTATCAAGGTTGGTGAAGATTCATCTGAGATCAACTCCAGCCACTGAGTACATACACCGGTATATTGCTCCAATGTCTTGTCTTGTAATCGACCATGTAACATAACACACATACTAGAGGAACTTACTAGCATCAGAGAACCTTCGTACCCCTGTCAACAATACAGATAGGATGATTCTTAAAGGATGGATCTTCTTGTAGCTCAACCTCATTGGGAAGAAAAGTGTATGATGAGTTTGAATTATAGCTGCATAGTAGAGATATGTGGAAGGAATCATGCATGGATTAGTACCTATTATGTAATTACAACTGATAGGCTACCAACCAAACTCTGTCAGGAATATCAATTTGCCCGACATATCGTGGTGAAATATTACCGTGTATCCTACTTGTGATGTGGTCCCAGTAAGGCTACATCACCTTCCTCTAACCAGTATAGCAGTGATTGAAATGTCCTACTATAAAGATCCTCATAAGGTTCTATGTGTATGGTCTCCTGATAACTATTATTATAGGTGAATTCAACCTCAGGTATATGCTTATCCCAAGATCCCTCAAAATATTGTATGCATGGTCGAAACATGTCCTCTAGCACCATTATCATGCGCTCCAGCTGGCCACCAGTCTAATGGTGGTCTATTGTTATCAGAATCACCTATGTACCAAGTACCCTATGTAATCATTACAAAAAATGAGATTTAAAGAAGGTTTCCCAATCAAAAATTATAGTGAGAGAGACCTTATGATGTCGTACAATATTAAAGATATATAACATCCCAATATCATCCACACTGAAGGTATGCTTGATCATCAATATGTGAGAAAATTTTATCATCCGGTAAACCAACACCCACAAAACATAGTTATCTCAAGGGTACAATGTTAAACCCATCACAAAGTCCATCACAACATCATCCCATTTTTACTTGAGAATATGTGACTATTTTAAAATCCTAGATGGTCGCTGATGTTCTGCCCTCAACTACTAAAATTTGGAACACCTTGTAAAAAACTAGGATACTGTTTATTCATACCTTACCACCAGTATTGACTGCGTAAGTCTCGATACATTTTGGTGACATAGAAACACACTTCCCAAGAGGAGGCATGAAACTCTCACATTAGCTCCTCATGTATGTCTACTAGAACCCAAACATGACCATGGGAACACATGATCTCATCCTCACATACCATCCAACTAGGAGGTGGATCCTCACTTTCACCACTCTCCATTAGGATAAGGCCCACTGAATCTGATATATTCCTTATCCTCACTCTATCCATTAGGGTAGATGTCATAGATAAGGCTGATAGATTTGTCTACACCAGACTATCCTGCACCTCTCAGTGCATATCAGAGAACAACGTGAGAAGCCGATACTCACTACATGTCTGTTGAACTGCCTATATTTGATTCCAAATTCTCAATGCATTGGAAACTACAAATCCTTTACCAGGTGTGCAGGAAAGATCAAAATTTAAATATTGTAGGCACTCTACCAACCATTTCTCCCACAAATTCAGATAACTCAATGTAAATGTGTACTTTAGGATTTCATGGTCCGTGTACACCATAAAATACTTTCATAGTAAATAGTGTCTCAAAGAACTCAAAGAATTTTAAAATACAACTAATTCGAGATCATGGGTCAGGTAGTTTTTCTCGTATGACCTCAGATGCTGAGAACCGTTTTACATGACTCTATAGACTCTAATAGTAGTGCTCCAATCCCAATACCTGATGTGTCATAACACATACTATATCTCCTGCTCTACTATAACAGTATCAGGACTAGAACTGATTTTAATACCCTTTTTAGCTTTTGATAGGCTATCTCGTAGGCATATGACCAACAATCCTCAGACCACTATTAATCACGCCCTTCAGCAGTGCTTATTAGCATGAGATGTTCAATATGAAGGGTCTGTAGTAACCTACCACTCTGAAAAAAATCAATTTGTCAAAGAAATTCTAGGGATATACTTAGCAAACTACAGATCTCACCATATCTTGTTCTAATACTACTCTTCTATTTGAGATGATGTAAAAATAACAATAATTTGATCATATAGATGTAACAATTTGTGAGATTAGCATATAATTTCTACTCTCTCGGTGTTTCCAATATTTACTTAAGATATTTGGAATGGCCATGTCAATTATGAGAATACACCATGATGTTTTCCATGAAATCCACCACAAAATAATCCATATAAGGACATAACACTTAGTTCATCAACACCAATAAAACCACTGGTGCATTTGTGAGACCAAATGACATAACCAGATAATCTTATAGACCATACATGCTATTAAAGGTTGTATGAGGTATGTATATAGGTTGAACACATACCTATTTATATTTGGATCTCAAATCAATTTTTGAGAACCCTTAGGCTTCTTGAAGATCATCAAACATGTCGTGTATCCATGGAAAGGGATATCAGTTCCTAACCATCAGCTGGATCAGTTTTTGATAATCCACACATAGCCTAAGGGTTATATCCATATTTTTCTCAAAAGGCTAGGCGAACCCCATAGAGAAGTAATCGGTTGAATAAACCCCTTCACCTCCAAATCCTATAGCTTCCTCTTGAGCTCCATTAACTCTTTCTTGTACATCATTTAAGAAGGAATGGATATTAATGGAGCTCATAACAATATCTCAATGGAGAAATCAACCCCCATCTTAAGAGGTAAACCATAAAATTCATTCAATAACATGTCCCAGATGTTCTTAAACACTATTTTTACCTGAATCACTCCCTTATGATCTAGATACCAGTAAGCCATCTGGGATATCATCCCACCTAGCCCATGATACTATGGTCCATCTCTACTCACCTGGACAACCTAATCGCCCTTGTGAGTATACAATACACACTCTAGTGATGTGAAAGTCACCATACAATGATAGAGTTCAATGTTATCTCAATAAGGTAATAGATTTTCCATCCTGAGTATGATATAAAAACCTATAATATCAAGTCCATAATGATTCCAAATGATGTGAAACCCATCAAACAGATAAGGAAACTTCCCAAATTGGTGTACATCTTCCATTCTAATTCCCAGATGATTGTCTAGAATCATAACACCCTAAAAAACTGAATCACTAGCCCAAGTATTTCAACAATAGGTATATATATAAAACCATGTGACCCTCCTATATCAAAAATATCATATGCAATATTAGAGTCTATTATGATCACACCTCTCACCACAGACGGTGTGAAACCATTCTCCTCGAGGGAAGCATATACAAATATGATCTGGCCTAAAGCATAACCCTCTTATATAACCTCAATGCCTAGAGTAGGCCAACTCTGAAGTCTTAGTGTAACTGGTGTCTTGATACCTCAAAAACGACAACCACTACCTCATCCTGACCGACCATAACTGTTCAAAATCCCGGAAAATCATAGATTTGAGAAGTTTGTCTTGAACCGAGTGTCAGAGATGACCCCATACCACACAAATTTATAGGGAAGGTCTTGTAGAATAATTCAACATAGCCCACGATACTGTAGTCTTGACACTCGACTCGGTCATGGTTGAATTTATTCATCATGTGACCTCATCTACCACACTTATGATATATTACTAATCTACCATCACTCATAGCTTGAGTGGAAAAATCTCATGTGAAGCCTCAAAAAGGAGATTCCATCCGGAAGATTCTAAAATAATGGGTCGAGATATGATACTGCTCTACTCTATACCCCTATCTTCCCTCAGGTTATATTTTGTAACCAGATCTTAATTCACAACTTCAATGATAGAGGTCAATCCGAACATATTGACATAAGATCTGATAGTATGTCAGAGACCTTCCTCGAATATTCAAAATATAGATAGCTCATTATTATGGTATATTGAAGAAAAATGATGAAACTCCAAAAATCATGTTGAGTAACCCATAAACATCATAACTACCTACTCCAGACACAAGAATTCAATAGCCAACTCTGTCCAAAAATTATAGGGGTAAAAGAAATCATAAAACTGGGTTCGAAAATCATCCTAGCCAATATCTTGTAGCTTTTCAGCATAGTTTAGTACATCCCTCCAGATTTTTCCTACCCCACATATCATATATATCATAATATTTACCCTCCCCTAAAGAGGCATCTCAATATTCATTAAGATCACTAGCGTTGTATCTAGCCACAACTCAATATCCCATGAAAAATTATCCCTAGAAAAGGTGGGAGGATGTTGTGGCTAGAGCACCCACATCAACTCATCCATAGACAAGGAAGACTTCGTCGCTCCTTGGAAATTCTTCATGAGGAGATGGAATCCCTAATGAAACCATGCCTCAACAAAGATGTCTAGAACAACAGATGGTTCCATAGAAGATAATAACAGAGGATCCACTAGTAGCCCATGGATCACGACCTTTAGATCATGGTCATGGACTCCTGCATAAAATGAAACTAGAGGTTGTTGGGGCAACATGCCTCTATAATGACAAAAAACAAGCCTAAAAAAAGTACAATATCAAAGATCAAAACTCAAAAGTGTAGGATAGGTCAAAACCATCATTAAATAGGACATAACCTACAACATGCTCATAAATCTCAAAATAAAAAAATAACAATCACCAAAAAACTACTAGTCATTGCCTCCTGCCATCATAGAATCCTGGTCTAGGACAAGTTTTTATTTTGAACAATTCATTTCCCATTTAAATTCATTTTTAGTTCACATTTCATTTACATAATTCATTTATTCATCAAATTAAAACTATAGTTCACCATGTTCTAATCCATGAGGGCCCATAACACCTGATAAACCAAAACATGGATTCCATTCAATCCATACACATGAAAATCTACTTTAATAATTGAATCCAAAAAGTGCAACACTTACCAATCCACAAGGGCCCATAATTATTATGAATTTAAAGGTGGAATTACATTATCTATCCTAGGGACAAAATATATCAAAATAATAAGCATATTTATGACAACACCTATCACAATAGAATGAAATAAGTAATGCATACTAAATGGAATAGCATAACGCATGGCGTGTAATTTCAAACAAGTGGCTAGTATAATGTATGAAATGGCATACCCTCATCTCATCTGGTTTCAATATAATAGAACCCAAAATCGCATCAATAATAGCATCAAAAGTCGAGTGGATCACCCAATGATGGAATCAAATAAAAATTAATTGTCAAAATATAGAAAAAAATAATTTAACTCGATGATTTTTGGATTTTACCTATACGTGGGTTAGCAACGCACATGCACTACCCATTATCGAACTATAATTCCTTCTATCCATGTCAATTGTATCCAAATTGTAATGAAAATGATAAAATAAATCTTTGAAACCAGTTGTTAACATATTGAACCCAAATACCATTAAAAGGTGCCCCATGACCGATGGGTCACATGGCCACCAATGCATCTCCCCAAATTCCAGAGGCTGCTGACTAGCAGTAAGGGCCAAGGTGTGTTCATGGGGAGACTATTCCCTCATCACCGGAGTGTAACACATCATAAGTATAATATCAGATAAAATTCAAAAGAATTAAAAAAGGTATATAATATATACACAACTAAAATAGAAAAAAAATCTCAAAACAAGGCTCATATACATTGTTGAAGATGATATATGTCATATCTTTAACCAAACAGCCAAAATAGGTACACAATAGTATGTAATAATACATTTATCCAATATACAAAAAAGAAAAAAAAAATCTATATCTGAATAGAATCACAATCCTATGTTTGGTTCCATGATCCCCTACTCCATGCATGTCACAAAATTCAACTCTCAAACTATGGGTGCTTTACCATATCCCCATCACCATCCAAATTTTCAGTTCGCGTACCCAACAGTGGCCCAGACAGGGTGTGAAATATAATCCCTTAAGGTAAACACCCATGGTTCTATACATTTTGGGCTACGAAATATATTAAGTTAAGTAGTGTGAAGGTAAATAGGTAACCAATAAAAGTAAACAAAGATGACCAAATCTGGTAATTACAATAAGAAAGTGACACCAAATGGCCTCTCAAGGCTCCCGGTATAAGAAAGTCTAGATCCTATAACATGGAAGCCAGAAAATAATGAATTACTATCATTCCCATTACATTCATCAAAACACGTCATGTCAACCATGACCATTCTGGATAACACAAATTATCAAATATCCACAACCTACCTGTATAAACAAATTCAACACATTTCTCATGACAATGTAATATAATCTAGGCTTCAGATCACAAAGGTCAAAATCCAAGACCTTAAAGACCAATGTGTCCTCATTGAGTCTCAAGAGAATATCAATTGAAACATGGTTAGATAGTTGTTGGATCCCTAGGATAAATTCAACCAAACATTTCCTCCATAATTCCTTGCAAGCACGATCGAATGGGTAGCAAGGCATGGGGAATCACAAATTATCAAGACCCTAGGAGTAATCTTAATCCAAGGAATCCACTATTGTGTCACGATTCATAGGGAACATCCAATACATCTAAAAATTATCTAATCCACATTAAATTTCATATGCATAAAATTTTTATTTATATCATTTGATTTTACCCAAAAAAATAACAGTTTATATCAATGTGAATTCAAATAATACTTTTAAGAATTTTCCCATTTACACTCCAAGGTATCACGTTTAATATACCCACTCATGTTTCACATGTCCACAACCAAAAGCAAAAAATGATAAAATCTAATCACTTATGGAAAACCATTCCAAACACAATAAGGAAAAACATATAACACATGTCAAGGGAGTTAGTACATATCTTAATGAGGAAACTCAAATTGGTTCAACTATAATTATAATTCTTACAAATACGCATGAAAGAGAAAACACCCATTGGGTGGATCAACCAAAACATAAAAAGGTTTAATTCATAAGGCACGCCCCATGGGTGGTTATGGTTTTGTTAACGCCTACCATTTTATCTCAAAGGAATCCAAGAGAATCCCTATCACACCCATCCTTTTTAATATATTTTTATTTTGTTATTTCATGGATTCGTTCAACCTCGTCGAGGTGAGATTTGATCGTGGCTCTAATATTTTTGATGTTTAATATTTTTAGAGTGTTTTGGACCCGTGCGTGGCTACCGCACGGTGAGTGGTAGCCGTGCGATCGGCTAAGGTGCCGTGCAGATGTCTATCAATTGAAATAAATAATATTTTACCCAAATGAAAGAAGTAAAATGTTTAAAATGTAATAAAAAAATAATATATAGTTTAGTTAATAATGTTATTATTAATAATTTTTAATAATATTTTGATTATTTAAAATTTTCGATTAATATAATTATTAAAAAAATGTAATGTAATTTTAATTGTTATTATTTATATTCACATTTATATTTAATTATTATTATTATTAATATTATATTATTATTATTATTATTATTATTAAATGAAGAATATAAAGGGAAAACCCTAGCTCCCCAGTCACCCCACATTTTCCCCCATCCGCTACGTGGTGCCTCATTTCAATCTGGTTTCACACATAGCACCACCCCTCAACTATCTCCCACACTCTCACTGGTCGGTGCGCCTAGGTCCTCACTCCCCTGCACATGCTTCTCAACTCTCATCTCTTGCCTCCACATTTGACCTCGCCACTGTCACTCCCTCGTGATTGCTCTGCCACCCTCGTCCCTCACCCTCCGCCTGCCGACCATCACCCTCTCACTCTCTGGCCTTCAACCTAACTAGGTCGCCTCTGTACCTCCACCTCTAGGCTCCCATGCACCGGCCAGGCTGCCTCCGGCCACCTGCACATTGGCCTCCCACCACTCTGATATCCCCCACACTGGATGACTACCCCCTTCCCTCCTATTTTTAGACCCTACTAGGCTTTCCACCCTAGAGCTGCCTCCCATAACCCCACCCTCTGCTCTGGTAATTGTCATGCCTCTTCCCTCTGTGAGTGCCCTAACCTCCTTGACCTCTGCACTGGACTTTATCCCCAACCCTGGAATCCTCCTTTCCTTGTGTTTCCTCCCTCGCCAGTGCACTTGAGTAGGCCAGGCATCCCACTCTCACCCTCCTAGTCCGACTCCCGACCTCACCCTCATACTCCAACTAATGATCTCCATCGACCTCGATACTGGCCAGAACCTCTCCCTTACCTTTGGCTGCTCCCCCTTGGCTTCAACTAGCTATCATCTACCCTAAAAGTCCCGACCTCGCATCGCTGAACCCGACCATACCACCACCTACCGTTCAAGACTCCTACCCTTTTGGACTCTGACATTCCATGAACCGATAAGGCTACCCCCTCCTTGAGTCTTCCTCGCCGCATTTGCATACCCCCTTACTCTGGTATGTTTATTTATTTATTTTTCTTTCTTTTTATCTGTGGTGTTTTAATTTTTTTTGGATGAATCATAATACTGGGAGTTGTGTTTCGTTCGTTTTTTGTATCGACTAAGGTGTGCTTTTGGTCTGAGGGGCATTGTTCATCTTTCTGCGGAAGCCTCGTTGCATCTGCTCTTGATTTGAGGTTGGAAAATCCGCATTTTCCTTTCCAAATAAGTATATATAATGCTTGCATGTTTTTAATTTATTATTTAACTTGGTTCGTGCCCTTGAAAATTAATTGGTCGATATTATATAGAGTTTTCAAGAAATTAGGTTTTGTTAGAAACTAGTTTGTTATCGTGTTTTATAGTTTTTGTAATTTGTTTGATCTGTTTATCAAATTTTTAACAAACTATTGATTCTTTCTAAAATTTTTTATAAATCATTTGGTATATTATTAGAATTTTTTATAAATTTTTTATCTTGTTCGTGTAATTATTTACAAGTTATTTGGTTTGTTTTATAATGTTTCTCACTTTATAGTTTTTGAAAGTCATAGCGAATATGATTTGGTGTGAGTATGGAAAGGAAAACCATTCACTTGAAAACTCTGATGTATTTGGTTGTGTTCATGTTTATATTTTGTTAAGGGGCTGCATGGAATGTTTTCTAAATATTATTGTTTTTCCTAAATGGAATTTAAATTTTCAAATAATGTTGGTCCCCTTGAGTGGTTTCTAGGGAGAATTTTAAATGATTTCTTCTAAACTGTTACATTACCTGTTTTGGAAAACAAGGGTTTTAATGGGTACATTAAGGTTTGACCATTTTGTTTGAAACATGTTTTTGTGTTTAACGTTTTTTTGAAAATGGTTTGTAAATGGTAATTGTTTTGCCATGTTTTGGTAAATTCATGTTTTCATGAAAGAATATTAGCATGTTTTGGTCCATCTGACCATGTTCATAAGAAATGAAATTTATTATAGTTTTAGAAACATTTATAAATGTTTTGGTAAATGGTTGATTGAGTTAAATCCAAATGTTCATTTATCATCCTTGAAACGACATGTTGGAAAACCCTTATTTGGGTAGGTCACTTTCCAAATCAGTTGATCATGAGATAAGAGGGTCCTCACTATGGGGATCCATTTGAAAATATTTATTTTAAGTCATTAGACTAATCTTGTGATGGTTGGGGTGGTTCCAGATTGTGTCGTGTGCTTGGTTATATTTATATAGCCTGTTCTTCGAATGTTTGGCACACCTATTTGTGAATATAGCACATAAAATTATTATACAAAGGGAGTTTAATAATAATAATTTCTACTCTAGTTTAGACTATGCACTAGCTAGTGGCCCTTAGTACGGACTTTGTTCTGCTAGGGGATTGGGCCCCTTGATTAGGCCAAGTAGGGAAACACTAAGCATTTGGGCGTTATGACATAATCTAGAGTATGTTTTTCTTTAAGATGATACACATGTACAGTACATTCTGGTCTTCCTCTGAGTTCTGAGGTTTTCTATGATCCTTTGATATGAGTACTATTTTTATCATTTCCCTTTTTGTGTGTGTAGAATCATACAGTTGAACTTGGTTTTGGTGTTTTCTTGAAAAAATGTTTACGTATGGTTGGTTTTTTGAAAAGGATTTCAAAGAAGCTATTTGGAAATTTTTTTGAGCACCCCTCTTTATTTATTTTCCATGTATTTTAATTTTAATGGAAATGGAATTGTGATTGTTAGTTTTTAAAATGCATTGTATATATGAAAACCATATTTTTATAACTGTATTTCAAACTGGTGTTATTAGTCAATTTTGGAATTGAAAAATACATTGATTCCATGGTTCAATTTTGGCATTCATAATGAGCATTTTTAATGGTCACAAATATTTTTTCATGTTAGTTGTTGGTTTTTTTTCTTAGGATTTCTTGGATGAGTTGCTCATTATTGGAGCAAGGTCAACCTTTGGTTGGGAGGTGACCTGGAAGGTCATGTGGACGTATGTCAAGTTTTCCCTTTTATTATTATTATTATTATTATTATTATTATTATTATTATTATTTTGCTTCTCAAGATTAGTTTTCTTATTCAATTTATTTTATTTTATTTATTTATCTTTTAGGGAAAAAATCTTTTTGAGAAATTAGGTTTGATGCCCAACACTAGTTTCCAGCCCGTAGTGATAGGGAGTTTCCTTCGGGCCATGTCACGGACAAGATCGGGTGACCAGTTTAGGGTTGACCGAGGGTTGGTTAATGAAAAAATTGTATCAAGGTAGGCCCTTGTAATTTGGGGTGTCTGGTAGATGGATATTAGGACTTTTGGAACTAAATAGGTAGTTATGAGAAGGACTTCAGGAACCCTCACCCATTTTAAACCTCGAGTCACCTGGCTTAGTCTAGGAATTGAGTCATTGCCTAGTTCTTGTGTGTTATAGATTGAGGGATGACAATGAAGGAAGCTAACATTACATAATTTTTTCACATGGAGTAGTGACCCATGTGGTGTCCGAGTACACATTTTAAGTTCCTCTCAGTTGTTGACACTTTCTTGGGGGATGACCAGCTACCATGTTTCAAGGTTAAGCATGATTACTAGTCCCTAGCTCTGGTAGTTTGATCCAAGAAGTGTGTCATCATGGGTTTGGGTGGTGTATGTGAACTTTTGAAAATTGAATATAGTTTTTTGAATGGGAATGAATTAATTTAAATGGATTTAAATTCATGAAATGAATTTTAAAACTGAAAGATCTTGGCCTAAAAATATGACGTTTTATTGGAATGGGTAGTAAAATGGGTTGGGTGCAACCTTGGGTGCACTTTATGAACGTTTTAACATGTGATAGAATGCATGGGAAGTGCGTGTTGGTGTGTATGGATGGAAGTGGATGAAGACATATGAAACATTTCATGGGATTACTGGGATTTGTACATGGAATTAAAGGCATAGCCTTATTTTGATAAAAGTGATTTTAAAAAGGGGAAATAATTTTGAAAAGTGAATCTATTTTGAAAAGCAGGTTTGGTAATTAGACAGTGGCCTTGAATGAAAGTGGTTTTAAAAACTAAAATGAAAAGGGAATGTTGGGTTGTTTTTTTATTTGTTTGGTTTTTTTGAGATGGTTATTTTTTGATGATGGCACTTTCCATGATGTTGCTTTATTTTGATATTTGTTTTGGCTCAGTGTTTTATATGTTGTTTAGAAAATTCCACACAAAATGGTCCTCATGGTCTTGTATAATTCATGACCAGTTTTTGGTCCTCCTTGGACATTACCTATCCCTCACGGTGATCAAGGTTCGTTAGAGGCAGTAGAGTGGCTTGAAGGGGTCAAGCGCATCTTCAGGGTATTGGTAACTCCTAAAGCTATTAGAGTGCATGATGTGTTGGGTTTATTCGAAGGTCTGGATCTGGAGGAATGGGAGTTGTTTATCCCACCTTCAATGAATGTTTGGATGATATGGGATATCTCTAAATCCGTCTTCGTTCAATGGTTTATACCTGAAAAGGTGAAAATGATGAAAAGGGAAGAACTCATGTGTATTCAAAAAGGAAAACAAACATTGAATACATATGTTTAAAATTTCATGGAACTTATGTACTTTTCTTTTAAGGTAGTCTCACATGATTTGATGAAGGCTTCTCTCTTCATAGGGGTATTTGTCCAGAAATCAAGGAGTGAGTCCCTTATTCTACGGTCCATCATTTAGAAATGATAGCGGATGATGCATTCTTAACAGAGTTAGTTTCTAGAGCACAGATGGTATGAAATCCAGCGTATCCAGTTTCCCATGAAGGCTCCCCTTGTGGTGAGAATTTTGTGCTAAAGGGACCTCTTTCTATAGATTAATTTGTAGTCATTATGGATTCCACTTCGTCAGACCGTTCAGTGTTGTGCCACAAGTTTGGCTGGTTCAGGATCATTAAGCCATCATTTCACATCCCTCTGAATACTTGTGCTCATTACGGGTGTTTGGGTCATCTAGAGAAGTTTTGTCGGAAGCGTCACCTGAGGAAGACATTGTGACCATAGGAATTCTAGTGCCTGACTATGATGCAGAAGATGCTTTAGCTATCAAATCCCCAGCCACAGGTCCTGGGGTGAAGCTCGCGCATAGTTAGGTGTTGCCAGGGGATGTGAAGCCTCTGTTCGGGTTTTGTGTTCCGTGTTGGTAGTGGAACATTTAATGTCTTTTGGTTCTTGTTTTCTCTACTGTGAAAGTTTTGATGTTGTGTTAAGTTCATTTTTTTGTCATGATGTTATGGTGGACTTGTTCTATTTTAATCCAAACAGTTTCATTTGTCTGATTTCAAATTTCTAAATCTTGCATTTTTCTATGAAATGTGTTTGGCCCTTGCATGGGTAAATCTTTGTTTAGTTCTGTTCATTTTGAGAGGTAAGTGATTGTGGGAGAATAGATCCTTGTAGATATGATCTGGTTCACTGTATGGTTTTACGTTATGCTCTTAGGTTTTTCTCTAGTATTCGGGGTTTTTGGAATGGGTCGAGTGTTCCATGTTTCAGCGGAGATGTTGTTTTTCTCATGATATAGATGTTGGTTTTGATTATTTGGGAGTTCCCACATTGGCCCCCTTCCTAGGGTGTATGTTTGGGTGATGAATTTCCGCACCAGTTGAGTTCTTATGTTGGGGAGAACCCTCTCGTGTTCTCTTGTTCTCCAGTGTGGTAGTCTATTGTTCGACAACATGACTATCTAGTGGAAGAAAGTGTCTGTGGTTGGGATAATTGTCACACCACGAATTTTAAATTTAAATTTATTTTATTTTTTGATGGCTTCAGTCAACCTCTTTGGGGTGAGGTTTGAGCAAGGGTCTAATTTTTTTGATGTTTAATATTTTTAGGGGGTTTCAGACCCCTGCGTGGTCACCGCACGATGAGTGGTAGCCGAGCGATCTGCTCAGATTCCGTGCAGATGTCTATCGCTTGAAAGAAATAATATTTTATGAAAATGAAATAAGTAAAAAACTTAAAACGTAATAATAATATGTTATGGTGTAGATAATAATGTTATTATTAAAAAAGGTTAATAATATTTTTATCACTTAAAATATTCTATTTATATAATTATTAATAAATTGTAATTTAATTGTAATTGTTATTATTTATATTCAAATTGTTTTTTGATTATTATTACTATTATTTGAATTATTATTATTCTTATTATTATATTATTATTATTTATAATATAATAAAATGAAGAAAACAAATTGAAAACCCAAGAAACCCGGTCACCCCCCCTTTTTACACGTCCATTGTGCAACATCTTGTTTCTCCCTATTTTCATACATAGTGATTCCCCTACCCTCTCTCCCACACTCCCGAAGGTCGGAGCGCCCAAGTTCTCACTCCCTCTCACTTGCTCCACCACCCTCATCCCTCACCATCTACCTTAAAATCGTCACCCTCCCATGCTCCGGCCATTAAACTAGCCAGGTCGCCTACGACCCTTCACCTCCAGGATCTTGCACATGAGATTGGCCACCTCTGGCCACCTATGCATAGGCCTCCCGCTGATCCATCTTCCCTCACTCCGGCCGACTACCCCCCTACCCTCCTTGCATTAGACCCTATTAGCCTCACTGCACTAGCCTTGCCTCTCCCAGCATCACCCTCCACTCTGAGAGCAGTCGTGCCTCTGGCCCTCGACGATCAACGAATCTTCTGTGACCTCTACACCGAAACTCATCCACAGTCCCGACCTCTACATTGACTTGTGTTCCCTCCCTGGCCTACGTGGTCCTACAAGCCGTCCATACCCCTCTCTCCTCTTGGACCGACTCCCTGCCTCGCCCTCATGCTCTAGCTGACTGTCTCCAATGACCCCAGTGTCAGCCGAGCCCTCACCCTTAACCTCGATTGCTCCCCCTCACCTTCAGTTGGCTTACATATACCCTACTAGTCCTGACCTCGCATCACTTCACCCAACCAGACTACCTTATTCCGTTCCATCCTCCTCCCCTTCCGGCCTCCAACCTTCCATGCTCCGGTAAGGCTACCCCCTCCTTGAGTTGGCCTCGCTGTACCAGCATACCCCTACTATGATATACTTATTTATTTATATTTATTTTCATTCATCCATGGTGTTTTCAATTGTTTTGGATGAATCCTAATACCGTAAGTTATGTTTCGTTCATTTTTCTCATTGTCTAGGGTGTGTGTTTGGTCCGTGGGAAATTGTTTGCCTTTCTGTTGAAGCATCATTGCATCTTCACTTGATTTGATGTAGGAAAATCCAAATTTTCATTTCCAAATATGTCCATATAATTATTGAGTATTTTTAATTAAATCTTTATCTTGATTCACTCTATTGAAAATTTATTGGTTGATATGCTATAGTGTTTTCATGTTAGTTGGTTTTGTTAAAAATAGATCTTTATATTGTTCTATAGTTTCTGTAATTTGTTTGATCTGTATATAAAATATTTATTAAACATTTTTATTCATTATAAAATCATTTAAAAATCATTTTGTCTGTTATTTGAATTGTTTATAAATTTTTGGTCTTGTTCATGTGATTTTTGAGAAATATTTTGGTTTGTATTATAATATTTATCACTTTAGAGGTTTTGAAAGACATAGTGAATATGATTTGGTGTGAGTTTGGTAAGGAAAATCGTTCAATAGGTAAATGTGAGGTATTTGGGTGTGTAATTGGTTGTATCTGATTAAGGGTCCATTTGACATGTTTTCCAAAGATTCTTGTTTTTCCTAAATTGATTCTAAATTTTCAAATAATGTTTATCCCTTTGAGTGGTTTCTAATGAGAATTTTAAATGGGGTCTTATAACGTATTTCATTAAGTGTTTTTTAAAACATGATTTTTAATTAGTTCATTTAGGTTTGACCATTTTGTTTGAAACGCGTTTTTGTGTTTAATATTTTTTTGAAAATGGTTTGTAAATGTTTATGGTTTTGGCATGTTTTTGTAAATGTTTGTTTTCGTGAAAGAGTATTGGCATGTATTGGTCCGTCCATCCATGTTCGTAAGAAACAGAATTTATTACAATTTTGGGAACATTTTTAAATGTTTTAGTAAATGGTTGAATGACGTAAATCTAAAGGCCCGTTTGCATATTTAATATGGTGTGTGGGAAAAACCCTCTTTTGTTAGGTCTCTTTCCTTGTCAATTGATCATGGGACCAGAGGGTCCTCAGTATGAGCCTCCTTTTGAGAATATTTATTTTAATCCATAAGACTAATCATGAGGTGGTTGGGGTGGTTCCATATTGTGTCGCATGTTTGGTTATATACGTATGGATTGTTGTATGAATGTGTGGCACACCTCCTTCTGAACATAACATGAAAAATTAGCATAGTAAGGTGGTTAACTAAGAAAAATTGCTGTAATAGTGTAGACTACACACTTTCTAGTGGTCCTTAGTACATACTTTGATATTCTAGGGGATTGGGCCCCTCAGTTAGGAATGGTAGGGAAACACCAAGAATTTGGGCGTTATGACATCATCCAGAGTAGGCATGCCTTCAGGATGAGTCACATGTATAGTATATTCTGGTCTTCCTCTATGTTCCTAGGTTTTCCGTGATCCTTTGATACAAGAACTATTTGTACCATTTCCCCTGCTGGGTGTGTGGAGTCATACCCTTGAACTTGGATTTGGTGTTTTCTTGAAAAACAATTGTACATTTGGTTGGGTTTTGAAAAGCATCTCAAAGTAGCTGTTTGGAAAAATTTTTATGCGCCCCTCTTTATCTCTTTTCCTTGTTTTTGAATTATAAGAGAAATGGGATTGTGATTATTAATTTTCAAAATTCATTTTATATATGAAAACCTTATTTTTATAACATTATTTCATACTACTGTTATTTGTCCATTTTGGATTTCAAAAATTCATGGATTCCATGGTTCACTTCTGGAATCCCTATTGAGAAATTTTTATGATCACACATAATTTATCATTTCAGTATAGGGTTTTTGCTCATTTTTTCTTTGATGAGTATCTCATTATTGGAGAAAGGCCAAACATTTGTTGGGAGGTTACCTGGAAGGTCATGTGGATGTATGTTGAGTTGTCCCATTTATGTTTTTGATTTTTTATTTTTTTGCAGATCATGTTCAATTTTATTATTCTGTTTTTTCTCGGTTATTTATTTATCTTTTTAGGCAAAATCATTCCCAGTGATTAGGTTTTACTGCCTAACACTAGTTGCGAGCCTGTGGGGTTCGGGAACTCATTTCAAGCCATGTCACAGACTGGATCAGGTGACCAGTTATGGGTTGACCCCGAGATGGTTCATGACAATCCAAAATAGGTCTTATATTACTTAATTCAATTTATAAAATTAAATTCAGGGTCATGTCAGAATGTTCCGTGGGATATACAATGGTGGGTAGTGTAATTAAACCAACAAAACCAATGGGAAAATTAGAAAACACCAACTATAGCTTGGTTTTCATGTTCTCATCCAGAATCAACTCTTAATTCATCTCAGGTTAGAAGACAAATGAGAGCGGATGATAAACCTGATATTACGTAAATTCACCATGAACCTAAATGGAATTTTTGATACTAAGGAAAATGAAAAATGACTAAAAATGAATCAAGCAATCACCAATACAGATCCAAAACGACTTTCTGTGCTTGAAACTATGATCTGACAGAGAAACCAGCTCATGTCTAAGGTTAGATTTCAAAGATGAATCTCAAAGTTCTTTGTTGCTATGCATTGAATAAAAAACAATGTTTGGTTTATAAAACTATTTTTTTTTATTTAAATTAAAACTATTAATTTTCCCAAAATTTATGGGGACACATGGTGTTGGAGGATGGTTTGGAAAACTGTACACCAACTATGAATGGTCTCTTATAGAAAAGGGGAACCTACTTTATTTTCTAGGAAAAATTGACTAATCATAAACATATCATGTGAAGAGCCACTATAACAAATTGAAAACATTATATATAACTGTATTTACTGAATCACATGATTTATATGAAATTTTATTACCCATCCCAACTCTCGTCCCATGCCTTATACTGTTTTTCAAACATTGTGGATTTCCCCTCATGGTATGTACTAGAATTTTGCTAGGAAATTATCTACCAAAAAACCCGATTTCGGGTTCCGAACAAGCCCATGAAAACTCTAATACACTTGTGATCTCAAAAATATCCCACATTTTATCATATTTAAGAATTAAAATAAAAATTGTCGGAATCAAAAACACATATGAAAACCTATGTTCTTAGATGAGATATCAATATTTATTTGGATTTTTTTGGTTCTGGACATGAATCCGATCTAATTTTTTTGGGATTGTTTGGATCATATTAATAAAGCCCAGATTGATTATAATATTTTATGGGCATCCTTTACTATTCCCAATGGTTTATGTCATACCATTATAGAAGAGTGGGCTCTCAGGTTGTGTAGTGCCAGACTGTTTTATCCAGAGTAGGGGAAAGTAATATCAGTGTTCTCTTTTGATCTAGAGAAGCAATACTTGTGGGGTGGTCTCACTCAATTGGTCATTGAGTTCCCCGATGGTTTTCCTTATCACTTATTTGGTTTACCATTGGTATGGGAGGTAGAGTTTTCTATCAATTATGTTCCCGGTTCTCAACAGTATATATACCGTCCTACCTCATGGAACCAGCTGAAACAAAAAATTTGAAGTATCAAATGAATTATTTTTTAGAGAGTGGATTTATACACTCAATTGTGTCACCTTGGGTGATGCATGATCTATTTGGTAAGAATGTCGATGGGTTAAATCCCCTTTACATTGATTATAGAAAATACTATCGTGATATGGTAAAGATAAAATATTCATTTCCACAGAATGATGATATGTTTGAATAGTTTAAAGGGGTAAAGTGGTTTTTGAAGATTGGCCTTCATTCTGGTTATAAGTATTTGGGAATAAACGATTTTGAAATTCATAAAGCTAACTTCTTGAGTAGGTATGGTCATAATGAGTGCCTTGTCACACCATTTGGCCTGAACAATTCTGCTTCAGTCATTATGGATTTAATGAATGGGATTTTCTATGAATATCTTGATTCTTTTGTGGTAGTCTTTATAGATGAATTCCAGGTTTACTCTAAGTCCAAGTAGGATCATGTGCATCGTTTGATAGAAGTTATATAATTTTTGAGAAATAACAAACTTTATTCCAATCTATCAATATATAATTTCTAGTGTCGGGAAGTGATGTTTTTGGGACACGTGGTGTCAGAATATGGTATGTCAATTGATCATGATAATTTGAAGGTTGTTATGATATGTGACCAACCATAAAATATTTTTTAGATTTATAGCATCATGGATTTAGCTAAATATTATCACTAATTTGTAATGAAATTATCAAATTTGGATTCTTCGATAACTTCCATAACTCGGAAGGTAGTAATGTTTTTTTGGGATGAAAAGTGTCATATTTTATTTATTTATCTATAATGTATTTTTACTACTACACCAGTAATTAATTTTCAAGAGGTCGGGGAGGGATATATGGTCTTTTGTGAAACATGTGGTTTGGGTTTGGTATGTGTCCTTATGGAGGGTGATCATATCATTGATTATGTCTCTTGGATACTTAGGAAACACAAAAATAATTACCTGACCCATGCAATTGATATTGTAGATGTGATTTATTCTCTTAAGAGTTGGTGGAATTACATTTTTGGTGAAAGGTTCACCATGTTTTTTGACTGTAAGATCTTGAGTTATATATTCTCTCAAAAATATTGGATTCACCACTGGAGGTGTTGTGTGGAGTACAATCAAGATTTTTATTTTGACTTCACCTATACACCAGAGAAAGATAATTTCATTGCTGATACTTTGATTAGGATTCATATGAGCTAGGTTGTGAAAGAATCATTAGAAGAGTGTAACTTGATGAAGATCTTTTCATAGTTTTATGTTGGAGTTTGGGAATTAGGGTTTGAGGTTTCCTTGGATAGTGTTCAGTTGAAAACATCTATCCTTGAGTTGATTATTTAAAAACATCATCATGATGATGATTTACATAACATTATAGACACTATGGTGGGGAGACCATTTTTGAGTGGGAATTCTCCATAGAGATAATTATATGTCATTAAAATTGTTATGTCATAATATTTAGGTTACGAAATACTAGAAGGGGGATTTTTCTAATTCTTACTGGGAAGTGTAATCATGAAATGTGAAAATTTTCTAAGGCAAGTAGTGTAAATTCTGGTGACTAGATATGAGATGGGGCATTATTGATTTTTTATCTCATTGTTATACTTTCTAACAGGTCAAAATTGAGCACCAAACACCTTCAATTCTACTTCATCCAATTCCAGTGAATACTTGGAAGTATAATGATATCTCTTTGGACATTATACTGGGGTTTCCGCATACCAAGAAAAATAAGAATACATGATGGGTTGGGATCTATTGGATGAGAAAATCAGCTCACTTATTACCCTTTCATGATACAACCAATGTTGGGGAGTTGGGTAATATATATTTGAAGGAAATTGTTCATTTTCATGGAGTTCCATATGATATAATATCAGATAGAGACCCCCATTTTCTTCTCACTTTTGGAGAGTCCTTCAGGTGGCACATGGATATTTGGTCCATTTGAATATGACATACCATCCACAGTCGGATGACCAGAGAAGAAGAGCTATAGAGATTCATAAGGATAATTTATTTCCCTACATATGATATTTTTGTGGATTTTTTGAATAACAATTAGGGAAAGTTTATTTCAATTATAAAAATAGTCACCTATCCACAAACATAATGGATAATTTTGAGACCCTGTATGAATGACATTTAAAATATCCATGGTGTTGGTTAGAGATGGGTGAAAGTTTTTTGGTAGGACCGATCCTAGTTCAAGATATGATATAAAAAATTTAGATGATTTATCAGATTATTTTGATGGAACATAGATGATATAATTATTATGAATATCATAATTATATAGTATTGGAATTTTATGTTGGTGATCAGGGGTTTTCCAATGTTTCAACTCATTTGGGTCATTGAAAACTTTGGAAGAAAGGGAAACATGATCGTAGTTTTGTGAGACCATTTGAGGTTTTTGAGATGATGGGAAGAGTGTATTACTATATATCACATCCAAAAAAGTTAATGTTGACACATAATGTGTTCCAAGTATCTCAGATATGAAAATATATTTTTGATACATCCAATGTTAAATTTTGGAGTGATCTAACTATTGAACCTGATTTATCCATGACTAAACATCCAACTGGGATAGTTGATTCTGAAAGCAAAGCTCTTAATGGGAGGAATATACCTTCAGTTTGTGTGCTATTGTATAATGTTTCTGATACTCATGAGACATGGGAGAGTGAAGCGTTGACGACAGAATAATGACCTTAAATTTTTCACTTGGAAATTATTAATAGGATTTATTGTGATAGAAATTTTCAATGGTGGGAAGATTGTAACATCCTGTTAATATTTCCAGGTACCCCTAAACCCATATTTTGATAATTCTTTTGTTGGTGATATTTTAGTGGTGCTTTGATAGAAATTTTTGAAATTTTTAAGGACACTTAGGCTATGCATGGGTAGCACGCAATTTTCCTGAACTGTTTTCCCAACCAGTGAAAACCGGTCAAACCTAGGTAGTGAGGTTTTGAACGGTTGTCACATGGTTTGACAAATAATGCACTAACTAAGGAAAAACTATGAAACCCCACCAGTAGTGGCACATGTCTGGGGTGTTATGTCTGAAAAACCATGCGGACCATCCTTGCTATCCATGAACAAAAGATTTAATTATTCTAAAAATTCATTAAAAACTCCTTGAACCCCCATTTAGACTTTCACTCGACCCTAACATAGTGTTGGGTGATATCCTAGGTATTTTGTTCAATAATAACCATTTTGGCTCCTCTAAATCATCTCTAAAATGTGTTAAAGCTAAGTGATTATCATTCAATCTCTCATGAGTAATAATTATTTCACAGTTCCTTCTCTCATGCTCTCTTTCTCTCTACTTGTGTTCTAGCTAGGGGTTTTAAATCTCTATGTTGTTGGAGGATGTAATCTACACTATTATAGATCATGAATTTGTGATTTATTCTTGGAAATCTATTTACAATGTTCTTTATTAACAAATCCTGTCACATAAGTTATGTTGCATGATCCCATGATCTCGATGTAGGTGGCCCCGTTTATTATTAGACAATTTATTTGAACCTAAATTTCTTGATTGAAATTATATTTCATCCAAATTTATAGGGAAAAATATGATTCCATTTAATTGGAGATTTGAATTTTATTTGGCCTGAAACTTGGGGAAAACCAACAATTATAATGAATTGGGATGTGTTTGTGAAAGTTGATGGAGAATAGAGAAAATAGACAGTTTAATTGATTTTTGAAATTTATTTAAAATTTGTAATTGTCAAAAAATGATTAAATTGTAATGATAAAAAATAGTCTTATTTTACAAAGAAAAAACAATGAACTAATTAAAAACCAATTTGGGTTTAAAATTGAAAATGGAAAATTGAAATAGAAAATTGGGTTTATTGTATTTGAATAGTTTTGAAATAATATTATCATTATTGATTTTTGCTAGAGAACATGAAATAATAGGTAGTTTTTTAATTATTTGGTACAAAACAGTTTTCATGCTTTTAAACTCTAACAAAACTTATGCACTTGGTCGCATCCATGATGGGATGTTGATGATTCCACTTTGACCCTTCTCTAAGGGACATGTGTACACATATTGTCTTGATCACCTATTTGAGTGTGTAGGGATCCCATAGCCTGGAACTGTCATATCTCTTTGATGAGGACCATGTTGCACCCTTTTGATTATTTTGATATCTATCACAATTTCTATACAAATATAGACATTCCTTTTGAATTTTAAAAACTTTTTTTACATAAAATGATTAATAATCAACTTTTTGAAATATTTAAACCAATGGAAATATAAATCATGATTTGTTTTATAGATGATCTAAAACATTCTGGACTATTTTATTTAAAATTTAATTATTTATTTAGTTAATTAGTTTTGAAATTTTGTTATGGAATCCATGGTGATACACTGTTAGACTTTTATCTCACACCCAACCTATGCCTTCAAGTGTTTGTAGATTACATTCTTCTAGGTTCAAGGAAGGGTTAATCTACACATAGAGGTGGTTCTTATTGTTGTTATTTGGGCTTGGAGAGGTATGTTAATTTGGACTTTACTTGTTTGTCATTCTGTTTTTGGTACTTTGTGATTGTATATAGGGCTTATATAGCTATTTGACTTCTAGAACTGTTCTTCGAGAAAAGTTTTCTTTTGAACATACTAAATGATATTTTTTCTTGTTCTATTTATGTGGAGAACTGTCTGAACATTATCTTTATTGATTCTAGGATCTAATCTCCAACACATGGGGATTAATAATTCCCTTTGAGCCATTTCATTTTTGGCTCAGGTGTTAGGGTGCTAGGGTATGGAGGCCAGTTTGTGATCGTTGAAGCCCTCTTTCCTTACATGATGTGAAATATTGTCTCATGAACTTTAGGATTCCCTATTTTTGAAAATTATATTCTTTTAATTTTCATGGTAATATGATGGACATTATTTAAAATAAATCTAAAAATCAATGATCATATAAACCGTGAATGTTTTTAATACAGTTAAACATTTTATCAAACCTAAAATCATAATCCAATGATGGTATGCATAACCCTTAATATAAAATCATAAGAAAAAAATCATAACCTCTAATGTCATATAAACCTCAAATACCTACTATAACATCAATGGACCAACACTCTTAGACCTGGTGGTAAAATAATAATAATTTTTTTCTGTACTTGATACTGATGAATGTGACTTAATTTTATCAATAAAAAACATAAAAAATCATAAGGTAATATTGTATAAATTCTATATACATATATAGAAATTATAGTTTTATAGTGTTGGATAATAATTAAAAACTCTTACATAAATAAAATACACGAATTCAAGGGAGTATTTTTTTCACCATACATAGATTTTAATATACTGAATTATGAATTCAAAATATCCCACAAACTGTATCACATTATAATTATCAATAGACACAAATCATTCAATCATCATTATTAATATTTTGTGTAATAAGAAACATAAGAAGCATGAGATCTAATTCTTAGTATGTGTAATCGTATGCATTAACAATTGAATGTGATTGTGTGCATAAGAATAGAATAAGTGTTTGATGACATAATAAAATTTCATGAGAAGAAAATAATAATATCTAAACCCATCAATTCCTGGATCATCAAACAAAAAACATGTTATTTTAATTTATCAATGTAAGGATTCATAAGAATCAATAATAATGTTCCATATGAATTCAATCATGATCAAAATATTCATTAGAAAAACATTGAAATTATAAATTATTTTTTGGTGACATGGAACATCCTCTTTATATAAATCCTAAAAATGAAATATGCATTGTCTTCTAATTCCATCATTAGAGAACCCAAAATGTTTGATGGTTATAATGGAACCACCCATTCTTGGTTTATAATGTAACCACTTGACATTGGTTTATAATGTAACTACCCATCCTTGATTTAGAACATAACTTACCATCAATAGTTTTTAATGAAACCACCCATCATTGGTTTATAATGGAACCACACATCATCCCCAATAATTTCGACACACATTTCATGAATAAAACATTTATAATGATTAAATTTTCAAAATAACAATAATATTTTTTCATTCATTGCTTGATTCACCCATCAAAGGAAAAAAGTTCTATCTGAATCTCACTATTTCTATATAGAAAAAATAAATATTGTATCATTGGATCATATAACCATTTAATATTATATAAAATCAAAAGATTATGAAAATTATTTTAAAAAATCACTTGGAACATTTCTTATTGAAAATAACCATTCAACATTGTAAAAACCCATTTAAAATCTATTTTTTTCTCCATATATTAATGAAAAAACATTTTCTATGAATCAATGTAAAAACATTTAATAGAAAAATTAAATCATTGAGAATGAATGGTTGATGAAAATAACATTAATGTTGTACATGTTAAAATGAAAAATCCTTTCAAATTTACCATGAAGAGTCAAAAGAGACTTGTTCAGAAAAAGATGAGATAATTTATTTTAAATAATTTTTTAAAAATATAATAATAAATAAAAATGAAAATATAATTTCATAGTATATTATTAAAAACAATATTTGTTTTTAGAAAATATATGTTTGAGATAAAAAATATTCTCTAACAAAGAGAGAAATAATGTTCGATTTTATTTAAAACATTTTCTTAATCATTTTATGTTGTAAAGAGGGAAAATAGTAATATTAATTTGAAATTTCATAAGTAAATAGAGGTAGCCAAAATGAAATATTTTTATTATAGAATTATTATATAATATCCTTTAACATAAATTCAAGCATGAACAATCATGTTTAAAATGATATTTAAACATAAACCCTTACCACTTAGGTAAATTTTAATCATAACTACCAAGAATGATATAAACATAAATATTAAATATAATAACATGAATATAAATATATTCATGATATATCATTTCAAAGGGGTAGTAGATATACCTTAGAAAATTATTTTTCTTGTAAAACATAACATATGTACCAATGTAGACAATGTGAGATGAGTTACCCATACAATGAACATAATTCTGATGTAGGAATTAATCAATGAATAGATTATTTATAAATCAACAAAAATGTATAAATGAAACATAAGATAATAAAATATAACTACATTAATAATTATATAATATCAAATATAATGAATGTAATAGAACCCAATGATGATAAATTTAGTTATGAAATTCCATACCACTTATTTACATTCAAGTAAAATCTCTTTGGATGACATAAAATTACAATTTAACCTTAAAATACGATGAATTATAAATTATTAATGATAATAAATGTAAAAGGTCTTGTGTATACTCTTTATAAAACACACTATATAAATAAAATTACAATATGTCTCAATGAATGTAAATTGAGATGAATTCCATTTCCTCAAGTGAAAACATTCCATGAATGCCCTTTAAATACTATATAATAATATTATATCAATGACATGATTCATTATTATTATTTTAAAATATTAAATCCCTATAGAAAAAACATTTATATTATTTATTTTTTATGAAATATTTAAATAATGAATCATTTATGTCTTTACCGTATGTTTTGTGGACATTCAATTCACTATCTCAGAATGGATTTGGTGTGTTAAATGAGGTAAAAGCCATCACTCTTACTCCATATATAGAATAATAATAATAATAATTATTATTATTATATTTTTTATAAATTAATTATACTTTTATTATAATTAGTGATTTTTGGTTTTGAAAAATAAACTATGTTATATCATGGCGACGGTAGTAAATACGTATCCATGAGTAACATTTCCATTTTTTACTAATCATTATAGGAAGAATTTAAGTATTAAATTATATTTATAAAAATTTAATGATATCATAAAAATAATTTTAATTAATTTAATACACTTATATATATCATCCATATGATCTGGTGATGAAAAAAGAATCATATTGATTCGTTGATGCGGTAGTCCACACGTAAGCACAAATGATGTTATCATTTCTAATTGAATGAAAAGGGAAAAAAATTAAATGATATATTATATTTTAATAATGTTAAATATTTCATTAATATAATTATTTTTTCATATATGTCACATATAATCATTAACGTTATCATTAATACATTCCATTTAAAGTGTTAGAGAATCATCAATCACATTGCTTATTGAGGTGCTAGTGCATTGCACAGATGAGATAATTTTTTGTTTCCACCATGAAATAAAAGTTAAGAAAGAATATTTCATATCAAAATTAAATAAATAATAATTTTTAAAAATATAAAATATAATCATTATATCCATCATTACAACAATATGTGATAGGTGATAATGAAAAAATGAATTACATCAGTTCACGAGGTGGTAGTCCACTGTACACAAAAATGATGGATTGGTTTCCCATTTTATGGAATAAGAGATAGATATAGGTTATTAAAGTAAATTAAAAAATTATAATAATATTTGATATACTGTTGATTTTATTTTAGCATAATTTAACACTATTTTAATGATGAATATGAACAAATAAGAAAAATGCCCAGTTTATCAATATACCTCTTCTAAGGAAACCCTCCATATATCACCACCAAAATAATTAATAGGATATATATTTTTTATAAAATAAGGGGTCTAGGTTATGGGTAAGGAATTATTGAAGATATATATATAGTTATTAGCTGGTCTAATATGATTTGAAGGTGTTGAGCATAAAGGAGAGTGAGATTCCTTTTATAAGATTGGTTAGTAAAACACTTTTAATATTCAAAAAGAAAAACAGATAACCAATATTCACTTGATAGAAGGCTCCAAAATAGACCATTACATATATGTAGATGATATATGGTCTAAAAATTTCCATGAAGTATAATTAAGACAATTTTTTGGTTATTTTATTCCTTACCATTTTAGTTCAACCATCCCGTAAACACGTTTTCACCTTAATATTGTTAAAAGTTTTTTACTATTTTTACAGTTTATTATGACAACAAAATTATGTTGACCTTATAATATAGTATAAATTATTATTATTAAAAATATTTAATTCATTTTACTAAATTCAATTCACAGAAGTGGCGTAATTTAACATCAAATAAAACTCACATATGCTATGAAGAATCCATTTTCCAAGAATTATATTTTTTAAGCAGAATATGATTTCATATTAACTATATGAATAGTAATAACCATTGTATAAATTTAAATTAACATTTAATGATATAAAATCTAATTAAATTTATATTATTTTATATTATGTGTTTTTTTAATTAATTAAAATGGAGAAATATTATGTACTTCAGAACATTTTTCAGAAAACCCCATTTTAATCCAAAAAATAATCTTATACTAATATTCAATATAATCATAATGAATATTTAACTATTATGATTTAATAAAAATAAATAATACTTTTGTCACATGAAATAATATTTATAACATAATAAATCTTTTATATTAATTAATTTATTGAAAATAATAGGTAGTTTTTAAAAAATTGGTATTTTTGACTATTCATAGAAAAAATAAATATTTTCTAAAAAATAAAAAATATCACACTATGTTAATCTTGATATTATTATTTAACAAATGGTTTTAGTTTTTTCAACATCATTTTTTAAATTTTTTATAAAATAATTATCATATTTTCTCTTAAAAAGATATAAAAATTATTTTTCTAGAAAACATATTTTAGAAAAAAAAATTAATTACCTGAAAATTGGTTGATTATTTATTCAGAATTTAAAAATTATTTTATATTGAGTAGGATATAAATACATATACATACATTTCATAAAACAGTTTATAATATTCATACCAACCAATTTAACAGTTATATTATAACTGTCATATATCTTCTGGATAGATTACAGTGGGTGTTGCACATCAAATATGATATTTAACACAATTTTTTTTATTTTAAATTATATTGGTGTTATATATAAATAAGATACATTATATTTTAAAATAATATCATAATTTTATATTTGTGTATACAACACACAACACTAAATACTAAAGATCCGTAAAAAATATTATTTAAATTTCATTATTGTAACATATTCATTGAATTAAGATGTATAAATTGAAATAACATCATTACGAAATATATATATATATAATATTAATAATAAATAGAAATTTATTTATTAATGATTAGAAAATATTAAGACAATTTTCAGCAAATACATTGTTTCTTCAAAAATAGTTTCATTCAAAAATTATTATTTTTATTTTGTGTGTGTGGATAATGAAATTAATTAATTCTACTTTTAGTAATAGTATATTATAAAAATTATATAAATTTTAAATTTATTATATCAAAATAATAATATTTTGAAATTTTTATTTTTATTTTAAAATATTGGTTTTTATTTGAATTGGAAAAATGTTGATTTTTGAAAACAATTCATTTCATTTAATTAAATATTATAATTTATAGTCTGATTAAGTTATTTATTTGGTCAAAAAGTGAAATATGATTGATTTATTTTTAATAATATTATATTTTTCATTTTAATTATCTGTTTTCATGATTTTGTGATATATCTATTAATTTTTTTTTCTAAAAACAAATTTTAATTTCCTAAAGTTATTACACAACAATTGATTAAATGAAACCCTATTGTGGAATTAATAAAATATATTTTTGGTTTTTATATCAATCTATATGAATTGAAATTCATTTAATGGGGATTATTAGTCATATAGATAATGTAAATTTATATTTTCATTGAAAGATGAATTTTTCGGAAAAATTTTTTTTGTCATGCTTTGTGAGATAAATTTAGAATAATTTTTATTTCCATTATTAGGAATTTAGTTTTCTGATATAGATTCGATATTCTGAATCATAAAAATTAATGTTATTTAATAACGTTAACATAATTTTTTTTATAATGAAAAGTAAAAAATATAACAATTCAACACCATGGTAAAGGGTAAATCGGGTAAACCTATCTTAATATAAGATATATGGATACCATTTATAATATTCAATATAAGTGGTTGAGTGTATTTCAAATCATATCACCTTATTCTCAACATTGATTTGTTTTTGGGACACATGACCTTGAATTTTACATATTTAATATATTTTAGTCTTTTACTTGTATAGATAATTTATGTGTTCAAAAAGGGAAAAAATAAATTTTTGAAACAACATAAATGGATATTTTTACTATAATAAAATAAATTTCATTATTTAAATTTGTTTTTCATTTGTACTAATTGTATAATTACCTTTAGTTCTTATGTAACATCGTAAGAATATATCATCATTTTACCCAATAATAAAATAATTGATATTAATGATATTAAAAGTCATAAAACATGAGTGATTAGTAATTCTCAATGAGTTTTTAGATATGTTTTACATATTAAAAATATGTTAAAATAATATATTCAAATTCCATACTTTTCTTGGTCTCTCCAAAGTAAATTTAATTGAATAGTTCAAATTTTATATTAATGATTTTTATAAGAAATCATATTTTATGAACTGATTTAAAATTCGTTGAAATATGAACATTGGATAATTGAATGGAATATGGATGATAACATCAACCATGTTCCATTTGGTATTCATTTTTTCAATTATAGTATTATTCCTAACCCTTTAGTATTGAAATTTTTGTTATCATTGTTAATGATAAAATAGGTTAACTAAGGAGTTAAACCAAATGATATGCATTATAAAATCACATAGACTTGACCAAAATTTATTGGTTAATGGGATTGAAATTGAATAGTAACTTTTCATAGAATCTCTAAACATTAGGATTCATTTTTATAGATAATAACATTTTTATATTTTAATATTTTAAGAAATTACAAAAGATCCCCATCAATAAATTATAATAGGGGACATAATCTTCCCTGTTTATCTGTAGAGAACTAGGCTTAACAAACATATATATCACATCATTTTAGATGAATATTCAGTAAATTTCAATAATATATGCTTAAGGACCCTAATAGTTTAGTTGCTTTGGAAACATGGAAACAATATATTTTTTCTGAAAATATCCCATAAATATGTCTATATTTAGTACTTCTACCTAATACATTTATTAATATCTTATATAAGGGAAACATAAGAAATGGGCGAGCTCAGATGCTCTGTAAGGGTAAACAAGAGAGAAATATATTCCTAAATAGGAACAAAGGGGTTGTGATAACTAGTCGTAACATTAGCAGATCATACCAAACAAATCAAATATCATAAACATGAGTTACAAGATAATGATTGGTAGGTCATAAGACATGAATCATAAGAAAAAAAAAATCATGATCCATGAAATAATAACTATTTAATATGATATAGGATTTATGGAATACAAATAAAAATAGAATCTTTTATATCAAGGATACCTTCCAAGACCTTTATAACATGTTAGACTTAGGATATGACCTGTGTACCTACTTCGGGCTGGGGCTAGCAACTCATGCACCCAATTTCATTTAGGATTAGGATACAACCCATGTAATTTCTTATTTTCAGGCAAAGGCTATAACCTGTGTAACCGCTTTCTTTTAGTCTTGGGCTACAACCCACAAACATACTTTATTTTAGGCTTGGGATACAACCCATGATCTTTCTTTATTTTAGGAGTGGGACAAAACCCTTACACCTTATTTATTTTAGGCTTAGGCTACAACCCATGGAATTTTGTTCTTTTAGTATTAGGCTCTAATTCATGAAACTTATTTCTTTTAGTCTTGTGATAAATACCATGAATCCTTTGAGATCATATATAACTTATCATTTCCCAATGCATTGGAGGGAGATATAGTTCCTACCCATCACATAATGAAATCATTCATGAATTTGCTATGAAGTATGCATTATATCATGACCCATGAAAAGAGATGGTTTATATAATCATCAAATCCTAACTAAAAATGAAATGAGAATATATAAAATTTTATCTCATAATAACCCATGTAAAAGTGACAGGTTTCATAATCATCTCATAAAATCATAACCCTTGAAAAGAAGTGGGTTTTAAAAGCATTAGTGGTAAAGAAACAAATTTCATAAAGACCATGACATTAAGCATAATCAATTCATATAAATGAAATTAATGGAATATTTATGTCATTTCGTATATTGTAATGAGTAACATAATATAGATTACATCTTAGATTTAATTTAATTTTTAAAAATCAATCAAAATCATTTCTTGTGGAAAATATCCTCTCTCAATTGAAAAATGCTTTTTAGTACATAAAACCATCTAAAATTAATTTTATTTAAACTTAGTATGAACATTTAAAAAGAATAAATGAAATAATTTTAAAATATTTTCCCTCAAATATTACTTTTAAAACATTTTCCTAATGATATACCTTTTAAAATTAAATGGAATCTTCGAAAGAATGATGGTGGGTAAATCCAGACATGTTGTATGAGGTAAAAAGAACATTCCTTTTACATGAAAAAAGGTTAGAAGGAATTCCTTATTCATAAAGTTATAAGAATAATCCCTCAAAGATTTTGGTAAAATAAAAAAATAGAAAAAGTTTCTTTTAAATCTTATAGGATACTATTATAATGTTCTTCACAACTCTTTTTAAGAAACATGTATTAAAGGAACATAGATTTCTAACCAAAGAGATGGTAAAGATAGGCTTTTTTGAAAACAATTTCTTAACTATATTATGTAAGAAAGTGTATTAATATGGTATTAATACATGATTATAACATGGATTACCATGGTATAATATAAATCATTAATGTTCATAAGATATGGATCATATTATTTCATATAAAGAGGAATAAATAATTTTAAAAATGAATATATAGTCTCAATATTCATTTATAACATTGTAACATGGGATCACACTATTTATGTAATAAATTAAATTAAATGAATCTTAAAATATCATTAAATTATTTATATTCATTATATAATATGGAAAATTTAAGTATATACACCTCAAGTAAAGTGTTTAGGTGCATAAAAAACATGAGTCTCAAAGAAAGAAAATTGAGACAAAACTGTTTTACTGATTTGATAACATTTGAAACATAAAACCCATGAAAAAAGCATCATAAAATGGACCTGTGAATACCGCTTAATTTAAATATAATATACAAAGAATAAAATCATGGGAAATAAATACACCACATAAAAAATAATGAGTGGAGAACATAACATGTATCTCACGGAAATTAAAAGTGAGATGAAATCCCCTTAACTTATCTCCTGAATCACATCGTACTCATTATAACCACTGGTATAATAAATAAAAATTTATTATCCATCTTTTATAGAACCATATTATTGTATAAAATACCATATATGTTTTTATTATGACCTTATATTACCACTTGTTATCTATCCCATGTTACGGTTTCCTTTTGGGTAATATTTATTTTGTTTTATGCACGTCTCTTAATTTGTTATATCATTGGTTATTATACATATACAGTGATTCTAGAATTTAAATAATGATATAATTATCATTTATATCCCATATATTTAAATTGTACGAATCTATAGAATAATTATGTATGAAAGGGAATACATCGTTAATGGAGATGGTAAGCTATATGTGCGCATGAATGATGTTTCCATTTTTAATTTCCGTATTTAAAGATAGTATGTAAATGATATATATTTACATAAATTTATATATATATATATATTACAGTAGAATTATTAAATCATATATATCATAAAGGGTCATTAAAACCATCCTTAATACATTCCAAGTGGTGTGTGAATGAATCATGTCGCTTTGATGGGGCAGAAGTCCATACTTTCTCAAACATTATTATCATAATAATGCCAGATTGAAATTAAATATATTTGTCTTCTAAAAGGATTAAACAAGATTAAATACATAATAAATAATAAATAATAAATATATAAATATATTTTCCCTCATAATGTACACAATGATTGGTGGTAAATGAAAAATGAATCATAATCTTTTTGTGAGGCAGTAATTCACCATATATAGAAACAGTATGTTTGATATCCATTAAATAGAGGTGTGATTTAGTGTAGGTCTAAGAATTAGAATAAAAACAGATTATTATATATAGGATAATGGTGTTTTCACATAGTAATGGAATAAATATAGTGTAGGGGTGAAGAAGTATAATAAAGAAAAGTATTTTGAGAGAAGATTTAACCTCTTAATCAGTAACTCCTTTTGGTTTATTCCAAAAGGCTTCCTTGAGGGTATTTATACCCAAAGGGAGACTTATGGGTCGAAGGTAGTATTGTTTTAAAGTTTATTGGGAAGGTATTGGAAGATATTAATAGGATTAAGAGGTGTGAGGAATGGGTAAAGTGGTGGTATTTTATAGTGGATGAGGAGTGACACTCTTGTAAATATTTGAAGAGATCATTCCACCCATGTTTTTTTATCATGGATCAAATAATGGAAAAAGGATGATAAAATTTATTATAGTTTATAAATATGGACATTAAATTTGTTTTTATATGTTTCTATGTCGTTTTGGATCTTAAATTTATGGTTTAGTACTTTATTAGCCTAATATTTCTCTTAACCGATGTAATTATTTATAATCACTATCAATAATATTTTTGGAAAAAAACAAAGTTGATTTTATTATACTTTATAAACTATTATTATTAAAAATATGGAATCTATTTCTCCATATTCTAATCAAATAAGTGGATGAAATTAATTTAAAAATAATCTCGCTGACAGGATGACACTACAGGATTTTAAAGTAAAAATGATCAAAAGATTACTATATTTCTATATCCAATTTCAATGTAAAATCAAATAAAATTACCTAAATTGGATTAATTGATAAAAATATTATTTAATTTAACAATAAAAATAAAAAAAATTATAATTTAATCTTATAAATAAATTTGATGAAAAATGAGTTTTGAATTAAAATCTAGTATATTTAATTATACATTATAAGATAAAACCATACCTAAAAGAACCAAAAATTTATCATAACATAATTTTTATGTTTATCATCATAATTTGAAGTCTATTTTGAAATATTAAATCAATAAATTTCTAAATAATTGTGTTTCAAAATGGTTCTCTATTAAAGGGCGGAAAACCACATTTATAAAAAATAGGTTTTTATACATAAAATTGGGTTTGTTTTTATCTTTTATCTATTGAATCTATGAAATGATTATCAAAAATATTTTATTAATTATATAAAATACATATCACATTAATATCTCTTTCCAATTTTAATTAATTTAATTTAATAGGTTAAAATATCTTTGTCACTATAATAATATTTTCCTTTATATTCAATCGGTTTTCATATTCATTTCAAATTAATTAGTAACCTATGATTTCATCTTGTATTTGTGTAAACGACATGTTTTCTATATTTAGTCAATACTATTAATATTTATAAACTTAACTACTCAGTTATATCTTATTATTATATTATTTTTAATAATATATTATAGTCAGGTAATACTCAGTCTTATGTGTTATGCAAGACATCGAGGAAGGTAAATCTTGCATGTAATGTAATCTAACAATGTTGTTTCATGTAACATACACCATGTTAATGTTTTGTGTTACCTAAAATAAGATGGTTCTATATGAAATGAATTTTTTAATTAGTGAAAAGTTATTTTCAGTGTTTCATGAAGTCAAAAATAAAAAGATGAAAAAATTAATTCGAAAAAAATTCACAATATCACAGAGTGTTACTTTCTACAACATATAAAATATATTTCTCCCTTAAAATAAATCATGGAATTAAAAGGTTTAATACTTTAATGTTTCATTTTTAGAAACCCAAATCATAAAAATGGATACATAAAATTCCCCTAAAAAGGGAAATTTTGAACCATAATGGTTACCCCAAAGTAACATATAAATAGGCTTCCAGATTGGAGAACATATGAGGCGAGTGAAAACATGGATATGGAAGAAAAATCTTTCCACCAAGTTCTTATGGAGAGTGATATAGAACAAGTTAAGGAAAAATTTAACAAACACAAATCTAGAAATCTACAATGATCTAAGGGACCTTCGAATTCGTCGAAAACGAAGGTATATGACGACATTTTTGTTTTCAAGATCCTATATCCTAAAGGTAAATAATTTTCATTAAGAGGTATAACTACATGATTTCTAGAAAATTACATGCTTTATTGTTTATTGATCCACCTTACCCCTTTTCGAAAAAATGTAATGTAACTTTTTACCTTCCTAAAGTACTAACAAATCCCAAGACCCATGATATTCTATCCCATTTGACATTATTTACCCTAAAAAAGGTCGTTTTAATAGGATATGCTATATAAATCCTCATATAGAGTGATAACACATTAATCATACAGACTTAAAATGATGTTTAACAAAAAAATTCAAAAAAATTTAACCATATAATCCTTTAGAAAGATCAAAATTAAATGATTTGAAAATAATGTCTTGAAATTGGCTTAAAATTGATCCCCTATATATAAAATTGTAGCTCTTGGTTGTCACATTCCTAACATATGAATACCCTCATAATACATTTACTAGTAACATGGTAACAACCAAAATTACAATAAATAATTTCAAAAAACAATGATTCTACATTATTGAAAAGTGTACTGGATCTATTCATTTAATCCAAGAATGATCTAAACATCATCAGTGATAGCATAAACCACCTATATGTGGGTCCTTAATTAGTTCCAAATAATTAATACTATCCAATTTACTTATTCATATCCCACATATATTTCTCCATACCACATTATCTTAAGGTGAAGAACATATTAAGGGTTACCTTCCCTATGTCAAAATTTCACATTTCACGAGATCAGCTTTCTAGTACATCAGGACCATTCAACATATTCTTCTAAATACATAATAAAAATATAAACTGAAAAATCCTTACTTAATTCACCCTTAAAAGTTCTTTAATACATATACATAAATAATTCAATCCTTCATCTTTTATGTTTATAATAGAAGAGTTCTGTACTTGGTTTAGAAGTTAATTCATTGATCGGGGCATTGAGTTGGGTAATTCCCATGTTTTCCATAGACAAGACATTGATCTATACAACAATTCATCACTCTAGAACCCTTTTTCTAGCACAAATAACATCTTACCTTCCATTTGAGGTATTCCTAATGGTTCTTGATCCCTTCTTCTTGACATGCAAGAAGTTGGATCTTCTTTATTCTATGTTTCTTACCATTAAAGTACATCATTATCTTATTCGATCACTTAGTAATATGACTACAACTAATATTTCTAATCACATTCTGTGATAACTGATTTGACATAAATGCAATATATGTTTCTCCACTAATCATCCAATTTGACCCATTATCCGCAAATCATTCATCACATTTAACATTAATCTCATTCCTTCTAATTCCATCCATTGACTAAAAACAGAAGCATAATGTGAGAATTAATTAACATAGAAAAAACACCATAGTAAAGATAAGAACTACTTATAGGATATCAAAATAATGTCACCTTCTTTAATTTTCAACAGCTTAGGTTTTTCCTATGTTGTTTATAGATAATTAATGTTTAAAATTTTCACAATGTTCATGAATAGTTTGCAAATTCTTAAAGCATACTCCCAGGAGTGTGAAAACTATAGTGCATTGATGCCTGTTGTCATGCACCATATTACCCAAGGTCAACTCGGAACATATTTTCAGAGTTTTTACCCTAGGTATATCTATTCTAGAGACACATACAATTGTACTATCCAGAAAAGGATATATTTTTAGGAAACCACTCACTGAATCCATTACCAAAAGATGAGGAAGTTTTCATTAACATTAACTCACCCTCATACTTATCCATAGTGAAATCCCTAGATATATATATATAAATATACCTTGGGATCTCATTATGGTTTTCTCATCCTAGTTCCAAAAAGGTTGACTAAACCTTCCCTTTGATACCAACTATAGTGGGCCAAGCTAAACATACATTGATATTACATCATTTTTGATGAATATATAGTACATTAAAAAAATACATGGCTGAGAACTATAATAGTATAGTGTTTTTGAAAATTTGGAAACAAACTCTTCTATCTATGTGAATGATCTTCAATATCTCCCAAAAATATATCCACATTCAGTACTTCTACCAAAATCCATTCTTCATACCTTTTATATAGTAAGAATAAGAAAGGTGAGAGATTAAATGATCAGTAAAGGTAAAAAAAGTGAAATGTATGCAGAAACATGAACATATGGGATATGATAATGTGATAGTAATATTAGGAGATCATACCCTGCATATCAATGATCATAAGCACTAGTTATGGGATGAATATTGGCAGGTCATAAGACTTGAATCATAATGAAATAAACATCATTATCTATGACATCTTAACCAAGGAATAAGACATTGTATATGTGGAATACATATAAAAATAGAAACCTTCATATCAATGCTACCTACAAAGACCTTTATAAATGATAGGATTGGGCTACGACCCATGTACATACTTCATGCTCGGGCTAACAACATGTGTACTCAATTTTATTTAGGCTTAGGAAATAACCCATATACCATTTTATTTTTAGGAATATGCTACCACCTATGTGCCCTCTTTATTTTAGTATTGGGAAATAATCTATGAACCTTCTTTATTTTATTAATTGGCTAAAACCCATGAACATTAATTTTTTAGGCTTGGGATACAACCCATGAACCTTATTTCTTTTAGGTTTGCGCTACAACCCATGAAACTTATTTCTTTTATTACTCGAAAACAACCCATGAAACTTATTTCTTTTAGGCTTGGGATACATCCCTTGAGCTATTTGAGATCATATAAAACTTATCATTATGAAATTAATTTGAGAGAGATATATGTACCACATATTAGATAAAAAATCATACATGAATGTACCATAAATAGTTCATCATATTCTGACCCATGAAAACAGATGGGTTCTATAAACATAAAATAACAACCAACAAAATGAAATGGGAATCAATAACATTTCATCAAAAAATAAAAAATGGAAAATACATTGGTTTCATAATCATTTCATCGAAGCATAACCCTTGATATGAAGTGGGTTTTGAAAGCAATAATGGGAAATAAATAGATTTCATAAAGACCATGGCATTAAAATTAAAACATTAATAGAAAGGATATGAATGGAATATTTAGATAATATCATAGAATGGAATTAGTAACATCATCACATGCCATATTATATGGACAATAATTTGGAAACATCATTCAAAAACATTTTATGAGGAAATATCCTTTCTCCTTTGAAAATGGATTTTTAAAACATAAATCCATTTAAAATTCATTATCTGAGAACATAACGTGAAAAATTATAATGAATACTTGAAATAATTTTGAAAAAAAATTCAATTAATTTTCTTTATTTTTTTCTTAAATATTAAAATATTAAAATGAAAATCAATCTTCAATGTAATGATAGTGGGTAAATCCATACATGTCATATGAGTTAAAAATACAATTTCTTTTGTATGATAAAAAGGATAAGAGGATTTACTTGTTTGAAAAGAGACACGATGATTCCATTCAATAGATTATTAAAAG
This sequence comes from Viscum album, assembly GCA_963277665.1. NCBI lineage: Eukaryota > Viridiplantae > Streptophyta > Magnoliopsida > Santalales > Viscaceae > Viscum > Viscum album. Next base: position 1,955,928,217 of record OY728164.1, read on the forward strand.
GAAAAATTGTTAAAAAATATTTTCAATATGTTAGGATACACGTATAATATTCCTAGAAACCCTTTTTAGGAAACATGTTTTAAAGGAACATTGATTTTGGACCGAAGAGAAGGTAAAGTCAGGATTTCTTGAAAACAATTCCTTAACTATCTTATGTTATAAAGAGTTTTAATATGGTACCGATACTTGATTATAACACATATATTTGGAGGGAAGAAAATTAAAGAATTTATTTGAGATATGGATAATATCATTTGATCTAAGGAATCATAAAAAATCTCAAAAAAAGATGAGATTATCTCAATAAACACTTATAACATGGTAACATGGGATTATAATCACCATGTTAGATATAATATTACATGAAGCATAAAATATCATTAGATAATTTATATTCATGATATAACATAGAATATTTAGTCATATACACCTCAAATAAATATTTTATGCGTATAAAAAAACATGCGTCTCAAAAAAGGAAAATTGAGAAAAAACTATTTTACTAATTTGGTAACTTTTAAAAAATAATCTCCATGAAAAAACGATCATAAAATGGACATGTGAATACCCACAAATTTAAGTATAATATACATATAATATAATCATGGAAATAAAATACACCATATAAAAAGGAAAGAGTGGCTAATATAACATGTATCTCAGTAAAACTAAAAGTCAGATGAAACCCCATTACCTTATGTCTTGACTCTTATCGTATTTATTAAAACCACCAGTATAATAAATATAAATTTATTATAAATATTTTACATGAATTTTTTTTATATGTAATACCATATATGGTTTTATTATGACCTTATATTACCCTCTTTTTAATGTTCATATGTTAAGGTTTCCCTTCTTGTAATATTCACATTGCTCGTCACTTGTGTCTTAATTTGTTATATCGTTGGTTATTATTCTTATATAATGATACCAAAATGAAAATAATGATATAAATATCATTTATATACCATATATTTATATTATAAAAATATATAGAATTAATTATTATGAAATGGAATACCCCATTCATGGAGACGATAAGTCGTACGTACGCATGAACGTTGTTTCTGTTTTTAATTGTCATATTTAAGGAATGTAAGAAAATTAAATATGTATATATATTAAATTATAATGAATATATCATATATATAATATTGGTTCATTAATCCTATCCTAGATATATTCCATTTGGTGTGTGAATGAATCACCTTGCATTTAGGGGGCGGTAGACCACACATTCTCATAAAAGATTATCTTATTAATACCAAATGGAATGTAAAGAGATGTGTGTTGTAAAAAGAATAAATAATAATAAAGAAATAATAAATAAAATAAAATACTTATATTAATATACTTTCCATCATAATGGTCACCATGATTGGTGTTAAATTAATAATGAACAATCGTAATTTCATGAGGCATTAATTCACCATACATAGAAATAGTAAGTTCGATATGCATTAAATGGAGATTTGTTTAAGTTTTGGTCAAACCCTTTGCATAAAAAAATAATAGTATATTGTGTATAATGGTGTTTTCATAAAATAAAGGAATACAAATATTTGAGGGGTGAAGAAGTAAAATAAAGGAAAAGATGTTGAGATGAGGCGTTACCTCTTAATCGAGTAACACCTTTTGGTTTGTGCTGAAAGGCTTCATCAAGAGGTTGTATACCCAAATAGAGGCTTAAAGGTCGAAGGATGAATTTTTAGAAAGTTTATTTTGAATATATTTTTTGATATTAAGTGGTTTGAGAGGTGTGAAGAATGGATAGATGTGGTGGCCTCTTATATTGGGGGAGGAGTGACACTCTTCTATATATTTGAAGAGATAATTCCACCGATGTTTTACATTTTGAAATTTTATCCAATAATAGAAAAAGTAAAACCAAATTTAATATAGGTTATAAAGATGTGTATAAAATGGGTGTGGTATATGTTTAGAGGATTTTGGGTCATATATTTATGGATTATTACTTTATTATCATAATTTTTCTCTTAAACGATGCAATTAATTTTAATCACTTTCACTAATATTTGTGTTAAATTTTTTTTTAATATATTATATTTTTGAAATTATGATGATTCAAAATATATATTCTATTTTACAAAATTTTAGTAACATAAGTTGAAGAAATTAATTTAAAATTAATCCCTCTGATATGAAGACACTACATGTTTTTTAATTAAAAATGATGAAAAGTTTGCTAGGTTTTTATATCCGATTTTTATGTGAAATTGGTTCCAATTACCTGAATTGGTTTAATTGAATTTTTTTGTACAAATATACTATTAAATAAATTAAAATTAAAATTTACTATTATAAATAAATTGGATGAAAATGATGTTTTGAATTATAATATAACATTTTTAATTATTCATTATAAGATAAAACCTTACATAAAAGTACCAAAACATTATATTAACTTAATTTTTATTTTTATCCTAAAAATATGAATTTTATTTATAGGTATTATATATATTTTTTCAAAAATTCAATTAATAATGGTTTCACTATTAAATGGCAGTAAAACTACCTTTATAAGTAATTGGTTTTTATATATAAAATTTGATTTGTTTTTATCTAACATCTATAGAATCTATTGGATGAATTTAAAAAATATTTTATTGATTATATAATATATTTTTTACATTAGTACCACATAAAAAATTTTATTTATTTAATTTACTATGTTAAAACATCTTTATGACTAAAATATCATTTTCCTTAATATTCAATAAGTTTTTATATTCATTTCAAATTAATTGGTAACCTCAAAATTGTTATTTTATTTGTGTAAAACAATTGATTTAATAATATATGTAATAATATTCATATTCATAAATGTATCGTCAAGTTTATATCTTATTATAATAATTTTTTAATAATATATTTTTTGTAGGTAACACTCAGTCTTGCGTGTTGTCGAAGCCACCAAGGAAGGTCAATCTTGAATGCAATGTACGCTAAAATTGTAGTTACGTGCAACCTATACATGATTAGTGTTGTATTTATCCTATTCCAAGATAGTTCTATGTGAATGGAATTTATGATGACTGTAAAATTATTTTCATTGTTGTGTGAAGTGAAAATTATAAATGATAAAATTAATTCAAAAATAATTCACAAAAACTCGAGGTGATACATTATCACATTTAAAACTCTATTTGGTTTAGAAAATACTAAAAAAAATATCAACCTAACTCCTATAACAAAATACTAGAAGCATTGGATTTATATTAAATTCTTATTAAGTAGTATAATGGTAAATTAATAAATAGCATATCTAATGAAGTGGAGTCTCAAATATGTATGAAGAAAGTTGAGAATTGAGGTAAGGTATTTTCATCTCACTTTTATTTCTATGGGAAACATGACATATTCATCACTTGATTATTTTATATAGTATATTTAGTGTCGATTAATGTCATTTATGATTATTCTTGGGTAAATTATATATTTTGATTAAAATATAGATCAAAGTTTAATTCTTTGGTGGGGATAATGAGTCAAAAGTTACCACAATTTTAAGAGATTTAGGGTTCAGTCATATTTTTAATCAGAATTGTTTATGCATGATTTTATATTACATAAATTTTGTGATCATTATATGATAAATCTCTTTCATATTTCATATCCAATATTTATATCCTGGGGATACTTGTTTTCAATCATTTTAATCAAAATAAGTACTTAAGAGACTGAAGTAATGTTTTTAAGGGAAAGAAAATGAGTTCTACTATTTGTTCAAGAATATATCTGTACAATTCCATGATTTATAAATAATTTTTCATGTATATATGTACTATTATCCAATTATTATTAAGTATCTATTTTATCCCTTTTTAAATTTTTACCAAATATCTTAAAATAAATTATCCTATCATTTTATGAATGAAGTATTTTATAATTTATATAACATTGTTAAAATAATGTTCTCTTTTAACTTGTATGACATGTATTGAATTTCTCATCATTATGTCTTTATGATTCCTTGAGGATTGCTTTATAAGTAGCTGTATTTATTTTGTAACCAAAACTTTTCAATTTTTTTTGAAATTAATATATTTTAATGAATTTGATTTATAATGGAAAGGATATGTTCTCCAAGAGTGATTTTAATGATATTTTTATTTTATATATTTTTATCAAAATAAAAAAAACATGGATGTTTATTAGGTTTTACTCGATATATGATTGAATGAAACCATCCTTATTATTTCTTTGGATGGTTTATCATTATGATGATGAGATGTTTTTAGAACCCATTAATTTTCCATGGCTTATGCTATGATAGATTATTAAACTATTTATGAAACTCATTCTATATTAACAGATTAAAATATGTTTATATCATTAATGAAATTACTACAAATATATGTATGTTTTTTTATTATGTGATAGATGGTACTGGAATTATATAACCCTCCAAGTAATTGGAAATTTTTTTATATCTGATGAGATAACTATGGGGAACAAGTCAATGTGATTGATACCGTATGGGAAACAAGTCAATGTGGTGATCCACTATGAAATATAGGTTGATGTTCTTGATACAATAGGGGAAAAATATATTGTTATTGAACCACTATGGGAAATATGTGATAATTTCAGATTCGTTATGATATGGGAACAAGGTGTTTATGCATGATCTATTATCAATTGATGCTATTAGTAGTTAGAATTATCCTCTGAAATAGTGTCTATAGTTATGATTTCTCCACTTTATATGAAATTATCACATGGTTCATGATTTATTTAAGAGGATTTATGAATCCTATGATTCATGTATTTTGAAATGAAGAGGTGTTATTCTGTGAACCTTGTTTAGGATACATAATAGACTAGGAATGCAATTTCTATGTTATATTTATAATATCATTGTAATTGATCATTTTATGTTATATTTAGGATCTCATACCCTTCTAGTTATCTTGATATTTCAAATAATCATCGATTAATATCTCTCATATTAACCCTTACATAGAATCTATGAACACCCTTTCTTTTATTTCCATTCCCTGGGTTATGATGAAAGGTTTATGTAGGATATGTATATTAATATTACTATATGGGTAGTTCTTTATATGATATATTATAGTTGTTCTATGAAATAAGAATATTGTGTAACTATACCCAAAAAACTCAACCCCTTTATGGCCCTTTTTCATGTATTTGTGAAATGTATTTAATATTATTCTAAAATATTTAATATTTATTTATGAAAATATAGAGTCTCTATAGTGGAGTTCCAAAAAACTAAAACAAAAAAATAAAAAAATAATATTCCTCTTGACACAAATGTTTTAGGGTATTTAGATACATTCATATAAAAACATTGAGGTTTTTTCCATGACGTAGTACACACTAACCTAAAAAATAACCCTAGTTAATAGATTCCTCTACATGAAAAAAGAATAAATAAAAGCACAAAATATTTAATATAAATATTTAGTGACAACAATAATGAATCATTTTTTACCATTAATACTTTGAGATATTCTGGGGAATATTTTTGAAGCTAGGCACTCGGTCGATGTAGGAATCTTATGCAAAGGGAGCCTCGGTGTGGGGAATTAAAAAATACATGATATATTTTTTACTCATGCACATTTTAAGTTGAAATATGAAATAAATATTTATTGGAGTCTCAAATCAGATTTCGGAGGCCATGGTTTAGTTGATAACATTGTGTTTACCCAAGAGAAAAATAATGTTGTCTACACTAGGAGTTTGGGTTGAAGGCATGTTGGTGGGGAATTATGAGATGAAATTATTTAATTAAATGAAAATTAAATTAATTTATAAACCCAATCCCCTTCACCATATCATGTTTGTGAACACATAACAAAGTGTATAAAATTATATCCTCTTCACCACTCCTCTCTTTGTAAAAAAAACATAAACAAATCCGAATCAACACAATGAGGTGCTGTTGTTCACCATTTTTGACATAAATCATTATCATATTGTGAAGAAACATGACCAAGGAATCATTATTCCACAAAATCTTCGACATTTCACCATATAAGTAGGAATATTTTTGTTTTGGTCCTGAGCCCATTCATTATTCATTGTTTCATGGTTGTGGAGCCCTTATACAATTGCTAGAGATCCCTTCTACGTAGATTTGCAAGTTTCGAGGTAAACTGGGTCAAATTAGGTTTTTAAAGGAAATTACCATATGTAATTAACATATACATAGAATTTTGTATAGTGAAACATGTTTTTCAGCCCTTCTTTTATGGGGAAGATGAGTTTTGGGAACTACATGCCATATACCAGGGTTACACATTGTGTAGTGACCCAAATCAGTGTAGCCTTGGGGAATGGATTAGATTAGCCATTAGGGAATACCTGGATGTGTAAATGTATACATAAATAATACATATATATGGGTCCTAGTACATAAATTTGGTTAAACCACCCATCCAGGTGGCCGTTTAGCCCGAACAAGCTAGGTAATATGGGATATATGGTGTGGAAGGGACACAACTAGCCAGACCGTGTGAAGGAAGAACATGGACATGGGATGGGTGAAGTGGGACACCACATGTACCATCTCTACACTTCAAATACCCTATATGGGTTGGAAAAAAAATGTAGGCAAGATACCCATCCAGGTGCTCGTGTGGGCTCACATGATATGTGTTCCCCAGTGCACATCGTGTATTCCCTGGAGATGGTCAAGAGATATCCTTCCTTTCGTATCTCCTTCTATTGGAATTGGATTCATGCTTGCGAGTTTTCTATCTTTAGTGTTTTTCCTCTTATAATGTGATGGTGGCCCCCATAGGGCCTATGATACACGATTTATAAATAATCGATCATGATACATATGAACTGTTTCTTAAACGATGTTGTAGTTCAGTGAAGATCGTTCAGAGAGATTTAGGGACTAATACTCACCTGTGGGCATTATAGTGAGATCTTCCCTTACCTATCTATTTTGGAAGATAAGGGACTCCCCACATTGTGGGAATGGGTTCATGTACCATTTGAAAGTTCTTTTGGGTTTTGTATTCTCATGATGGTTTAGGGAGATGGTTCCCCATTATGTTCAATTAGATGAACAATGCTCCCCTACCGTGCCACGATGTGGGCCCTTCATACTCATTGGCTAGTTAGAGTAGGTAATCTTCTGATGGACTAGGGTGTGTGTCCTCTATCCAGGGAGTCAATACTCCCTTGCCATGACAGGGAGTGGGTCCTCCAGATGTGAGGTAATGATAGATTCAATACTCCCCTATCATGTTAGGGTATGGGGCATCTATCCTTAAAGTTAGACCTACCCTATATTTCCATTGTGGTGGTCCTTCATACATGTTTTTTCACCATTTTTGGTACTCCCCTATCATACTAGGGAGTGGTTACTCCATCCAAGGGTTAGTACTCCCTAATCACGTTATGGTGTGGGTCCCCCACTGTAATCAAGCTGGTTGAGTAGTACTCCCCTGTTGGACCAAGGTGATGGTCCTCTAGCCATAAACTTTTACTCCCCTATCATACTAGGGTGTGGATACTCTACCCTATTATTTGAACTCCCCTATGATTCTATGGTGTGGGTCCTCATGAATGAAGTAGTAATCCCCCGACTCTGAGTAGTAGAAGAGATCAGGTCCTCTGTTGGATTTTTTATCACTTTTCTATTGAGTGATATAAGAGGAGTGGGCCTCTCCACTATTTATGTGTGACACCTGATTATGAGTTAGTGCTGCCTCATTTGACTAAGGTGCAGGACACGACACTCAGGAGTGATAGAGGGTTCACAATTGGTTTTGGATATAGTACTACCATGATAGTAGGGTAGTGGGGTGGTGTGGTTCTCTCCATTATCTCTCGTTATAGATGATGCATGTGGTGTAGAGTATGGAGTAGTGATCCCTAAACTATGGGCGATGGTGAGGGGTGTGCCTCTCCTATGGGATTTTTTAGCTTTTTCCGAGTGAAAGGCTATGATGGAAGGGCCTCTATTTCTAGGCAGTAGAGCTAGACCTTGTGTGTTGTTCCCAATAGAGCTTCGATTTCATATGGGTGACATCTGATATGACGACCTCATTGAGTGTTGTTTCCTAGTATAGTGTTACCATTAGAGACTTGATTAGAATCTTATTATTGACTATGAGGTTAGAACCTTATCATACATGGAGTATGAGAGGACTATATTTGAGTATTTTTTGGAGTCATTATAGAAATTTCATTCGTTAGGGTTGATACCCCATGTGGACTATGATGAATTGACATATATGTCCAAGGATTGTACCAGATGGAGTTTCTCTCTCGATTGGGATCCCTCTGGAAAGGTTGAGAGGTCTGTTTATTTTTAGTTTATCCCTTATCTATTGGGGGATTAGGGAACCTAATGATTATTCATATACTCACCGCTACATGGGATTTCCCCCCATGTTTTGTGTCTTATTAAGACCAAATTACTTTTTATAGAGTCCCAAAGGACTAAAGGCCAATAGATATTAGTGTGTTCCATCGTCCGAGGTGTTTACTAGAGGAGGTTCAAAGAGCTTACTGACAGTTTCATTTGATAGTGATCCCCAAATTTTGAGCATGTTGGTTTTTTTAATGTTTTATTATGATGGGATTGTGTTATTCCGTTTACTCTTTGATCACTTCTATTTTACCCTAATTTTGGATAGTTTTATAAATGAATTTTAGTTTCCATATTTTTATATCTCTGAAGTATTTCATTGAGGTGTTTGTTGGTTCATGCATACAGGTACTTTAGGAAAATACCTTCCATCTGTGTGATATGTCTACTCAGAGATAGTCACCATCCTTTGACCTATGGTAGTGGGCTTGTGGATTTGTGTCTCAGACCCCTTCAGGTTGGGTTGTGAAAGAGTGGTTTTAGAATTGATTCCAATTTAGGAACTTAGTGTCGTGAGTATTTTTTTTTGGTTTTGATAGTGACAATGTTATGGTGTTTCGGGTTCGAATTTGAGGAGATGGACCCTAGTGTTGGTGTGGAGGCCGATGTCTCAATTTAATAGACATATGAAAACCTGTATTTCATCATGGTAAATTATGGAATAGGTCACAGAGAAATATATGGCACATTCATCATATAAGACTATGTTTTGGTTTCTTATATTCTTTCATGAGTCAGCTTCGTATATATACTATTTGACCATGGTGCATCTTAATTTTTTTGATTATTCATCAAAAAATATAGTTAGATATGGTTCTACATCCTGATTTTGATGAAAATCCACCCCATGAAGATTATTCAGTGCATGTCATTGGTTTTAATGTGTTACCTCTTCATGGTATGATGGTTGTGCCACCACCTATTGAGAAGCTAGTTGCACCAAATGTTTAGGTTGAGGATATGTGATGATTGATTGAATTGTACTTGTTCTAATGGTAGAGATATTTGAGGCCCTTAGGTGATCTAGACCCCTAAGAAACTTATGAGTGGCTTGAGACAGTTACACGAGTTTTCCTATTTGTGGGGAAACCTCCTAAATAGATAGTGGTTTTAGTGATGTAGTCTCATTATGAGAAAACATTTATTTTGGTGGCATTTGATTGAATCTTCATGGATGATTTATACCCAAACATGTTTATATATTTGCGTATCTAGGAGATTCTGCAACTTTGGTAGGGAAGCGTGACTATGGCAGAGATTTTGGAAAGGTTTAAAGACTTATCACATTATTACCTAGATATGGGGAATGAATAATTATTTAGACCTAAGATCATTGAGCTGGGCCACCAAAGAGATGTCATAGTTGTTGTGGTATCCTTTTTTAGTCCCTCTTATGTGGGGTTACTGAAGAGATTTCTTGTATTAGAGAGCTACTTGGTGGAGGTTCAAGTAGATGTGGCCAATAGTGGTGGCCATGAGGCTGAGATGTGTGCAAATACGGGTAGAAGACATATGAAAGGATCACGATTCTGAACAAATAACTATGAACATACTCAGAGACGTGGGCTGATAGTGTTGAAGAAGTAACGTCGACCAGGTTAGCTATAGGAGAGGTGGAGTTAAGCTTGTGATGGATGGGGACATCTTCCTAGAGATTGTTTCACCCACCGTGCTACTGAGAGGGTGTCATCTGAGGGGCTACCTTGGTAGAGGCAACATCTGGAGCACATAGTTTTGTAAGAGGGGGGATGAGGTAGAGGAGATGGTGGAGTATATGAAGGTGGTTGGTGGTTTGAGGTGTTTCCACAACCACAACTAGGTGGTCCATGCCAGGCCCAGGGAGTTAGAAACTAATTGTGAGGAAAGATGATGGCTATAGTGGCATTGGACTCTGAATCTCCAATGATGAATAGTGGTATACGTTGCGTCTTTTCTACTTTCTACCGTAGTAATTTTTAGACACTATTATGGGTACTCTTTTCATTCCACTTCTTTCGTGAGTTATAACTAGGGTGGTGTGGAGTGTCGGTAGAACCTTGTGTTGGTGTTTGCAGATAGAGGGTTCAGTAAAAGCCAATGATTGTTTGAGAATACCTCTATTTTCCATTATTACAAACATAGTTTGGGTGTCATGTTTTTATGTGGAACACTTGACGATGGTGTAGTGTAGTTTGGCATAGCTTTAGACTCATGAGGATTTGGGGGGGGGGGGCTTTCCCAAAGAGTTGTGTTTTGGTGACGTCACCATAACCGTGTAGGTGAGTCAGTGCTGCCTATCAACCATATTATTGTGGTGTGGTGACAAATTCCAATGGGTTTTGTGTTTAGGGTGTCATTGTATAGTAAGGAATCAGATTAGGGAATGAAATTTCTAGTGGATCTTTTCTATCTGAATTTTCTGATTGGCTACCCTAGTAAAGGGAGTGTCTTGCTTAGAACCATTACGTAGTGGCAGAGTTAGACACTACGATGTTTCTAAAGATCATATTGGTTTCCTCCCATCCATACTCATCTGGGATGCTATTAGTGGTAGTGGTGGTGTTGTTTTTCTTGACTATATGTGTTACAACTGGAGTTTCAAATAAGGTCCAAGAGAGCAAAAATGATTACACTTCGATATCCATTTCTTATTAATTGTTACCCTCGTGTTCTCGATGTCAACCTTAAGCACTAGACTCTTGAAAAGTTTATAGAAAATTTCATCTAGGATTGGATTTAAAATTTGGGGTTACATTTGTATATGTGTCAGTTTTGTTAGGTGGTGTACCATTAGAACCTATGACTATAGGTAGACGATGGTGAGTGATGTTTTCACCAGTCACATCTGAAGGTACATGTGCTGATTTTCTGTACAACATCTCCAAGTTAGAGATGGAAGTAATAATGACTTGTCTCTAATGGTTCACATGGGGCCATGCTTGGATGAAACACGAAAACATTGGGACCTCACGGGTGTTGGATTCCTTTAGAGAGAGTATTTTCATCACTTGTTCCAAGGAATTCACTTTTAGAGGATGAAAATCAATAAGGAGGAGAATTTAATGACTCAGGTTTTGAAATATTAGACATTGGGATATTCCGAAGAGTATTTCTACTGCCAAGAGCTATGTCGACATAAGAATCTATGGCTCGAGGAGCCACAGTGAATTTAAAAATATTTAATATATTTTTTCATGCATGTATAGTCTCTATCAAAATTTAAAATAACTCCCAAGAAGAGTCTCAGATCATATTTCCAAGGCTGTGGTTGAGTTCAAAACATTGATTTTACTTTTGTAATGACATAAATTTGTCTTCACCAGGAGTATTGGTCAGAGGCGTGTTAGAGGGGTTTTGTGAGGTGGAATTAATTAATAAGATGAAAATTTACATAATCTATAAACCCAATACCCCTCCCCTATCACGTTTGGGAAAACTTCAAAAATTGTAGAAAATAATATCCTTATAATCTCATCCCCGCCATTTTCTAATTAATAGAAACAAATATGAATCAATGCAAAGTGGTTCCATCGACCTCTATTTCGGTCGTAGATCGTTGTTGGATCAAGAATATGAATGATATAGGTGTTGTTCTTAAACCAAAGCTTCTATGATTCACCCTTGAGGTAGGCGTATTTTAGTTTTGGAATGGCTCCCATTTAGTATGATTATTAAGGTTTTATAACTCTTATATAATTAATAGAGATCCCTTATAGATAGATTTATAGTTTTCAGCATAAAATGCGGCGAATCATGGGTTTTTAGAGGAAATTACCAACCTGAATTACCATCTACATGACATGTAGTCTAGTTAAACATGGAGTGTAGACCTTCCTCTTTGGGGAATATGAGTTTTGGGAACTAGATTCCATGTACCAAGGTTACAGGACATGTAGTGACCCCAATATGTATGGCCTTGGGACAAGGATTGAGTTATCTATGTAAGAATACATTCCCATGTAAATGTACACCACCAAAATAAATAGGCATGGGGTCTAGTGCATGGGAATGGGTAAACCACACGGACATGTGGTCATTTATACTAAACATGTCATGTAGTATGTGATACATGGCCTGAAATTGACTCAGCTGGATCCTTTATTTGAAGGAGGAAAATAACCAGGGTCCTGTTGATGTGGGAAACGACATATACCATCTCTAAATTCCAGGTACCCTATATGGATTGGAAAACATTGTGGACAATATAGACATATAGGTTTATGGGAGGGATCACAAACCATATATACCATAGTGCATGCCATGTATTCCGTGGAGGTCTTCTTGAGACCTTCTTCCTACTATATCTCCTTCTCTATAACTTCAATTTGGGATTTTGAGTAGTCTATCAAAATATTTATTTCTAAATAAAACACGATGGTGGACCCCGTAGAGGCCTACGAGATGTGAGGTGGTGATAATTGGGAATGATGATTATGAACTGGTGCTTAACCATTGAGGTAGTTTGGTGTGGTCTATTCCGAGACATGCAAGGACTGGTACAACCCTATGGAATTAGTGTATGGCCCCCCGAACCTCTATGGGTTGGTAGAGATTGGACTCCCCACATCATGAAAATGGGTTCTTATATCTTTGGGTAGTTATTTAGGGGTTTTTACTCCACTAATGGTTCAGGGTGTGGGTTCCCCATGATGTTTGTTTAGATGGATTGTTCTCCTATACAGTGATAGACAAAAGAGCTCCAGACTCATTGTCCATGTAGAGTACGTAATCCCTTGAGGGACTAGGGTACAAGTCCTCTATTCATGAATTCAATACTTCCATGTCAAGTGAGTTCATTGGTGCTCCATACGTGACATAACAATGGAGTTGTTACTCCACTATCATGTTAGGGTGCGAGTCCTCTATCCTTATTGTCAGAACATTCCTATCATTCTAGGGTGTGGTTCCTCGATATGTGTTGTTTCGGTAGAGTTGGTACTCTTTTGTCATAAAAGGGAGCATGTCCCCTATCCCAGGATCGGTACTCCCCTATTGGGTTACGGTGTGGACCCCCCATAGTAATTGAGGTGGTTGAGTATTAATCCCAGCTTAGACTAGGGTGTGGGTTATCGAGAAAAAGAGTAATAATCCCCAATTAGACTAGGGTATGAGTCCCATATCTTCTGAGTTTCAATCCCCTATCATTCCAGGGTGTGGATCCTCATCTCTCGAGGAGTACCCCTCCATCATTGAATAGCAGTTGAGAGTAGGTCCTCAATTGGAGTTGTGCTCCATCATCTATTGAGTGTAGTATGAAGATAGGTCCTCTCCACTAGTTACATGAGATACCTGTGTAGAAGTTAGTTATCCCTTGATAGACTGATATGCGAGACACATTACATAGGAGAGATAGAGGTTTCACAGGTTAGTTTAGGATATTGTACTCCCTAAAATGTATGGAAGTGGTGAGGTATGGGTCCCTCCACTATCTCTCGTTAGAGAGGATGCACGCACTGCATTGTCTTGACGAGTGATATAGAAACTATATGTAGTGGTTAGGTGAGCCTCTTTCCACATGGGTTTCATCAGCTTAAGTTGGGCACAAGACTAAGATGGAAGGATATAGCTACTAGGCACTAGAGTTGGACCAAGTGTGTTATCCTTGATGGAGAATATCTCTCATATGGGTTCCATCTAAGATGGATGAGCTCATGGAGTGTGTTCCCCTAGTTTAGTGTTACCATTCAATTATTGAGTAGAATCCAATTTCTAGAAATGAGGTCAGAACCTCATGATACGTGCAGTCTAAGATGTGCATATCTGGGTGTTTCTAGGAGTCCTTATGGTGTTTTCATCTGTCGTGGTTAACAACACTTGTGGAAATATCTGAATTTTCAGGTTTGACCAAGGATGGTTCGATGTGGAGTTTCACTCTCAATTAGGTTACCTCCATCTAGGATGAGTGAACTATTACCTTTCAATTTCTCCCTTTTCTTTTTTTTGGAGTGCATACTGAGTATTCTTATTCTCACCCATGCACATGCTTTTCCTAAATATGTTGTTTCTTGTACATACCACATGACTTTAAACAGAGTCCCCATAGGGCTCAAGGAAGGCATAGAATATTGATATTAACTAACAGAGGTGTTTACCAGAGTTGGGGTAATAATCATACGTGCAATTTCATTTTACAAGAATCACCTCCTTTTGAGAAATTTGGACACTTTTACATTATCTTTATGGGGGAATGCATTTTTTCCTTTACACTTTCAGAACATCTATTGTACTCCAGTTTCATATAGTGTATGCATGTATTTTAGTTTCCTGCTTTTTTATATTTCTATACTATTGTAGAAAGATGTTTGTGGGTGTATGGATTCTTGTACATTAATAAAATGCCTCCCATCCATGCGATATTCTAACTTAGTTCTAGTCGTGAGCCCCTAGCCTATTGGAGGCAAGCTTGGGGAGTTGTTCCTCAGACCCCATCGGGTCGGTTCGTGACAAAAACAAGTAGAAGCAATTCTATAGAATGAACAGTAATAAAACATAGTAATATACTTATGAAATAACTATATATAGAAAAAATTCCTAATTTTAATGTTAATGAAATCCAATCAGATTATCTAACATGAATAAAAATAGCATTAATTGTCTAGAAGATCATTTTTCAAAATAATTATTTTTTATGTGAAACACATTTCTATTTCAAGGAAAATATTATTAAAAATAAATATCATTTTATATGAATAATTATATAACATTAATTTAATTTTTAAATGATATTAATTAGAGGTAATAGCATCTAATACATGAAATAGTAATTTTCCAGGTAAAATGATATTTCAAATATATTATATGATATAAGGAACAAATATATTTATATATTTTGTAATATTTTGTAAATAAAAATAAACTTCATTTTTTATTTCCTTATATCAAAATTTCCTTATGATGAATTTTTGACTTTTTCTAAAAAGGTCAGTTTATAGTCGAAAAATACGGTTTCCCTGAAATATGTAATTTGTATGAATTCAATTTAATATAATAATGATCTATAAATTTATAAGTCATTTTGTATAATAAAATTATAATTTTATTACTAACATTATTTATTTCAAAATATTTTTTTCAAATTAGAATAAATTGGTGGAGAATATTTCTATAACAAATTAAAATTTTACATTAATATTAAATTACTTTTCTTATATTAATTAAATATTTTATTTTTAGATAGATATGTAGTTTTGAATTTCATTAATAGAATCATGACATTTATTTTTTAATATAAATTAATATATTTTATTTTAATCAGTATGAATAATAATTTTATCTTATATTTAAATTTAAATCTGAAAAAAATTTCTTCGAAAACTACCTTCACATAATTAAGTGTTATTATTAAAATATTATAATGTCACACAGTAGGATATTTTATATGATAATTTTTTTTTCATTTCTTTAAATTAGAAGTATAAAATTATTTAAAAATTTCAACATTATATATTTCATTAATATTATTTCATATGTTTAGAAATTACATACCATGGTTAAACCAAAATGGTTAAATTGAGTTTAACATACAATAAATGTATATAAATTTAAAAAACATCACTATAATTGATTAGATGACCATTGAACCGAAAAAAATTATGCCTCTTACATATTTTTTCTATTTTTGATCCATTAACCATAAAATAGTTCAAAGGAATTATTGAAAATGTATGGTTTATAGTAAAAATTACTCCACCCTTCTCTTATTATAAGGTTTCATCACCACCTATTGAAGACCCACCATGAATTATAATTAATAAATGAAACTGTCCCATTTTACTATTCCTATAACCAAAAATCATACACATAATCCCATGGTCAAATATTTTTAGCATAATCCCTTGAATTTTAAGGATACATTCAAGGGAAATTCATGTCCCCTATGTGAGTTTTAATAACTACTAAGTTTTCGTCTTAATTATATACTTACAAATGTATAATATCCAAAATAATATAATTATATTAGTATCATTAATATATTTCATAATTACTATATTTTTTTATATATAATTATGTATTCATATACCCCATGAATTATGAAAAATAAAACTGTAGTTCCTATATTGTGTGGACTACCACCTCCATGACATAACATATTTCATTTTCTATCACATCCGTATAAGGTTGGATATAAGGATGGTATTAAAGGATAAATAATATTTTTTTCATAATTAATGTTATTGTATGAAATGTTTGGAAACATATTATTGATATGATAAAAAAACTATCCTCATTAATTAAATCATTCAAAATTAAAAGGGTATATATGTAATCACTTATTCAAATTTTGGAATGTTTTCATATCCATTAATTTATATTAAAATTATTTCTTATTATGATATATATCTTTAATAATTACTTTCATAAGAGCATTAAATTTTTTATTGTTATATTACAACAATCCACCTCCTAATCATTCATTAAATCTGAGTATGTTCTTGCTTAGGTCTGATTAACAACATAACTGAACAACACTAAGAATTTATATCATGAAAGAAACTGAAAGAAATATATTATATAATAAAAATATATATATTTATATATTTTTTAGAGATGTTATATCAATATTTAATTCATTAATGATGAAAACACACATCAATTATCAAGAATCCCTAAAATTTGCTATGTATAGATTTCATCTTCAACATTAAAGATTAAAACACTACTAAAATGAAATTGGATCATAATAGATAATTATAAATCATAAATAAATTTAATTTTATTGATACAAAAATGATGAATTTTTAATGAATAATGAACATAGACTCTACCATTATTAAACTACTACATATGATTATAATTATAAACACACGATCTGAAAAATCAAAAGAATTCAAGTAGAAAGGGACTATTTATGAAATGCACGAATAGAAATTTAATTGATTAAGGTTATGAATTACATGAATAAAATAGTTATGGTTATGATTTTGGAGGTTAAAATTAATTTATATTGTAACATGAGGTATGGGTTTTTGTTTGGATATCCCCTCATTTAGAGAAGTGTTGAATTTATAATCCAATTTTGATTTTTATGGCGTATATAGTTTAAGTTTTAGATTATTTAAAATGATTATAATTTATTTCATTTTTTATAACTATAAATATAATTTTTTTACATCTCATGGGTTTTAATCCAATATTTATTCTCAATTCACAATAATTTTAATCGCAATTTACCTTCAATGAGAGAGGAATTGAATTTATACACCTATTTTAATTTTGGATGTGTGTATACTTCCAATTTGAGATCATGTATCTTGAAACCATTTTATTTCATGGAATATAAAAATACATTTCATATTTAAACATTAAAATGTATTTGATCTAAATGTGTAGAACAATTAATTGGGGATTTATTTCCTTAATTAAAATTAATTGACACATTATATATTTTTGGCAACATTTTTTATTTATATAATTTTATCTTAATATTTATATTTCATTGTATTTTCTTTCCAATTTATGATCCCTTATTTAAGTGGATGGTTTTTCAGTTTTTTCCAAAATAGTGAATATTTTTTTAATCAATTTTAATTCAATGATTTATGATCATTCCCAGGAAGTAGTTCATATATGTTGAGTACCTTATATGCTTTGATTGAATTTTTTTTATCATTGTTTTTTTTTGAAATAAAAATTCCTAACTTTAGAACCCATGTAAAAATATTTATCACTTATTGGGATATTTTCTTTTGAATCCGTGTAATTTTTTTTTCAAAATGTATTATGATCATGTTATTAAAAAACATACATAGACTTATACTAATTTTTCATTATGGTGTGAAAATAATATTTTACATAACTCATATTGGATGATAGAAACATTTATATTGATGAAAAATCATTATTTAATTGAAGATAAAAACATAATTTATTTTCTATAGTAAAATAATTTTAGTATTTTTAGTACATACCATGAGGAAAATAAAAATAGAAATTTTATTTTATAGAAATAAATATATATGAATAAAATTCATAAATTTCCTAAGAGTCTAATTATGTTATTTCATCTTTGAAGGAATAATAATAAAAAATCCTAATAGAAAATGACATTGTTAAATAAGACTCTTACCAAAAGTTCACCGTTCTTTGAAATCACTCTAAACTCCTTTTTAGTAAATTTAAATTTATTATAAATATATAAAATAGTCATTTTTATACATATAATATCATATATTATCCTGTTATAATATTTAGAAACACATTTTAATCAACCATTCCATATTAAAATATCCATTTAGGGGTGTTAAATGTATCATTATTATGAGTATTTAAGATCAATAGTTTGGATCCTTGTACATTTATCTTGGTTCCCTAATATAAAAAATATTAATAATTATATTTTTATCATATATACTAATTATATTAATTTTTATAATAAAACATTAATGTTATCGATAGAAAAATGAATGACATAGCTCATGGAGATGGTAGGCCGTATGTACAGATAATCATTGTTTTCATTTTTTGATTGATGGAAAAAGAGAAATAAAAATACAAATTCACATATCTAGGATCATTTTTATATCATATATATCATATATATTAATAAAATTTATACTTATTACCATCCATGTAAAATATTTATTTTAAATGAATCACATAGCTTTGTGGAGGTGGTAGTCTACACAAACACAAAAATGACATTATTGTTTCCAAATGGATTGGATGGAAAGTAGATATATGTGATATTATAATTTCAGAAGAATAATCATTTCATAAATATGATATATAAACATTAAACACATCATAATACCCATTCATAAATGATGGTGATGAAAAATGATTTCTGTCACTATGTGGATATGGTAAGTCTTACGTACGCATGAGTGATACATTAACTTCTGGTTTGATGGGAAAGAAGATGCATAAATGTGTTTTCATAATAACAATAAAATTGAGCAATATTTAAGATACTTAACTAATTATTTTATTATAAATAACAGAGATTTATATGATTTAAAGAAGATAATAAAAGAAAGTGATTGGTTATGGTGATTACCTCTTCTTTGAAATGACTCCTCTATATCTCTTCAAAAGGGATCTATAGTTGTTTTTTTGGGAAGAGAATAACCCATATATACTTTCTAGGTTTATTTATAAGATTAATTGGTAGATTTTACATAATATAAATGGCTCAATGTTGTGTGAAAAGGTGAAGGAGGAGGCTCCCTTTAATATTTTAGGTGTGTGGCACTTTTAGATTTTTTAAAAATATTAATTTATATTAAATTCGATATCATAAAAAAAATAACCCAAATGGATATTTATTAAATAATAAGTGATTATATGGTTTTAATCTCATCCGAAAATAGTAATTATAAGAGTTTTTGAGTTATTTTAAAACATATAATTTTTATTAAACCTTAGTTAACCAAATTTAATTTTTACTAATGCATATAAATTTCAATGTTAATGAATTACAATTTTAACATAAAAAGTGAAAATTGGACCATAAATGGCCATGATATGAAATTTTAGATCATATGAAATCTAACATTTTGTAATGAATGTTTTTTTACTTTTAAATAATTTAATAAAATATTATTTGGATAAAATATAATTAGTGCCTATTTTGAAACTATTAATTTAATTTGACTTACAATACATTAATACAATGTTATAATTAGAATATAATTATTTAAAAAACACTAATATGTCATATTCACCAATATAATTCATTTAACATTTTAAATGGATAAAATTATATCACATTCAATATTTTAACAATCATTTATTTTATTTCGAAATTATTTGAATACTTATTGTTTTGGTATTGTGTAAGTATTTAAGGAAGTTATATAATATATTAAAATTATAAATAGATCACCATAGTTAATATAATTTCATTATTTATAAAATTTTTATTATGAATCAATCATAACTATTTTATGTTTCTATGTGAAGAGATAATTTTTATTTAAAACTAAGAGTGTTCTATTTTGTAACATTATTTGTTTTAAGTAATATATAAATAATTTTCATGGGCATGCATGCATTAAAAAATTAAATTTAGATCATTTGGTGATAATATTGGAATTAAATTAATCCAAAAATGATTATTATGATGAATTATTTCCTTAAAAATTATATATAATCTTGGTAAAATCAATTTACGCTTTATTGAGTTATTAATTTTTTCCACCGTTAATACTCATATTGAAAAAAATAAAAGCTTATTATATATCATATTTCAACCTATATATTATAAATAAATAATTTCTTTTAATTAATTAATTAAATATAAATGGATGAAATTAATTTAATGAAAGTTCACATAATGGGATAAAAACTACTTGTTTAGAAAAAGTACCCTTTATGAATAAAAATAGATATAATCTTATCATATGAATAAAAAATGATTAATTTTTTTTGAATTAAATATGTTATATAATTAACTAAAATAATTCACTACTAGGTATTAATTTAATTTTTATGTTAAAAATACATTGTGTGCATAAAATATGGTTTTGAGATAAATATTTCTTTTCCGTTCAATATTTTAAATATTCTTTAAAAATGATTTTATGAAAATATATTACAATAAATTATTAATAATTTAGTTATTACTATTTATATAAACTAATATAATAGCTATGTGATAACATAAACATAATATTTCTATAATGTTACATGGTTTTTCTAAACTCACTATTGTGTGAAACACAAGATATTAAATGAATCATATTACCTAAAAATAAAAATTTCATAAAAATTATCTGGGTGTTACATTATAATACTATAAAATGTATTTCACCCATGAAATTCATCAGCATGATACAAAAATATGAAGATACATCATCCTCATCACATCGTTAGGTTCACACATAGCTTCTTCAAATTGGTGTTTTCACCTCAAAACAATGACAATGTGAGTGGTCTTATTATATATCAATTTCTATCTATGATGAAAAATATGTACCAATTTTTTTTTATAATAATGATCTTGCAATATAAATATGAACTTTGAGTTTTTTTATAAAGGATCATGTATATTCTTACTGAGTTGAGATGCATGGAATTCATCATGAATATGAGAGAGATTCTGTGGAAGTTCTAATCAATAATCTACCATCATGATATGATAAATAATTTAAAAAGAATGATATACATTAAGTTTTAGCTTCACCATCATTCAAAACTGAATCACTATATTATTGTTATATATTTGAAGGAATTCTTTTTCACAACTTCAAAATCTGAATCATTTGAAAGATCAGGTCCTAATATCATTATCTCTCCAATTTTCTTATAGAATGATTAATATCTACACTTCCTAATATATAGGGACTCATAAAGAGAAATTAAAATGATTGGGTGAAAGATATTGTTCGATGAAAATTCCAACAAAAGAAGGTTTTGATCTTGACCACTTTTGAAATCCATAGTGAAAGCTCTCGACATGTCTTATAAAGTTTTAATGGACCTCTTCAACTAATAATCTATCTAATAATGATAAATATTGATGAAACCTAACTATTAATGTAGTTAAAATGGATGAATTCTATAAGTAATTATGGTAAGCCTTGGATCATGATCAAATACAATTTATAGTGGTACCTGATGAAATATGACATCTTCCTAAATGTATTACCGAGTAAGTTAATTAAGAGAGAAATATTCTGTAATGGAAATGAAGTATTCTAAATTCATATGTCAATCAAAAAACAACCCAAATATCATTGTTCCATTATTTTCTATAGGTATTCATAAGACAAAGTCCCTGGTGTTTTATTTAAATTTCCATTTTGGTTTTATTGATGGGCGTATCATCCTCTTAGACATAAGTCTTTAAACATTTACATGATGATATATAAAGCACCAGGAAAAATACTATTTAATATTTCTTTCCATGATATCCCACTAGAAATACCCTTTAATGTATCTATACATCCTTATACTACTATGATCAAAAGTCAAGGAATAAATATAATAATACATCAGATCCTTATTTAAATATGCTACCAAAGGGACACATACATGGTTCCTAGACCCTATTGTTCCATCACAATCATGGAAAATCATAGAAACATTCCTCACCATATTTAAAAGTTATTTATATTATTTATGTGACTCTTTAATATTCAACTATATTTATAGTTGACCAATAATTTAAAAAAAATATTATTTCTCCCATTCCCTCAAAGATTCATGATCCATAAATTGAAAATCTAAAACTATTTTTTAATTTTTTTACATTATCATTGACAATCTAGCACAATATTTTCAACTTAGATTATATTCTACCTTGTTTTCTTTCCTAGGTTATTAATGTATTGAGATATCATATTCTTTAATCAGCTCCACCCATATTCTTTTCAAATGTTCATATATTTTTGAGTGAACATATATATTAAACATTTCTGATCAGTATATATGTCACACCTTTTTCTATAGATATAATTATCCCATACCACTAATATTCTCTAACCATCATCTTTGGTGAATTAAATATATTTTTCTCATAGACCTTTATCTATCATGAGGAATAAACTATGACTATATAATTCTATTTAATGAAATATCCCATTCCTATATACGATGAATCACTATATATTAGAATCAATTCTCTAATGAATAGTAGTGTGTTCATATGTTTACTAACATGCATTTTCTTTAATTTGTTAAGTAATTTATCACATTTATTAGTCCAATGGATATTGGTTACCATATGATTTAATTTGTGGAATCACCAGATATGATATTTTACTATTCATTGATAATATCCAACAAAACTAATAAAACTATAGATCTCAGTTATAGAATTTGGTCTGATTCAATGTTCAATAACATCTTTATTTGAAGGTTTCTGATTTTTACCCTAACTTTAGAATATATAACCCATTAATGAATCATTCCAAATAAAAAATTCACTCTTTGCAATTTTTTTAAATATAATTATCAACTGATCATTATGATCTTCCATACTTTTTGAATATATAATAATATAATCTATAAAGACTCAAAATCTGATCAAGATAATATCTAAAGAGTCTATTCAATAAATACATGATGATAGTGTGGAAATTAGTAAGACTTAATGGAATAACTATAAATTCATAGTTTTTGTACCTTATATGGATTAATATCTTGGACATATCCCCCTTATTGTCCTTCAATTAATGATATCTGGAGTGAACATAAATCTTACAAAAAAGTTTACTCCCATGGATTTAATCAAACAAATATCCAAATGTTTTATTGGATATTTTTATTGATAGTGATATTTTTAAGTACTCTATAATCAATTAAAAGTCACATTGATCCATATTTATTTTAAATGAACAAAATAGTTATACCCCTATCTGATGTACAGGGGAGAATGAATTAATTGTCAATATTCTCTGGTAGTTTCTTCTTAAATTATTTTTACTCAATCATGGCCATAATATAGTCTTGGAAATACATGTGGCACAAAATAAGATTTATATTAAAAATATAACCCTATGATTTGGTGGGAAACCATGAAACTCTTTTGGAAAGAAATCAGGAAACTCCCTTATAATAATCATATCTTTTATGATGAGATTACACTCAACCATTTGAGATAAACACCCATTTGGAATAAGAATACATACCCATGTGATGAATTTAATTTATATTAAAAATAATATCTTTCATCAGATTGATATATGATCAATGGATAATTTATAATATCTAAATCAACATCCCCATATTATAATTTAATATGGTATTTATGAAATTAAATAGAACCCATGATCACAATAACATAAAATTAAACTCGAGTAAGAATTAATATATAATCAAGGAACAATTTCGCACAATCATAAACCATAGATGAATCATATTATTTCTATATGATCATCATTTCATTATATATTTTTTCTACTAACTCAACACCTAATTTTTGAGGTGTTACTATGATACCACTAGAAAATTATTTAGATATAAATGAGTGGGTATATCTCTAATTATATAGGAAAAAAGCACAATCAATTTTTTTATTTTATTTAAAAGACACATTGAGGGTAAGTGGGAACCAATAAAGCATCCGAATATAAGACATTAACAGTTCTAGATTAGATAAAAACTCTACCTTAACAACTTTTTCTTCATAACGATCAAAAAATAATGTCATCACATCATATTTCCCCTTATCTCTAGTCTTAAAAGGGTTTTTAAGTTGATTATTTTCATGAACCATTGAATTTGGGAACTAGTTTTCAAAAACACATACTCGTAGAATTTAAAACATCAGACTATGGGTGGTGAATTATTTATAGATTTCTCTTTATTCAAAATATTAGCTACCCTCTTCCAATCAAGATAAAATTTAATTTCCCAATTACCTTCCTTATAATAATTGAATCAATTTTGAGTTCACATATGAATATATACCCAATGATTCCTTCCACATTATTAGAAAAATTGAACCACGAACAGTTTTATTCAATGGATCATAGAATTTCCTTTGAATTAGATCTTTTGTTTTTTTATCAAAACCATTAGATTTATGGGTAACTCCAATATACATATCCACCATAATAGCATAGAAAACTATTTCTTCATTGCTATTGAAGTCCTATATGTCTAATTATCTCAAAAATATTTCTTTTATGCCATCAAAGAATTGATTAATTGTACATTCAGTTTATTGATAACACCAGAATCATACATCACATGTAATTTGAAATTTAATTCTATGTTCCAAAATATTAATCAAACTTATTTATAAACTAAGGTAATTTATTCTACATTTTTTATAAATAATATTAACAAAACACTTATTAAGAAATAATCTATCAAACTCACTCCAATAAATAGATCATTTTTCATCTTGTTTCTTCATTTTCATTATATTAATCCATCAATTTTATTCATCAAATTCAAAAATATAAATATATAGAAGAACATTCTCATGTTCCAAACATAGGATGATAGAAAATATCTTATTAGTGGTACTGGTCTATTAACCGGGGACTATTGAATTAGGGGACACACAAAAATAAGGTAGATATATCTTTATGAAGTACTCAACACACCTATGATCCCCCCTTTTTCCATTTTTAATCATAGAGTTATATACAGCTTGAGAAATTTTATTAATAAATGTAATGTGATTTTTCATTCCATCTCCAATTACAGTCATCTTCCCAGAAGGGAAATTATTTCATTTTCAAATGTATTCAGCACTAACACACTTCCATTGGAATCAATCCTTTGACTAAAACCAAAATAATTGTGTGAGAAACAATAATCACAGTGGAAATCAATATAATCATGAATAGGCTATTTTAGAATATCAAAATCCACACACCATCTACTATGACACCATAGGTTTAACCGAGGTCATTCATGATCATTCCAAACCCTTTTATATATTATCTTATACATAAAATTATCCTTAAGGTTATTCATAAGTTTTTATAATCATAGTTTCCAATGGTTAACTAAACCAAGCATTGATACAAACTACATGGACCAATACATCTCAAACATAGATATTACAACTTAAAAAATGAATATTCATTACATAAAATTTTTATCTATTCCAAAATCATTTAAATATAGTATATTAGGTATCATTGAAACATAAAAAATTGGTTCATAAAATATATACATAATCTTACACTTATTTCATCACACCTAGAACCATTCTCATACATATAATACTTAATACATTTCATCATAACATGGGGAAAGGAAATATTAGAAAAGGGTCAGCTCAGAAAGAAACTAATAGTAAAAAAGGGAGATATTATTGATCACATTAGAGTAACAATTGGAATAATGGAACAAGAACATGATATTAACATATGAAAACCATACCCTATATATTAATGATCTTAATCATTTTCAGTGGAATAAAAATTGGAATTTTAAATGACATGAATCATAGGGGAATTAATGAACATGAACTGAGAAGGCATAAAATTAGAATAAAATGTTAATTTGTGGAATAAAAAAATAATAGAAAATCATTTCCTTAGTATTCAAGGACCTTTTGAATATCTATAATAGTTAAAAGTATTCACTTCTAAAACCACTGTAGTAGTCAGGGTTCACTCCCAAGACAATCGTAGTGGGAATCATCTCTTACAGAGATGGGTTCATTGCCCATTCCAGTACTATTTATCTCATGAGATATCAATATTTAAAAAATTAATTTAGGTTTATGTTGGTCTCACACATCACGTAATGAAAATAAAACAAATGTGTTCCATAAAATCATAGAACAATCATCATATCATAACCCCTGAAAATACATGGGTTTAATAGTAATTTTATTAATGAAAAACCCATGATAATTAAATAGGTTTCATAAAAATATTTTAATAATAAACATAAACTATATGCCTGGTATCATTGGATAATATAGATAGTAATGAATAGGTGATATCATTGGGTTTTGTATTTGATTATCATAAATACAATTAGAAAACCATTCAATCTTTTTGAGGAAAACAACATTTTCATTTTGAAATAGCTTATTAAAAATAATGCACCAATATAAAGAAAACATTTTTCTTTTAAAAGTAAAATGTAATATTTTAATGTAACATTCAATAAAAAAATTATTTTTGATTTTGTGAAATCTAATTAACTTTTTATATGTTAAAAAATATTCCATCCATAATTTTTATGAAAATGTAACAATGTTCTAAATTTAGAAAATGAAAAGAAATGAAGTTGAGTTTCTTTATAAACTTATTTTCAGTCTCTTTATTACCTATGATGAGGATAATGAAATGGGATAAAGTATTTTAAATAAATAACTATAAGATATGAAAATTTATAAATGTTTTGAGATATAGATTATAATATTTCATCATCGGAGGCATAGTCAAAACCAATCTAAATAAACAATGAGATTATGACATAAAAGCCACACGTCGAGTTATCTATGATTCAGAATCAATCTAAAATACTTTATAATAAAATTTAATTTTTTATAATTCTATAAAAATTTCATGTGTATATTTATGAAATAGTATATTACCCCATTATAAAATTTCAAAAACCCATTTTTATCTATCATTCGTTCTGAAAATCATCATTTTTTGGTTTTAATTGTTTTCAGGTCAGTAGATTAGGTCCATACTCAATTATCATGGTTCCATAATCTCTTGAATATTATTAATGATATTATTATTTTGTATGTTTATTATACACATATTTATATCCAACACTAAATTTTAGATATTGAAAAATTAATTACATCATTCTTGGAGATGATATGTCGTATATAGGAATAAACACTTATATCATTTCTTGAAGGACATATTTTATTAAAGATAAATATTAATAAACCTTTTTAGTGCATTATAATATCATATATATCATTTTTATTCATAAAATCCACCCTTATTACTATACATTTAAAATATAAATAAAAAAGGAATCACATCGCTTCATGAAGGTGGTAGTCCACCTGTAGGCATCGACGATGTTATCATTTCCAAAAGGATTGTATGATAAGTAAAAAGATTTGATATTATAATTATAGAATTATATTTTTGTCATATATATCATATATAATCACTAAATCCAACATATTACCCATCTATAAA
Organism: Viscum album; assembly: GCA_963277665.1. Classification (NCBI taxonomy): domain Eukaryota; kingdom Viridiplantae; phylum Streptophyta; class Magnoliopsida; order Santalales; family Viscaceae; genus Viscum; species Viscum album. Next base: position 1,955,956,108 of record OY728164.1, read on the forward strand.
TGATGATAATGAAAAAGGAATCATATCAGTTCATGGAGAGGTAAGTCGTACGTATGCCAGAGCAATACTTTCACTTATCTTTTGATCAAAAAGAGGGGGTATAATGGTTTTGAAAAATAATTATAAATTTATAAAATATTTTCAATAATGAAGATATTATTCATTGTTAAATACCTTAAATTTTGTGGAGGTAATGAAGAGTAGAAAAAGAAGTGTTTGGGTAAGGTGATAACCTCTTCTACGATGTTAATCCTTTAAATATCCTCTATAGGGATCTAAAACTGGTATTTTTGGAATAAAAAAACTATTAAATGTGTTTAAGTAATTGAATAATATTAATTTATAAATTTTTCTCAATATTTATGTCTAAATTTTGTCAAAATAGGTGAAGGATTGGGTGGCATTTTATAATTTAGGTTAGGGGAACTTTTGTAATTTCTCAAAATAATAAATTACAGAAAAATTATATGAAATAAAAATTACACCAAATTCACAATGATATGAAAAAAAGGTATTATAGGGTTTTAAAATAATCAAAAAATATAATTTAGACTGGTTTTTTGTCATTTTGAAACTTATTATTTTGACTAACCCTTAATTAATAAATTTTAATTTTAACTATGGTAACAACATTTTCAGTGTTAACGTGTGCTGGTTTTTACATATAAGATGATATTTGAAACATAAATGTCCATGTAATGATATATATGATTTTATAAAATCCACTTTTTCTTATTTAATAAATTTTTTATTTTTAAATTATTTAACAAAACATTATTTGGATAAAATATCATTATCATCATTTTAATAGCATTTATTTAATTTAAATAATAGACACAAATAAATGGTTGAAATTTCGATAGAATATTTAAAAAAACACTAATATAACATATTCAAAAATAAAAATCATGTAAAAATATAAATTAATCAAATTATATCACCATTAATATTGTTAAAATTATTAATTTTATTTTTTCCTTAATTGTATAAATAATGTATTTGTGTTGTATTAAAATTTTTGGTAATAATTAAATTCCAAATAATTATAAATAAATTACCATTAAGAAAATGACTTCCTTATGAAAGATATTTATAATAATATTCATTCAAAAATTCTTTTTCCCCAATTGAACACAAAAAGTATATTTAAAACACTGAGAGTGACATTTTGTAGCCTTCTTTGACTTATACAATATAAAACTAATTTTCATGGAGAATGCCCATTAAACTATTCAATTTCAATCCCAAAGAGATTCCAGTCAAATATTATTCATCCAATATTAAATATGATGAGAAATTTATTTCATTATAATTTTTTTCTAGAATATATCAATTTACACTTAAATGGGGAAAGACATTTTACCATTGCAACTATTGATATTTTAAAAAAATAAATGCGGCCTATATATAATATTTGAACCACCTAATTATAAATATGTTATTATTTTTATCTAATTCCATAGATATATATGAAATAAATAAATGTTAATGTTAGTAAAAAATGTGAAAAATGTTTTTTTGGAAAAATAACATTTCTATGTATAAAACCTGATTTACTATTATCCTATGAATAAAATAATAATTTATTTACTATTTTATTTTTTTCATTTAAATAATATATAAATAAAATTAAAATAATTCAGCAATAGAGATTAATTTATGTTATTAATATAAAAATACATTGTGTGGATAAAAAATGTTTTGGAGAAAAATATTTCCATTTCATTCAAATGATTTATATTTTAATTTATAATCAATTGATAACCATATTTTTTTTAAAATATAGTTATTTATATTCATACCCCCATTCCAATGGGTAGGTTATAATTGAAACATAATATTTTTAAAATTTTATTTGGTTTTTCTAAACTCGATGATGCATATAACACAAGCTACCGAAGAAATCCAACTATTAAAAGAGAAATATTTCTAAAAAATTACCAATTTGATTCATGTACCCTATATAAAAGACATTAAAGATATGTTTTTTGAGGAATATCATCACTCATAGTTATCTATTCATCCAGGTATTACGATGATCTATCATGATATAAGAGATTATTTTTTGTGAGACCACATAAAAAGATATATTATAAAGTATGCACCTTAGTGCTTAGTATGTAAGAAAGCTCAATATGAGAGACATAAAATTAAGAGGATATTGTAACTACTAACCATTATAGAATTGAAATGGTAAAATATGTAAATTAAATAAATTTTTTTGGGTTATAGTTGACCTTCTTGTGAAATTAGAATATTTCATTACAATCTACAAAGATTTATTTCTTACTCAGATTAAAAGAATATATATTAAAAGGTCGTACAATATCAATGAGTACCTAACTATTATATATATGATGAGATCAATGGTTCACATCAATGTTATAGAAAATTTTATATCCTGATATGGATACAGAGTCTTCTTTTGGTACTACCAATCCTCCTCAATTATATGGTATGTATAAGATAATTATTTTAATCCATGAGGATTTGTAGTGATCATGTTTTATAGTGTCCAAAGGTCATTGGCACCAACACTTTCCACTTACTGAGTTTTCCTATGGTAATATAATTTATTGATGAAATTAGATGATTCCATATGAATCTATATATTTAAGGAAGTGAAAAAACTCTAACATGATGGGATGAAGTTTGGTAATGAAGGTTATAGGGACATGAGATAGCTAAAGAAATGGTATAGAATATTAGACACATTTTGTAGCACTATTTAGAAATTAAAAATCAATACAAAAAGTTTTGATGACTACCAAAAATTCTATTTTGAATTTAATATTGGTTATAAGGTATTCATATGAATCTCTACACAGAATAATGTTATGAGATTTGGAAAAAGGGAATACTAATACTTCATCATATTATTCACATTACTTTTTCAGATTGATTATGGACTATAAAATATTAATAGTGCTTCCTCTAACCCTCTATTAATTTCAAGATTTGTTTATGTATCTATTTTGAGGAAGTACATACATGATCTTAAACATACATTTAACTACTATGATAAATTAAGACACTGGATGATGTTTTTTTTGGTTTCGCAGGGGTATAAACTACCCCAAAATCGTTTCTTGACATTTCATGTAGTCCTCCACTAACTTTGGTATCATGAGTAATCACAGTTAACTTTCATCCATTTAGATATGGATTTATGTAACTATCATGAAACATTATTTATTGGTAGGTATTATAGAATTTAGTGGTGGATTTTCCATAAAAATAATGATGGTTTTACAACCGTTGAAACTAAATCTATAATTACGATTATATAGTGGTGGTTTATGCCTCTAATATTTATATTGTTTCTTATAGTGGGGGTTGAAACTATCTGGGAATATATTTTACCATATATATAAGTTATTTAAATAAAATAATTATCAATATGATAAAAAATATAAAAATTTTATAAGTTACAGTCCAAAAAAACACTAAAAATTTAAAACAAATAAGTGTGATTAAAAAAAGAGGAAATGTTATATATAAATTCATTAATAATCCAAACCCATAAAACTAATTTGAAATAATATCTTAATATAAATATTAAGGTTATTTAAATATGAGTTACCCATTACATATCTTTTTTAATTAAAAAAACTATAAAAATAAACAATAGTGAAGAACATGTGAGTAATATCGAAATAAATGATATAAGAAAATTATATTAATATAAACCAATGGGACATGTAGACCCTTCTATAAATATAATATAATATAGGACATAAAACATGAACATAATCGTATATCCTAGGATTCCATAAAATATAGACTAATCATAGAATTTTGATAGGATCCTAACTGGAATGAGTCATAGAATACACTCATTGGAATCATGAGGTGGAAGCAATCTAGTAATGGAATTAACTATATGAGGAACAACTATGTACTGCATAATCTATGATAGTGTAGTACTCTTCTAGATTACCTATATAATCATTTCATTGATCTCATGTTTGAAATGTAAAATATCATTCCCATAGTCAGTACTTCCAATTAATTTACTAGACAAATAATTTAATTAATTCAAATGAATAAACATTCATAAAATAGAAGGAATTTACAATGAAAAAAAATAATCACACCTCACTAAATAATCATATATAGACCAAAAATAATACAATAAAATGATTTTTTTATAAAAATATTATATCATTCAAAACACCATACATAAATCCATTATAACTAAGAGAAGTATCGAAGAACCAACAAAAACAATTTTTGAATATGAAATAAAATTTATTAAATATATAACCTAAATAAAATTATTGCCCCAAAATTTTCAAGAACATGATTAAAGAACCCAAATAAATTAAATCCCTTAAATTACAATTGATATAGGTAATAACATAATATAATCCATATCTAAAACGTGTAAGAACATTAATTACCTTAAAAAAATTAGATTATAATGAATCAATTAAAAGCACCAATGATATAACCCCATAATCATTGAAAATTAAAGTATTATATGTAGCAAGATCCTTCACAATCCAAAAAAATACACATGATTAACCCAACCCAAACTTTATATTTGTACACTATAGAAGGATAGGTATAGAAGAGTTGATATAAAAAGAAGATGAAGAGAAGTAATGTAGAAAACTGTTGGTGATCGAATATTGGTGCTAAACCCATTCAAACCCATGATATGGAAGGATAACCGATGAACGGAATGTGATATAATTTTAATTCTGGATTAAAAACATTAATGAATATAATATTTATTTATTAGTTGATTTCAATAAATAATGAGTAAATTAAAGGTTTAAATGTGATCATGTCTTAAATATTATACCTTATCTTTGTTTAAATTCAAACTTTATTATATATAGTATCCATACACATAGTGTAGTTTATATACAATGAAATAAGATAGAATGAATAGTGAATGTCTAGTGAAGGTAGGGATTTATACAAGAATTACATAGTAATAGAAACACTTAATTGGGATGTTCCTGGGTGAATTAAGAGGATTTTAATTTTTAGGTGTCATTGATACATATTCACACACATAGGATAAATAATTAATCTAGATGACATAACATCTAGGTAAAAACTAAAAATAGAATTCAACCTAGGGTGATTGATGAAATGATCACCGATTTAAAAATATAATTATTAATAAGTATAATAGTGATTGTTTGAAAGACTATCTAGTGAAGAAAATCATTAGTTAGGGTACATTGTATATATTCCTCTCCTTAACTATATAATAACTAATGCGTTGAAGTGTAAGGAGAAAAGACTTTTATTTCCTCCTATAAAAATTTGTTTTAGAAGTATGCTCAAGGATGGGGGAGCCTTTATAAATACACTGAATTTTTGGGAATAAATAAAATTAGGATATTCTACAATATTGGGATCTATTCCCCCAATATCCACCCTCATATAAAATATGCATGAAAACCATAAAGTTATGACATCTATATATAGAGATATATAAAATATAAACATGAAATAATATCAATAATCACATAAAGGTATAAATAAAATATTCTTTAAGATAAAAAAGTATATAACAAATTAAAAAATATATGTTAGAGATAATGATTTTTATTACGCAACACCATCACTGAATTCAAAGTATAAATTCCCATTTCAACCCAATAAAATATTATCTTATTTCCATAATTCATTATCTCCAATCGCTTATCTAGACATTTATATGGCTATTTGGTTTTAAATAAATAATATTGCATATGCAAATTTAAACCTAAATCCAATAAATTTTTTTAATAAAATTTTATTAAATTGTGTGATTTACCTATTAACATGTGCCATAAATAGATTTAATATCACCATGTACATATCCAATCATCTTATTATATAGTTCAACTAATGATTTTTGATTTGAAACTACATTCACATTCGATAACTGTATAAGAGTTCAATGTGGTTGGATTATTCTCCCTTGATGTTGAATTGTGTTTTTCAATGCAAGAAACTACCTATAGTAATATAGTGGGAAGGTGTAACTAAAACCTATATTTGATGTTGATGAAATCCTTGTTTACTATTCAAATACCTCAGATGGAAATGGTATTGAACACGTAAGAATCAAAATACTAGGATGCTAATTCATAGTAACCTCACTAATCAGATCACCTTGGGAGATCGAGGAGGACAATATAGGTTTGGATTGAAATAATTCATTTATTATTTCCTATAAATCTGAAATCAGTAAAATTTAATGTAATATTTACCAAGAATGTTACAAAGGAAAATATTGTATGATCCTATGAAAAAATTAATTTATTTTTGACAACAATAGTTAGCAAAATAAGTTTACATTGAATATTGATATATAAATTTTCAAAAACTAATTTTTAAAAAAAATACAACATATATTTTATGACCAAAAAATAAACACTGCATTGATATATTAGGTTTCATAGGTTATTATAATATTAAATATATACGTGTGAACCATAAAAATGAAAAATGTATTTGTTCCCCAACATGATTAGAAGGATCATTCACATAACTCACATTGGATTCTGTATAAACGTATGAAAAATGTTCCATCAATGATACTTTATTACCTAAATACATTTTCAACATTAAAATTAGATAAATCCACATTTTAATATACCTAACAGAAAAGATTATAATTTATATATTTAAATAGATGAAAATAGTACCATAGTTGATTAGTTTCATGAAAAAATAATCAAACTAACATTGTGGGGGATGACTGGTTTCATCAACATTATTTTTTTTCATGAAACATCCTAAATAAATAACGAGTAATTTAATAGTAAATTATAATATTTCATCCACTTATTATATTAATTTAAATATGTTAAATGATATTAATATAGAAATATATTCTTTATTACAATGTGATTCTCATGGATATATCTATCAATAGTTAATATATAGTACTCTCTAGGTACCCCATGTTCATTTTCAAATAGTTTCATGGTGTTTAATAATGTATCATTGAAATCCTTCCAGAATATGTATTTAAAATATTTACATTTATTACACATGTTTTTCAACATCCACTTTCATGAGATATGATATGCAATGGTAAAGTGGAATAAAATCAATAAAAAGAGATTTATTTTTTAAATATTAGAATTTAATAAAACAATGACATTCATTTGATCTATAATGGTTTAAAATTATATTTATCCTATAATAAAATTCTTTATTATTCCATGATTGATAAATATGACTACAATAAAAATATGTAATCGTACGGGACTCAAGCTAAGTGACCAAGGGTCTTAGAATATAGCCAAATATTCCCATATAATCATATGTGGGGACCCATTAATAGTCAAAAGAGAAAAAACACTTCAATAATTTTTAATTACAAGCATATGAGCCATTACTATTTTTTCCAATTGTATCATTACATCCATATTATATGAAAAAATCTATAATAATTATAAAAATGGAAATAAAATTAATTTTAATAAATTTTTATCTATAACTATAACCATAGAATATCCTTCTAATGAAATTGGAGTGGTAACATGTTCCCTCAAAGAGAGGTTGACAAATTTGTAACCTACATAACTAGGTGGTAATGTTCTAGATGTTGATAGGAGGGAGATAATGTGTGTGGTAGAATATAAAGTGAGGGATATAGAGTGAATCCCAAACACTATAAGGAGGGGGCTCGTGGGATCATGTGGAAACACTGATGTCATCTGTATGTCTGGGGGGAATGTTTATTAGGAGTCGACTGTGAACAATGAATCACCTATTTTTTGCAATCCTATCATTTGAATGATAAAATAATAAAATAATAATATATATTTCAAAAGACTGATGCCTAAGAAGAAATATATTAAGGATGAATACTAAATATTACAGGAAAACATAATATACATAGGTATGTCAATGAATTACTTCACATCGAAAAACAATAAAATTATCAAAATCAATCAACACATGCATAAAAATAATCTTATATAGGATAAATGATCTGTTATATTGGAATAAATTAAATATAACATAGTTAGTTGATATATTAATGGATGAGAATACATATAATCAAATTTTCCATAAAATATTTCTTTATCATAACCCATCATTATTTATTATACTTCTCTCATACATGTATGAATAATATTTTCTATATCGTGACAGAAATATCACTCAATTTCTTACTGTTGGCGGGATTCAATGATTGAAATAAAATCTTACACATCATCACCCATATCATACATATATCTTGTTTTTATGCGTACAACTACACTCCACCCTTCATCCATGACATCTTCTTCTTAATATACTATTATTTCTTATGAAAAGAAGATATATGGATCTTGTACATCATGATCATTGACATCTAGTGATATTCTGATGTTCATCGATGTAAATTTCATGGATTCTCTTTTAATACCAAATGTAAAATCAACTAACCTAAAATGGTATTAAATTAATAAAAATTGACTCTAGTGGTTTATTTTGATATTATCAGTAAAATTTACATGTTATCCATAGAGTCCCACACTTTTCTAACAAATATATTACATCTTTTTAGATTAATATTTAGTAAATAAAAAAATTATCCATTCCAAAATCATATAGGACAATTATCCTTAGAAAATTTAATACATAATCAACTAGTTCAGAAGTTAAATAAATTAACTCCAAATAAAATCCTCAAAACTGTCACCCTTCTAAGACATATAATACATAATAACTTTATTCATAACTTAGTGAAAATGAGAGAAATTAATTGGTGAGCATGGAGGTTGTAACGTCCAGAACCGACTTACCATCGAACTGATAGTAAGACTAATCACCACATGACGTCAAGCACATCTCCTCGTATGATAGAGGCAGATGACTAGAAGAAAGGGTCTATTGATAGTCATTGGGGAGATTATACATTCATATACAGAGTTCATAGCAGAAATGGAATATAAACTCACAAAACAGTAGGAGAAGTTGTAAAACAATAATAAACTAAATAATGAAAATGGATAGTGCTGATTTATAAAATTTAAGCATTTCATCGTGATAAATATCAAAAAAAGTAAAAAAATTCTTTCTTTTCATTCCAATATAGAAATATAGAGAAGGCCTAAATCACTAAGGGTGATCTCCACGAGCATCATGAGCTCATACTCGATTCTTTGACCTTATCTCCAAAGTACAAAGAAAAACCACTAGCAAAGGTCCATAGTCCTATAAACAAGAAGGTTTACTCGGGTACCCCAATGAAATAAAGGCTCGACTAGTGTGTGAGATATAAATCCCAGTAGATCGGGAAAACTGGTCATCTATCTCAATCTAGAAAATATAATTTAACATTTCGGCTGTGTGAAAATATATTGAAGTAGTAATAGAACTGAATAAATAACCAACAACCCATCCAGGTTCTAAAGGGACACCTGACTATGATACTTGCTCCGTCCCATAGCCAGAATACGAGTCTGCATAAGAGTCAAACATATATATAATACATAAATAAAATGTTTAACACATTATTTTATATTATTTATTTAACTGCAAAAAATCTCTAGGTTCCCCTAGACACCGATTTCTCAATACATGTTTTGGTCATTTGGGAGTCTAAACTATTTCTCATATTCAATTCACAGATAATTTCATCACATAGGAATTCATTAACCATTTAAATAAATTAATGTAGGACCAATTGGACCAACATTACAATGTTATTTAATGGGTGTAGAATGTCATGTCTTGCACCCTCTTGAGTATTTGGAGCATCAACACTTGTCTCACAACCCATGGGTATTTGGAGCATCAGTTCCTATCCCATGAAAGAAACTTTTCATGCATGTTGGGTGTAGAACATCATGTATAGCACCACATGATTATTTAGAGCTTCAATCCCTATCTCACAAACACTTTATAAATTATACAAATAAATATATCTTCGGAATTGAATGTCATGTATAGAAACCCAAGATCCCATCCATCCATTAATTATTAAATTAAGAAATCGTGACTGTTAATCAATTCAATAACTATTTAATAACATTTCATTCATTATTAACACAACAAATAGTTAAACACAACAATTCAATTAGTTAACTCACAAATTAAATAATAAATACTATAAAATTAATTAATTAAACCATTAATTAATCACATAAGATTTCTAGTTAATATAATAATTAACTAATCAAAAGGAATCAAATTCAATATCACATAATTAATTCTACAATTAATTATTACATGATAGCCATATCAATATTACATAATTAATTCATAAAATAATTCTCTCAAGGAAACTATCCCAATATCACATAATTAATTAACAGTTAATTATCTCTAAAGCAACCAGTTAGATAACACATAATTAGTTCTAAAATGTATTATCTCAACTTATCCCAAATCATTATCTCATAATTAACAACCCGATTAATAATCTATATTATAGTCTCATGACACATAATTAATTAAAAAATAATTATCTCAACATAACCAGTTTAATATCTCATAATTAGTCCCTTGATTTATTATTATTTCCAAGAAAATAATTAATTCTTAATTAATTATTTGAACTTAACCAAATTAATATCTTATAATTAAACAACCTTCTAATTATTATCTGAAATAACATAATAAATTTACAATTTATTATCTCATCCTAACCTAATTAATATCTCATAATTAATTCCTCAATTAATTATCATTTCTAATAACATAATTTATTCATAATTCATTATTTGAATTTAACCAAAATAATTACTCAAAATCAATCCATCATTTAATTATTATCTCAAATTCAAAAACTAATTTCTAATTAATTATGTCAACATAATGAAATGACTTACTCATTCCCCCAATAAACAATTTTTTCCAGCATTGATGTCAACATTATCAAATGAAATCAAATGAAAAAACTAGTTTGTTTAATTAGGAAATGTTTATAACCCTACCTCAATAAATTTGGCCGACCTAAAGCTTCCTAAATCAATCTGTGACCTGCTCACGTACACACACCTCAAAAAAGCATACGCACACTTGGAAATTATTGTTGCACCTAACAACCGTTAACTGACACCCACAATTAGCGAGGAAGGTACCAATACACACCCAATACATTAACCAATACAAAAAACAACTAGAAGACACTAATTCAAGGGGTGTGAAACCAAATAACCGGTTTAAACCATTACCCGGAAATTAAAACGGTGAATCAAATCATGTCGAATCGCTTCCCCTTCAACGGTGGTCATTAGAATATGGACCACCGGGTCGCGGGTGACAGTGTATTGAAACAGTCGATGTGAACAATGAAATTCTTGGAGAAGTACTAATGTTATCATGATAGATAAGTTTCAGGAAGAAAACACAACGATCCATCGCATGGATAGAAGACTAGAATTGGTGGGTGGTGCAACTCCACCATGGGAGAGGAGGAGGGTCGCGCTTCACATAGGAATGTTAGGTGCAACACCCTCTTTTTTTCACACTAAAATTAATTCAAATTATATTTTAAACTATAAGAATTAATATAATAATAATAACACTAAACATCATATTATTATTATTACACTTTAATATTTTACACATTTAAGAAACTCCAAACTCTTATTTACATATTATTTAATTAAACTCTACTCCACTAAATATAATTAAATGAATTATAAAATTAATTCCATTTAATTAAATTCTCTCAATAATACAATTCATTAAAATAAAATCCATGTTTTTAATCAAATAATTAAATTACATTTATCTCAATTAAATTAAATAAAACACTCCATCTTTCCCCATTTAATAAAATTCATCAACCTCAATTTAATTAAATAAAACCATATTAATAAAAATGATGATTATTATTATCATTTTATAAAACACATCTTTGGCTAAACCTAAATCATTCTATTTAAAAATCATTTAATTAAATTCTTCTAACAAAATTTAATTAAATAAAACCCCATCTTTACATCATTTCTAAAAATATTATTTAACATATTTTAATTAACTAAAAATTCTCTATCTCTTCTCAATTAATTAAATTCATCAACCTCAATTTAATTAAATAAAACCTTCATAGTAATAATAATAATTATTATTATTATCATCTAATAAACATTACTTTTATAAAACCGAAAACTCCCCAATTACACATCATTTAATTAAATTTATATCAAAAATTTTAATTGAATAAAACCTTAACTTTAAATCATTTAAATAATTTATCTTTAACTTAATTTACTTCAATAAAAATTCGCCATCTCACTTCATTTAGTAAAATTCCTTAACCTGAATTTAATTAAATAATACAGCTACAATAATAATCATTATTATTATTATCATTTAATAAAATGCTTCATTTAAAAAAACCAAAACTCTCAAATTACACCTTATTTAAATAAATTATCTTCCAATTAATTTAATTAAATAAATTCTCAAACACATAATTATTTAATGAAAATCTCTTAATACAATTTAATTAAATAAGACCCTCATTTTTATCTTATAAATAAACTCATCTTGCCCTAGAATGTAAATAGATAAAACCGAGACTCCACATTTAACACAACATTTATCTAAATTCTTCTACAATTAATTTAATCAAATAAAATCTCCAACAAATAATTATTTAATTAAATTCTCTTAGTAAAATTTAATTAAATAAAAACCCCATTTTAATCAAATAATTTAATTAATCTTAACCTAGAATTTAATTAGATAAATCCCAAACTCCACATTTAACACATAATTTAATAAAATTACATTCCAAAAAAATTTAATTAAATAGATTTTCCAAATAAATATTATTTAATTAAATTCTCTAAAAAAAACATGAAACCTAATTAATCATCATTTAATTAAATTTGTTCCAATGGAATTTAATTATGTAATTTATCCAATTCATGTCATTTAATTAAATTATTTGAAAACAATTTAATTAAATTGAAAAATCCAACACATCAATATAGTTTAGTTAAATTCTCTCATCCAAAATTTAATTAAATAATAATCCCACACTTTTAAATGACTTATTAAAATCTTATGGACATTGAATTTATTTAAATAAAACCTCTATATCACATTAATTAATTAAATTCCTCTTTTACTTGAATTTAATTAAATGAAAATCTTACTCCTCATTTACACATTATTTAAATTTTAAGATTTAAGATTTCAATTTTTTGATAACCCCCAACTCTTATTTCACGAGGCATTTAATTAAATTCTTCTCATCTCAATTAAATTAAATAAAGACTCCATATCATAATCAATTAAAATAATGTTAATTATTTTCAACACAATTTAATTAAATAACTTCTCCATCTCCACATTATTAAATTAAATTCAACCAACATTAATTTATTTAAAATAAACCCCCAACAACTCAATTAATTATATTCCATTAAACCAGAAATTTATATAAATTAATTTAACCCGTAACAAAAAATGTGTAGACCGTATTATTTGAATTTTACTGTTTGAAAGACTGTGTTTAGACCATATATCCAATACTAGAAACCTCATTTATTATTCATGGCTGGCCTGTATGGTTTTGAATTACTATGCATATCCTATTCGAACATCACTGCCTGGTCTGGTTGTCCCGAAACCCATCCTTCCATCTAGGAAACTCTTCGAGCCTTTACCCAAGCACATTATCAACACTTTAAATGAATCCAACTTGTGGAACTTCTTTCCAATGTTTGGTTTTAAAACTGAATCATGTAGTAAATCAAATGTCAATTTTTTTTTCATATTTTAGCTCAGTTAAAAAACATGGGACTTTACAATTTACCAACATTAAAAACAGCTCATCCCCAAGAATTCATTGGTATCTACTAAAACAATATCCAACCACCAAGGTCAAGAAGTCTCATTTGAACGATCACGTAGAGTTCCCAAATTCCCAACACACCTCTATGGTGCCCATACACTAGACATCTGGCATTTGGATCACATTTATCACATCAAATTTTTGTTTAACATTTTAAAATTAGCAACATGTTTTCTATTGTTTGAAAACACGGGTTACCCTTTTCCCAGTTATAAGGTGCTCATACACCTTAAAACTGAAATTGGGTCCCGATATAAATGCGACAAATCAATGTTCTACTCATGAAACTATTTACATATCGAAACACATCTAGTATATTTTCAGATGTAGTAACACAACTACATGTTATAACAGAGTTTCCTAAAACAATTCTAAAACATGGTAATGAATAGGCAACATGGCATATAAACACCCAAGTGGGCTATTTCTATCACCGAAACATGCAATCCGAAGGGGCATTCTAAAGCAGATAAAATCATGGCCTTTTAAGGGATACAATAAAAATTAGTAGGAATCATAATAATGCGACTACATGTCATGTCATGGAATGGGAATATCACAGTTTCCAAGATGATTCATGTAATGAAATTTCCTATCCATATCAGGCCATGAATTGTTTTCAATATTCCCAAATATATTAGTAGAATATACACCTATCACTCAAGGGAAATCATATCAATTGTAACCACGAACAGTATAAACATCAATTCCCATCCATAGACACTTGGTCATATCTCATATGTGAGGTGAATAGTCCATGGAACATTTATTAACCAAGTTTCAATACTATCCTGGTAAGCTTTCTAATAATGAAAAACAGAAAGAAAAAGGAAAAAAGAATGAAAACCTGACCCTCTGATACAACTTGGTACCATCCCAACCCATCTTACCCTCGAACCGATAGCCATATAATTTTCTACATGACCTCAAGCACTTGCCCTTGTACGCCATATGATTCCAACTAGTACCGAGGTTCTATTTATAGTCTGTGGGGAGACTATACCCTCATATTCATAGTGCTTAGTAAAAATAGATAGTCAATGTAGACCATAAAAGAAGAATATGTAAAACAATAACCAATTAAATAATTAATACGGACAATTCTAGTTATAAAATGTATTTGAGTCATAGTGATAAATATAGAAAAGTACTAAACCAAATAGATTTCATTACATTCCAATTCAGAAATAAAGAAAAGGCTCAAAGACCCAAGGGAAATATCCATGAGTATCCTGATATTTTTCTTGGTCCTTTGCCCATAAATCCCAAATATAAGAAACAACCACTAGAAAAGTTCCATAATTATGTAGAAAAGAAGGTCTAATTGGGTACCCCTAGGAAATGGTGGCCTGAGTAGGGTGTGAGATATAAATATAAACAGCCCAGGAACACTGGTTTTCTAGCTCAATATAAACCACATAATTTAACATTTCAAAAGTGTGAAGATATATCGATGTTATAACAGAACTAAATAAATAACCAACGACCCATATAGGATCCAAAGGGACACCAGACAGTGATAAAAGATTCACCCCATAGCCGGAATAAGAGTCTTCATAAAAATTGTACATATATAGAATGCATAAATAAAAAGATTAGAACATTATTTTATATTCATTATTTAACAACAAAAAATCCAAGGTTCCCCTGGACACTGGTAACTCAATACCTATCTTAGCCATACAGTATTCTGAACTATTTCTCACATTAAATTCATAAATCCTTTAATAACATCATCTTTCATTAACCATTTAATTCAATTCATGTATGGAAAATTTGACCAACATCCAATGTTAATTAATGGGTGTAGAAGGTCATTTATAGCACCCTCATGAGTATATGGAGGATCCTTCCTTGTCTCACAACCCATGGGTGTTTAGAGAATCAATCCATGTCCCATAAAAGAAAACTTTCATGCATGATGGGTGTAGAGTCCCATGTCTAATACCCCAAGAGTATTTGGAGCATCAGTCCCTATCTCACAACCCATTTATCAATCATATACACACATACATACATATATATATATATATATATATATATATATATATATTGGGTATAGAATGTTATGTCTAGCACCATGAGATCCCATCAATTAATTAATTCATAACATAATTAATAGAGTTCATTAATCAATTCAATAACTCAGTAATGAAATTACATTCACTTCTAAGTCAATAAATAGTTAAACACAGTAGTACGATTAGTTAACTCAACAATTAACTAATAATTACTATAATATTAATTAATTCAACCATTAATTAGTCTCAATAATTTATCTAGTTAATTTAACAATTAACCAATCCAAACACAACCAACTCAATATCACAAAACAAATTCTATAGTTCATTATTACTTGGAAACCATCTCAAAATTACATAAATAATTTATAAAATAATAGTCTTATGAAATCCATCCCAATATCACATTATTAATTCAAAATTAATTATATTTAATGCATCTATTTATGTATCACATAAATAATTCTAAAATTAATTATCTCAACTTTACCCAAATCAATATCCCATAATTAACCCCCGATTAATTATATATATTATTATCTCATTACATATAATTTATTCACAAGTAATTATCACAACTGAATGAGTTTAATATCTCATAACTATTCCCCAAATTAATTATTTTCTCAATGAACACAATTAATTTATAATTGATTATTTCAACATAACTAAATTAATATATCATAACTAAACCCTCGATTGATTATCATCTAAAATCAAATAATTAATTATCTCAACCTGGCCAAATTAATATCCCATAATTGATTCCTCCATTAATTATATTCCCAAATAACATAAATAATTCCTAATTAATTATCTCAAAATAATCAAATAAATTAATCAAAATTAATCCTTCGTTTAGTTATTATCATAAATAAAAAAATTAATTCATAATTAACTATCTCAATGAAACCCAATTAATTACTCATTTCCCCAATAATCAATTTCATCCAAGATTTCATTAAACTTTTTCAAAAGAAATAAACCAAAAAAACTGAATTTTATTAATTTGGAAATGTTTGGAACCATCCTTCAACGAAAATGGCCAAGCCAATCCTTCCTAACTCAAACCGCGACCCACTCATGCTCATGAACCATAAAAAAGTGTATACACAATCAGAAATTATCGTCTCACCTAAAAACCATTAATCGACACCCATAATTAATGCGGTGTGAACTAATGAAAACCCAAAACATTAACCACAACACTAAAAAACCATAAGCCACTAATTCAAGGGGTGAGATTCCAAATAATGATTATAATACCTTACCAAAAAATGAAAACGGTAAGACAAATCAAGAAGAATCACTTTCCCTTCATCTACTGTTGTTGGATTACAGACCAAAAATGTCTCAAGACAACTTCTACACCTCCTAGAACCAGAAGAAATGAAGAAACCAAATTAAAGCCAAATATAGGGTTTCATCCTAATAGATACTGGGTGATGGAGAGCCGAAACAGTCGATGCCAACAAAAAAACACATGGTGTAACACCCCAGGTAAATGAAGAATAAGACATATTTCAAATTCTTTAATATTTCTGAAATAAATATTAATTTTACTTTAAAGGGGTTGGTATGTTCGATAGCGTACCCAATACACAAAAACGAGTTTCTTTGGAATCTTACGTTGCACACTAATAATATAATATAATTATTTTAAATTTTAGTTAACTCCTAGCCATTTTATTGGCAGGAATGAATGAAACTAACTACAATATGATTATAAATGATTGCTAAATGTATTTGCATTTACCCAATAAAAAGTTATATGCTTAAAATATGAATGAATCTAATTTTAAGCATAATTTACATTAAAAGGCCGATTTACTGCCTTTTAATGGAGAACCCTCATTAAATATAGATTTGGCCACATTAATACTTTCTAATTGACCAATTATAATCCTTATTTAGAATAGGGAAATCAAATTTTACTTTGGGTAAATTTTTTGGTATTATTTTTGATAATGTTCATTTTTTTAATGAATAGTGAAATAAACTGTATTTTAATTCAAAAGTGCCTTTTAATCTAATTTATTTATATGGTTAGAATATATTTTTAGATTGTTTTAAAGTGAAATTGAAATATATTTTTACCATTTAATCCAATTTTGGTCATTGGAATTAATTTCAATTTGAATTTGGAAATAAACAAGTATCAATCTTTTGATAGTTATTGTTTCTTAAAAACATGCTACTTGTTTTAACAATGGCAATTACTTTTTAAATTAATTAATGCCACTTATATTTTTTCAATTTGGAAAAATAGAAATCAATTTTTAATTCACAATATGAAATAATTCATAGGCTTAATTTTTGGTATTTTTCTGGAAAACATTATTTTTTGATGAATAGTGACACCACTTAGTGGTAGTTAAAAAAACTGACTTTTTGATTTAAATGAAATTTTACCACTTCTGTGAATTGATTTTCAAAAATTCGACATAAATGGTTGTTATAAAGAAGTGAAATGTGGTTCATTAAGATGAAAATAATTTTTCGTGAATAGTAACTTTTGACTTTTATTTACCGCGATTAAGGGTAAATAGGGTAATTCATGATTAAAAGAATATTATAATAAATCGAAATTAACATAACAATTGTCCTATCCTTATTGGATGAGTAGTTTCCAACCATGGGCATATTTGGGTCGATTTTTGGACCCCATTGATCCACTTGGGACTGAAAATGACAATTTAGATCAATTAATTTAATGTAAAGGCAAAATAGACATAAACAAAAAATCATTTAGTAATTAATTTTTATATGGTGTTATATATGTTCTATTTTCGACTATAAATTTTATTTGGAAAGATAAAAATATTTCCTATATCATGGTTATATTTTTTAAAATTTTTAGACAACAAATAAATTAAATTATTTATGACATAATAATGATGCAGTGTTTACCTCATTAATTAATTATTTAAATAAATAAGATTATAATGCATAAAATATTATTCAAAGCATGTCCAATTATGATTATATGATTTTATTTCTACCATGACTAATCGTATATTTGACTATAATGATTTTTGGATCATTAGAAACCGAATATAATTATATTATAAAATAATACTTTCACAGTTTCCTAAAGAGCCCCTCCTCTCCGTTATAAAAGGAGACAACTTATAACCAATTCTACACACCTCTCAAGACATTTGGATCGTCTAAACTCTGCCCAATTAAGCTCCCAACATCAATCTCATCCCCCTAGAAGCCTTACTTTAGGCATAAGATACTTCATGAAGTCCTTTTGGTTTAAACCAAAGGAAGTTACCCAAATTAAAGGTAACCGTTTCTCTTAAATTGTTTTCTTTTATTTTACTTCTCCAACCCCTAAACTCTTTTTTATTGCATTATTTTGCAACAAAACCAGTATCCTCAATATACTAGGATTTTTTATGAGAAGGATTAGAACTACAATTACAGACACCTCCATGTAATGGATGAATAACATAATGTTTCTGTGGATGGAAAACTAAGGCCTCACGAAACGATGATTGTTCAATTACATCTTACCGCCTCTCATGGTGGCCATTATGATGGATCTATATTTATATATGATATATATTATATTTATGATTTCATTATTCTTCTGTACTTCCCAATTATATGAAGACTTTATGGTTTCCATAGTGGGTAAATATGATAATCTCATTTGAGGAAATGCGGACTACCGCCCCCTCAAAGTGATTTGATTCGTTAATGCCTTATGTGGGATGCATAAAGGATGGAGTTAATGATATTATATAAGATATTATAATGGAATTATAATATAATTATATATAATTATGTTTTATTTCCATTAAAATAAGATATAGAAATGAAACTAGCGTTCATGCGTACGTATGGCTTACCGTCTCCATGAACGATGCATTTCATTTCTTACCTCTAAATGTTATGAAATATTATAAAAAAATGTATAAACTGGATATATATGATATATATGATTTCCAAATCATTAATATTATTCTGGATATAATGAACCTTTGACCACATGGACAACTTGTAAATATAAGGTCTTCATTTTTACTTAAGTACCAAATATCGGCAAAATGAACGTTATTACCTTAAATGATTGTATAATGTTTATAACATTGTAATAAGTGATATAAAAGGAATAATAATCTTCAATAAGGATCTTATGAAAGTATAAATTTACTTCAGTTTATTATTCAGGAGATTAAAGAACGATCGAGTCATGTCGGACGCGAGGTAAGGGACTTCGTCTCAATCTCCTTTCATTGAGGAATTTTTAGTATTATACACGTCTTATATTTTATACGGTGTATAAAACCCTTTGACTTTTCATTTTATTCAAAGTGAATATTCTTATACGAATCGTTTCACTAAATGACCAAAATGAATGTATTTTTTAACGTAAGCGGTGACAATGGCCTTTCCGCCGCCGTGAGTAATATTTGATCTTAGGCTTCCTTAACAAGCTGAAATGTTTTTAAAAGTAATAATAAATACCATATACTCATTTTATGTATTTTGGTATTTAAAATTATTTTGACAGTGAATTTATTATTTCACTATCTTGAAATGATATTTTATTATTGCAATGTAGAAATGTTATCTTTCCTTTATGCTTTTGTTATGTGTTATGATCATTTTATGGTTCTTGGGCATTATTTACATATATAGGTGGTTCCATGATAAACCTAGGGCAGGTGAGCCTGAGATAGCACTCTAATGCATTGGGTAATTTGACGGAGGTAAAGATGAATGTTTCTCCTAAGAGATTTAGGTAATATAATGTGATGGGTATTCCAAAGTAACTCCCTATGTGGCTGTGATAGCTACAATGTATGTATGATATGAATGCCACAAGTTACCTTTATGATTATTTATTTCTATGTGTATTTCATAAATCTTATGATTTCATGAGGTAAGTAAAAGAGTTCCTGTTTTGTATGTATTTATGAAAAAATGATTTCATTCTTTGTTTTATAACACTTACTGATCTTTTTATGCTCATCCCAAGTTTTGAAATGTTTTCACAGGAATTAAAGATGAATAAGGTCAAGGATGAGATCAAGGAAAATTCATGCTGTCTAAAACATGGAACTAGACATGACTTTTTTTTCAATAGTTTTTATTTTATGAAAAAATGGAAACTATGTGGATATGTCTACCTTGTAATCCTTTGAGATGTAATAGTTATTTCCTAATTCCCGAAAACTCTATACCTGAAATGATCCTCAAAGTGAATTATTCATTTAATTAAATATTAGGTAATGTTTAAGGCCAGGTCCTTATCGTTGGTATCAGAGGTCTTTTTAGATAATTATAGGTGTTAGGGTGTTGTTAGATAAATTTCCATAATGTAATTTATGTTAATATTGAAATCATATAGCATTTAAAGATTACCATGTTGCTTCGCCTAAGATATTTCATTGTTCGGAAGGGTTTTCCATAGAGGAAACAAGGCATCTATGTTGGGACGACATTAGGAGGAAGACAAACCTCCAAATCAGCAATCTGAGATGGTCAGAATCGGAACTGAACAGTTTTTTGCAGTGATGGCACAATTGACTAAGGCGATAAATGGTGGTGGTATCCATGTACGAGATCAGACAGATCAACCATAGAGGAACAAGTTAGTAGTGGTGCATTTCATGATGCAACATCCCCCATCATTCCAAGGATCATCTGACTCTGTGCAAGATGAAGGATGGATTAAATCATTGGAGAAGATTTTTGATGTCATGGTTTGTTAAGAACATCAAAAGGATAGTCATGTTGTTTACCATTTTGAAGGTGAAGCTGATCAGTGGTGGTCAATGGTGAAAAATATCAGTGATAGTGAGGAGATTGATGCTCTCGATTGGGATGAATTCAAAGGTATGTTTCTTGAGAAATATTTTCCTAATTTGTTTCGTCTTAGGATGGGAAAACAATTCCTGGAATTGAGGCAGGAGGATGACTCAGTGGTTGTTCATGAATAAAAATTCATAGGACTGGCATGGTATGCTCCAAATTTCATAAGAGATCTTGATAGTAAATTCAACCATTTTTACTCAAGATTTAAGCCAAAGTATCGAAGGGATTTAGCTTCTCATGAGTTCAAATGTTATGAAAAACTTGTTCGTTGAGCGAAGAAGGTGGAAATGGAGTTTACCGATGATCATGTATTCTTTTACAAACAACAGGATAAGAGGACGAGGTGGTAGGCGAAAAGGAAGAACTCTTTAAAAATGTCTGATGGTAAGAAACATAAGTTTACAATTTGTGAAAATTGTGGTAAAAAGCACACTGGGGAATGTCTTTTGAATTCTGGTAAGTGCTACTGATGTGGTATAATGGGATATAAGGCTCGTAATTGCACTGAAAAAGATCAGGGTAATGGTAAAACAAAATCTGACTTACAGTCAGTAAAACGTTTTAAGTGCAATGAAATGGGTTATTATGCAAATGAGTGTCCAAAAAAGAACTCAACCAAAGGAAAGCAGCCAGACTACAAGCAGAAAGGGGTGGTGAAATCCTTTTCAACTACTTCAGCAGATGGTGGTCCATCAAATGAAGTTGTATCAGGTACACTGTTAGTTTGTTCAGATTATGCCAATGTGTTTTTTGATTAGGGGTCTACACACTCATTCATTTATGAGAAGTTTTCTAGTAAATTGGGAATTCCAACTCAAGATATTAATACAGAACTTATGGTAAAAACACCTGGAGGAAATGTTGAGACAAAAAGAAAACATAAGAACATTCTTGTCATTGTGTGCTGAAAGAATCTACCTGCAAACCTTATTGTTTTGCCTCTAGTAGAGTTCGATGTTATTTTGGGCATGGATTGGCTTTCTGTTTATAAAGCTAAGATTGATTGCAGAGCCAAAGAGGTTTCTTTTTAGAATGATTTTCAGTTTGTATACAAAAATGAACCCTTGCTGTTGATAACTTGTCGGGAAGCTGAGAAACTAGTAAAAGATGGAAATGAATGTTACCTTTCACATTTTGTTGAAAACAAAGAAAATGTTCAGATTAATGATGTGTTAGTGGTAAATGAGTACCTTGATGTTTTTCCTAATGTTTTTCCTGGTATTATACCTGATCAGGAAGTTGAATTTACTATTGACTTAGTTCCTGATGCTAATCCAATTTCAAAACCACCATATCGAATGGATAAAATTTAAATTTTAGAGTTAAAGAAGCAATTGCAGGAGTTATTAGATACAGGTTTCATTCGACCTAGAACATCACCATGGGGTGCTCCTGTCTTATTTTTTAAAAAGGAAGATGGTTCAATGAGACTTTGCATTGATTATAGAGAATTGAATAATATCACTATTATGAATAAGTATCCTTTGCCTCATATCGATGATTTTATTGATCAAATCCAGGGAGCTCAGTATTTTTTGAAGATTGACATGAGGTCGGGGTACCATCAGTTGAAAGTAAAGGAATTAGACATTCAAAAGACCGTGTTTCGTACTAGATATGGCCATTATGAATTTGTAGTTATTCTTTTTGAATTAACCAATGCACCTACAATATTCCTGGATCTTCTAAATAGAATTTTCCATGAGTTCTTGGATAAGTTTCTGATTGTGTTCGTTGATGATATATTGGTTTATTCTAAAAGTAAAGAGGAAAATGAAAGTCATTAAAGGGTTGTCCTACAAACCTTAAAAGAAAAGAAACTATTTGTGAAATTCGGAAAGTATGAGTTTTGGTCACAACAAATTTCTTTCCTTGGTCACATTGTTTCAAAAAATGGCATAACTGTTGATCCTGGTAAAATGAATGTTGTTAAGTAATGTACAAGACACACAAATATAACTGATATTCGTAGTTTTCTTGGGTTGGATGGTTATTACCGGGGTTCTGTTGAATATTTTGCACGGTTATCTAGTCCAATGACTAAGTTAACTCGAAAAGGTGTTAAGTTCATCTGGACAAAATAATGTGATGATTTTTTTTAGGAATTGAAAAGAAGATTGGGGAATGATCCAGTTTTGGCACTGCCTTCCAGAAATGGTGAGTTTGTTATCTACAGTGATGCTTCATTGAAATGACTCGGTTGTGTCCTAATGCAAAATGATTAGGTAATTGCTTATGCCTCACATCAGTTGAAACCAAATAAGTTAAATTACACTACACATGATTTGGAATTAGCTGTTGTTGTTTTTTCTTTAAAAATTTGGAGGCATCATTTGTATGGAGTGAAGTGTGAAATATATACTGATAAAAAAATATTAAAGTATATATGCACTAAAAAAAATTGAACATAAGACATAGGAGATGGTTGGAATTAATCATGGATTATGATTGCACGATCCTTTATCATACGGGGAAAGAAAATAAAGTGGCTGATGCTTTGATTCGAAAATGTAATTCTTTATTAAACATGTTACGTTTGGAACGAGATCCTTTGGTTTTTGATTCGATGAAATTTCTCATATAAGTTGTTGTTGCAGGAAATACTTCTGTTTTGTTTCAGGTGTCAGTGAAATAATCGTTATCAGACAGAATTAAGAAAGTGCAGAAAGAAGACAGTGAGTTGCAGAAAAAGGTAGAGTTGGATCAGATGGGTATGTTGCCTGAATTTAACATTGATAATGATTGTGTTTTTGGATTTGTCAAGAGATTACGTGTACTCTGTGATTCACAGTTGAAGAATGAGTTGTTATGTGAATCTCATAGTTCTCTGTTTTTAGTTCATCCTTGTAGTACTAAGATGAACTGAGATCTTCAGGATTATTACTGGTGGCATAGAATGAAAAGAGATATTGTTGATTTTATTGTGAAGTGTTTGACTTGTCAACACGTTAAAGCAGAGCGATAGTTACCGAAACAAATGGTTCATCCTTTACCAGTGCCAGAGTGGAAATGAGGAAATATATCCATGGACTTTGTTGTAGGATTACCAAAGACATCTCGAGGTAATAATGCAATCTGGGTTATAGTTGACTGAATGACTAAATCTGCTCATTTCCTTCCTATTAGAGATACTTTGTTTGTAGATCAAATTTCTTAGTTATATGTTAAAGAGATAGTCAGGTTGTATGGAGTTCCCCTCTCCATTGTATCTGATCGTGATCCCAGGTTCACTTCTATCTTTTGGAAAGGCTTTTAGAAGTCATTGGGTACTGAAATAAATTTTATTACAGCTTTTCATCCTCAATCATATGGGCAGTCAGAACGAACAATTCAGACCTTGGAGGATATGTTACGTGCTTGCTCGATGGATTACTAGGGAAGTTGGGACCATCATCTTTCTTTGGTTGAGTTTTCATATAATAACAGTTTTCATTCCAGTATACAGATGGATCCATTTAAGGAATTATATAGAAATCTTTATCGAACTCAAGAATTCTAGGATGAAGTAGGTGAAAGGAAGCTGATGGGACCAGATTTGGTAGAAGAGATGGCCGAGAAAGTTCAGTTGATTTAGAAGCACATGAGAACATCTCAGAGCAGACAGAAAATTTATGCAAATAACCGGGGAAAGGATCTTTCCTTCGAGATTGGTGATCATGTCTTTCTCAAAGTTTCTCAATGGAAAAGTGTGATACATTTTGGTATGAATGGAAAGTTGAGTCCGAGTTTCATTGGACCTTATGAAAATCTATTAAAAGTTGGATCAGTTGCGTACATAGTGGCTTTACCCCCATGTCTATCCCAGGAACACAATGTTTTTCATGTTTCGATGTTGAGAAAGTATATGTCAGATCTATCTCATGTTTTGAGCTCAAAGGTAGTTCAGTTAGAAGAGAATCTCTCTTATGAAGCTCAAACAATCCAGATTCTTGACCGCATAGAGAAAGTGTTGCGGAATATGGCAATTCACCAGGTAATGGTTTTGAGGAAAAACCATATGGTTGAAGAGGCAACTTGAGAATCTAAAAATGCTATGAGGGATAAATACCCCCACTTATTTTGATAAGGGAATAAAAATTGCGTGGATGCAATTCCCAAATGGGGGGAAGGATGTAACACCCCATGTAAATGAAGAATAAGACATATTTCATATTTATTAATATTTGTGAATTAAATATTAAATTTTCTTTAAAGGGGTTTCTATGTTCGATAGCGTACCCGATACACAAAAACACGTTTCTTTGGAATCTTACGTTGCACACTAATAATATAATAATATTATTTTAAATTGTAGTTAACTCCTAGCCATTGCATTGGCGGGAATGAATGAAACTGACTACAATATGATTATACATTATTGTTAAAAGTATTTTAATCTATCCAATAAAATGTAATAGGCTTAAAATATGAATGAATCTAATTTTAAGAATAATTTACATTAAAAAGCCGATTTACCGCCTTTTAATGAAGAACACTCTTTAAATTTAGTTTTGGTCACTTTAATATATTCTAATTGACCAAATATAATCCTTTTTTAGAATGAGGACATCAAATTTTACTTTGGGTAATCTTTTGGTATTTTTTTGATAAAGTTCATTTTTTAATGAATAGTGAAAAATAATGTATTTTAATTCAAAAGTGCATTTTAATCTAATTTATTTATATGGTTAGATTATCTTTTTAGATTGTTTTAAAGTTAAATTGAAAAATATTTTTTCCATTTAATCCAATGTTGGTCATTGGAATTAATTTCACTTTGAAATTGGACATAAACAAGTATCAATCTTTTGATAGTTATTGTTTCTTAAAAACACACTATTTGTTTTAACAACGGGAATTAATTTTTAAATTAATTAATGCCACTTCTATGTTTTAAATTTTGAAAAAATAGACATCAATTTTAAATTCGGAATATCAAATAATTATTAGGCTGATTTTTTGGTATTTTTCTAGAAAACTTCATTTTTTAATGAATAGTGACACCAGTTAGTGGTTGTTAAAAAAACTGGCATTTTCATTTAAATGAAATTTTACTACTTCTGAGAATTGAATTTCAAAAATCCAATATAATGGTTGTCATCAAGAAGTAAAATGTGGTTCATTAAGATGAAAATAATTTTTGGTTAATAGTAACTTTTGACTTTTATTTACCGTGGTTAAGGGTAAATAGGGCAATTCAAGGTTAAAAGAATATTATAATAATTCAATATTACCTTAACACTTGTCCTACCCTTATTGGGTCAGTATTGGCCGACCATGGGCATATTTGGGTCGATTTTTGGACCCCATTGATCCACTTGGGAGTGAAAATGACAATTTATATCAATTAATTTAAAGTACAGGCAAAATAGACATAAACAAAAAATCATTTAGTAATTAATTTTTATATGGTGTTATATAAGTCTTATTTTAGACTATAAATATTCTTTGGTAAGATAAAAATATTTCATATATCATGGTATTTTTTATATAATTTTTAGACAACAAATAAATTAAATTATTTATGACATAATAATGATGCAGTGTTTACCTAATTAATAAATGATTTAAATAAATAAGATTATAATGCTTAAAATATTATACAAAACATGTCAAATTCTAATTAAATGATTTTATTTCGACCATGACTCATCTTATATTCTACAATAATGATAATTGGACCATTAGCAACTGAATATCATTATATTATAAAATAATACATTCACACTTTCCTAAAGAGCCTCTCCTCTCCATCATAAAAGGAGTCCACTTCTAAACAATTCTAAAAACCTATCAAGAAATTTGGCTCAAAAAAACTCTGTGAAATTAAGCTCCAAACATCCCTCTAATCCCCCTAGAAGCCTTACTTTTGGCAGAAGGCACTTCAAAACGTCCTTTTGGTTTAAACCAAAGAAAGTTACCCAAATTAAAGGTAACTGTTTCTCTTAAATTGTTTTTTATAATATTTTACTTCTCCAACCCCTAAAATCTTTTTTATTAAATTCTTTATAACAACAGTAGTATCATCAATATACTATTATGTTTTTATGAGAAGGATTCGAATTACACTTACACATACCTCCATCTAATGGATGAAGAACATAATGTATCTTTAGATGGAAAACTAAGGCCTCACGAAACGATGATTGTTCAATTACATCTTACCGCCTCTCATGGTGGCCATTATGATGGAAATTTATTTATATATGATATATATTATTTTTATGATTTCATTATGCTTCTGTAATTCCCTATTATATCAGGCCTTTATGGTTTCCATAGTGGGTAAATACGATAATCTCCATTGAGGAAGTGCGGACTACCGCCCCCTCAAAGTGATTTGATTCGTTAATGCCTTAGGTGGGATGTATATAGGATGGAATTAATATATTATATGTGATATTATACTGGAATTATAATATACCTATGTATAATTATGTTTTATTTCCATTAAAATAAGAAATATAAATGAAAGTAGTGTTCACGCGTATGTACAGATTACCGTCTCCATGAACGGTGCATTTCATTTCTTATCTCTAAATGTTATGTACTATTATAAAAACATGTATATACTGGATATATATTATATATATGATATCCAAATCATGAATATCATTCTAGATATAATGAACCTTTGACCACATGGACAACTTGTAAATATAAGGTGTTCATTTTTACTCAAGTACGAAATATCGACAAAATTAATGTTATTAACTTAAATGATTGAATAATGTTTATAACATGGTAATAAGTGATATAAAAGGAATAATAAACTTGAGAAAGTTTCTTAAGAAAGTATAAATTAACTTTACTTTATTATTCAGGAGATTAAAGAATGATCAAGTCAAGTTGGATGCGAGGTAAGGGACTTCATCTCAATCTCCTTTTATTGAGGAATTTTTATTTTTATACACGACTTTATTTTATACGGTGTATAAAACCATTTAAATTTTAATTTTATTAAAATGGAATATTCATATATGAAGCATTTCACTAAATGCCAAAAAGGAATGATTTTTAACATAAGCGGTGACAACGAACTTTCCGCCTCCACGAGTATTATTTGATCTTTGGTTTCCTTAACAAGCCGGAATGTTTTTAAAAGGAAAAATAAATACCATATAAACTTTTTATATATTTTGGTATTGAAAATGATATTGACAGTGGATTTATTATTTCACTATCTTGAAATGATATTTTATTATTGCAATGTGGAAATGTTATGTTTCCTTTATGCTTATGTTATGTGTTATGATCATGTTAGTGTTCTTGGAAATTATTTTCATATACAGGTGGTTCCATGATAAACCTAGGGCGGGTGAGACCGAGATAGCTCTCCAATGCATTGGGTAACGTGACAGAGGTAAACATGAATGTTTCTCCTAAGAGATATAGGGAATATACTATGATGGGTATTCCAAAGTAACTCCCTATGTAGCTGTGATAGCTACAATGTAATTATGATATGGATGCCACAAGTTACCTTTATGATTATTGATTTCTATGTGTCTTTCTTAAATATTATGATTTCATGAGGTAAGTAAAAGAGTTCATGTTTTGAATGTATTTATGAATAATTGTTTTCATTATTTTTTTTATAACCCTTACTAAGATTTTTATGCTCATCCCATGTTTTGAAATGTTTTTCATAGGACTTAAAGATGAATAAGGTCAATGATGGGATCAAGGAAAAGTCACGCTGTCTAAAACATGGAACTAGACATGACTTTTTTTTCAATAGTTTTTATTTTATGAAAAAAATGGAAACTATCTGGATATGTCTACCTTGTAATCCTTTGAGATGTAAGAGTTATGTTCTAATTCCCTAAAACTCTAAACCTAAAAAGATCCTCAATGTGAATTATTCATTTAATTCATTATTATGTAATGTTTAAGGCCGGGTCCTTATACATAGAGAAAGAATCACCTTACAGAGATGGACAAGATTCATGAAGGAACCACCGTGATCCTACACAAGGAGTGGAGAAGGGAAGAGGTGGGTGGTGTACCTCCACCATGGGAGAGGAGAAGGGTCGCGCTTCATGTAGGAGGAGGGAGAGGTGATCATATGTTTTCTTTTCTTTGTTAAATAAATTAAAATTATCATTTAGAATATAAGAATGAATATTATAATAATAATAGAAATAACCATCATATTATTACTATTACACTTTAATATTATACCCCTTTGAGAAACTAAAAACTCCCATTTACACATTATTTAATTTGACTCTCCCCAACTGAATTTTATTTAATAAATTCTCCAACAAATGTTATTTAATTAAATTCTATCAAAATTCAATTTAATTAAATTAAGACCATCATTTCATATCAATTAATTAAATTAAATTTAACTCAATTTAATTAAATAAAACACTCCATCTCACCTCATTTAATTAAATTTCTCAACTTCAATTATATTAAACAAAATTGTCAAAATAATAACTGTGATTATTATTAGAATTTCATAAAATAAATCTTTGATAAAACCCAAAACCCCTAATTTAAAAATCATCTAATTAAATTATTCTCAACAATATGAATTTAATAAAACCCCCAATTTACATCATTTGATTAAATTCATTTTAACTTAATTAAATTAAATTAAATTTCTCCACCTCTCCTTGATTAATTAAAATTTTCAAACTCAATTTAATTAAATAAAACAATCATAATATTAACTATTATTAATATTATCACTTAATAAAATGATTCTTTGATAGAAAACAAACCACCCCTATTATACATATTTTAATTAAATTCTTGTCAAAAATTATAATTAAATAAAACATCTGATTTATATCATTTAATTAAATTTTGTTTAAAATAATTTATTTTAATAAAAAATTTCCATCTCTCCTCATTAAATTTAATTTCTCAGCCTCAATTTAATTAAATCAAACAGTAATAATAAGAATAAGAATAATTATTATTATTTAAAAAATAACTCCATTTATAAACCCCAAAACTCCCCAATTACACCCCACTTAATTAAATTATTATCCAAAAATATTATTTAAATATATTATACAACACATCATTATTTAATTAAATTCTTTTAAGACAATTTAATTAAAAAAATCCATTTTTTCATAAAATTATTAATTTCATCTTAACCTTAAATTTAATTCGATAAAAATAAAACACCACATTTAACAAATCGTTTAATTAAATTTGTATCCAATGAATTTAATTAAATAAACTCTCCAACATGTAATTATTTAATTAAATTTTCTCAATACAATTTAATTTAACAAAACCCCCATTTTTCATCATATAATTAAATTCATCTTAACCTTGAATTTAATTAGATAAAACCCCAAATCCTCATTTCTCACTTCCTTTAAATAAATTTCTATCCAACTAAATTTAATTAAATAAATTATATAACCCATTATTATTTAATTACATTCTATCAACAATATTTAATTAAAAAAACCCTTAAACTTCATTAATCATCATTTGACTAAATTTGTTCGAACAAAATTTAATTAAATAATTTCTCCAATTCATTTTTTTAATTAATATATCCGAAGAATATTTAATTAAATTAAAATCTCCCACTAATCAGCATTATTTAGTTAAATTATCTCATCCACAAAATAATTAAATTATAATCCCCCATTTCACGATGACTGATTTAATTATTTTTAACCTTTAATTTATTTAAATTAAACCCCCCTTTCACATTAATTAATTAAATTTATATTTTCCTTGAATTTAATTAAAAGAAACTCCCACTCCTAATTTACACATCATAAATTTTTTACCATTTAATATTTACCTTCATTGATAACCCCCAACACCTTATTTATGAGTCATTTAATTAAATTCCTCTCATCACAATTTAATTAAATAAAGACTTCATCTCATCATCATTTAAAATAAATTTAATCATTTTCATCTCATTTTTTTAAATAAATTCTCCACATCCACAACATATAATTAAATTCTATAAATTCTAATTTAGTTATTAGAATCCCCAAATAGATCATTTAACTATATTTTTTTAAACTATGAATATAATTAAAATAATTTATCTAGAAACCCAAAACTGGGTAGGCTGTATTTGTTAACATGTACGGTCTGAAAGACAATGTGTAGACCATACATCCACTACTAGACACATGATTTATTATGCATGGCTGACCTGTACAGTTTTGATGAACTATGTGCAGCCCATGCGAACATCACTACCTGGTCTGGTTCTCCCAAAAACCCATCCAACCATATGGGAAACTCTTCAAGCCTTTACCCAATCCCATTATGAACATGATAAAATATCCAAATAATGATACTTCTTTCCGAAGAATGGTTTTAGAACCAAACTATTCAGTAAATGAAAAAGGTTCAATTTTTTTTTGTATTTTAGCCCTATCCAAAAAACACGGGACATTGTAGTTTACCCACCTTAAAAAATCCTCGTTCTTGATTATCCAATCGGAGCTACTATAATATTACCCAAACTAGAAAGGTAAAAAAGTCTCATTTGAATGACCACATTGCATTCCCAAATGCCCAACACACATTTAAGGAGCCCATACACCTTATCGCTGGAATTTTGGTCACATTTATCACATCAAATGTTTATTAAAACTTTTATCCTTAGAATCACATTTTCAATTGTTTCAAAACATAGGTTATCTTTATTCTAGTTATAAGGTTCCCATACATCATAAAATTGAAAATTCATCCTGTTATAAACACAAAAAATCAAAATTTTAATCATGAAACCATTTACATATCATAACATATCCAGCATATTTTCATAATAAGTAACACAAAAATATGTTATAACACAGAATCCTGTAACAACAGTAAAACATGCTAATAAATAGGAAGCATGAAATATAAACACCCAAGCATGTTATATCTATCACAGAAACATGCTATCTAAAAGGGAATGGTAAATAAAATAAATACATTTCTCTTCAAGGCACACAATCAGAATTTCCAGGCATCTTACTAATGAAACTACATGACATGTCCTATTCAGGTCATGTAAATCTCTAAGTGCATAAGATGATGCCTGAAATGAAATTTACTTACCATATCAGGCCAAATAAAATTTTTAAAATTCTCAGATAAATAAGCATTGGAAAATAAACCAGTTAATCGACATGAAATCCTATCAATAGTAACCACAAACAGTATAATCTTCAATTTCAATCCCTGGTCACTTGGACATTTCCCATAAATGAGGTGATATGTCCCAGAAACGTCTATTAATTTGAGTGACGACACTTTCCTAGTCTCTTGTCTACTAACCCAAACTATAAAGAAAAAGGAGGAAAATAAAAGAAAACTTGAACCTCTGATACAACATTGTAATGTTAAGACCCAAATTACCCTCAAACTGATTGCCGGGAGAATTACCACACGACATCAAGCATTTATACCTATACTACGAAGGCTGTCGACTAGCAACAAGGGTCTATTGATTGTTAGTGGGGAGACTACACCCTTATATTTAGAGTGAAAAATAAAAATATATAATAAAAATAGAAAATAGTGAAAGAAGATGTAAAACAATAACCAACTGAATAACGAAAATGGACAATTCCAATTTATACATTGCATGCATGTCATGGTGATATATATCAGAATGAAGTATTCATAATACAATTCTTTACATTCCAATACAAAAATAATAAAAAGTCCCAAAGTCGCAAGGACGATCTCCATGATCATCCCATGCCCTTTCTTAGTCCTCTACTCCTAACTCCCAAGTAAAAGGTATAACCACTAGAAAAGGCCCATAGTCTTATAAACAAGAGGGTCCACTCGGGTACCCCAATGAAATGGCTGCCCGAGTGTGGTGTGAGATATAAATCTTAGTAGGTCAGGACCACAAGTCGTCTCGCCCAATCTAGACAATATAATTTAACATTTAAGAACTATGTAAATATATCACAGTAAAAATTGGACTGAATAAAAAAATCAACAACTTGTCCAAGTTATAATGGGAAAACTGATGATAACACGTGTTTCAACTGATTGTCGGAATAATTTTCTGCACAAGAATCATATATATATAATGCATAAATAATATTTTTAACACGTTATTTGACATTATTTATTTAACTAAAATAAACCCCTAGGTTCCCCTGGACACTTATATGTAAATACCTATCTCAACCGCGTCTTAGTCTGAACCATTTATCATATTAAATTCCCAAATCATTTCATCACATCGGATTTCATGAAACATTTAATTCCATTCAAGTACGAACAATTGGAACCATAGACAAATGTTAATTAATGGGTGCATAAAATCATTTCATGAACCCCCATGAGTATTTAGAGCATCAGTCCTTGTATCACAACCACTAGTTATTTGAAGAATCAGTTCTTGTCCCTTAAAAAATTGCATGTATGGTCAATGTTGAACACCATGTCTCGAACCCCATGAGTATTTGGATAATCAATCCACATCTCATAACTCGTTTAAAAATCATACAAATATATATCTTTCATGTACACTGTCATGTCTAGTACCCCAAGATCTCATCCATTAACTAATTCATAAATTCATTAATCGATTTCGATAATCAGTTCAACAACTCATTAATAACATCACATTAACTACTAACTCTAGAAATTGTTAAACAGAAAAAATAAATTAGTTAACTATAAAATTAAATAATAATTAATATACCATTAATTAATTTAACCATTAATTAATCTCATCAATTTATTTAGTTAATTTAATAATTAACTAATAAAAATACAACCATCTCAATATCAAATAATTAATTTTACAATTAATTATTACACAATAACCATCTCAATATTAATAAATTAATTAATAAAATACTTGTCTCATGGAAACCATCCTAATATCACATAATTTATTCTAAAATTTATTAGATCAACTTAACCCAAATCAGCATCTCATAATTAACCCTCGATTAGATAACTATATTATAATCTTATAACAAAAAATTTATTCACAAGTAATTTTCTCAATGTAACCAGTTTAATATATATTATTAATCTACAGATTAATTATCATCTCAATGCCAATAATTAATTCATAATTAATTATTTCAACTTACCCAAATTAATATCTCATAATTAAACCCCTGATAAATTATTTTCTCAAATAACATAATTAATTCATAATTAATGATCGCAACCAAACCAAATCAATATATCATAAGTAGTTCTGCAATTAATTATCATATCAAAGAGCATAATTAATTTAAAATTAATTATCTCAACTTAACCAAATTAATGAATAATAATTAATCACTCATTTAATTATTTTATAAAATACAAAATCAATTCTTAATTAATTATCTCAACATAACTAAAATAATTACTAATTTCCCTAATAAACAATTTAATCCAACATTAAAATCATCTTTGTCAAAAGAAATAAATCAAAAGTACATCATTTTATTAATTAAGAAATGTTTAGAACCCTACATCAATGAGTTTGGCCAAGCCAAAGCTTCCTAACTCAAACTGAAACCCACTCACACATACGCACATCAAAAAAAGCATACACGCACTCATAAATTATTTTCGCACCTAATAACCATTACCCGAAACCCATAATTATTATGATGGGAACCAATGAACATCTAAAACATTAACTGAAACACTAAAAAACCACAAGACACTAATTCAAGGGGTGTGAAACCAAATAACGGGTATAAACCCTTACCCAAAAATAACAGCGGTGCACCAAATCAAGAAAAATCTCTTCTACTTATGTAGAGGTTCTCAAAATATGGATCAATGGGTCTTGAGACAACTTTTTCACCTCCTACAACAAAAAGAATAGGAGAAAAAAATTTTAACATAAATTAATGGTTTTGGCCTAACAGAGGCTAGGAGACGAAGAGCCAAAACAATCAATGTGAACAAAAAAACACATGGAGAAGGACTCACATCACCGAGACAAATAAGATTTATGAAGGAAGTAACATGATTTTTTTCCGCGGAGAGGATCCGAGAAGAGGGGGTTGATGTTCCTCCACTATGGGAGAGAAGGGGGGTTACGCTTCAAGTATGAGGAGGGATAGGTGCGACAACCACTTCTTTTCTCCCTTAAATAAATTAAAATTATAATTTAAAACATATGAATTAATATAACAATAATAAAAACAATAATAATCTTATAATTATTATTATTAACCATTAATATTATACCCTTCTGAGAATCTGCAAACTTCCATTTAAAAATTATTTATTGAAATTCTCCTCAACCGAAATTAATTAAATGAATTCTCCAACTCATATTATTTAATTAAATTCTCTGAAAATTCAGATTAATTAAATTAAAATCCATGTTTCGAATCAATTAATTAAATTCCATTTAACTTAATTTTATTAAATAAAACTCTCCATCTCACCTCATTTAATAAAATTCATCAACCTCAATTTAATTAAATAAAATCATCATAATAATAAAAATTATTTTTTATTATCATTTAATGAAACACCACTTTGGTAAAACCCAATACTCTCGCTTTAAAATTAATTAATTTGAACTCTTCTCAACAATTTTAATAAAATAAAACCCTAACTTTATATCATTTTACTAAATTCCATTTAACTTAGTTTAATTAAAAAACATTCTTTATCTATCATCATTTAATTAAATTCCTCAACTTCAATTTAATTAAATAAAATTTTCATAATAATAACCATTATTATTATTATCATTTAATAAAACACTTCACTAATAATACCCAAAACTCCCGAATTACACATCTATTAATGAAATTCTTCTGAAAAATTTTAGTTCAATAAAACATCCACTTTACATCATTTAATTAAATTTTTTTAACTTGATTTCTGTTAAAAAATTCCCAATCTATACTCATTTAACTAAATTCCTCATCATTAATTTTATTAAATAAAACACTCATAATAATTACCGTTATTATTATTATCATTTAATAAAATGATTCATTGTTAATACCCAAAACTCTCTAATTACACCTCATTTAATTAAATTCTTATCTAAAAAATTTTAAAAAAAATTCTCTCAATACATCATTATTCAATTAAATTATCTTAATACAATTTATTTAAATAAAACCCCTATATTTCATCAAATAATTATATTCATATTAACCTTGAATTTAAATATAAAAATCCTGAGCTCCAAATTTAACACATAATTTAATTATATTCTTCTTCATTGATTTTACTAAGACAAATTCACAAAAACATCATTATTAAATTAAATTATTTGAATAAAATTCAATTAAATAAGACCCCCATTTTTCATCAAGTAATAAAATTCATCTTAATTTTGAATTAAATTAGATAAAAACCCAAATCTATGTTTAACACATCATTTAATTAAATTTCTTTCTAACTAAATTTTTAAAAATAAATTTTCCAACTCGTTGTTATTTAATTACATATTATCAAGATAATTTAATTAAAAAATCATGACACCTCATTAATCATCGTTTAATTAAATTTTTTCTAACAAAATTTAATTAAATAGTTCTAAAAATCCATGTTATTTAATAAAATTTTATGAACACAGTTTAATTAAATTTGAAACATTAACTCATCAAAATTATTTAGTTAAATTATCTCAACCTCAATTTAATTAAATAATAATACCTACTTTTGTATTGACTAATTAAATTCTTCTTAAATTTATATTTATTTAAATAAAACCTCTACTTCCCATTAATTAATTAAATTCCTCTTTTCCTTGAATTTAATTTAATGAAACACAAACTCCTCATTTAAAAATCATTCAAATTTTACCATTTAATATTTCCCTTAATTGATAACCCCCAAATCCTCATTGATAAGTCATTTAGTTAAATTTATCTCATATCAACTAAATTAAATAATGACTGAAGCTTATCATCATTTAAAATAATTTTATTTATTTACTTTTCAATTTAATTATATAACATCCTCATATCCAAATAATTTAATTACATTTTCTCAAAATTTTTATAATTAAAAGAAAAACCCAAAAACTCATTTATTTAAATTCCACAAAACCATGAATTTAATTAAATTAATTTAACCTGAAACCCAAAACTGGGTAGACAATATTGTTTAAATAGCATGGTCTGAAAGACTATGTGCAGGCCATGAATCCACCACTAGAAAACTACTTTATTACGCATGTTTGGCCAACATGTTTTTGACTGACTATGTGCAGCCCATGCGAACGTCACTACCTGTTCTGATTCTCCCAAAACTCATCCTGCCATCAGGGAAAATCCTTGAGCCTTTTCCCATGACTATTATCAACAATTTAGAAGAACCCATATGGGGAAACTTCTTTCTGAAGCTTGGTTTTAAAACTGAACCATGCAGCAAAAAAAATGTTCATTTTTTTTTGTATTTTAGCCTTGTCAAAAAACATGGGACATTACAATTTACCCACCTTAAAAAATTTCATCCCTGAGAAGACATAGGGAGCCACTACAACACTATCTAACCCAAAAAGCTCACGATGTCTCATTTGAACAATCACACTGCATTCCCAAATGAAAAACACAACTTTAAGGTTCGCATACATCTTACTACTGGCATTTGGATCCCATTTATCACATCAAATTTCCATTTATCGTTTAAACATTAGCATCCATTTTTTAATTGTTTCAAATCATGGGCTACCCTTTTTTCAGGTATAAGGTTCCCATACAGCTTACAACATAAATTTGTTCCCGTTATAAGTGAAACAAATCAATATTACACTCATGCATCTAATTACATATCAAAAGAACTCTAGCATGTTTTCATAAAGAGTAACACAATAGCATGTTATAACACTAAATCTTGTAAAAATATTAAAACATGCTAATAAAGAGGCAGCATGGCATATAAACTCCCAGGAATGTTATATCAATCACGAAAACATTCTCTCTAAAGGGGCATGCGAATAAAAATTAAAACAAGGAATTTTAAGGCACAAAATCAAAATTAGAAGGAATTCTACTAATTAAACAACATGGAATGTTATATGCATAGAATATGAATCTCTAAGTGCCTAAGATGTTGGATGTAATAAACATTACTTTCTATATCCGAACAATGAAAATTTTCAATATTCGCAAATCAAGAAGAAGTGGTAAATACACTGGTCACTCAAAGTGGAAACATAACAATTATAACCATGAAAAATAAAAACCCCAATTCTCATCCCTAGACACTAGGTCATTTCCCATATGTGGGGTGATCAGTCTGAGGAAAGACATTCAACCAAGCTCCAAAACTTTCATAGTCTCGTATCTACTAACCCAAAAATGAAATTCAAAGGAAAAGGAAACAAAACCTATCCCTCTGATACTACATTGCAACTTCCAGAACCATATTACCCTCAAACCGATAGCTGGACAAGTCACCACATGACCTCAAGCGAGTCTCCTTGTACGGAAAGGGCTGTCGACTAGTAGAAATATTCTATTGATAGTCAGTGGGGAGACTATACCCTCATATTCAAAGTGCACATTAGAAATATATAATAAACTTAGACAACAACAAAAGTAGTTTTAAAACAATAACCAACTGAATAATTAAAATGGACAATGCCAATTTATTCAATTCATTCATGTCATGGTGATATATATTAGAAAGAAATATGCAAAATAAAAAGATTTACAATCCAATATAGAAATAATGAAATGAATCAAATCCCCAAGGATGATACCCATGAGAATCCTGAGCTCCTGCTCAGTCCATTTCTCTTAACTCCCAAGTATAAGGGAAAACCACTAGAAAAGGTCCATAGTTCTACGGACAAAAAGGTCAACTCAGGTACACCAATGTAATGCTATCCAGAATAAGGTGAGTGATATAAGTCTATATAGGTTGGGATTACTGGTCGTCTAACTCAATATTAAAAATACACTTTAACATTTCAA
The DNA here is from genome assembly GCA_963277665.1 of Viscum album. Classification (NCBI taxonomy): domain Eukaryota; kingdom Viridiplantae; phylum Streptophyta; class Magnoliopsida; order Santalales; family Viscaceae; genus Viscum; species Viscum album. Next base: position 1,955,995,569 of record OY728164.1, read on the forward strand.
GAGTGTATAGATATATCATTGTAATAATAGAATTGAATAAATAACCAATAACCTATATAGGTTCCAAAGGGAATCATGTGGGAAAAACCTACTTCGCCCCATTTCCAGAATACGAATTTTCACAACAATCATAAATATATAGAATGAATAAATAAAATATTTAATAAATTATTTTATATTATTTATTTAACAGGAAAAAATACTCCGGTTCCCCTAGACACTGGTATCTAAGAACCTGTCTCGACCATACCAGATTCCGAACCATTTCTCATATTAAATTCACATATCATTTCATCAAATCAGATTTCATTAACCATTCAATTCAATTCAAGTATGACTAATTGGACTAACAGTCCAATGTTAATTAATCAATGTAGAACGTCAAGTCTAACACCCTCATGAGAATTGACATGCATTAGTATCTTTCCAATAAAAGAAAATTTCCATGCATGGTGGGTGTGTGACATCATGTCTAAATCCCCATGAGTATTTGGAGAATCCATCCCTATCTCACAAGTTACATATTATTCATAAATATATATATATATATATATATATATCTTGAGTGTATAATGTCATGTCTAAGACCACAAGAACCCATACATTAATTAATTCAGAAATCAATTAATTGAGTATGTTAATCAATTCAATAACTCTTTAATATCATCACATTCAATAGAAACTAAACAAATAATTAAACACACCAATTCGATTAATTAACACGACAATTAACTAATAATTACTATAACATCAATGAATTCAACCATTAAATTATCTCATCAATTTTTTCTAGTGAATTTTACAATTAACATATCAAAAGAAAACTATCCCAATATCACATAATTAATTCTACACTTAATTATAACATGGAAACCATCTCAATACTACATAATTAATTCATAAAATAATTATCTCAAGGAAACCATCCAAATATCACATAATTAATTCACAATCACTTATCTATAAAACAACCATTTCAATATCCAATAATTAATTATAAAATTAATTTTATAAACATATCCCAAATCAATATCTCATAATTAACCACCTGATAAATTGTTTATATTATAGTTTCATAACACATAATTACTTGATAGGTAATTATCTCCACTTAACCAATTTAATATATCATTATTAATCCCCTAGTTAGTTATTTTCTAATAGATAATAATTAATTCATAATTAATTATTTCAACTTAACAAAATTAATATCCCATAACTAAACCCCTATTAATTATCATCTCAACAAACATAATTAATTCATAGTTAATTATCTTAACCTAACCAAATTAATATCTTATAATTAATTCCTCAATTAATCATCATCTCAAAGAACATCATTAATTCATAATTAATTATGTAAACTTACTCAAATTAATTACTCATAATTAATCCCTCATTTAATTACTATCTCATTGACCAAAATTAATTAATAATTAAAAATCTCAACATAACAAAATTAATTACTGATTTTCCCCATAAATAAATTTCTCCAACATTGTCATTAACTTTATCAAAGAAATAAATCAATAAAACTGAATTTTATTAATTAGGTAATGTGTAGAACCCTATGATAATGAATTTGTCCAAGCTGAAGATTTCTAACTCAAAATGTGACCTTCTCATGTACATGCACCTCAAAAAATCATACACACACTCAGAAATTATCGTCGCACCTAACATTTATTAACTGATACCCATAATTAGTGTATCGGGAACCAATTCACACTCCAAACAGAAACCTTCACACAAAACAACCATAAAACACTAATTCAAGTGGTGGGAACCAAATAACATGTATAAACACTTACCTAAAATTGATTTTGTGGAACTGAATCAAGCCAAATCACTTTTCCTTTAGCAGTGGTCACTAGAAAAAAGACTAACAGGTCCCAGGACTTCTTATTAACCACATAGATCCTTAAAAAAAGAAGAAACTGAATTAAACCTGGAGATATGGTTTCGTACTAATACATACCAGTCTACAGATTTCCGAAACTGTCAAAATGAACAACGATGTTCATGGAGAAAGACTCACCTTGCTGAGATGGACAAGTTTTTTGAAGGAACCACAATGATCCGGCACGTGGAGAGAATCCGGGAAGAGGGGGTGGTGCACCTCCACCAAGGGAGAGGAGGAGGGACGCACTTCACATAAGAGGAGGGAGAGGTGCAACTCCCTCTTCTTTTCTCCCTTAAATAGATTAAATTTAAAATTTAAAATATAATAATTAATATAATAATAATTATAACAATAACCATCATATTATTAGTATTACCCTTTAATAATATACAAATTTGAGAAACACTAAACTCTCATTAGCATATTATTTAATTAAATTCACCACTACAAAATTTAATAAAATGAATTCTCCAAATCTTTTTATTTATTTAAATACTCTCAAAATTAAATTTAATTAAACTAAAACCCCCTTTTTTAAATAAATTAATTAAATTCTGTTTAACAAAATTTAATTAAATAAAAATCTCAATCTCACCTCATTTAATTAAAATTTTCAACCAAAATTTAATTAAATAAAACCATCATATTAATAAACATTATTATTATTATTATCATTTAATAAAATTCCTATTTTATAAAACCCAGAAATCCACACAAAAAATTCTGTTAATTATATTCTTATTAACAAATTTAACTAAATAAACCCCCCCACTATACATTATTTAATTAAATTATGTTTAACATGATTTAATTCAAAAAACTCTCCATATATCCTCATTTAATTAAATTCCTCAAGCTCAATTCAATTAAAAATCCTTCATAATAATAACCATTATTATTATTATCAATTAATAAACCACTACTTTGATAAAAACCAACCCTCTACAATTACACATCATTTAATTAAATTATTCTCAACAATTTTAATTAAATAAACACTCCAATTTATATCATTTAATTAAATTCCATTTAACTTAATTTAATTAAAAAAAATATTCATCTCTCATCATTTAATTAAATTCTTCACCAACAATTTAATTAATAAAAATATTTATAACAATAAAAATTATTATAATTATCATTTAATAAAATGCTTCATTGATAAAACCCAAAAATCCCCAATTATGCCTCATTTAATTAAATTCTTCTCTAATGAACTTAATTAAATAAAATCCTTAACATATCATTATTTAATTAAATTATCATAATATAATTTATTTAAATAAAACACTCATTTTTTTCAAATAATTAAATTCATCTTCTCCTTGAATTTAATTAGATAAAACCCGAACTTCACATTTAATATAGCATTTAATTAAATTCATCTCCAATGAATTTAATGAAATAAAATATCCAACACATTATTATTAAATTTAATTCTCTAAATACAATTTAATTAAATAAAATCCCTATTTTTCATTAAATAATTAAATTCATCTTAACTTTGAATTTAATTAAATAGATCCCAAACTACATATTTAATACATCATTTAATTAAATTTATTTTTCACTATATTTATTTAAATAAATTTTCCAACTCATTATTATATAATTACATTCTATCAACATAAATTAATTGAAAAAAATCTAACACCTTATTAATCATTATTAAATTAAAATCGTTAAAATGGAATTTAATTAAATAATTTCTCCAATTTTTGTTATTTAATTAAATTCTCTAAACAAAATTTAATTGAATTAAAAAATATAACTCATCAGCACTATTTAGTTAAATTATTTTAACCTCAATTTAACTATATTATAATCCCCCATTTCTCAATGACTAATTATATTCTTCTTAACCTTGAATTTATCTAAATTAAACCTTTATTTCACATTTATTAATTAAATTACTCTTTACCATGAATTTAATTAAATGAAACTCCAACACCTCATTTACAAATTATTTAAATTTTTCCATTTAATATTTACCTTCTTTGATAACCCCCAACTCCATACATAAGAGTCATTTAATTAAATTCCTCTCATATATATTTAATTAAATAAATAATCCATCTCATGACCATTTAAAATAAATTCATTTCATTTCATCTCAATTTAATTAAATAAATTATCTTTCTTTACCCCATTTAATGAAATTCTATCAAATTTAATTTAATTAAATGAAAACCCAAATATCACATTTAATTAAATTCCTTTAAAACATGTATAGAATTAAATTCATTTAATCTGAAACCCAAAAATGGGTATACCATGTTGTTTAACATGCAGGGTCTAAAGGAATTCGTGCAGACCGTGCATCCACTACTACACACCAACTTTATTATGCAAATTGACATGCATGGTTTCGACTAACTATACACAACCCATGTGAATATCACTTCATTGATAGGTTCTCCCAAACCCATCCTTCCATCTCGGAAACTCATCAAGCCCTTCTCTAAGCCCGTTATCAACACTTTAAAAGAACCCAACTCGTGAAACAATTTTCTGAAACATTGTTTTTAAACCAATATTTGCAGTAATAGAAGAAGTTTAATTTCTATGTATTTTAGACTGATTCAAAAACATGGGACTTTACCTATGCTCTATAAGGGTAAAAATGAGAGTTATCAATGATAAGTTAAACACATCATGAGTGTAAGGGTTTGAGAATATTGAAATTAAATTTGAGGAGAAAACTATGTATATCATATATCAAAATACTAGGACATGTAATAATTCATATAAACTCATAAAGCTTGAATAATAAAAGAATCAAATATCATGATCCATAAGTTCATAACATTGGAATAATAAATATGTTTTCATCTGGCACATATTAATAGAATATAATTTCCATAGTAGTCATTGATAACTATCAATATTATCACAGTGAATTGGTTTTATTCCAAAAAAACCATATAATAGTCAACATTCAATACTACGTCTATCATAGCAGATAAAGTCCCTAACTGAACATGATTTAATCCCCATTGATGTCCAATTTATCTCAAAATATATCTATGCTTACCCAATGAATTTGAGTGTTATATTATTATGGGACCGCCTGTAATATACGGAAAATCACACACACACACATACTAATATATACAATGCAAGATCATATAACATTTATCAAATCATGTCATGTAGAATCAAATGGGATTCATAAACCTTTAATTGTGACATAACTAGAAGATAAGAAAAGGATTTCACAATCATTTGTTCGATTAGTCATAATATAACCCATGGAAAATTAATAGTATTCATAAATATCATATCTTTATTGTCAATAACTATCTAGAGTTTGAAAAAGGGTTTTAATGGATTATATCTCTAGAAAGAAATAATTACCCAGAAAGTAATTCATCATAGATAAAAAACTCCTATAAATCTTTTATTCGAACATTTCCTGATGAAAATAACCCTTTCTATTTGAAATCAATTACAAAGAATTGAAAATTTTTGAAAAAATTAAGTCAATTTTTTTAAAAGAACCTTGAAAAAATGTATAGAGATTTTTTTAATTGAATTTCCATGATGGTAGTAAATTCTATTAATTTTGGAAATATTAAAAGAAAACATTCATTTAACACTTTTGTAAAAAGTAAAAAGTACGCCATCCAAAAATTGAGAAGAATATTCCTTTAAAATAATTTAAAAAAACAATTAAAAAATTAATAAAAAATAATTAAAAAAATAATTTTGTAGTAGTAAAACCAATCATGAATGAATTTATATAGATTAGGGTCACGGAAGAGAAAGTGTTTCTGGTAAAAATAAATAAATTAAAATGATTTTCTTAAATATATTATTTTATTCTATTATGTATATAAGAAGAATCAAATTAAATTAAAATATATACCTTACTTGAATTAAAATATATGAGGAAAATTGACATTTTTATTGAGAGTTATATAATATGATATCAGCATCAAAAACATAATCATAATCAATCTTGATAAATGGTAATAGTGTAACATTAAACCCTTACCACTTTGGTAACATTTGAATCATAATTCCTATGAATGAAAAAATAGATATTTATATAAATAATTATTAACTTCATAATAATAATCATAAAATACATTCACTTTTAGTATATAGATAACATAAAATAATAAATTTTTGAATATGGATAGGGTGTCAGTGAAATAAAAGAGAGATAAGAATCCATTACCTCACATTTGATATCCTTTATACACATTAAAAACTCATGTATAATAAATATAAATTTTCATTAAATATATTTTAAAACCATAATAATATATATCAAAAAATATAAAATTTACATATAACGTTTTATCACATTTTATTAACAATTTATTATTAAAATCATTACTCCAGTTTATATCTACCTGTTTTTATATATTTTTTTGATTGGTAGATTATTTCCTTGTACATTGGCCATGGTTCCATCATATCCATAATTTTAATATTTATAAAAATAAAATATATATTAATTATATTCAAATTTAGGGTCATCATTAAATATAGAGATTTAAAAGTTAATTACATTAATCATAGAGATGGTAGGCCGTACGTATGTATGAACATTGTTTTCATTTTTCAACGAATGAAAAGAATAAAAGTTAAATTTTAAATAAAAAAGAAAGAATAATTATTATTATATTTATATCATATATATTTATTATATCTCTCTTATATTTCATCTATGTAAAGGGGAAATGAAATATGTATCACATCAATTCATCAAGGCAGTAATGCATCCATTCAAGTGCGTGATGTTATTATTTTCTAATTCAATATATAGAAAGAAAGTTGATATGATACTATAATTAGAGATGTAAACTTATTTCATAATACTAATAATAAATAAATATTAAACAAAAAATAACAATAATACATGAAATATTGTTGTTGAAAACAACTTGTATCACTACGTGAAGTGGGTAATATGTACGTGTGCATGAGCAATAATTTCACTTCCCATTTGATTGGAATGAAGGAGTATAATGGTGATCTAACAACCCTAATATGGGTTAATAATATTAAGGGTAATTATAATATTATTTTATTTTAAATTCCATTTATTTAGTAGTGTTTGAGATATAGTTAAAAAAAGTGATCAGCTTAGGAAATAACATTTTTCTGGAAGAACTCCTTTAGACCTTCTCATAAGGATTCTTGGGTGGGCATAATCGGAATTATAGAACAAAAAAAATGTTTCTATGGATGTTTAGATGGGATTTTTTTGGTTATTATTTATCTAAAATGTAACACCCCAGGTAAATGAAGAATAATACATATTTCAAATTTATTAGTATTTGTGAATTAAATATTAATTTTACTTTAAGGGGTTTTCAATGTTCGATAGCGTACCCGATACGCAACAACGAGTTTCTTTGGAATCTTACGTTGCACAATAATAATATAATATTATTATTTTAAATTGTAGTTAACTCATAGACGATGTATTAGTGGTAATGAATAAAACTAACTACAATATGATTATAAACTATTGTTAATTATATTTACATTTATCCAATAAAAAGTTAGAGGCTTAAAATATGAATGAATCTAATTTTAAGTATAATTTACATTAAAAGGTCGATTTACCGCCTTTTAATGTATAATCATCTTTAAATATATTTTTTTTGTCACTTTAATATATTCTAATTGAAAAAATATAATCCATTATTAGAATGGGGACATCAAATTTTACATTGGGTATTTTTTTGGTACTTTTTTGATAAAGTTCATTTTTTAATGAATAGTGAAAAATACTGTATTTTAATTCAAAAGTTCCTTTTAATGTAATTTATTTATATGTTTAGATTATATTTTTAGATTTTTTTTAAAGTGAAATTGAAATATATTTTTATGATTTAATCCAATGTTGGTCATTGTAATTAATTTCACATTGAAATTAAACATAAAAAAGTATCAATCTTTTGATAGTTACTGTTTCTCAAAAACATGCTATTTGTTTTAACAACGGGAATTAATTTTTAAATTAATTAATGCCTCTTCTATGTTTTGAATTTGGAAAAACAGACATCATTTTTGAATTTGGAATATCAAATAATGCTTAGGCTGATTTTTTGGTATTTTTCTGGAAAACTTCATTTTTTGATAAATAGTGACACAACTTAGTGGTAGTTAAAAAAAATAACTTTTTCATTTAAATGAAATTTTACCACTTCTTTGAATTGAAATTAAAAATCCAACATACATGGTTTTTATCAAGAAGTGAAATGTGGTTCATTAAGATGAAAATAATTTTTGGTCAATAGTAACTTTTGACTTTTATTTACCGCGGTTAAGGGTAAATAGGGTAATTCAAGGTTTAAGGAATATTATTATAATTCAAAATTACCTTAACAATTGTACTAACCTTATTTTTTGAGTAGTGGCCGACCATGGGAATCTTTGGTTTGATTTTTGGACCCCATTGATTCACTTGGGAGTGAAAATGACAATTCAGATCAATTAATTTAAAGTAAAGCCAAAATGGACATAAACAAAAAATCATTTAGTAATTAATTTTTATATGGTGTTATATAAGTTTTATTTTCGACTATAAATATAATTTGGAAAGATAAAAATATTTCCTATATCATGGTTGTTTTGTCATAATTTTTAGACAACAAATAAATTAAATTATTTATGACATAATAATGATGCAGTGTTTACCTCATTAATAAATGATTTAAATAAATAAGATTATAATGCTTAAAATATTATCCAAAACATGTCCAATTATGATTATATGATTTTATTTAGACCATGAATCATCTTATATTAGACTATAATAAATTTTGGACCTTTAGAAACTGAATATCATTATATTATAAAATAATACTTTCAAAGTTGCCTAAAGAGCCCCTCCTCTCCCTTATAAAAGGAGACCACTTCTAACCAATTCTACACACCTCTCAAGCCATTTTTCTCTTCCAAACTCTGCCCAATTAATCTCCTAAAATCTCTCTCATCCCCCTAGAAGCCTTACTTTATGCAGAAGGCACTTCAAGAAGTCCTTTTGGTTTTAACCAAAAGAAGTTACCCAAATTAAAGGTAACAGTTTCTCTTAAATTGTTTTCTTTTATTTTACTTCTCCAACCCCTAAACTCTTTTCTATTATATTATTTTGTAACAACACCAGTTTCCTAAAAATACTAGGATGTTTTTATGAGAATTATTTGAACTACAATTACACACACCTCCATCAACTGGATGAAAAATATATTGTGTCTGTGGATGGAAAACTAAGGCATCACAAAACGATGATTGTTCAATTACATCTTACCGCCTCTCATGGTGGCCATTATGATGGAATTGTATTTATATATGATATATATTATTTTTATGATTTCATTATTATTTTGTACGTCCCAATTATATCAAGACTTTATGGTTGCCATAGTGGATAAATACGATAATCTCATTTGAAGAAGTGCGGACTATCGCCCCCTCAAAGTGATTTGATTCATTAATGCCTTATGTGGGATGTATAAAGGATAGAGTTAACGATATTATATATGATATTATACTGGAATTATAATATACCAATGTATCATTATGTTTCATTTCGATTAAAATAATAAATAGAAATGAAAGTAGTGTTTATGCGTATGTACGGCTTACCGTCTCCATGAACGGTGAATTTCATTTCTTATCTCTAAATGTTATGTAATATTATAAAAACATGTATATACTGGATATATATAATATATATGATATCCAAATAATGAATATAATTTTGGATATAATGAACCTTTGACCACATGGACAACTTGTAAATATAAGGTGTTCATTTTTACTGAAGTACCAAATATCGACAAAATGAACGTTATTAACTTAAATGATTGCATAATGTTTACTACATGGTAATAAGTGATATAAAAGGAATAATAATCATGAAAAATGTTCTTAAGAAAGTAGAAATTAACTTTAGTTTATTATTCAAGAGATTAAAGAACAATCGAGTCAAGTCGGACGCGAGGTAAGAGACATCATCTCAGTCTCCTTTCATTAAGGCATTTTTAGTTTTATAAACGACATTATTTTATACTATGTATAAAACCCTTTGTATTTTCATTTTATTCAGAGGTAATCTTCTTATACTAATCATTTCACTAAACGACAAAAAAGAATGTTTTCTTTAATGTAAGCGGTGACAACGACCTTTCCGCCGCCGTGAATATTATTTGATCTCTGGCTTCCATAACAAGCCAAAATGATTTTAAAAGGATGAATAAATACCATATACTATTTTAATGTATTTTGGAATTGGAAAGGATTTTGACAATGGATTTATTATTTCAATATATTGAAATGATATTTTATTATTGCAATGTGGAAATGTATCTTTTTTTTTTGCTTGTTTTATGTGTTATGATCATGTTATGGTTCTTGGAAATTATTTACGTATACGGGTGGTTCCATGATAAACCTAGGGTGGATGAGCCCGAGATGGCTCTCCAATGCATTGGGTAACAGGACAGAGGTAAATGTGAATGTTTCTTCTAGGAGATTTAGGGAATATACTGTTATGGGCATTCAAAATTAACTTCGTATGTAGCTGTGATAGCTACAATGTAAGTATGATATGGATGCCACACGTTACCTGTATGATTTATGATTTCTATGTTTCTTTTATAAATATTATGATTTCACGAGATAAGTAAAAGATTTCATGTTTTGTACGTATTTATGAATTTTTTTTTCATTCTTTGTTTTATAACACTTACTGAGCTTTTTATGCTCATCCTATGTTTTGAAATGTTTTCATAGGACTTAAAGATGAATAAGGTCAAGGATTGGATCAGGGAAAAGTCATGATGTCTAAAACATGAAACTAGGCAAGACACTTTTTTTTCAAGAGTTGTTATTTTATGAAAAAATTGTATCTGTGTAGATATGTCTACCTTGTAATATCTTTAGATGTAAATGTAATGTCCTAATTATCTAAAACTCTAAACCTGAAAATATCTTCAATGTGAATTATCCATTTAATTTAATATTATGTAATGTTTAAGGTAGGGTCCTTATAGTTTGTATCAGAGGTCAGTTTATATAACTTTAGTTGTTAGGGTGTTGTTAAATAAATGTCCATAATGTAATTTATGTTAATATTGAAATCATATAGAATTTACAGATTACTATGGTGATTCACCTAAGATATTTCTTTGTTTAGAATGGTTTTCTATAGAGGAGATATGGAGGCTATGTTGAGACGACATCAGGAGGAAGACAACCCTCCAAATCAGCAACCTGAGATGGTCGGAATCAGAACTGAACAGTTTGTTGCAGTGATGGCACAGTTGAATCAGGTGATAAATATTGGTGTTATCCATGTACGAGATCAGTCTGATCAACCACAGAGGAACATGTCAGTAGTGGAGGATTTTGTGAGGCAAAATCCCCCATCATTCAGAGGATCATCTGAAAATGTTCTAGATGAAAGATGTATTAAAGCATTAGAGAAGATTTTTTATGTCATGGGTTGTTCAGAACATCAAAAGGATAGTCTTTATGTTTACCGTTTTAAAGGTGAATCTGATCAGTGGTGGTCGATAGTGAAAAATATCAGGGATAGTGAGGAGATTGATGCTCTCGATTGGGATGAATTCAAAGGTATGTTTCTTGAGAAATATTTTCCTATGGTGTTTCTTCTTAGGATGAATAAAAATTCCTGGAAGTAAGGTAGGATGATGACTCAGTGGATGCTTATGAAGAAAAATTCACTCGACTGGCAAGGTATGATCCAAATTTCATAAGAGATCTTGATAGTAAAATCAATTGTTTTTACTCAGGATTAAATCCAAAGTTTCGCAAAAGCTTTATCTTCTCGTGAGTTCAAAAGTTATGAAAAACATTTTCATTGTGCAGTGAAGGTGGAAATAGAGTTTGTCGATGATCATATATTCTTTGACAAACAAAAGAATAAGAGGATGAGGTGGCAGGGGAAAGAGAAGATCTCTTCAAAAAATTCTGATGGTAAGAAACTTAAGTATACAGTTTGTGAAAATTATTGTAAAAAGTACGCCAGGGAATGTCTTTTGAATTCTGGTAAGTTATACCATTGTGGTAAAATGGGAAATAAGGCTCGTAATTTCACTGAAAAAGATAAGGGTAATGGTAAAAAAATATGATTTACAATCAGTAAGATGTTTTATGTGCAATGAAATGGGTCATTATGCAAATGTGTGTCCAACAAAGAACTCAACTGATGGAAAGTAGCCAGACTACAAGAAGAAAGGGGTGGTGAAATCCTTTGCAACTACTTCAGAAGATGTTGGGCCATCTAATGAAGTTTTATTAGGCACACTGTTTGTTGGTTCAGATTATTCCAATGTGTTGTTTGATTCAGGGTCTACACACTCTTTCATTTCTGAGAAGTTTTCTAGTAAATTGGGAATTCTAACTCATGATATTAATACAGAACTTATAGTAAAAACACCTGGAGGAAATGTTGAGACAAAAAGAAAACATATGAACATTCCTGCCATTGTGTGCGGAAATAATAAACCTGAAAACCTCATTGTTTTTCCTCTAGTAGAGTTTGATGTTATTTTGGACATGGATTGGATTTTTGTTTATAATGCTAAGACTGATTGCAGAGCTAATGAGGTTTCATTTCAGAAATATTTTTAGTTTGTATTCAAAAATTAACCCTTGATGTTGATAACATATCAGGAAGTTGAGAAACTTGTAAAAGATGTAAATGAATGTTACCTTTCACATATTGTTGAAAACAAAGAATCTATTCAGATTAATGATGTGCTAGTGGTAAACGAGTACCTTGATGTTTTTCCTGATGTGTTTCTTAGTATTATACCTGATCGGGATGTTGAATTTAATGTTGACTTAGTTCCTGATGCTAAGACAATTTCAAAAGACCTTTATCGAATGGCTCAAATTGAACTTTTAGAGTTAAAGAAGCAATTGCAGGAGTTATTAGATAAAGGTTTCATTCGACCTAGCATGTCACTATGGGGTGCTATTGTCTTGTTTGTTAAAAAGAAAGATGGTTCGATGAGACTTTTCATTGATTATAGAGCATTGAATAACATCACTGTTAAGAATAAGTATCCTTTGCCTCGTATCGATGATTTGTTTGATCAGCTACAAGGAGCGCAGTATTTTTCGAAGATTGACTTGAGGTCGGGGTACCATCAGTTGAAAGTAAAGGAAGTAGACGTTCCAAAGACTGCGTTTCATACTAGATATGGCCATTATGAATTTGTAGTAATGCCATTTGAATTAACCAATGCACCTGCTGTATTCATGGATCTTATGAATATAATTTTCCGTGAGTTCTTGGATATGTTTTTGGCTATGTTCATTGAAGATATTTCGGTTTATTCAAAAAGTAAAGAGGAACATGATAGTCATTTAAGGGTTGCCCTGAAAAACTTAAATGAAAAGAAACTATTTGGGAAATTTAGCAAGTGTGAGTTTTGGTTACAACGAATTTCCTTCCTTGGTCACATTGTTTCAAAAAATGGCATAACTGTTGATCCTGCTAAAATGAAAGTTGTTGAAGAATGGCCAAGACCGACAAATATAACCAAGATTCGTAGTTTTCTTGGTTTGGATCATTATTACCAGAGGTTTGTTGAAAATTTTTCAAGGTTATCTAGTCCAATGACTAAGTTAACTCGAAAAGGTGTTATGTTCATCTGGACAAAAGAATGTGATGATTGTTTTCAGGAATAGAAAAGAATGTTGGTGAATGCTCCAGTTTTGGCACTGCCTTCCGGAAATGGTGACTTTGTTATCTACAGTGATGCTTCGTTGAAAGGACTAGGTTGTGTCTTAATGAAAAATGATCAGGTAATTTCTTCTGCTTCACGTCAGTTGAAACCACATGAGTTAAATTACCCTACACACGATTTGGAATTAGCTGTTGTTGTTTTTGATTTAAAATTTTGGAGGAATTTTTTGTATGCAGTGAAGTGTGAAATATATAATGTTCACAATAGTTTAAAATATATATTCACTCAGAAAGAATTAAACATGAGACAGAGGAGATTGTTTGAATTAATCAAGGATTATGAATGCACGAACCTTTATCATCTGCGAAAAGAAAATAAAGTGGCTGATGCTTTGAGTTGAAAAAGTAATTATTCATTAACCATGTTACGTTTGGAACGAGACCCTTTGACTATTGATTTGATGAACATTGATATAGAAGTTGTTGTTTCAAGAAATTATTCGGTTTTGTTTCAGGTGTCAGTGAAATCATCTCTATCAGACAGAATTAAGCAAGTGCAGAAAGAATAAAGTGAGTTGTAGATAAAGGTAGAGTTGGTTAAGAAGGGTAAGTTTCCTGAATTTAACATTGGTAATGATTGTGTTTTGAGATTTTGGAAGAGATTTTGTGTACCCTGTGATTCACAGTTGAAGAATGAGTTGTTATGTGAAGCTCATAGTTCTCCGTTTTCAGTTCATCATGGCAGTACAAAGATGTACAGAGATCTTCAAAAGTATTACTGGTGGGATGGAATGAAAAGAGATATTTCTGATTTTACTATGAAGTGTTTGACTTGACAATAGGTTAAAGTAGAGTGATAGTTACCGAAAGGAATGTTTCAGCCTTTACTGGTGCTAGAGTGGAAATGTGAAAATATATCCATGACCTTTTTTGTAGGATTACCAAAGTCATCTCGAGGTAATAATGTAATCTGGGATATAGTTGACTGATTGACTAAATCTTATCATTTCCTTCCTATTAGAGATAGTTTGTCTCTAGATCAACTTTCTCCGTTGTATGTTAAATAGATAGTCAGGTTTCATGGAGTTCCCCACTCTGTTGTATCTGATCGTGATCATAGGTTCACTTCTAACTTTTGGAAAGGCCTTCAGAAGTCATTGGGTACTGAATTAAATTTTAGTACAGCTTTTCATCCTCAATCAGATGGGATGTCAGAACAAACAATTCAGACCTTGGAGGATATGTTATGTGCTTTCTTGATGGATTACTAGGGAAGTTGGGACCATCATCTTTCTTTGGTTGTGTTTTCTTATAATAAAAGTTTTCATTCAAGTATAGTGATGGCTCAATTTGAGTCATTATATGGAAAGCATTGTCAAACTCCAAGAATTTTGGGATGAAGTAGGTGAAAGGAAGCTGATGGGACCAGAATTGGTAGAAGAGATGGCAGAAAAAGTTTAGTTGATTCAGAAGCACATGAGAACAGCTCAGAGCAGACAAAAAAGTAATGCAGATAACCGGAGAAAGGATCTTTCCTTTTAGGTATGTTATCATGTCTTTCTCAAAGTTTCTCCATGGAAAAGTGTGATGCGTTTTGGTAAGAAGGGAAAGTTGAGTCCGAGGTTCATTGGACCTTATGAAATTCTAGAAAAAGTTGGATCAGTTGCATACAGAGTGGCTTTACCCCGATGTTTATCCCAGGTACACAATGTTTTTCATGTTTCGATTTTGAGAAAGTATATGCCAGATCCATCTCAGGTTTTGTGCCTAGAGGTAGTTTAGTTGGAAGAGAATATCTCTTATGTGAACAACCAGTCCAGATTCTTGACTGTAGAGAGCAAGTGTTGTGGAATATGGTAATTCACCAGGTAAAGGTTTTTTTGGAAAACCCATATTGTTGAAGAGCCAACTTGGGAATCTAAAATTCTATGTGGGATAAATACCCCCACTTATTTTGATAAGTGAATAAAAATTGTGAGGACGCACTTCCCAAAATGGGAAAAGGATGTAACACCCCAGGTAAATGAAGAATAAGACATATTTCATATTTATTAATATTTGTGAATTAAATATTAATTTTAGTTTAAAGGGGTTTCTATGTTCGAGAGCGTACTCGATACACAACAACGAGTTTCTTTGGAATCTTACGTTGCACACTAATAATATAATATTATTATTTTATATTGTAGTTAAATCTTATCCGTTGTATTGGCGGGAATGAATTAAACTAACTACAATTTTATTATACATGATTTTTATATGTATTTACATTTATCCAATTAAAAGTTAGAGGCTTAAAGTATTAATTAATCTAATTTTACGCATAATTTACATTAAAAGGCCAATTTACTGCCTTTTAATGGAGAACCCTATTTGAATGTAGTTTTGGTCACTTTAATACATTCTAATTGACCAAATATAATCCTTATATATAATGGGGACATAAAATTTTACTTTGGGTATGTTTTTGGTATTTTTTGATAAAGTTCATTTTTTAAATGAATAGTGAAAAATACTGTATTTTAATTCAAAAGTTCCTTTTAATCTAATTTATTAATATGGTTATATTATCTTTTTAGATTGTTTTAAAGTGAAATTGAAATATATTTTTAACATTTAATCCAATATTGGACATTGGAATTAATTTCACTTTGAAATTGTACATAAACAATTATCAATCTTTTGATAGTTAGTGTTTATTAAAAACACGTTATTTGGTTTAACAACGGGAATTAATTTTTAAATTAATTAATGCCACTTTTATGTTTTGAATTTGTAAAAATAGACATCAATTTTGAATTCTGAATATCAAATAATTCTTATGGTGAATTTTTGGTATTTTTCTGGAAAACATCATTTTTTGATGAATAGTGACACCACTTAGTGGTAGTTAAAAAAACTAAATTTTTTATTTGAATGAAAATTTACCAATTATGTGAATTGAATTTCAAAAATCCGACATACATGGTTATTATCAATAAGTAAAATGTGGTTCATTAAGGTGAAAATAATTTTTGGTGAATAGAATCTTTTTACTTTTATTTACCGCGGTTAAGGGTAAATAGGGTAATTCAAGGTTAAAAGAATATTATAATAATTCAAAATTTCATTAACACTTGTCCTAACCTTATTGGTTTAGTAGTGGACGACCATGGGCATCTTTGGGTATATTTTCGGACCCCATTGATCCACATGGGAGTTAAAATGACAATTTAGATCTATTAATTTAATGTAAAGGAAAAATAGACATAAACAAAAAATCGTTTAGTAATTAATTTTTATATGGAGTTATATAAGTCCAATTTTCTACTATAAATATTATTAGGAAATATAAAAATATTTCCTATATCATGGTATTTTTTTATAATTTTTAGTCCACAAATAAATTAAATTATAAATGACATAATAATGTTGTAATGTTTACCTCATTAAAAAATGATTTAAATAAATAAAATTATGATGCTTAAAATATTAACAAAAAATGTCCAATTCTGATTAGATGATTTTATTTAGACCATTAAACATCTTATATTCGACTATAATGATTTTTGGACCATTAGAAATCGAATATCATTATATTATAAAATAATTCTTTCACACTTTCCTAAAGTGCCTCTCCTCTCCCTTATAAAAGGAGACCACTTCTAACCAATTCTACACACCTCTCAAGCCATTTATCTCATCCAACCTCTGCCCAATTAAGCTCCCAAAATCCCTCTCATACCCCTAGAAGCCTTAATTTAGGCATAAGGCACTTCAAGAAGTCTTTTTGGTTTAAACTAAAGGAAGATACCCAAATTAAATGTAATAGTTTCTCTTAAATTGTTTTCTTTTAGTTTACTTCTCCAACCCATAAACAATTTTATATTACTTTATTTTGTAACAACACTAGTATACTAAATATAATAGGATGTTGTTATGAGAAGGATTCTAAATACACTTACACACACCACCATCTAATGGATGAAGAACATAATGTTTCTGTGGGTGGAAAACTAAGGCCTCACGAAACGATGATGGTTCAATTACATCTTACCGCCTCTCATGGTGGCCATTATGATGGAATATAAATATATATGATATATATTATTTTTATTATTTTATTATGCTTCTGTACTTCCCAATTATATCAAGACTTTATGGTTTCCATAGTGGATAAATACGATAATCTCATTTGAGGAAGTGCGGACTACTGCCCCCTCAAAGTTATTTGATTCGTTATTGCCTTATGTGGGATTTATAAAGGATAGAGTTAATGATATTATATATGATATAATATTTTAATTATAATATACCTATGTTTCATTAAGTTTTATTTCCATTAATATAAGAAATATAAATGAAAGTTGCGTTCATGCGTACGTACGGCTTACCGTCTCCCTGAACGGTGCATTTCATTTCTTACCTCTAAATGTTATGTACTATTATAAAAACATTTATATACTGGATATATATGATATATATGATATCCAAATCATGAATATCATTCTGTATATAATGAACCTTTTACCACATGGACAACTTGTAAATATAAGGTGTTCATTTTTACTCAAGTACCAAATATCGACAAAATGAACGTTATTAACATAAATGATTGCATAATGTTTATAACATTGTAATAAGTGATATAAAATGAAAAATAACCTTGAAAAATGTTATTAAGAAAGTATAAATTACCTTTAGTTTATTATTCAGGAGATTAAATAATTATCGAGTCATGTCGGACGCGAGGTAAGGGACTTCGTCTCAATCTGATTTCATTGAGGAATTTTTAGTTTTATACATGACATTATTTTATACAGTGTATAAAAACCTTTTAATTTTAATTTTATTCAAAGTTAATCTTCTTATACGAAGTGTTTCACTAAACGACAAAAAGGAATGTTTTTTAACGTAAGCGGTGACAATGACCTTTCCTCCGCCACGAGTATTATTTGATCTTTCGCTTCCTTAACAAGCCAGAATGTTTTTAAAAGGAATAATAAATACCATATACTCTTTTTATGTATATTGGTATTTAAAATGATTTTAAAAATTGATTTATTATTTAAATATCTTGAAATAATATTTTACTATTTCAATTTGGAAATGTATCATTTTGTTATGCTTATTTTATGTGTTATGATCATGTTATGGTTCTTGGGCATTATTTACGTATATGGGAAGTTCCGTGATAAACCTAGGGTGGGTGAGCCCGAGATAGCTCTCCAATGCAATGGGTAACGTGACAGAGGTAAACATGAATGTTTCTCCTAAGATATTAGGGGAATATACTATGATGGGTATTCCAAAGTAACTCCCTATGTAGCTGTGATAGCTACAATGTAAGTATGATATGGATTCCACAAGTTACCTATATGATTTATGATTTCTATGTTTCTTTTATAAATCATATGATTTCATGAGGTAAGTAAAATATTTAATGTTTTGTATGTATTTATGAACAAATGTTTTCATTATTTGTTTTATAACCCTTACTGATCTTTTTATTCTCATCCCAAGTTTTGAAAATTTTTCACAAGACTTAAAGATGAATAAGGACAAGGACGAGATCAAGGAAAAGTCATGTTGTCTAAAACATTGAACTAGACATGACTCTTTTTTTTCAAGAGTTTTTATTTTATGAAAAAAATGGAATATGTGTAAATATTCCTACCATGTAATCTTTTGAGATGTAAATGTAATGTCCTAATTCTCTTAAACTCTAAACCTGAAAAGATCTTCAATGTGAATTATTCATTTAATTCAATATTATGTAATGTTTATGGCTGGGTCCTTATATATAAGGCTCAATGTTCTGTAATTAAGAAAAGTGTTTTTTGTAAATTTATACTTGCGCAAGGATGCACTTATAATTTCATAAAATATAAGAAAAATAAAACAATTATCAATCAAGATGATCCCTAATGAAATTATATTATAATATAATTTAGTATCGGGTTTATATCCTGTCATTAAATAATATTTATACTCGTTTATGTGGTGTTTTAAATATTTTTACTTGGTTTAGCCCCTTATTTAAAATATTTTAACAACAACCCCAACAACTACTTTTTAACTCTTAAAGGTTTGTAATTTTAATTATGAAGTAACAATTATTTCATAAATAAATATGGATGAAATTTTCAACAATATATTATCCACATTTTCCACATTAAGTATTTTTTATAATTGGTAAATAAATAAAGTAAATATTTTTTATGATAAAATATTATTAACGTCAATTATGACGCTATTAATTTAATTTCAATCAAATTTAAAACAGAAAAAGCATTATTTCAAATATAATTCTTTGTTAAATCAAAATTTTATTATTCACCTATAAAAATCATGTATAACTATAACTCATTCAAATTATATTATATTCAACATTTTTAAATTCATATATTTATATTAATCAATGAAATGATTTGTCTGCATTTTATAAGAATTTAAGGTTGTTAAATGATTTAAAAAAATATGAAATAAATTTGCACCATGAAAAAAAGTTCACTATTATAAATATAGATATTTATATTCTATAATAACTTTATTTTTTTCATATTTGGACACATAATAGTTATAAAAATTAAAAATAATGGCATTTTGGTATTTTTCATTATATTAATTTTTTAAATTTTCATTTTTATAGAAATGTGTCCCTTAGAAAAATAAATTTTTATCCATTTATGATAATGGTAAAATTAGATGTATAAAATATGAATACATATGAATAATCGTGACATTAACATTTAGTTTTAGATTAGTTTGACATGATTTAATCTTTTTCTAAGGTGATAAATTTTACAACTGATAATATTCAAAATAAATCAAATTAAAAGGGAAATAATTACCAAATTGTGACATATTAATTCCAAATATTAAATCCTTTTTCCAATATTTAAAACCAATATGAAGATGAATTTAATTTAATATTAAATTGGACAAATGAGATGGAAAAATGTCTTCAAAAAAATGTTTTTATGAAATAGTTGATCTTATCTTAACTCGATAACAACGAATCATAATGTTATGAATTTAAATAAATTATTATATAAATAATTAATTTAATTTTAATATTTACATTCTAATGGATATTTTAATTAATTAAAATTTATAAACATCATGCACATAAGAGAACCTTTCAAAAAACTGTGTTTTTATGCATAAAAATAAATTGATACCAAAATTAAGAAAAATTCTGATTCAAATAAGATTAGTTTTATTATTATAAATAATAATTTTCTGGTTTAAATTTAATAACAAATACAAAATTAAATAATATGTTTAAATTACATTATTTAATTTATAGAAATTACTGTATCTGAAAATAGAAATTTTCATTATTCACTAAAAATTCATTTATTTCAGAAAAATTAAATAACTTCAACCAATGTAAAATTTGATATTCTTATTTCAAAATAATTAGTTTTATAAAAAGTAAATTTATAATGGATATATATATATATATTAATTTTAATATTTTTACATATAAAGGAAAAAAATAATTTTAGAAGTAATTATATAATTTTCAAGTAGAAAATGTCTTCATTAAAAACATGAATGCTTCTTTCCTAGAAATTTTTTTAAAAAATTATATCATGTAGAGGAATTATATATAATTCATAATGAAGTCAATCCTTTTCATTCCCACTAATTTAATGGCTATGTTATAGTGGTCATACTTAAATAATATCATTTTCTTGTATGTTTATGTTCGGTGGTGCATGCCATAAATGCTATAAAACATTATTTTCTTACAAAACAATTTCACCATGTTACATACTACCACCATTTAAAAATTTTAATTCTATAGTGTATAGCTTTATCATGGTAATCAATGGTGTTCCATTAAGAAAAATTCTATTTTGAAATCCCACAGCATACATTGTGATAAAAATATTTCCACATGATTTGAATGAAAGGATATTATAAAGGTAATACACAATAACACATAAAAAGGATTTAAATTAAGTTAAAATTACTATTAAGGGAAAATATGATAATTTAGGAAAAGAGTAATTCCCAAATAATAAATGAAATTGATAGATTTCATCAATCACATGAATGTGGATGATCAAGAGAAAGTTAATAAAAAAATCATTATACAATGATTATGTTTTAAAAAATAATCGATTCACTATAAATGAAAACATTTTGATGAAATTTTCATTTCAATGTCCTTTTCCAAATGTGGAGATATTAATTTTATATGAAATAAAGAACACTATAAAATATACTTACATCATAAATTTTTATTTAATAGTCTTAATTTTATCATTTTTTGTGCTTAGATCAATTTCTACTTAATTTCATAATCTAAAAAATGAATATCAAAGCTCCTTAATTTTTTATTCCAAATGAACTAAAGATAATGCATAATGGATCAATTAATATCTAGAATGATAAAAATACCTTCCTCTTATCATTAGAACATAACCAAAACTAAAATGGTTATCACAGGATTATTTTAAAAATTAATAAATACATTATTAATCCGCAAGACTCAAAAATAAAAAACAACATCATTCTTCGATCATTTGATAAATATAAAAAAAGTTATTTAAAATATTCTAGAATAAAATATAAATCCATTTATTTTAAATATTTGAAAATATATTATTTGAAGATAAATTAAACATTTGTCTCCAAATAAAATAATCACTCTTAATGTCTCATACCAAATATAAATATTCTCTAATTATATAATCTCAATGTCAAGATAATCATTTACGTAAATATGTTGAATCTCCATATAGCCATATAAAAACAATATAAGATTCTAAAAGATAATTCATCCATATTTTGATAATATAATCCAATAATGACTTATTTAAATTAATCATATATTGTTCCCAAAAAACTAAACTTCTTCATAAATAACATTAATCCCCAAAACAAAATTTAGTCCCATTTTTTTCTTTAAAATAAAAAAGAATCCCCAATAAAACATAATCCATATCAATCATATAATTTTAAAATATGAAATTTCATACTATCAAAGTCCTCAAATAGGCTTGTGGTAGGTAATTCACACTTATTGCCCTTCCATTTTGGGTTCAAGCCCCAAATAATTTTCAAATTTCATAGGTTTTCCATATTAACAATATTATATTATCATAATTCAAATAAAATCACAAAAAATATGATTGAAATACTAATAAATATCCTTAATCATAAATGATCATTTAAAACCCAAATGTTATCCATACGTTTAATCTTATAAAAGAGAATTCTTCTCATATAGAACATCATTTTGATCATAAGCATATAATATAACGTTCCTCAATATATATTCTCTAAAAATTTCATTAATCACATTAAAATCTCATCACATAAATCCTTAAATTTTTTAATTTGAACTTTTAACTTTTAAAACCATAAACACATGATGGTATCCATAAATGATATGTTAATCTTATATGAAGAAATATATGCTTCCAAAATACCACTAGTAATGTTATTTATATATGGTATTGATTTAATTTATATATATAAATTCTTAAAACATTTCACTAAAATTATGGTCATAACATTGGTCCAACCATGGACTTGGATTTACATTTAAAATAGATCATTCAATCAGATATTGTCTAGGTTCCCCACATTAAAGAAATAAAAATAGAAATGGATCTCTCATTTGAAATTATCTTCTCTCTAATGAACTCATCACTTTTCCATGGTAATTAATTTATATATTCCCATATTTTACACACATAAAACACCTGTCTATTTTATATAGACATTATCTTGGGTTTCTACTTGCACATTTATATCAGGAAGGAAATTGAGCCTTTATTTTTCACCATGGTTTCCACCATCGTAGATCATAGAAGACTTCATACTTCTATACATAGGTGATTCTAAGTGTTTTTAATGTATTGAATATTAGTCATGTATCATTACAACTAATTTGGAATAATAATAAAAATCATTCACTTCATTCATCAATACATTTGATTAGTCTGAATCACCACATTGTCTATCACATTTAACGTTAACATCTTCCCTCTTTGTTCTAGTCATAGACTAAAACCAAAATTCATTTTCTCATAAAAAATAATAATTAGGAAATATCATTTTCTGGATGTCTAAGCCAGAGATGATATTTCATTAAAATTGAATTTATTTTTAACCTAGGTCCTCTATTATCGTTATCTATTAAAATCCTTTATGCTGGTTCATAAACATAATTTGAGTTGTCTAAAGAATACCCCCTAGGAGTGACAAATCAGGTGCTCCGTAATGGAACACTCACCATGAATTATAATGAGAAAAATGATATAATAGACCCACTATTTTCATTGTTTTTATCCCAAGGTTCATCTCTGCAAAAACCACATCCACTTGTAATATCTAGATAGGAATATTTTTCTAATAAAAACACACTCCTCCATTTACTTTAACATAGGATGTCCTCCTATAAATAGAATTATAAGAAGGTTTATCTCAATGTTTTCTCATTAAAGTTCCCAATGGTCACCTAAAACGTTCTCTAATACAGACTATAGTGACCTACAGATTTCATAAATTGTATTTAAATATTTTTAGATTAATATTTAGTAAATAAAATAATGATCAATGAAAAAATAATATTTGGTTATTATCTTCTGAAACACACCCACATATAAATAAAACATGTTCATATGTGAACTATATAATTTCTCAAAAATATCAGAATACATAGAACCATCATTAGTCATATCATAATTAGAACCATTATTCATATCCTAGGGAAATAGAATGTCATGAATGTGTGTGCTCAGATACTCAGTAATGGTAAAAAAGGGAGATATAAATGATCACATAAAATTAGTATTAGAATAAGGGAATGGGAATATGAGAATAACATTTTAAATCATACCCTAAACATCATCTATCTTGCTTTGGAGACATGGAATAACTCTCAGTAATACATAATTTAAAAATAATAAATGTAAAGATCATGCTTTTTAAAGCATAATATTGGAATAATACATAAGTTTATGGAATACACATAAGAATAGAAAATAATTTCCATAGTGGTCAAGGCTTTCTATAATGAATATCATATTCTATTGGATTAATTCTTCAAACCATTATTGTAGTTAAGGATCACTCCAAAGACTATTTTATCTGGCAGAGTACCTTACTGAACAAGGTTTACTCCCCATTAAATTCTTGTTTATCTCTTGAGATATCAATCATTCTCCAATGCATTATGGATATATATAATTACAACAATACCCTTCACATAATTAAAATAATATCGATTTGTTCCATAGAGAAAAAAATATTCAACATATCAAATCTCATGAAAATAAATATCTTTCATAAACATTCCATCAGTACATAACCCATAGAGAGAAGTTTGGTTTGATACTAATTTTATCAATTCATCATAACATAACACAAGGAAATGTAATGGGGTTCATAAACATATTTTCATCATAATCATAAACTACCTAGATAAATAATAACTATAGAATCATTTTACAATAACTTGAGTAAAACATAAGTAAAATCATAGGATATTATCATAAATTAAAAATTCCATTAAAGGATTAGTTGGAACATTTTTTGAGTAAAATTATCTTTTCACTTTGAAAACACATAATTAAAAAAAATCCCAAATTTTAATGAAAATATATTCTTTTACACAAAACATGAAAACTTCTATAAGAATGTTTTAATAATTTAGTGGACATAGTGGATGTAAATTATGTTCATTTAGAATAAGTTAAAATAAATCATTCCATTCACAATTTTGAAAAAATTAAAAAGGTACATCATTAGGTAAACTAAATGAAATTAAATTTAAACCATTCTTTAGAAATTCAATCATGTTTTCACAATAATTTAAATCTCTATTTGAGATTACTATAATAAATCATGATAAATTTTTTAGAAAACATGGTTATGTAAGAGAATGGATTTTAGATTAAATAGGGAAATAAATCTTAATTTACCTACAAACATTCTTCTAGTCTACTTTGTATATAATGAGGGGAAAATGAAAGGAAAAAATTTTAATTTCAAAAATAGATAGAGGAGAAGAAATTTATAGTGTTTCATGAAACATAGATCACAGCATTTCATCATCATAATCATAACCATAAAAAACCCTTATAAAAAAATTAGACTTTGACATAAAACCCTCACGAATTAGGTAACATTGTGAATTGTAGGACCCAAGAAAAATAAACATAGATGGATATGTAATTAAAAATAATTGTTTTAATAATATTCACAAAAAAAATTCATGTGTAGTATATAAACCACATAAAAAATCAAGTGTTTAATATAGACTATGTCTTATATAAATAAAATTAAGATGAGAATATGTTAAATTTGGTCCAACTCACTTCATATGTGTCAAAACCTCCTATATAAAAAATAAATATTTATTATACATATATTATTGATCAATAATCATATAAATCATGTCACATCCTTATGGATTGGGTATTCTCTCTTTTAATGATTAATAGTTGGTATAACAAGTCCTGTATGTTTTAATGTGATATTATATTTATTAGTTTTTGAATAGGAGGTCGTAACATAATGGGTATAGAATATGTTGTAGTGGAGGCTGTCTAGGATGTAGGAATCTAAGATGCAACATAGGTCCCTTGAGGGTGTTTTTTAGAGCTACAAAAATATTTGGAAGAGACATGTCATGGTCACTAAGAAAAAAAATATTCCTTTGGTGTGGTTGATCCCAATAGAGTGGAGGGACCTAGATGCTCGAGGGGTTGTTTTTATTCTATTCGTCCCCATTGGACACTATTATGACAATGTGGTGGTAAGAGACATATGTACTGCCTATCTAAAAGTATGGTTTCAATGTGGGAAAAATTATTCAACATGGTTTTCCCCTAGGTAAATATGATTAGGGAACAAATTTTTCCACGCTTTCTAGTGTGCTTTTGACCAGGGTCTACTATGTCATGAGCAGGGTCTCCATAGCATGGTCAGGGGGTTTATGGTATTTCCCATAATGAAGATCCAGGGAATTATTAACTTATAATATCAAATAAATAATCTTATCCCCTCATATCCCTACCTTCTTCCATATTTCCCTCTCAAACATTAGGCACCCAGGAAAGTGTTTTGAAGGTTGTAAAGCCACTCTTTGATAAGAAATATCCCGTTGGTTATGGGATACTAAATCAAAGTGATTCATCTCTATTTTTGTGGTAGGTTCCTCTATATATTTCATCTAATATATTGATTTATTATTTTTATGAATAAATTACATTGTGTTGTCATATGAAATGCGTGGATCCGATAATAATGGGGATTAAAATTTGGAAATAAAATATTTAAATGGAATTTATTTATGTATAGTTTTGGAAACATGATTTGTTATTGAAATTCCTTTAATGGTTGTTTTGGATTTGAAAATGGATTTTCATTGATGGAACTAGTAAGGCTTTCCTTGGAGACGGATTTATAAAAATAGAGATCAATGATATCAATGTTTTTGAAAATCATTTCTCATTTGGAACCCTAGGTGAATGAGGAAATGGAAATGTCAAATTAGTTTGTGGGACACCCACAGAGGTACATATATGGATTGACTGTGGAAGTAATCCATATCTATTTAATTTAATTTATTCCAAGATTATCACATTATTTTTATGTCTACTGCATATTCACATAGAATGGATGTAACGAACTGATCCTAGTTGCCCAATGTCGGTGTCTTATTTTGGTACATTGGCATATAAACAAGGAATATTAATCTCAAAAGACCAATTATTTTAGTAGATTTTTGAAACAAGATACATATATAATTTCAACATTACATCTTGAATGGAAATACATCACTAGTTTATTCCTTTAAAAACATCCATGCCTCCTAGATTAAGCCTACAAGTCACTCATAACTTATTTCTTCATATCATGGTAAAATGAAAAATTAGATAGAGGTGACCTCAAAAACTATTTAATAATAAGCACTATAGTGGTAGATATCATAAAAATAAACATTAGTCATGGTGAAAAAATGAAACTCATTCCATTACAAATAATAAATATGAAAACATTATGGCAGGAAAATGAGGTGAGCAAATAATTCTATAATAAAACATAAGCATGGGTATTATACTAGTCATATAAACACATAGAATTTCAATCAATAGCTTCATAATGAGAGAAGATCATATTCTAGACATTCTGAAACATTTCATCAAACCTCTTCCAAGAATTGTAAAATGAGTAAGGCCTCGGCCTAAACCATATATCAAATTGGGAAAGTTCGTAACCAATTCCACGCCTATTTGTCTAGTGTGACCTACAGATCCATAGAGGGGCTACAACTGGCCCCATACATCACATAATAAGTCCAATTCATTCCTTATATGAGTAGGGATATAAATAAACAACATATACATTAATATTGAAACTAACATATGAAATATAAATAACTTTCCCTGAATATTAAGTTCAAACTATAATCATTTAGAGTAAATTGTTAAATGGTTTTTGGATGGAACATCCACAATAAAAATAAAAATAATCTATTATATTAAATATTAATTATTATATCATAATATATTATTCCCAAAAAATACATAATAACCAACAAAAGTGTTGAAACGGATGAAAATACTCTTTAAAAATCATTAACTAATTCTTTAGATAAATTTTCTTTTATTTTGAAAAGAATATTTCATTTGGAAAATTATTTTTATAAAACCAGAACTAAATTAGGATTGTAATTTTATAATAAAATTAGTGATTTCAGGAAGGTAATGGTTTCTAAAAATAGAGTATATATATCCCAATGAAATAGACAGGGATTTGAGAAATTCCCATGAATCAGGCTTGTATTTCGGATATAATTTTGAATTTTCCATTTTAAAAAAGTAACCATATATAATATAAGGAATTATTCTGGGTTGTTAACATATATTTTACTCTCACGCAGAATTTGTGAAGAGTTCACAATAATATATAAGAACTTAATTTATGTAAGTAGACAAAAAATGTAACTCGATGAAAATGGACGTTCAGGTGAAAAACCCTTATAATAAGTCTGAATGTGTTCCACTCTTGAACTTATGATCATGTAATATGAAATTAGTTGTATTAATGACTTTTTTAAAAACATATTAGACATGTATTTAGTTTAAAATAATTTTTTTAGTTCATTTATGCTTTTATTGATAAGTTAATAAATTTAGTTCCTACGTTTTGGAGTGTTCATTTTCTTTGTTTTTATAATCAGTTCACTTGATATTAAGTAGTAAAGTTGATGTGGAATGGTTGTAAATCTCAATAATTGAATTTAAATATTTTTTATGAGCATCCATAATTTTTAATGGTCATTTATATCATTTGTTTTACCTAGAATGATGATGAATCATTAGATGAAATATTATTGACATTCACGTAGATTATTTTAGAGGTATTTTGATTATTAGGAACTTGTTTGGTCATATGATTTAATATTATGTACATATACTGGTTTTTGAAAATTAATTAGGTTATATTACATATATTATATTCTGTTTCAACCATAAAAATGGTACCATTACCAGTAATGAAGTTGAAATTGAAGAAATGAAACTTCGTCGTCCATAGAGGTTACAAAATGGAACCTCATGGACATTGATTTCGTTTATAAAATAAAAGGGAGAGAGTAAGAATATTGATGATAGTTCTTCCATTAAAATGATATAATTACAGTATATAGATTATACTAGAGTTATCATTTTCAATTTTTTTATATGAGGATGGGATATGATAACCAAAGAATGTAAATTTAAATTAAACTAAATGAAAAAGATGTGTGATTTTCATCTTGAAATAACCTCCTTGAGAACCTCCTTAAGGTAAAGAGTTGTGGTCTTTTCAGAATACCAAAAGCTTCTTGGATGTGGGGCGTGACAAGGGAAGGGTATTTGGGTAGAACTTTGAAGAGATCCAAGGCTTAGATGAGTGAATAGATGATGGAGAGAGGGGGGTTTTATAGTGGAGGAGAGGGGGGAATTTAGAATATTTTATTCATTATTTTATTATTTCCTTCAAGACAACCAACAATACTGTTTCATGTGACCCCTAATAGTAATAAGTGCATGTGAGTTTAAACCAAGTGGGATTACATCACTTGTGATGTCATAAATAGTGTATTGGACTAATAATTTTTTATATGGTATTTTACTATATTTCACTATTCATAAAAAATCGAGTATTTCAGAAAAACACCAAAAATTCACCCTAACTATTATTCATCATGCATAATTAAAAAAATAACTCCATTTTTTAAAAATAAAATTTTATAAATTATTAATTTAATTTTTAAGTAATATCGTAATTAATTTGAAGAATAAAAATTTTAAAGGTATTATTAGTTTTATATAACATTGAGAAATTAATAAAGTTATCATTATCTATTTTATTTAAGAAAAAAATATATTATTATTTACTATTCATAAGGGCCATATTACTATTTATATGGGTATGTAACTATTCACCAAAAAAATAAGTTGGTTCTATCAAACTCCAAATGACTTACTTATCAAAACTTCAGATGACTATTTTTTAAAATGAAAAACAAAGTAGAGGCGATGTTGTGTTTAATTGATACATTATAAAATGTGTTGTTTTGTAGGGACTCAGTGTTTCTTGAATTCAATATTTATTTTCAAAACCCTGAGTTTTCACATTCTCCCATACTTAAAAAAACTTCATCCTAGAAATTCTCAAAATGTTATCTAAAAAGATTCGGGTATGTCTTCATCATAAGCTCCCCAGGCTTCCATATTGAATCCTCTGTATTATGGCTCCTCCAAAGAACATTTACAAGACGAGTCGTCCGATTTCTCAATACTTGTTTTCTGGTATTTAGAATCATGATACGCTCTTCACAATAAGACAGATCAGGCTCATGTTCTATTTCTACTTAGCTTTGTACATATATTGGGACTACCATGTATTTCATTAACATTGATAATTGGAACACATTGTGAACTTTGGAGAGACTTGGAGGCATTACAAGATGGTGAGCTACATTTCCAATTCGATCCTAATTTCAAATGGTTCGATATACTTGAGAATTAATTTCCCCTTCTTAATGAATTTTATAATAACCATCCATTGAGATACCTTTAAGAAAATATTCTGTAACACCCCAATCATTCACGGAACGCTTCTCTTTGAATAATAAAATAGCGTGTGTTATACGCAACATCGAGTTCTAACAGACCACAACCAATCATACTAGCTGTTAAGAATAGTAATACCCAATTTTTGTTATTTTATAAATTTTATCTTTCAAGTTTAACTACATTTTTTGATTCAGAATATCGAAATTATATTAGGTTGAATTTTTGGCACTTTTCTGAAACATTCATATTTGATAAATTGTGAAAATTACTAACTGATATTTAAAAACAAATTTTTTAATCGAAATAATTAATTGTGATAAAATATTTATTTGAGTGATTTTAAAGTATAATTAGATTATATTTTTACCATTTAATCCAATGCGGGCCATTTGACAAAATTTCACATTTAAACTGGACATAAGCATGTGTCAATCATTTGATAGTTATTATTTCTTAAAAACACGCTATTTGTTTTGAAAATGGAAATTAATTTAAATTAATTAATGCAACTTATATGTTTTGAATTTGGTAAAATAGAAATCATTTTTTAATTCATAATATCAAATATAGCTTATGCCAAATTTTTTGTATTTTTCTAAGAAACATCAATTTTTGATGAATAGTGAAAAACACTGAGTTATTGGTTAAAACCTATTTTTTATTTAAATAATTATTAATTCTATTTAAATTAATTTATGTCAAAATAGATACATAATAATTATATAAGTTCATTTTAAGTCATTGAAGTCAGTTTATAATAATTTTAGATATATTAAAATGTTTATTGAACTTTTCCCCGTCTTTAACCCACGTCCTAGGAGAATTTGAAAATTCCTTTAAAAAATAATTTTACCACTTCTGTGAGTTGAATTTCAAAAATCCGAGAGGCAAATTTAATATCAAGGAATAAAATGTTGTTCAATAAGATAAAAATAATTTTGGTGAATAGTACCTTTTTACTTTTATTTACCGCTGTTAAAGGTAAATAGGGTAATTTAAGATAAAAAGAATATGTAATAATTTCAAATTACCTTAACATATGTCCAAAACATATTGGATGAGTAATGGCAGACCATGTGCATCTTTGGGTCTATTTTGGGGCCCTATGGAGCCACTTATGAATGATAATGACATTTTAGATTAATTAATTTAATGTAAAGGCAAAAGTGACATAAACAAAAACGTTTTAGTAACTAAATTTTATATATAGTTATATAAGTAATATTTTTTACTATAAATTTTCATTAAAAAGATAAAAATATTTCTCACATAATGGTATTTTATTTATAATTTTTAGACATTAAATAATTTAATTTATTTATGACACAATGACGATGCAGTAATTACTGTATCAATGAAAGATTAAGATAATGGTATTATAAATACCAAATAAATGTAATTTGAGACTTTTTATAAATTCTAATAATTTTTTAGGTTAATATGACATATTAGGATTGATTATATAATTGTTTTCGAAGTAATAATGCTGTTATGATTTTTTCAAAAACAAAATCCCCAATAGCTCCAAAATTCACATAAAAGAGTATTTAAAACAAATATTATATTATTAATTGACATTTTATTCCTAAAAATATAAGGATCAGTCGAAGGAATTATATAATGATATATGTATCATTTTTAAGCAATTTGGGGTCTATTGGAAGTTTATAGTATGTTTATTAACCATGTAATATAAAAATACAATGAGACATGGTAAATGTCAAACAAATTAACTTATAGTGAAAACTAAAGGATAATGTTAATAAAGTGACCCAAACCTATCTAAAAATTATTGGTTAAGTTTTTTTAGAATTATCCTCACCTTAGAATTTGAATAATCCTCTTTTGAGCCATTATAAACCGAATATGATTTTATTATTAAATAATACTTTACGTTTTTCCTAAAGAGCCCATCCTCCCCCTTATAAAAGGACACCACTTCTAACCAATTCCTCACACCTATGAAGCCTTTTTTCTCATCCAAACTCTTCCAAATTAAGCTCCCTACATCCCTATCCTACTCCTAGAAGCATTAACTTAGGCAGAAGTCACTTCAAGAGTCCTTTTTGGATCAAACCAAAGAGAGTTACCCAAATTAAAGGTAATGATTTCACTTATCATCTTTTATTTTATTTTAATTCTTCAACCCCTAAAATCTTTGTATTATTGTCATTTTGTAAAAAAAACAGTATTCAAAATATACTAGGATATTTTTATGAGATGTATTTGAACAACACTTACATACACCTCCATCTAATGGGTGAAGAACATAATGTTTCTGTGGTTGGAAACCAAACGCCTGATGAACCGATGTTTGTTCAATTATCTCCTACCACCTCTCATGGTGGCCATTATGATGACACTATAATTAAATATGAAAATAATGGTATTTATTTTATATATAATATTATGTAATTCCATTTTATATCATACCATTATTCGTTTCATGTTGTATATATATACGATAATTTCATTTGAGGAAGTGCGGACTACCGCCCCCTCAAAGTGATATGGCTCGTTCATACCATACATGGAACATATAAAGGATGGTGTCAATGAACTTAAGTAACATATATAAGATATTATATTATAAAGGAATAATAATATACATATGCATCATTTGGTTTTGATTCCTTTTAAAATGAAAAATGAAATGGAAGTAGCGTTCGTGCGTACATATGGATTACTGTCTCCATGAATGTAATGAGATTTATTTCCCCATCATACAAATTCAAGAATAATTCTCATTTTATGATTAAAAGTAATTTTTAAGGACTTGATATCATTCTGGATATGAATAATATGCAACCTATCCATAACAATCAAGGCTTACGTAACAAAGCATATAAAGGGAAACAAACCTGTTAACACCTGAAATGACAATAATACTAAAATATTATTAACAAAACAATATTAAAAGATCATATATGATATCATATTTATATATATGATTCTTGTATAATTTAATAACAACCATTTAACTATTATACAGGAGGTTAACCTACCATCAACCAAGGAAAATTACAAGGTAAGATATTTTCATCTCACTCTTTATTCTCGTCAGATTCATGACATATTGCCAATATTGCCTTTTGTGTGGTGTATGTGCTGCCGATAATTGTATTATTTGTGTAATACACTTAAATTTATATGTATTTACATATTAATTGTATGATACCTATTTCATGGGGTGTATGTTTCGTAATTTCCCATATTGGTAAGGGTTAATTCCGCGATCTCATTATTATCCAAGATTGTTTATGTGTACGTATTAATTGGGAAATTTTTATTATCCATGTCCATTTTTCATAAAAATGATTTAAAAATGAATATTTTATGGATTTGTTAAAGGTACTCTTTATCTAGATCATAATTTTAAATATTGTAAACATTTATCTTTCTAAATATTTTTAAATAATGTCCATGTTTTCAAAATTATTTTAAGGATTTATTTATATGGATATGAATGTTTTGAAATGATAATTTTTCTCTATAGTTTGAAAGTGGTATGGGAAACATTGATTCAAAAATATCTTTTAAATTACATCCTTTATAAATGTGTGACTTTGAAATGATTTAAAAAAGGATATTTCTTTCAAATAGTTTTGATTTCATCTATGTCAACATCATTTGAGGGATTTTAAGCTTATTTAAAGTTGGTTTTTTTATGATACAAAACTTCCATATTGTATTGAAGGTTATGTGATATGTTTGACTGTGGATGTGTTATTTTTATACCATTCATGGTTTATGGAGAAAGTATTGACATTTCATATGCTAGTTTTAATATGAATGTTTATGTTATGTTTAAACCCATTCATATAAGGAATGAATTGAACTTAGTAAGTGACGGGTGGAGCCCACTATAGCTCCGCGATGCATCGGTAGGTCTCATGAGACAAACTAGTGTCTTGGTACAAGGCCTTGACAAAATCTTATTTGCTGTCTCGACACAAGGCCTTGACTATGTGGTTGTGATAGTATGGCATTATGCATTCCATCATTAAGAAAATGGATGGTGATATTTCATGAGATTATTCGACTAGTAAAATATCCATGTGAATAAGTAAATGGCATTACATCATTTTATTTTTTCCATATTATGATGAAGTTAAAGTTTTAAAGGATTTTGTTTTAGTTATACATTGCCTTAAATGGTTATGCTCATTTATTAAAGTTTCTGCTGTATTCTTATCCTTACTGAGCATCTGAGCTCACCCCTTTCTATGTTTTATTTTCCCCAGGATTCCAATAAGTGTACTGTGATTGATATTCTGTGTTAAGACAAGAGAATAATGGCAGTCGTGAAAGATTATTTCTGTTGTTTTTTATGTTATGATGTGTAATGTAACATTCATGTATGTAATCTATTTTCCAAGACTGCTAAACTGATCGGTCCTTCGTGACTTGATTCCTTGTAATCATGCCGATGTATTAAAATAATGCACCGGCTCTGGGTAACTGGGGCCAGGGCGTTTCATATTCTCTCCTTCTTAAAATTCCAATTCCTTCATTTGGTTATTAGAATAGATAGTTTACTTACATTGAGCTATTTTGACTTGGGCTTGGATAATATTTACGTTTTTTGTTGTTTCCTCAAGAAGTCCTAGGACTCTGATCATTCTTTCACCAATATCATCCCAGCAAGTTGGTGTACTACATTTATTTCTATGTAATGCTTCATATGGTGCCATCTAAATAATTTTATAGAATATATTATTATAGGAAAATTCTACGAGAGGTAAATATTGATCCCATGTACCTTGAAATTCATGTGAACAAGATGTCAACATGTCTTCCAATGTTTGAATAGTCTATTCTTTTTGTCGATTAGTTTTGGGTGGTATGCAGTGCACTAAGGAAGATCAATATCTAGGGCCTTCTGAAGACTTTTCCATAACTGTGATATAAATGGAGATCACGACCAAAAATAATTGATAAGGTTATACCATTATGTCTTACAAATTAATTAATATATAGTCTTTCTAAATGTTCAAGTGGTAAATCTTCTCTTATAGAAAGAGAATGTGCTGATTTTGTAAAACGATCAACAATGACCCATATCACATCATTATTTCTTGGAGTATTTTGTATCCCCATGACATAGTCGATAATAATATCATCCCATTTCCACATAGGTATAAGAAGGTGTTGCTTGACTCCTCCAAGATGTAGTCATCCAGCCTTCACCTATTTAACAGAAAACATATTGACACATAATCAACATTCTCCCTCTTTATGTTTTCCCACAAAAAATGTTCCTTTAGATCTATATATATATTTTTTCTACCAAGTTGTATAGAAAACATAGATCTATGGGCATCATCCATTAATTCCCTCCATAGCTCATGAATAGTGGGAACACAAATCTTAATTTTGAATTTAAAAATTCCACATTCATATATGAAGTTTATCAACATCCAATCATTTAGAGCTTTAATTTTTTTTTGAAACTCATCATTATTAGCCTGAGAACATGTTATCCTATATAGTAAAGAATGTTTTGAAACCATTTGATAAAGTAATGATGTGTTAACTTCCATGATAATTTCCATATCCATTTTTTCTAGATCCATGAGCATAGAAACCCTTTGAACTCTCATAATGTTCATAATTACATGGTACTTTCTATTCAAAGTCTTTGCCACCTCATTTTACTTCCCTTGGTGGTAGTGTGTTGTGAAATCATAATCATTGAGTAGCTCAATCCAACACTATTATATCATGTTGAGTTCTTCCTGTGAGAAGATATATTTCAAACACTTATGATCTGTATATATCACACATTTCTTCCGTAGAGGTAACCTCTCCAAATATTCAAGGAAATGATTAGCATTGCTAACTCAAGATCAAGATTTGAATAGTTTTGATCAGGAATTTTTAGCTACCTGGAATCATAGTCAATCACTCTATCATTATATATAAGGACACAACCAAGTAATTTCCATTATGCATCACTATTGATCACAAATCCATAATTCCCTAATGGTAGAGTCATGTTGGGAGCATTCAATATTCTTCTCGTCAATTCCCTAAAACATTCTTCTCATTCCATTGTCTATATGAACATAACCACTTTTTCTGTAATCTTGGTAAATGGGTTGTCTATACGGGATACATTCTGAATGAAACACCGTTAATATCATGATAAAATAATAAAACTATGTACATCAGTTAGCTTTGTTGGAGTAGGCCATTATTGTAGTGCCTTTGTCTGCATAGGATCTATAGATATTCCATCCCTAGAGACAATGTTGCTCAGAAATGAAACTGATTGGAGCCCAAAATCACACTTTCTAAACTTCCAATGTATATTATTTCTTCTAGGAGTCTTCTGAATATTGCATATGTGATTTTCATGTTCTTCATAGATTTTAAATTATACCATGATATCATCAATAAACACCACAACAAAGTCATTATGATATTCCTTTAAAACCAAATTCATTAGATCCATTAAAATAGATGGTGCATTAGTTAGTCCAAAAGGAATTAATGTAAACTCATAATGCCCATTCCTAGTTTTAAATGTTGTTTTTGGAATGTATTCCTTGCTCACAATAAACTAATGATATCAAGATCGAAGATGAATCATTGAAAAATATTGGGATTCATTAAGTTGATCAAATAAATCATCAATGCGGGGTAGGGAATACTTTTTTATTATTGTTCTAACATTGATCTCCATGTAATCAATGCTCAACCTCATAATCTCTTCTTTCTTCATAACGAAAAGAACATGGACTCCCTATAGAGAAACTTGGGTGAATAAATCCTTTATCACCCAATTCCTCTAGCTGTTTCTTTATTTCTACCAACTTCACAGTGGAAATTCTATTAGGGGTATTTGGTATGGTCCCAAATCAAAGAATTAGTTTAATAGAAAACTCAATTTCCCACTCTGGGGGATGTCCAGGTAAATCCTCTATAATGACATCAACATATTCCTGCACAACATGAACATCTTCTATTTGGACATTCTTTTCCTCACCCATATATACTTCATTCCCTTACTCCCCAATAACTGAATTTAGTAGAGATATTAGGGGTGGATCTAGATGAGAATCAGATGGTGAGGTTTCTGCTCTAAAGATAAGGGATTATACACCATTATCTAAAATTGTAACTTCCTTCTTCTTATAGTATATCTTCATATCATAATTTGATATCCAATTCATACTAAAAATTATATCAATGTCAATCATTGGTATGGTGATAAGGTTAGCAACTAAAGCACATTTATGTGTCATGTTATGGACTGATCGATATTCCTTTGTTGCAATGATACATCAACTAGGAGTTTTTATTGACAACTCCATTATTAAATAAAATTGGGAATGTTTATTTTTTTTAAATTCATGGAATATATAAATGAATGTGACGATCTAGAATCAATTAAATAATTTTTTAAGTTTTTTGAAATGATTAATGTATATACAATCACTTCATTTAAAACTTCAACCTTCGTAGTTGTGACCGCATAAGCTCGTCCCTTCTCCCTTGGCCTTTTCGGTAGCATGTTTCTTCGATGATTTAGAAACTCATTAGCATAGTGTCCTATCTCCTGACAAATATAGAATTGAATATTAAGAAATTATTTCATCCCCTTATAATTACCAGCAATATGGCCTTTCTATACACATTTATAGCATACTAATTTTACCTTTATTAAG
Source organism: Viscum album (assembly GCA_963277665.1). Lineage (NCBI taxonomy): Eukaryota > Viridiplantae > Streptophyta > Magnoliopsida > Santalales > Viscaceae > Viscum > Viscum album. Next base: position 1,956,033,906 of record OY728164.1, read on the forward strand.
GCACCAGGGTGTTTCCTTCCACAATTCTGATAGAGTGTAAATTCAACATGTCCCTTCTTACCTGTTTCCATATTTCTTTCCCAAAGTTTTCAGCAACACTATTCTTATCTTTCCTTCCATTAAATTCATAAGACATAGAGAAATCCATTTCAGTCTTGGTAGCACACGAAACTATATCATCATATGATTAGAAACATTGAGTGACCAGTTTCCTTTAGAAGAACGAATTTAGGCTATCAAATAATCGATCAATCATGCTCATCGGATTTCGTATGTAGTCCACAACATGACTTGATAGACTTGTGAAGTTATCTTCATACTTTATAACATTCTCAACATCCTTTTTCCTAAAATTTAGAAACTTTCTTTCCAAATAAGCTCGTTGTTCATGAGAAATGTATTTATCTAGGAATATTTCTTTAAATTCCCTCCATTCACTATCTTTAATATCTTCCTCCTCCTTTGTGTTTTGGTTTAATTACCACCACTGATCCATATCTCCCGATATACAATAAATGTCCATGACACCCTTCTCTATTTTGTTACGTTACAAAGAGAGAAATATCATATCTAGGGAGCTTATCCTCTGTTTAGAAGAAATTGGTTTTTAGTCCCATATAATGATGGCGGTTATTATCGCATAAAGCGGTCTAACAAAGCACCTTCATGTGGAGGATCCTAATACTATATACAGATATGGTTATTGTACATAACCCAAGTAAGTTCTCCCGATATAGTTATAACATGCTCGTCACCTATCACAACACCAGAGCCAACATAATTATATTACGTCAGAGGGAAATCCCTACATGAGATACGTGTGCTCAGACAGTTTCCATTTCTTCTACAAGGTTCCATTTCTAGATAATGTAATACACTAGATTAGGTTATGAATCATAATGTATAATCATAATGTAAAAAAATATTTAGCATAAAATGAAATTGTATACATGGCTAATCCCATAATCACCAAAATGGGTTCATTAAGGAAAAATTTAAATTGAAATCCTTCATAATGTCTTGTAAACAATATTAGAATTATCCAAATCATATCCCCTGGAGTGTCAATACCAAGAGTGTGACATGGCCTATTATCATGTTCCAGGATACCCCAGGTCAAGCCTGGAACACCTTATCAGAGTTTTCACTCCTAGGTACATCTGTGCCACATCCACCAGTACATATTTGTACCCAGAAAGGGATGTATTTTATTTAAAGATAAACATAATATATTCCTTACCAAAATACTATAATATTATCATATTCTTATCCTCAATGACTATCTTAAGGATTTTTTCCCAAAACTATGATTTCTAAATCTATTTTCCATGTTTTCTATTAAACATCCTCTGATACCAACTGTACGGACCCGATCCCAGTTTCCCAGTGTGGGTTCCTTACTTAATTAAATTGGAATATAAACAAGGAATATTCATCCCAAAGGACCATTTAGTTTAGTAGATTTTGGAAACAATATACCTATATAAGTTTAACATTACATCATGAATTGAAATATAACCATAATTTATTCCTTTAGAAACATCCATATCTCTTAGATTATGCCTCCATATCACTCATAACTTATATCTTCGTATCCTGGGAAAATGAAACATAAGAAAGGGGGTGAGATCAAATTCTCAGTAATAGTAATCAATACCGTGGAAGATATCATATAAATTAACATTAGTCATGGTGAATAAATGAAACACATTCCTTTACCAATAGTAAACTTGAATACGTTAAGACAAGAAAATGATCTAAGTAAATAATTCCATAATAAAACATAATCATGGGTATTCTACTAGTCGAATAACTACATGAAATTTCAATAACTAGCTTCATAATGAGGGAAGTACATATGTCATATATTCTGAAACTTTTTTTCAAGGCCTTGGCCAAGACATCTTAAAAAGATTATGGACTCGACCAAAACTATATTTCAAATTGGGATGGGACTCAGCCAATTCCATTTCTATTTGTCTCATGATATCTACCGATGCATCGAGGGGCTATAGAGGGCCCCAAAAATCACATAATAAGTCAAATTAATTACTCATATGAGTGGTGATAAAACCTCTCAAGCCATTTAGCTCATCCAACCTCTACCCAATTAAGCTCCCAAAATCCCTCTCATCCCCCTAGAATCCTTAATTTAGGCAGAAGTCACTTCAAGAAGTCTTTTTGGTTTAAACCAAAGGAAGATACCCAAATTAATGGTTACAGTTTCTCTTAAATTGTTTTCTTTTATTTTACTTCTCCAACCCCTAAAAAATTTTATATTACTTTCTTTTGTAACAACACCAGTATCCTCAATATTCTAGGATGTTGTTATGTGAAGGATTCAAAATACACTTACACACGCCTCTATCTAATGGATGAAGAAAATATGTTTCTGTGTGTGGCAAGCTAAGGCCTCACGAAACGATGATTGTTCAATTACATCTTACCACCTCTCATGGTGGCCATTATGATGGAACTATATTTATATATGATATATATTAATTTTATGATTTCATTATGCTTCTGTACTTCCCAATTATATAAAGACTTTATGGTTTCCATAGTGGATAAATACGATAATCTCATTTGAGGAAGTGTGGACTACGGCCCCCTCAAAGTGATTTGATTCGTTAATGCCTTATGTGGGAATTATAAAGGATGGAGTTAATGATATTATATATGATATTATATTGTAATTATAATATACCTATGTTTGATTATGTTTTATTTCCCTTAATATAAGAAATAGAAATGAAAGTTACGTTCATACGTACGTACGACTTACCGTCTCCATGAACGGTTCATTTCATTTCTTACCTCTAAATGTTATGTACTATTATAAAAACATTTATATAATGGATTTATATGATATATATGATATCCAAATCATGAATATCATTCTGGATATAATGAACCATTGACCACATGGACAACTTGTAAATATAAGGTGTTCATTTTTACTCAAGTACCAAATATCGGTAAGATGAACATTATTAACTTAAATGATTGCATAATGTTTATAACATGGTAATAAGTGATATAGAATGAATAATAACCTTGAAAAATATTATTAAGAAAGTATAAATTAACTTTAGTTTATTATTCAAGAGATTAAATAATGATCGAGTCATGTCGGATGTGAGGTAAGGGACTTCGTCTCAATCTCATTTCATTGAGAAATTTTTAGTTTTATACACGACTTTATTTTATACGGTGTATAAAACCCTTTGACTTTTCATTTTATTCAAAGGTAATCATCTTATACGAAGCGTTTCACTAAATGAAAAAAAGGAATGTTTGTTAACGTAGGCGGTGAAAATGACCATTCCGCCACCACGAGTATTATTTGATCTTTGGCTTCCTTAACAAGCCGGAATGTTTTTAAAAGGATGAATAAATACCATATACTCTTTTTATGTATTTTGGAATTTAAAATTATTTTGAAAATTGATTTATTATTTAAATATCTTGAAATGATATTTTACCATTGCAATGTGGAAATGTATCTTTCCATTATGCTTATGTTATGTGTTATTATCATGTTATGGTTCTTGGGAATTATTTACGTATATGGGTGGTTCCGTGATAAACCTAGGGCGGGTGATCCCGAGATATCTCTCCAATGCATTGGGTAACGTGATAGAGGTAAACATGAACGTTTCTCCTAAGAGATTAAGGGAATATACTGTGATGCGTATTCCAAAGTAACTCCCAATGTAGCTATGATAGCTACAATGTAAGTATGATATGGGTGCCACATGTTACCTGTATGATTTATTATTTCTATGATTCTTTTATAAACCTTATGATTTCACGAGGTAAGTAAAATATTTCATGTTTTGTATGTATTTATGAACAAATGTTTTCATTATTTGTTTTATAACCCTTACTGATCTTTTTATGCTCATCCCATGTTTTGAAATGTTTTCACAGGACTGAAAGATGAATAATGACAAGGATGTGATCAAGGAAAAGTAATGTTGTCTAAAACATAGAACTAGACATGACTCTTTTTTTTCAAGAGTTTTCATTTTATGAAAAAATGGAATATGTGTAGATATGCCTACCTTGTAATCTTTTGAGATGTAAATGTAATGTCCTAATTCTCTAAAACTCTAAACCTGAAAAGATCTTCAATGTGAATTATTCATTTAATTAAATATTGTGTAATGTTTATGGCTGGGTTCTTATATATATGGCTCAATGAGCTTAAATTAAGAAAATTGTTTTTTGAAAATTTATACTTGCGCAAGGATACACATATAATTTCATAAAAGATTAGAAAAATAAAACAATTATCAATCAAGATGATCCCTAATGAAATTATATTAGAATATAATTTAGTATCGGGTTTATATCATGTCATTAAATAAAATTTATACTCGTTTATGTGGTGTTTTAAATATTTTCATTTGGTTTAACCCCTTATTTAAAATGTTTTAACAACAACCCCAACAACTACTTTTTAACTCGTAAAGGTTTGTAATTTTAATTATGAAGTAACAATTGGTTAATTAATAAATATGGATGAAATTTTCAACAATATATTATCCACATTTTCCACTTTAAGTATTTTTTATAATTGGTAAATAAATAAATTAAATATTTTTTATGATAAAATATTTTTAACGTCAATTATGACACTAGTAATTTAATTTCAATAAAATTTAAAAAAGAAAAAGCATTATTTCAAATATAATTATTTGTTAAATCATAATTTGTTTTATTCACCTATAAAAATCATGTATAACTATAACTCATTCAAATTATATTATATTCAACATTTTTAAATTCATTTTTTTATATTAATCAAGGAAATGATTTGTCTGTATTTTATAAGAATTTAAGGTTGTTAAATGATTTTAAAAAATTTGAAATAAATTTCCACCATGAAAATAATTTCACTATTATAATATAGATATTTATATTCAATCATAACTTTAATTTTTTTCATATTTGGACACATAATAGTTATAAAAATAAAAAATAATGGCATTTTGGTATTTTTCATTACATTAAATTTTTAGATTTTCATTTTCATAGAAATGTGTCCCTTAAAAAAATAAATTTTTATCCATTTATGATAATGGTAAAATTAGATGTATAAAATATGAATTCATATGAATAATCATGACATTAACATTTATTTTTAGATTTGTTTGACCTGATTTAATCTTTTTCTGAGGTGATAAATTTTAAAACTTATAATAATCAAAATAAATCAAATTAAAAGGGAAATAATTACCAAATTGTGACATATTAATTCCAAATATTAAATCCATTTTCCAATATATAAAACTAATATGAAGATGAATTTAATTTAATATTAAATTGGGCAAATGAGATGGAAAAATGTCTTCAAAAAATTGTTTTTTATGAAATAGTTGATCTTATCTTAACTCGATAACAACGAATCATAATGTTATGAATTTAAATAAATTATTATATAAATAATTAATTTAATTTTAATATGCACATTATAATGGGATATTTAATTAATTAAAATGGATAAACATCATTTACATAAGAGAACCTTTTAGAAAACTGTGTTTTTATAAATAAAAATAAATTTATACCAAAATTATGAAAAATTATGATTTAAATAAGATTAATTTTATTATTATAAATAACAATTTTCTTGTTTGAATTTAATAACAAATACAAAATTAAATTATATTTTTAAATTACATTATTAAATTTATAGAAATTACAGTATCTGAAAAATAGAAATTTTCATTATTCACTGAAAATTCATTTATTTTAGAAAAATAAAATAACTTCAACCAATGTAAAATTTGATATTATTATTTCAAAAAAATTAGTTTTATAAAAAATAAATTTATAATTTTTATATAAATTAATATTAATATTTTTACATATAAAGTAAAAAAATAATTTTAGAAGTAATTATATAATTTTCAAGTAGAAAATGTCTTCATTAAAAACATGAATGCTTCTTTCCTAAAATTTTTTTAAAAAATTTAAATTAAGTAGAAGAATTATATATAATTCATAATGAAGTCAATCCTTTTCATTCCAACTAATTTAATGGCTATGTTATAATGGTTATACTTAAATAATATCATTGTCTTATATGTTTATGTTCGGTGGTGCATGCCATAAATGCTATAAAACATTATTTTCTTACAAAACAATTTCACCATGTTACATACTACCACCATTTAAAAAATTTAATTCTATAGTGTATAACATTATCATGGTAATCAATGGTGTTCCATTAAAAAAAATTCTATTTTGAAATCCCACAGCATACATTGTGATAAAAATATTTCCACTTGATTTGAGTGAAAGGATATTATAAAGGTAATATAGAATAACACATAAATTGGATTTAAATTAATTTAAAATTAATATTAAGGGAAAATATGAAAATTTAGGAAAATAGTAATTCCCAAATAATAAAAGAAATTGATAGATTTTATCAATCACATGAATGTGGATGATCCAGAGAAAGTTAATAAAAACATCATTATACAATGAATATGTTTTAAAAAATAATCAATTCACAATAAATGAAGATATTTTGAAGAAATTTTCATTTCAATGTCCTTTTCCAAATGTGGAGATATTAATTTTATATCAAATAAATAACACTATAAAATATAATTACATCAAAAAATTTTAATTAATAGTCATAATTTTATCATTTAGTTATGCTTAGATCAATTTCTACTTAATTTCATAATCTAAAAAATGAATATCAATGTTCCTTAATTTTTTATTCCAAATGAACTAAAGTTAATGTATAATGGATAAATTAATATCTAGAATGATAAAAATACCTTCCTTTTATCATTAGAAAATTACCAAAACTAAAATTGTTATCACAAGATTATTTTTAAAATTAATAAATACTTCATTAATCCGCAAGACTCAAAAATAAAAAACAACATCATTCTTCGATCATTTGATAAATATAAAAAAATTATTTAAAATATTATAGAATAAAATCTAAATCCAAATATTTTAATTATTTGATCATATATTAATTGAAGATAAATTAAACATTTTTCTCCAAATAAAATAATCACTCTCAATGTCTCATACCAAATATAAATATTTTTTAATTATATAATGTAATGGCCCGGACCTCTCCGGTCCTTTACTTTGTGAAATGTTGGTGTTGGAGGTGTTCTGGGAGGTCAAGAGGACTTATCCCCAACACTGCCAATTTTTCTAGTTCTGTGAACAGTGTTTCCAGTTTTATGAATAGTAACAGATCGGTAGCACAGATCAGTAGCACATATCGGTAGCACAAATCGGTAGCACAGATCAGTAGCACAGATCGGTAGCACAGATCGGTAGCACAGATCGGTACGTAGCACAGATCGGTAGCACAGATCGGTAGCACTGATCGGTAGCACAGATCGGTAGCACTGATCGGTAGCACAGATCGGTAGCACTGATCGGTAGCACAGATCGGTAGCACAGATCGGTAGCACAGATCGGTAGCACAGATCGGTAGCACAGATCGGTAGCACAGATCGGTAGCACAGATCGGTAGCACAGATCGGTAGCACAGATCGGTAGCACAGATCGGTAGCACAGATCGGTAGCACAGATCGGTAGCACAGATCGGTAGCACAGATCGGTAGCACAGATCGGTAGCACAGATCGGTAGCACTGATCGGTAGCACAGATCGGTAGCACAGATCGGTACCACAGATCGGTAGCACAGATCGGTAGGTGTACAGTAATGGTGGGTGAACAGTGTTTCCAGACTCCTACAGTTTTCCCCCTTTTTACGTTTCCTTTAACGTAAAATACATTTAAAGCCTTATTTTAAGGGCTCTTAAGGCCGATTCAAATGCCATAAATCCTATATTAATAATTCCTAAGGCTTGGAATGTTTTACTTGGTCAAACCGCATGGGTTAATGCGATCCGTTTTTAATGGAGAATTAACCGGATCTTAAACTGTCACCTCGTTTAATCTTCAAAAAGGGACGAGATATCATTATCCCTTGTTCTTTCCTTTTGTTCTCAACTTAGAGGTGCTAGAACCTTTCAATCCTTTCCGTAGGAGTTGCACAATCAATCTTTACTCCTAGGATTGGTTCTGCTCTGTTTTGGATGCAACCGAACCGTGTCGATCAATCTTCGATATAAGGTATGTTGTATCGTCGTTCTTTTGGGGCTCGTCTTCTCCTATCCTCTTTTCCATAATTATACCATGTAATTTCCAAGATTCTAATGGGTTTTCTAATGGGGTTGGTTGGTACTGTCGTACCGCAGCATCCAGCAGGCTGTTCCAGCAGATCGTCGCCGGGTAGAGGTTGACAACAATGACACTTGGAGGAAGACACTCCGAGAGTTCCAGCGCCAGAGTCTACAGAAGTACGAGGGCTCCGTTTCAGATGCAGTCACAGAAGACTGGTTGGTCGGAGGATGAACAACACCGAGTTGTGTATCATGGCAGGCTGTTTGTTCCCTTGGCGATGCGTGAGACGGTTCTCCGAGAGTTCCATAGTTCACCCTTGGTAGTACATCCTGGTGTGACGAAGATGTACCGATCCTTAAGGAGTCAGTTTTGGTGGCCTGGGATGAAGCGTACAGTTGCTGAATGTGTGTCTCGGTGTTTAGTCTGCCAGAAGGTGAAGGCCGAACACCGTATTCCTGGTGGTCTTCTCCAGCACTTAGAGATTCCTCAGTGGAAGTGGGAGGACATCTCAATGGAATTTGTTACAGTTTTACCTCGAGCTCCGGGAGGACATGATGCTATATGGGTGGTAGTGGATCGTTTAACAAAATCATCCCACTTCATAGCGATCAAGGAGTCGAGCTCAGTGGAGGTTTTGTCGAGGCAGTATCTGGAGGAGGTGGTGAGGCTTCACGGAGTACCTAGGACGATCATCTCTGATCGAGATCCTCGTTTTACCTCTAGGGTGTGGAGAGGTCTCCAGCATGCTTTTGGCTCTCAACTATGCCTTAGAACTGCTTTTCATCCTCAAATGGATGGTCAGACAGAGCAAACAATCCAGACTCTTGAAGACATGTTGCGCTCTTGTGTTCTCGATTTTGGAGGTTCATGGGTGAAGCACTTAACCTTGGTAGAGTTCGCTTACAATAATAGTTTTCACTCTACCATCGGTATGGCGCCATTTGAAGCCTTGTATGGCCAGCCATGCCGTTCTCCGTTGTGCTGGACTGGGGTCGGAGAGTCAGCAATTCTTGGACCAGAACTAGTGAAGAATACAACAGAGATGGTTCAGGTGATTCATGAGAGGATGAAGACAACACAAGATCGTCAGAAATCTTATGCTGATCAAAGAAGGAGACCCTTACAGTTTAATGTTGGGGATCATGTGTTTCTAAAGGTGACTCCCCGTCGTGGGCAGCGATGGTTTGGTCGTGGAAGTAAGCTTTCTCCCTGGTTTGTTGGGCCTTTCGAGGTGTTAGCTCATGTTGGAGCTGTGGCGTATCGAGTAGCACTTCCCCCTCATATGAGTCAGATACATGATGTTTTCCATGTATCACAGCTCCGTCGTTATCTTCATGATGAATCTCATGTTATCGATTGGGGATAGATCGATATTGATGATGATGCAACCTTCGAGGAGCGACCTCTGGAGATCCAAGACCGCAAGGAGAAGGTGTTGCGTGGGCGTTCTATCCCCTTAGTTCGTGTCTTGTGGCGACACGGTGGCATGGAGGAGAGTACCTCGGAGCGTGAGTCACAGATACGTGGTCAGTACCCAGTGTTGTTCAATGTTTAACTCCTTTCATTTAATGATGTTTTCGTTGTGGTTGGACCCTTCATGTTTTATTTATGTACCTTTGATGAGATGTTATGTTTGAATTGTTTGGGTATGGATTGGTTGTTCCCATACTCCCGGATGTCGTAGTTTTGTTCCATATTTCAAACAACTCATGGTGGTTTTCCCCTGAGAGGTATCTTATGGGGTGGTTGTTCAGACCCCTCTTTTCTTCTGGGTTGGTTTTTAATTCTTGAGGACGAGAATGTTTTGAGAGGTATCTAATGTAATGGCCCGGACCTCTCCGGTCCTTTACTTTGTGAAATGTTGGTGTTGGAGGTGTTCTGGGAGGTCAAGAGGACTTATCCCCAACACTTTGCCAATTTTTCCAGTTCTGTGAACAGTGTTTCCAGTTTTATGAACAGTAACAGATCGGTAGCACAGATCGGGAGCACAGATCGGGAGCACAGATCGGTAGCACAGATCGGTAGCACAGATCGGCAGCACAGATCGACAACACAGATCGGGAGCACAGATCGGAAGCACAGATCGGTAGCACAGATCGACAGCACAGATCGGCAGCACAGATCGGTAGCACAGATCGGCAGCACAGATCGGTAGCACAGATCCGTAGCACTGATCGGTAGCACAGATCGGTAGCACAGATCGGTAGCACAGATCGGTAGCACAGATCGGTAGCACAGATCGGTAGCACTGATCGATAGCACGGATCGGTAGCACTGATCGGTAGCACAGATCGGTAGCACAGATCGGTAGCACAGATCGGTAGCACAGATCGGTAGCACTGATCGGTAGCACAGATCGGTAGCACAGATCGGTAGGCGTACAGTAACGGTGGGTGAACAGTGTTTCCAGACTCCTACAGTTTTGCCCCTTTTTACGTTTCCTTTAACGTAAAATACATTTAAAGCCTTATTTAAGGGCTCTTAAGGCCGATTCAAATGCCATAAATCCTATATTAATTATTCCTAAGGCTTGGAATGTTTTACTTGGTTAAACCGCGTGGGTTAATGCGATCCGTTTTTAATGGAGAATTAACCGGATCATAAACTTTCACCTCGTTTAATCTTCAAAAAGGGACGAGATATCATTCTCCCTTGTTCATTCCTTTTGTTATCAACTAAGAGGTGCTAGAACCTTTCAATCCTTTCTGTATGAGTTGCACAATCAGTCTTTACTCCTAGGATTGGTTCTGCTCTGTTTTGGATGCAACCGAACCGTGTCGATCAATCTTCGATATAAGGTATGTTGTATCGTCGTTCTTTTGGGGCTCATCTTTTCCTATCCTCTTTTCCATAATTATACCATGTAATTTCCAAGATTCTAATGGGTTTTCTAATGGGGTTGGTTGGTACTGTCGTACCGCAGCATCCTCCGGTGGATGCAGTTGTCGTGAGGGGAGGATCGTGACCTGTTGTGTGGATAAAGAACGTGAGGAACTGTAACACCCCAGGTAAATAAGTAATATGAAATTTTCATATTTATCCATATTAGTGAATAAAATATTAATATGACTTTAAAGGGGACGCTATGCTCGATGGCGTACCCAACACGCAACAACAAGTTTCTTGGGAATCTTACGTTGCACTCTAATAATAAAATAATATTATTCTAAATGGTAGTTAACATGTAGCCGTTGTAATGGCGGGAATGGATAGAAATAACTAAAATATGATTATATATGTTCTTAAATATTTTTACATTTATACAATAAAAGATAAAGGCTTAAAATACGGAAAGAATTCAATTTTAGGCGTATATGCCCTAGTTTTCACTAAAGGTTCACTTATCACCTTTTGATGGAGAACCGTCATTAAATATAGTCTTGTTCACTCTTAAAAATTCTTTTTGGACCAAATAAAACTCTTATTAAGAATCGGGACATCAAAATTTACTTTTTGTAAATTTTTGGTATCTTTCCGATAAAGTTCATTTTTTTAATGAATAGTGAAAAATGTTGTATTTTAATTCAAAACCACTTTTTAATCTTATTTATTTATATGATTAGATTATATTTTGAATTGGTTTTAAAGTGAAATTAGAAAATATTTTTACCATTAAATCCAATAGTGGTCGTTGGAATCAATTTCACTTTGAAATCAGACATAAACTAGTGTCAATCTTTTGATACTTATTGTTTCATAAAACACGCTATTTGTCATGACAGCGGGAATTAATTATTAAATTAATTAATGTAACTTATATGTTTTGAATTTTGTAAAATGGACTTCATTTTTGAATTCAGAATATCAAATATAGCTTAGGGTGAATTTTTGGGATTTTTCTGAAAAACTTCAATTTTTGATGAATAGTGAAACCACTAAGTGGTACTTATAAAAACTGATTTTTCTGTTTAAATGAAATTTTGCCATCATTGTCTTTTGATTTTCAAAAATCCGACATACATGGTTGTCATTAAGAAGTAAAATGTGGTTCAATGAGATTAAAATAATTTTTTGGTGAATAGTAACTTATTAAATTTTTAATCGCGATTAGTGGTAATTAGTGTGGTTTAAGGTAAAAATAATGCTTTAATAAAATGAGATGAGCTTGACACATTTCTTACCCTAATTTGTTGTATCATGGCCGACCAAGACAAGCCATGAGTCAACTTGGGGACCCCATGGATCCACTTTGGTTGGGAAATGACATAAATAACATTTTATTTAATGTAAAAGTAAAATTGACACAAACATGATATGTTTTACTAAAACAATATTTAAGTGGGGTTATACAAGTCATCTTTTTGCTTATAAATATTAATTGGAAAGCTAACAAGATTTCCTACATCATAGTATTTTTTATATAATTTTTAGACATTAAATAAATTAAATTATTTATGACATAATAATGATGCAGCGATAACATCATTATTTGACGATTTAAATAAAATGGAAAGATAATGTAAAATCTATGAACTAAACATGTCCAAAACTTATTGGATGAGTGGATTTCGAAGCCTTATCACCTTATCCACGAATTATATCAATGTGGGTCCTTTTGAAACCGAAAAACATTTTCAAATAAAATAATATTTCTTTACTTTCCAAAAGTGCCCCTCCTCTCCTCTTATAAAAGGCCCCCACCTCTACCTCATTTAACACACTCCTCAAGACTTTGGCTCGGCCAACCTCTGCCCATTTACCCTCTCCACATCCCTCTCCTCATCCTATAGGATTCCCTTTGGGCAGAATCCTTTCAAAGGAAGCCTTTTGGCTCAAATCAAAAGGAGTTACACTTTTAAAGGTAATTCACTCTCTCATGTTCATTTGTTTTATTTTGCTTCTCCAACCCCATAACTCTTTTTATTTACCTATTTTGTAATAACACCAGTATCTTCAATATACTAGGATGTTGTTATAAGATTTATTCGAGCTACACTCTCACACAACTACATCAAATGGTTAAAGAACATACGGTTTCCGTGGATGGTGAAATTCTGCCTCCCGAAACGATGATTGTTCAATACTCATTTAACACCTTCAAAGGTGGCCATTATGATGTCACTATTCATATATATGATATATAATATGTTTATGTTTTATTTACACATATGTATTTTTCATTTTTGTCTTACCTTTATGGCTTCCATTATGGGTATACGTGATATCTTCATTTAAGGAAGTGCGGACTACCGCCCCCTCAAAGTGATTTGATTCGTTAAATACCATATGTGGGATGTATAAAGGATGGAACTATGATATTATATATGATATTATACTGTAATTATAATATACCTTTATTATTCCATTCTATAAAATATGAAATAGAAATGAAAGTAGCGTTCATGCGTACGTACGGCTTACCGTCTCCATGAACGGTGCATTTCATTTCTTACCTCTAAATGATTATGTAATGTTATAAATGCATGAATGTACTGGATATATATGACATATATGATATCAAAATCATGAATACAATTCTGGATATAATAAACATTTGGCCACCCAAACAACATGTAATTGTAAGAAGTCCACTTTCGACTTAAGAACCAAATATCGGCAAAAAAAATATTATTAACTTAAATGTTTACATAATGTGTATAACATGGTAATAAGTTGTATAAAAGTAATAATGAACTTGAAAAAGGTTCTTAAGGAATTAGAAATTAACTCAAGTTTATTATTCAGGAGATTAAAGAACGATCGAGTCAAGTCGGACTCGAGGTAAGGGATCCTACACCTCTCTTTCTTTTTAAGTACACTCTTTATGTCATTCCTTTTATGCTCATATTTCTTATGATTGGGATGTTATTTTATATTACTCCTACTGTACTTATTATGTTCATATGATGAGAGGCCCTATTTCCTCTCATAAATCATTTTTGGAAGTTTTGAGTGGCGCCGTTAGGCTGCCGAATTTTCGTAAGGGATTTTTCATCTCACTTTTATTCTCGTGAGATTTATGCTACATTTGCCACAAATTCCATTGAGTGGTGTATGTACTTCCCATTATTCTACTCTTTGTGTAATTTACTTTCGTTTATGAGTATTTACATCAATGATCTATTGTCCTTCTTTCATGGGGTGTATGTTTTGAAAGATACCCAAGTCGGTAAGGGAACCTTTCACCCTCCTCTTTTTTAAAAGACTTCTTTTGTTGGGTCTTTTAATTTAAATATTGATATTTTGGGATATGTTCTCATATATCCTTGTTGATGTAAATTTTATGTCCAAGTGATGAGATATAATTTTTATCTCTCATCAACTCATTTTGATGTGATGCCGTTAGGCTGTCAATGGAACTTTTTAACCCAATTTCGATTTCTTTGGGTTCAACTTGTAGTCATTGAATATGTCATCCATGGAATATATGTGAATGACCTTTTATTGTTTTACACTTAATATCCACTTATATTGGGTGTATATATATTTGTCAGACATATTTTTGAGATTTATTTGTCCTTAATTTAAGGATACCTTCTTTATAAGGGATTTCATCACATTTGACATTTCTATTGAGGGTTCATTGTTGTTATACACCAATTCACTCTTATATGGTGTATATACTGTCATTTGGAGTATTATATCATGAATCCTTTTATTCTCATGATATTATAAAGTTCTGACTAAATGTTATTCCTCGATTATTGTATTCAAGTGTCTCTAATTTTGGTAAAACCCCTTTTACCAAAATATCGTTCTAAATGTTTTAATTATTTGTTCTTATTAATATTCATGTTTTCAAAATGGTTTTAAGGATTTATTTATATGGATATTAATGGTTTAAAATGTTAAAAGCTTCAAGGTGGTATTGGACACTTTGATTCAAAAATCTCTTTATTAAATGTTTTAGATGGTTTTGGAAATGGTTTCTTTTTGAATGGATTCATTATTTCAATATACTAAAATGTTATATTGTGATTGAAAAGTGGAAATGCTATGTTTCCTTTATGCATTTTTTATGTGATATGACTATGTTATGGTCCTTGGGCATTGTTATGAAGAACGGTTGGTTCCGTGATAAACTAAGGGCGGGTGAGCCCGTTATAGCTCTCCAATGCATTGGGTAACGCGAAGGAGTGAAACGTTAAGGTTTCTCCGAAAAGATTTAGGGAATATACTGTGATGGGTATTCCAAACGTAACCAAGAGGGTTACTCCCTACGTAAGAATGTTATGAATGCCTCAAGTTACCTTTATGTCTTATGTTTTCTATGATTTATTCATGATTTGATATGCCTATGTTTTATGGGTAAAGTATGATTTCATTCTTATGTATTTATGAACTAATGTTTCCTTTCCATATTTTTATAACCCTTACTGAGATTTTTATTCTCATCCCAAGTTTTTGAAATGTTTTTCACAGGTCAAGGGAAAGGTACATGATGTGATGATAGTGACAAGGATGTGTCAAGAAAGAATCCGTGTTTTATTTTAAATAGGTTTCCATTGATGGGAAGAATGAATATTGTCTTTTATGTAACCACTTTGTTTAAATGTGGAATGTAATGCAAGTTTCATGATCTAATTCTCTAAAACTCTAAACCTGAAAAGATCCTCAATGTGTAATCTTGTAATAACTCAAGATTAAGTAAGGTTTAAGGCTGGGGCCTTATAGTTGGTATCAAAGGTCGGTTTAGATAACTTTAGAGGTTAGGGTATTCTTTAAGCATAATTGACAATTACCATAATGGTTAGGATTTCAGAAAGAGTCTTAGTTTTAGATAAAGTGAATGAGTAAGTATATCTTATTGTTTATCTTACTCATTAGTACATGATGGTTTTGTTGATATACTCACACTGACCTTTTTGGTTTTAGTAAATGGTTGGATCTAGCAGGCACCAAAGTAACAGTGGATGTGAAGGAAACTGTGACAATTTTTTGAGCAAGAAACTGAATGATATGGGATCTGCAATGAGAAATCTTTTGATTATCCTCAACGAACTATCTGGAGTCATGATTGACCACCTAAACCTTGGAGATTTCTCTAAGGCATCATATATGCAAGAAACAAATCCCTACGGAAGTACAGGTAATAATCATAAAGGTAAGTGTGTTCAAAAACCTATGTGTCAAAGATGTGGAAATAAACACCTAGGAAAATGTTTCAAAGGGACAGAAATATGCTATAGATGTGGAAATGAAGGTCATAAAGCAAGAACCTGCCATGCAAAAAGGAAGCATCCAGTTGACTCGAGGAAAGGGAAAGAAGTTCTTTCTGAGGGATCAGTTGAATGTTTTAAATGTGGTGTGGATGGTCATTATGCAAACACATGTCCTATGAAGAAGTTTCATGAATGGGGTCACCAAGAGCGTACCAATATTCGTTTACCAATACCTAATGCCAATCCAATTGAGGATGAAGAAACTGACAATGACCAATCAAATGTATGTACTATTTCATGACTATTGTTTTCTTATTTTGGAATATAGGATATGATTCATGATTTTGTTTGTAGGAAAGAGGTATTTCGGAATAAGTTGGAAAGGAATGGATAATGGATCATGAAGAATGTTGAATGAGTAAGATGTCAACATATGAGGGCTTCAAGAGTTAGGGTGAAATTATTAAGAGTATTAAGTCTCTTTTGATGATGGGGTTACATTAGAAGACTTTTTATATTATGTGTAACCCTGATGTTTAATATAGGCAAATTTTATTCAAGTAATAGTTATCTTTTCTTTTGTGGACATAGTTATAAAGAACCATTTGGGTTTATATGATCCTTACTTTTGAGGTAATTACGGGTTACCATATGTTATGATTGAAGTGAAAGGCATGAGATAAAATTGAGGTTAAATTATGTTATGGTTATTTTTGATGATTTTATCCCTTTTTGGGTAATGATTTGAGAATTATATGGTTTTGGAAAAAGGACAACACGCAGACCGTGTGACAACCCGTCGCGTCGGACAATGCTGCGGGAATCGAACCCACAACCAAAGTGTGACTGGTATTTATCGCCTACCACTGGACTACGTGAAGCCCCTGGTTAGTTTGACTGATTCTTTTTAGTTATATGATTTTATGAATTAAGAGTAAGTTGATTTTGGAGGATATGTGATTAGGATAATTACTTTTCAATGTGAGACTTTAGGAGCAACTGATGTTGTTTGGAGATAAATGTTACGATTTAACTTGGAAGACTATGTGACTAAATCCTTCAAATATTTGGGTTTCAATCTTATATTGGTTTACTTCGAAGAATTTTATTGACAAATTGTTTATCGGATGGTCCTCGTTGATCTTTGGGTTTTGTTGGACAAATTTTGGAGATTAAGAATAGATTTTCTTTTTATAAGGGGTTATCCTTTTCTAGATTATCTGATCTTGTACTAACCTTTTTGGTTTTGGTTTTAGTCAAAGCCTAAAAACATGGGATGTATATAGTTCTCTTTTGGGGATTAGGTGATTTTCTAGAAGTTGATTATAGTACTCTTAATGCGAACAAGTCTCCCTAAATACTCGTCTTTTGGAAAAAATATGAGTTTGACTAAGGAATCTAGTAAAAGTTGAAAGTCAACATGATAAGTGATTATGCTTCCTTATGAATAAATTCCTCAATAAAAAGTAACTTAAAACAAAAATGTTGTCTATTAACTTTTCCTACTGGGGAACCCAACACCGTTTAACCCATCACAAGTTTGTGATTTTCTTATTGTTAACTTTCTCCTAAACATGTTTTCTATCACTTTCCATCGGAACATGACCCTTTGTTTTTTCCTCCATGTCCATATTTTCATACTTGGAATCCTAGTATGGGTTAACTCGGGTGACCTTTGTACTTATCTTTCTTTATTTTAAAGAGATTGTTTTACCGACTCTTGTTCCGATGTGGGACGTTCAAGGATGTTTCCAAGCGCAATTTTAAATTTGCGAGGACGCAATTCCCAAAAGGGGGGAAGGATGTAACACCCCAGGTAAATAAGGAATATGAAATTTTCATATTTATCCATATTAGTGAATAAAATATTAATATGACTTTAAAGGGGATGCTATGCTCGATGGCGTACCCAACACGCAACAACGAGTTTCTTGGGAATCTTACGTTGCACTCTAATAATAAAATAATATTATTCTAAATGGTAGTTTACATGTAGCCATTGTAATGGCGGGAATGGATAGAAATAACTAAAATATGATTATATATGTTCTTAAATATTTTTACATTTATACAATAAAAGATAAAGGCTTAAAATACGGAAAGAATTCAATTTTAGGCGTATATCCCCTAGTTTTCACTAAAGGTTCACTTATCACCTTTTGATGGAGAACCGTCATTAAATATAGTTTTGTTTACTCTTAAACATTCTTTGGGACCAAATAAAACTCTTATTAAGAATCGTGACATCAAAATTTACTTTGTGTAAATTTTTGGTATCTTTCCGATAAAGTTCATTTTTTTAATGAATAGTGTAAAATGTTGTATTTTAATTCAAAACCACTTTTTAATCTAATTTATTTATATGATTAGATTATATTTTGAATTGGTTTTAAAGTGAAATTAGAAAATATTTTTACCATTAAATCCAATAGTGGTCGTTGGAATCAATTTCACTTTGAAATCAGACTTAAACTACTGTCAATCTTTTGATACTTATTGTTTCATAAAACACGCTATTTTTCATGACAGCGAGAATTAATTATTAAATTAATTAATGTAAATTATATGTTTTGAATTTTGTAAAACGGACTTCATTTTTGAATTCAGAATATCAAATATAGCTTAGGGTGAATTTTTGGGATTTTTCTGAAAAACTTCAATTTTTGATGAATAGTGAAACCACTAAGTGGTACTTATAAAAACTGATTTTTCCGTTTAAATGAAATTTTGCCATCATTGTGTTTTGATTTTCAAAAATCCGACATACATGGTTGTCATTAAGAAGTAAAATGTCGTTCAATGAGATTAAAATAATTTTTTGGTGAATAGTAACTTATTAAATTTTTAATCGCGATTAGTGGTAATTAGTGTGGTTTAAGGTAAAAATAATGCTTTAATAAAATGAGATGAGCTTGACACATGTCTTACCCTCATTGGTTGTATCATGGCCGACCAAGAAAAGCCATGAGTCAACTTGGGGACCCCATGGATCCACTTTGGTTGGGAAATGACATAAATAACATTTTATTTAATGTAAAAGTAAAATTGACACAAACATGATATGTTTTACTAAAACAAATTTTAAGTGGGGTTATACAAGTCATCCTTTTGATTATAAATATTAATTGGAAATCAAAAAAGATTTTCTACATCATAGTATTTTTTTTATAATTTTTAGACATTAAATAAATTAAATTATTTATGACATAATAATGATGCAGCGATAACATCATTATTTGACGATTTAAATAAAATGGAAAGATAATGTAAAATCTATGAACTACACATGTCCAAAACTTATTGGATGAGTGGATTTCGAAGCCTTATCACCTTATCCACGAATTATATCAATATGGGACCTTTTGAAACCGAAACACATTTTCAAATAAAGTAATATTTCTTTACTTTCCAAAAGTGCCCCTCCTCTCCTCTTATAAAAAGCCCCCACCTCTACCTCATTTAACACACTCCTCAAGCCTTTGGCTCGGCCAAACCCTGCCCATTTACTCTCTCCACATCCCTCTCCTCATCCTAGAGGATTCCCTTTGGGCAGAATCCTTTCAAAGGAAGCCTTTAGGCTCAAATCAAAAGGAGTTACACTTTTAAAGGTAATTCACTCTCTCATGTTCATTTGTTTTATTTTGCTTCTCCAACCCCCTAAACTCTTTTTATTTCCTTATTTTGTAACAACACCAGTATCTTCAATATACTAGGATGTTGTTATAAGATTTATTCGAGCTACACTCTCACACAACTACATCAAATTGTTAAAGAACATACGGTTTCCGTGGATGGTGAAATTCTGCCTCCCGAAACGATGATTGTTCAATACTCATTTAACACCTTCAAAGGTGGCCATTATGATGTCACTATTTTTATATATGATATATAATATGTTTATGTTTTATTTACGCTTCTGTATTTTTCATTTTTGTCTTACCTTTATGGCTTCCATTATGGGTATACGCGATATCTTCATTTAAAGA
This sequence comes from Viscum album, assembly GCA_963277665.1. Taxonomy (NCBI): domain Eukaryota; kingdom Viridiplantae; phylum Streptophyta; class Magnoliopsida; order Santalales; family Viscaceae; genus Viscum; species Viscum album. The sequence continues at coordinate 1,956,054,175 of OY728164.1, forward strand.
AGTGCGGACTACCGCCCCCTCAAAGTGATTTGATTCGTTAAATACCATATGTGGGACGTATAAATGATGGAACTATGATATTATATATTCTATTATACTGTAATTATAATATACCTTTATTTTTCCATTCTATAAAATATTAAATAGAAATGAATGTAGCGTTCATGCGTACGTACGGCTTACCGTCTCCATGAACGGTGCATTTCATTTCTTACCTCTAAATGATTATGTAATGTTATAAATGCATGCATGTACTGGATATATATGACATATATGATATCCAAATCATGAATACAATTCTGGATATAATAAACATTTGGCCACACAAACAACATGTAATTGTAAGAAGTCCACTTTCGACTTAAGAACCAAATATCGGCAAAAAAAATATTATTAACTTAAATGTTTACATAATGTTTATAACATGGTAATAAGTGGTATAAAAGTAATAATGAACTTGAAAAAGGTTCTTAAGGGATTAGAAATTAACTCAAGTTTATTATTCAGGATATTAAAGAATGATCGAGTCAAGTCGGACCCGAGGTAAGGGATCCTACACCTCTCTTTCTTTTTAAGTACACTCTTTATGTCATTCCTTTTATGCTCATATTTCTTATGATTGGGATGTTATTTTATATTACTCCTACTGTAATTATTATGTTCATATGATGAGAGACCCTATTCCCTCTCATAAATCATTTTTTGAAGTTTTGAGTGGCGCCGTTAGGCTGCCGAATTTTCGTAAGGGATTTATCATCTCACTTTTATTCTCGTGAGATTTATGCTACATTTGCCACAAATTCCATTGAGTGGTGTATGTACTTCCCATTATTCTACTCTTTGTGTAATATACTTTCGTTTATGATTATTTACATCAATGATCTATTGTCCTTCTTTCATGGGGTGTATGTTTTGAAAGATACCCAAGTCGGTAAGGGAACCTTTCACCCTCCTCTTTTTTAAAAGACTTCTTTTGTTGGGTCTTTTAATTTACATATTGTTATTTTGGGATATGTTCTCATATATCCTTGTTGATGTAAATTTTATGATCAAGTGATGAGATAAAATTTTTATCTCTCATCAACTCATTTTGATGTGATGCCGTTAGGCTGTCAAGGGAACTTTTTAACCCAATTTCGATTTCTTTGGGTTCAACTTGTAGTCATTGAATATGTCATCCATGGAATATGTGTGAATGACCTTTTATTGTTTTAAACTTAATATCCACTTATATTGGGTTTATATATATTTGTCACACATATTTTTGAGATTTATTTGTCCTTAATTTAAGGATACCTTCTTTATAAGGGATTTCATCACATTTGACATTTCTATTGAGGGTTCATTGTTGTTATACACCAATTCACTCTTATATGGTGTATATACTGTCCTTTGGAGTATTATATCATGAATCCTATTATTATCAGGATATTATAAAGTTCTGACTAAATGTTATTCCTCGATTATTGTATTCAAGTGTCTCTAATTTTGGTAAAACCCCTTTAACCAAAATATCGTTCTAAATGTTTTAATTATTTGTTCTTATTAATATCCATGTTTTCAAAATGGTTTTAAGGATTTATTTATATGGATATTAATGGTTTAAAATGTTAAAAGCTTCAAGGTGGTATTGGACACTTTGATTCAAAAATCACTTTATTAAATGTTTTAAATGGTTTTGGAAATGGTTTCTTTTTGAATGGATTCATTATTTCAATATACTAAAATGTTATATTGTGATTGAAAAGTGGAAATGCTATGTTTCCTTTATGCATTTTTTATGTGATATGACTATGTTATGGTCCTTGGGCATTGTTATGAAGAACGGGTGGTTCCGTGATAAACTAATGGCGGGTGAGCCCGTTATAGCTCTCCAATGCATTGGGTAACGCGAAGGAGTGAAACGTTAAGGTTTCTCTGAAGAGATTTAGGGAATATACTATGATGGGTATTCCAAACGTAACCAAGAGGGTTACTCCGTACGTAAGAATGTTATGAATGCCTCAAGTTACCTTTATGTCTTATGTTTTCTATGATTTATTCATGATTTGATATGCCTATGTTTTATGGGTAAAGTATGATTTCATTCTTATGTATTTATGAACTCATGTTTCCTTTCCATATTTTTATAACCCTTACTGAGATTTTTATTCTCATCCCAAGTTTTTGAAATGTTTTTCACAGGTCAAGGGAAAGGTACATGATGTGATGATAGTGTCAAGGATGTGTCAAGAAAGAATCCGTGTTTTATTTTAAATAGGTTTCCGTTGATGGGAAGAATGAATATTGTCTTTTATGTAACCACTTTGTTTAAATGTGGAATGTAATGCAAGTTTCATGATCTAATTCTCTAAAACTCTAAACCTGAAAAGATCCTCAATGTGTAATCTTGTAATTACTCAAGATTAAGTAAGGTTTAAGGCTGGGGCCTTATAGTTGGTATCAAAGGTCGGTTTAGATAACTTTAGAGGTTAGGGTATTCTTTAAGCATAATTGACAATTACCATAATGGTTAGGATTTCAGAAAGAGTCTTAGTTTTAGATAAAGTGAATGAGTAAGTATATCTTATTGTCTATCTTACTCATTAGTACATGATGGTTTGGTTGATATACTCACACTGACCTTTTTGGTTTTAGTAAATGGCTGGATCTAGCAGGCAACAAAGTAATAGTGGATGTGAAGGAAACTGTGACAGTTTTTTGAGCAAGAAACTGAATGATATGGGAGCTGCAATGAGAAATCTTTTGATTATCCTCAACCAACTATCTGGAGTCATGATTGACCACCTAAACCTTGGAGATTTCTCTAAGGCATCATATATGCAAGAAACAAATCCCTACGGAAGTACATGTGATAATCATAAAGGTAAGTGTGTTCAAAAACCAATGTTTCAAAGATGTGGAAAGAAACACCTAGGAAAATGTTTCAAAGGGATAGAAATATGCTATAGATGTGGAAATGAAGGTCATAAAGCAAGAACCTGCCATGGAAAAAGGAAGCATCCAGTTGACTCGAGGAAAGGGAAAGAAGTTCTTTTTAAGGGATCAATTGAATGTTTTAAATGTGGTGTGGATGGTCATTATGCAAACACATGTCCTATGAAGAAGTTTCATGAATGGGGTCACCAAGAGCGTACCAATATTCGTTTACCAATACCTAATGCCATTCCAATTGAGGATGAAGAAACTGACAATGACCAATCAAATGTATGTACTATTTCATGACTATTTTTTTCTTATTTTGGAATCTTAGGATATGATTCATGATTTTGTTTGTAGGAAATAGGTATTTCGGAATAAGTTGGAAAGGAATGGATAATGGATCGTGAAGAATGTTGAATGAGTAAGATGTCAACATATGAGGGCTTCAAGAGTTAGGGTGAAATTCTTAAGATTATTAAGTCTCTTTTGATGATGGGGTTACATTAGAAGACATTATATATTATGTGTAACCCTGATGTTTAATATAGGCAAATTTTATTCAAGTAATAGTTATCTTTTTTTTTTGGACATAGTTATAAAGAACCATTTGGGTTTATATGATCCTTACTTTTGAGGTAATTACGGGTTACCATATGTTATGATTGAAGTGAAAGGAATGAGATAAAATTGAGGTTAAATTATGTTATGGTTATTTTTGATGATTTTATCCCTTTTTGGGTAATGATTTGAGAATTATATAGTTTTGGAAAAAGGACAACACGCAGACCGTGTGACAACCCGTCGCGTCGGACAATGCTGCGGGAATCGAACCCACAACCAAAGTGCGACTAGTATTTATCGCCTACCACTGGACTACGTGAAGCCCCTGGTTAGTTTGACTGATTCTTTTTAGTTATATGATTTTATGAATTAAGAGTAAGTTGATTTTGGAGGATATGTGATTAGGATAATTACTTTTCAATGTGAGACTTTAGGAGCAACTGATGCTGTTTGGAGATAAATGTTACGATTTAACTTGGAAGACTATGTGACTAAATCCTTCAAATATTTGGGTTTCAATATTATATTGGTTTACTTCGAAGAATTTTATGGACAAATTGTTTATCGGATGGTCCTCGTTGAACTTTGGGTTTTGTTGGACAAATTTTGGAGATTAAGAATAGATTTTCTTTTTATAAGGGGTTATCCTTTTCTGGATTATCTGATATTGTACTAACCTTTTTGGTTTTGGTTTTGGTTAAAGCCTAAAAACATGGGATGTATATAGTTCTCTTTTGGGGATTAGGTGATTCTCTAGAAGTTGATTATAGTACTCTTAATGCGAACAAGTCTCCCTAAATACTCGTCTTTTGGAAAAAATATGAGTTTGACTAAGGAATCTAGTAAAAGTTGAAAGTCAACATGATAAGTGATTATGCTTCCTTATGAATAAATTCCTAAATAAAAAGTAACTTAAAACAAAAATGTTGTCTATTAACTTTTCCTACTGGGGAACCCAACACCGTTTAACGCATCACAAGTTTGTGATTTTCTTATTGTTAACTTTCTCCTAAACATGTTTTCTATCACTCTCCATCGGAACATGACCCTTTGTTTTTTCCTCCATGTCCATATTTTCATACTTGGAATCCTAGTATGGGTTAACTCGGGTGACCTTTTTACTTATCTTTCTTTATTTTAAAGTGATTGTTTTACCGACTCTTGTTCCGATGTGGGACGTTCAAGGATGTTTCGAAGCGCAATTTTAAAATTGCGAGGACGCAATTCCCAAAAGGGGGGAAGGATGTAACACCCCAGGTAAATAAGGAATATGAAATTTTCATATTTATCCATATTAGTGAATAAAATATTAATATGACTTTAAAGGGGACGCTATGCTCGATGGCGTACCCAACACGCAACAACGAGTTTCTTGGGAATCTTACGTTGCACTCTAATAATAAAATAATATTATTCTAAATGGTAGTTAACATGTAGCTGTTGTAATGGCGGGAATGGATAGAAATAACTAAAGTATGATAATATATTTTCTTAAATATTTTTACATATATACAATAAAAGATAAAGGCTTAAAATACGGAAAGAATTCAATTTTAGGCGTATATCCCATAGTTTTCACTAAAGGTTCACTTATAACCTTTTGATGGAGAACCGTCATTAAATATAGTTTTGTTCACTCTTAAACATTCTTTTGGACCAAATAAAACTCTTATTAAGAATCGGGACATCAAAATTTACTTTGTGTAAATTTTTGGTATCTTTCCGATAAAGTTCATTTTTTTAATGAATAGTGTAAAATGTTGTATTTTAATTCAAAACCACTTTTTAATCTAATTTATTTATATGATTAGATTATATTTTGAATTGGTTTTAAAGTGATATTAGAAAATATTTTTACCATTAAATCCAATAGTGGTCGTTGGAATCAATTTCACTTTGAAATCAGACTTAAACTAGTGTCAATCTTTTGATACTTATTGTTTCATAAAACACGCTATTTGTCATGACAGCGGGAATTAATTATTAAATTAATTAATGTAACTTATATGTTTTGAATTTTGTAAAACGGACTTCATTTTTGAATTCAGAATATCAAATATAGCTTAGGGTGAATTTTTGGGATTTTTCTGAAAAACTTCAATTTTTGATGAATAGTGAAACCACTAAGTGGTAATTATAAAAACTGATTTTTCCGTTTAAATGAAATTTTGCCATCATTGTGTTTTGATTTTCAAAAATCCGACATACATGGTTGTCATTAAGAAGTAAAATGTGGTTCAATGAGATTAAAATAATTTTTTGGTGAATAGTAACTTATTAAGTTTTTAATCGCGATTAGTGGTAATTAGTGTGGTTTAAGGTAAAAATAATGCTTTAATAAAATGAGATGAGCTTGACACATGTCTTACCCTCATTGGTTGTATCATGGCCGACCAAGAAAAGCCATGAGTCAACTTGAGGACCCCATGGATCCACTTTGGTTGGGAAATGACATAAATAACATTTTATTTAATGTAAAAGTAAAATTGACACAAACATGATATGTTTTACTAAAACAATTTTTAAGTGGGGTTATACAGTTCATCTTTTTGATTATAAATATTAATTGGAAATATAAAAAGATTTTCTACATCATAGTATTTTTTTTTTATAATTTTTAGACATTAAATAAATTAAATTATTTATGACATAATAATGATGCAGCGATAACATCATTATTTGACGATTTAAATAAAATGGAAAGATAATGTAAAATCTATGAACTACACATGTCCAAAACTTATTGGATGAGTGGATTTCGAAGCCTTATCACCTTATCCACGAATTATATCAATGTGGGACCTTTTGAAACCGAAACACATTTTCAAATAAAGTAATATTTCTTTACTTTCCAAAAGTGCCCCTCCTCTCCTCTTATAAAAGGCCCCCACCTCTACCTCATTTAACACACTCCTCAAGCCCTTGGCTCGGCCAACCCCTGCCCATTTACTCTCTCCACATCCCTCTCCTCATCCTAGAGGATTCCCTTTGGGCAGAATCCTTTCAAAGGAAGCCTTTAGGCTCAAATCAAAAGGAGTTACACTTTTAAAGGTAATTCACTCTCTCATGTTCATTTTTTTTATTTTGCTTCTCCAACCCCCTAAACTCTTTTTATTTACTTATTTTGTAACAACATCAGTATCTTCAATATACTAGGATGTTGTTATAAGATTTATTCGAGCTACACTCTCACACAACTACATCAAATGGTTAAAGAACATACGGTTTCCGTGGATGGTGAAATTCTGCCTCCCGAAACGATGATTGTTCAATACTCATTTAACACCTTCATAGGTGGCCATTATGATGTCACTATTTTTATATATGATATATAATATGTTTATGTTTTATTTACGCTTCTGTATTTTTCATTTTTTTCTTACCTTTATGGCTTCCATTATGGGTATACACGATATCTTCATTTAAGGAAGTGCGGACTACCGCCCCCTCAAAGTGATTTGATTCGTTAAATACCATATGTGGGACGTATAAAGGATGGAACTATGATATTATATATGATATTATACTGTAATTATAATATACCTTTATTATTCCATTCTATAAAATATGAAATAGAAATGAAAGTAGCGTTCATGCGTACGTACGGCTTACCGTCTCCATGAACGGTGCATTTCATTTCGTACCTCTAAATGATTATGTAATGTTATAAATGCATGCATGTACTGGATATATATGACATATATGATATCCAAATCATGAATACAATTCTGGATATAATAAACATTTGGCCACACAAACAACATGTAATTGTAAGAAGTCCACTTTCGACTTAAGAACCAAATATCGACAAAAAAATATTATTAACTTAAATGTTTACATAATGTTTATAACATGGTAATAAGTGGTATAAAAGGAATAATGAACTTGAAAAAGGTTCTTAAGGAATTAGAAATTAACTCAAGTTTATTATTCAGGAGATTAAAGAACGATCGAGTCAAGTCGGACCCGAGGTAAGGGATCCTACACCTCTCTTTCTTTTTAAGTACACTCTTTATGTCATTCCTTTTATGCTCATATTTCTTATGATTGGGATGTTATTTTATATTACTCCTACTGTAATTATTATGTTCATATGATGAGAGACCCTATTTCCTCTCATAAATCATTTTTGGAAGTTTTGAGTGGCGCCGTTAGGCTACCGAATTTTCGTAAGGGATTTTTCATCTCACTTTTATTCTCGTGAGATTTATGCTACATTTGCCACAAATTCCATTGAGTGGTGTATGTACTTCCCATTATTCTACTCTTTGTGTAATATACTTTCGTTTATGAGTATTTACATCAATGATCTATTTTCCTTCTTTCATGGGGTGTATGTTTCGAAAGAAACCCAAGTCGGTAAGGGAACCTTTCACCCTCCTCTTTTTTAAAAGACTTCTTTTGTTGGGTTTTTTAATTTACATATTGTTATTTTGGGATATGTTCTCATATATACTTGTTGATGTAAATTTTATGTCCAAGTGATGAGATAAATTTTTTATCTCTCATCAACTCATTTTGATGTGATGCCGTTAGGCTGTCAAGGGAACTTTTTAACCCAATTTCGATTTCTTTGGGTTCAACTTGTAGTCATTGAATATGTCATCCATGGAATATGTGTGAATGACCTTTTATTGTTTTACACTTAATATCCACTTATATTGGGTGTATATATATTTGTCACACATATTTTTGAGATTTATTTGTCCTTAATTTAAGGATACCTTCTTTATAAGGGATTTCATCACATTTGACATTTCTATTGAGGGTTCATTGTTGTTATACACCAATTCACTCTTATATGGTGTATATACTGTCCTTTGGAGTATTATATCATGAATCCTTTTATTCTCATGATATTATAAAGTTCTGACTAAATGTTATTCCTCGATTATTGTATTCAAGTGTCTCTAATTTTGGTAAAACGCCTTTAACCAAAATATCATTCTAAATGTTTTAATTATTTGTTCTTATTAATATCCATGTTTTCAAAATGGTTTTAAGGATTTATTTATATGGATATTAATGGTTTAAAATGTTAAAAGCTTCAAGGTGGTATTGGACACTTTGATTCAAAAATCTCTTTATTAAATGTTTTAAATGGTTTTGGAAATGGTTTCTTTTTGAATGGATTCATTATTTCAATATACTAAAATGTTATATTGTGATTGAAAAGTGGAAATGCTATGTTTCCTTTATGCATTTTTTATGTGATATGACTATGTTATGGTCCTTGGGCATTGTTATGAAGAACGGGTGGTTCCGTGATAAACTAAGGGCGGGTGATCCCGTTATAGCTATCCAATGCATTGGGTAACACGAAGGAGTGAAATGTTAAGGTTTCTCTGAAGAGATTTAGGGAATATACTGTGATGGGTATTCCAAACGTAACCAAGAGGGTTACTCCCTACGTAAGAATGTTGTGAATGCCTCAAGTTACCTTTATGTCTTATGTTTTCTATGATTTATTCATGATTTGATATGCCTATGTTTTATGGGTAAAGTATGATTTCATTCTTATGTATTTATGAACTCATGTTTCCTTTCCATATTTTTATAACCCTTACTGAGATTTTTATGCTCATCCCAAGTTTTTGAAATGTTTTTCACAGGTCAATGGAAAGGTACATGATGTTATGATAGTGTCAAGGATGTGTCAAGAAAGAATCCGTGTTTTATTTTAAATAGGTTTCCGTTGATGGGAAGAATGAATATTGTCTTTTATGTAACCACTTTGTTTAAATGTGGAATGTAATGCAAGTTTCATGATCTAATTCTCTAAAACTCTAAACCTGAAAAGATCCTCATTGTGTAATCTTGTAATAACTCAAGATTAAGTAAGGTTTAAGGCTGGGGCCTTATAGTTGGTATCAAAGGTCGGTTTAGATAACTTTAGAGGTTAGGGTATTCTTTAAGCATAACTAACAATTACCATAATGGTTAGGATTTCAGAAAGATTCTTAGTTTTAGATAAAGTGAATGAGTAAGTATATCTTATTGTCTATCTTACTCATTAGTACATGATGGTTTTTTTGATATACTCACACTGACCTTTTTGGTTTTAGTAAATGGCTGGATCTAGCAGGGACCAAAGTAACAGTGGATGTGAAGGAAACTGTGACAGTTGTTTGAGCAAGAAACTGAATGATATGGGAGCTGCAATGAGAAATCTTTTGATTATCCTCAACCAACTATCTGGAGTCATGATTGACCACCTAAACCTTGGATATTTCTCTAAGGAATCATATATGCAAGAAACAAATCCCTACGGAAGTACAGGTAATAATCATAAAGGTAAGTGTGTTCAAAAAGCTATGTGTCAAAGATGTGGAAAGAAACACCTAGGAAAGTGTTTCAAAGGGACAAAAATATGCTATAGATGTGGAAATGAAGGTCATAAAGCAAGAACCTGCCATGGAAAAAGGAAGCATCCAGTTGACTCGAGGAAAGGGAAAGAAGTTCATTCTGAGGGATCAATTGAATGTTTTAAATGTGGTGTGGATGGTCATTATGCAAACACATGTCCTATGAAGAAGTTTCATGAATGGGGTCACCAAGAGCGTACCAATATTCGTTTACCAATACCAAATGCCATTCCAATTGAGGATGAAGAAACTGAAAATGACCAATCAAATGTATGTACTATTTCATGACTATTGTTTTCTTATTTTGGAATCTTAGGATATGATTCATGATTTTGTTTGTAGGAAAGAGGTATTTCAGAATAAGTTGGAAAGGAATGGATAATGGATCATGAATAATGTTGAATGAGTAAGATGTCAACATATGAGGGCTTCAAGAGTTAGGGTGAAATTATTAAGAGTATTAAGTCTCTTTTGATGATGGGGTTACATTAGAAGACTTTTTATATTATGTGTAACCCTGATGTTTAATATAGGCAAATTTTATTCAAGTAATAGTTATCTTTTCTTTTGTGGACATAGTTATAAAGAACCATTTGGGTTTATATGATCCTTACTTTTGAGGTAATTACGGGTTACCATATGTTATGATTGAATTGAAAGGCATGAGATAAAATTGAGGTTAAATTATGTTATGGTTATTTTTGATGATTTTATCCCTTTTTGGGTAATGATTTGAGAATTATATAGCTTTGGAAAAAGGAAAACACGCAGACCGTGTGACAACCCGTCGCGTCGGACAATGCTGCGGGAATCGAACCCACAACCAAAGTGCGACTGGTATTTATCGCCTACCACTGGAATACGAGAAGTCCCTGGTTAGTTTGACTGATTCTTTTTAGTTATATTATTTTATGAATTAAGAGTAAGTTGATTTTGGAGGATATGTGATTAGGATAATTACTTTTCAATGTGAGACTTTAGGAGCAACTGATGTTGTTTGGAGATAAATGTTACGATTTAACTTGGAAGACTATGTGACTAAATCCTTCAAATATTTGGGTTTCAATCTTATATTGGTTTACTTCGAAGAATTTTATGGACAAATTGTTTATCGGATGGTCCTCGTTGAACTTTGGGTTTTGTTGGACAAATTTTGGAGATTAAGATTAGATTTTCTTTTTATAAGGGGTTATCCTTTTCTGGATTATCTGATCTTGTACTAACCTTTTTGGTTTTGGTTTTGGTTAAAGCCTAAAAACATGGGATGTATATAGTTCTCTTTTGGGGATTAGGTGATTCTTTAGAAGTTGATTATAGTACTCTTAATGCGAACAAGTCTCCCTAAATACTCGTCTTTTGGAAAAAATATGAGTTTGACTAAGGAATCTAGTAAAAGTTGAAAGTCAACATGATAAGTGATTATGCTTCCTTATGAATAAATTCCTGAATAAAAAGTAACTTAAAACAAAAATGTTGTCTATTAACTTTTCCTACTGGGGAACCCAACACCGTTTAACCCATCACAAGTTTGTGATTTTCTTATTGTTAACTTTCTCCTAAACATGTTTTCTATCACTCTCCATCAGAACATGACCCTTTGTTTTTTCCTCCATGTCCATATTTTCATACTTGGAATCCTAGTATGGGTTAACTCGGGTGACCTTTGTACTTATCTTTATTTATTTTAAAGTGATTGTTTTACCGACTCTTATTCCGATGTGGGACGTTCAAGGATGTTTCCAAGCGCAATTTTAAAATTGCGAGGACGCAATTTCCAAAAGGGGGGAAGGATGTAACACACCAGGTAAATAAGCAATATGAAATTTTCATATTTATCCATATTAGTGAATAAAATATTAATATGACTTTAAAGGGGACGCTATGCTCGATGGCGTACCCAACACGCAACAACGAGTTTCTTGGGAATCTTACGTTGCACTCTAATAATAAAATAATATTATTCTAAATGGTAGTTAACATGTAGCCGTTGTAATGGCGGGAATGGATAGAAATAACTAAAATATGATTATATATGTTCTTAAATATTTTTACATTTATACAATAAAAGATAAAGGCTTAAAATACGGAAAGAATTCAATTTTAGGCGTATATCCCCAAGTTTTCACTAAAGGTTCAATTATCACCTTTTGATGGAGAACCGTCATTAAATATAGTTTTTTTCACTCTTAAACATTCTTTTGGACCAAATAAAACTCTTATTAAGAATCGGGACATCAAAATTTACTTTGTGTAAATTTTTGGTATCTTTCCGATAAAGTTCATTTTTTTAATGAATAGTGTAAAATGTTGTATTTTAATTCAAAACCACTTTTTAATCTAATTTATTTATATTATTAGATTATATTTTTAATTGGTTTTAAAGTGAAATTAGAAAATATTTTTACCATTAAATCCAATAGTGGTCGTTGGAATCAATTTCACTTTGAAATCAGACTTAAACTAGTGTCAATCTTTTGATACTTATTGTTTCATAAAACACGCTATTTGTCATGACATCGGGAATTAATTATTAAATTAATTAATGTAACTTATATGTTTTGAATTTTGTAAAACAGACTTCATTTTTGAATTCAGAATATCAAATATAGCTTAGGGTGAATTTTTGGGATTTTTCTGAAAAACATCAATTTTTGATGAATAGTGAAACCACTAAGTGGTACTTATAAAAACTGATTTTTCCATTTAAATGAAATTTTGCCATCATTGTGTTTTGATTTTCAAAAATCCAACATACATGGTTGTCCTTAAGAAGTAAAATGTGGTTCAATGAGATTAAAATAATTTTTTGGTGAATAGTAACTTATTAAGTTTTTAATCGCGATTAGTGGTAATTAGTGTGGTTTAAGGTAAAAATAATGCTTTAATAAAATGAGATGAGCTTGACACATGTCTTACCCTCATTGGTTGTATCATGGCCGACCAAGAAAAGCCATGAGTCAACTTGGGGACCCTATGGATCCACTTTGGTTGGGAAATGACATAAATAACATTTTATTTAATGTAAAAGTAAAATTGACACAAACATGATATGTTTTACTAAAACAATTTTTAAGTGGGGTTATACAAGTCATCTATTTTATTATAAATATTAATTGGAAATCTAAAAAGATTTTCTACATCATAGTATTTTTTTATAATTTTTAGACATTAAATAAATTAAATTATTTATGACATAATAATGATGCAGCGATAACATCATTATTTGACGATTTAAATAAAATGGAAAGATAATGTAAACTCTATGAACTACACATGTCCAAAACTTATTGGATGAGTGTATTTCGAAGCCTTATCACCTTATAAACTAATTATATCAATGTGGGACCTTTTGAAACCGAAACACATTTTCAAATAAAGTAATATTTCTTTACTTTCCAAAAGTGCCCCTCCTCTCCTCTTATAAAAGGCCCCCACCTCTACCTCATTTAACACACTCCTCAAGCCTTTGGCTCGGCCAAACCCTGCCCATTTACTCTTTCCACACCCCTCTCCTCATCCTAGAGGATTCTCTTTGGGCATAATCCTTTCAAAGGAAGCCTTTAGGCTCAAATCAAAAGGAGTTACACTTTTAAAGGTAATTCAGTCTCTCATGTTCATTTGTTTTATTTTGCTTCTCCAACCCCTAAACTCTTTTTATTTACTTATTTTGTAACAACACCAGTATCTTCAATATAGTAGGATGTTGTTATAAGATTTATTCGAGCAACACTCTCACACAACTACATCAAATGGTTAAAGAACATACGGTTTCCGTGGATGGTGAAATTCTGCCTCCCGAAACGATGATTGTTCAATACTCATTTAATACCTTCAAAGGTGGCCATTATGATGTCACTATTTTTATATATGATATATAATATGTTTATGTTTTATTTACGCTTCTATATTTTTCATTTTTGTCTTACCTTTATGGCTTCCATTATGGGTATACGCGATATCTTCATTTAAGGAAGTGCGGACTACCGCCCCCTCAAAGTGATTTGATTCGTTAAATACCATATGTGGGACGTATAAATGATGGAACTATGATATTATATATGCTATTATACTGTAATTATAATATACCTTTATTATTCCATTCTATAAAATATGAAATAGAAATGAAAGTAGCGTTCATGCGTACGTACGGCTTACCGTCTCCATGAACAGTGCATTTCATTTCTTACCTCTAAATGATTATGTAATGTTATAAATGCATGCATGTACTGGATATATATGACATATATGATATCCAAATCATGAATACAATTCTGGATATAATAAACATTTGGCCACACAAACAACATGTAATTGTAAGAAGTCCACTTTCGACTTAAGAACCAAATATCGGCAAAAAAAATATTATTAACTTAAATGTTTACATAATGTTTATAACATGGTAATAAGTGGTATAAAAGTAATAATGAACTTGAAAAAGGTTCTTAAGGAATTAGAAATTAACTCAAGTTTATTATTCAGGAGATTAAAGAACGATCGAGTCAAGTCGGACCCGAGGTAAGGGATCCTACACCTCTCTTTCTTTTTAAGTACACTCTTTATGTCATTCCTTTTATGCTCATATTTCTTATGATTGGGATGTTATTTTATATTACTACTACTGTAATTATTATGTTCCTATGATGAGAGACCCTATTTCCTCTCATAAATTATTTTTATAAGTTTTGAGTGGCGCCGTTAGGCTGCCGAATTTTCGTAAGGGATTTTTCATCTCACTTTTATTCTCGTGAGATTTATGCCACATTTGCCACTAATTCCATTGAGTGGTGTATGTACTTCCCATTATTCTACTGTTTCTGTAATATACTTTCTTTTATGAGTATTTACATCAATGATCTATTGTCCTTCTTTCATGGGGTGTATGTTTTGAAAGATACCCAAGTCGGTAAGGGAACCTTTCACCCTCCTCTTTTTTAAAAGACTTCTTTTGTTGGGTCTTTTAATTTACATATTGTTATTTTGGGATATGTTCTCATATATCCTTGTTGATGTAAATTTTATGTCCAAGTGATGAGATAAAATTTTTATCTCTCATCAACTCATTTTGATGTGATGCCGTTAGGCTGTCAAGGGAACTTTTTAACCCAATTTCGATTTCTTTGGGTTCAACTTGTAGTCATTGAATATGTCATCCATGGAATATGTGTGAATGACCTTTTATTGTTTTACACTTAATATCCACTTATATTGGGTGTATATATATTTGTCACACATATTTTTGAGATTTATTTGTCCTTAATTTAAAGATAACTTCTTTATAAGTGATTTCATCACATTTGACATTTCTATTGAGGGTTCATTGTTGTTATACACCAATTCACTCTTATATGGTGTATATACTATCCTTTGGAGTATTATATCATGAATCCTTTTATTCTCATGATATTATAAAGTTCTGACTAGATGTTATTCCTCGATTATTGTATTCAAGTGTCTCTAATTTTGGTAAAACCCCTTTAACAAAAATATCGTTCTAAATGTTTTAATTATTTATTCTTATTAATATCCATGTTTTCAAAATGGTTTTAAGGATTTATTTATATGGATATTAATGGTTTAAAATGTTAAAATCTTCAAGGTGGTATGGGACACTTTGATTCAAAAAATCTCTTTATTAAATGTTTTAAATGGTTTTGGAAATGGTTTCTTTTTGAATGGATTCATTATTTCAATATACTAAAATGTTATATTGTGATTGAAAAGTGGAAATGCTATGTTTCCTTTATGCATTTTTTATGTGATATGACTATGTTATGGTCCTTGGGCATTATTATTAAGAACGGGTGGTTCCGTGATAAACTAAGGGCGGGTGAGCCCGTTATAGCTCTCCAATGCATAGGGTAACGCGAAGGAGTGAAACGTTAAGGTTTCTCCGAAGAGATTTAGGGAATATACTGTGATGGGTATTCCAAACGTAACCAAGAGGGTTACTCCCTACGTAAGAATGTTATGAATGCCTCAAGTTACCTTTATGTCTTATGTTTTCTATGATTTATTCATGATTTGATATGCCTATGTTTTATGGGTAAAGTATGATTTCATTCTTATGTATTTATGAACTCATGTTTCCTTTCAATATTTTTATAACCCTTACTGAGATTTTTATGCTCATCCCAAGTTTTTGAAATGTTTTTCACAGGTCAAGGGAAAGGTACATGATGTGATGATAGTGTCAAGGATGTGTCAAGAAAGAATCCGTGTTTTATTTTAAATAGGTTTCCGTTGATGGGAAGAATGAATATTGTCTTTTATGTAACCACTTTGTTTAAATGTGGAATGTAATGCAAGTTTCATGATCTAATTCTCTAAAACTCTAAACCTGAAAAGATCCTCAATGTGTAATCTTGTAATAACTCAATATTAAGTAAGGTTTAAGGTTGGGGCCTTATAGGAACTGTTTGAGTTAGGGGATTCATTGCTTCTCTAATTGTATATGTGCAATCGTAGGATTAGCATGATTTATCCCTTCAGATCACAATGAAATTGACCTAATCAAATACTTGAACCGGATTAAAAGAATTGGTTGATCGCATGTTGTTGCTTTATACCGTGATAACGGTTTGCCTCATGTTTTCCTAGATATAGTGATATCTATGTTTTCTTTAATTAGTCACTCGTTCATGATGGAAATTGATAAAGAACGTAAAGCCATAATTATTTGTTAAATAATTGGCTAAAGATAAAGAGGCATGTTAATGAATCTGTTAATTCAAGACGGATTAAAGAACTATTAGTTCGATAATTTCAAAAGGGTTCTGAGTTACCCGCTTGATTGTAAGGCTGAATGCCTTGTGGTTTGGAGCTCTGAGTGCTAATTTTGTTTAAAGGATGAATGCCTTGTTAAAGGGCCGAGAGACCATTTTGTGATGTTTGTTTTCCTACTGCTTGTGCTGTGATGTGAGCCTGGATGGCTGTTGTGATATGTGGAGGCATGGAGGCCTTGTGGTTGTGGCAGCGGATAACGCCTAGTGTGGCGAGATGCATCGGTTTTTTCATGTGGGTGTCGAGGAGGACACCAGGGGTGATGGAATGGGATGGATGTGGTTTCTGGCTGCTTGTGGTTTTCTTGAATGTTAATCTACTTTTCTTTTCCCCACTGCTCAAGGCAGCTGGTCTTGCTTACCCTCTTTCCGAAGGAGGCGAAGACACGCGGGGTATGCCACGTGCTTTCCGTGTTTAGCTTCACGATGGAGGATGGGTCTATGCTCTTTCTATAGGCGGCAAAGACTCGAAGGGTAGTATATCTATTCACCGTGTTGAGCCTCCTTTGTGTTCAGAAGCATAGGATGTTTTTTTTCTAGAATGCCTGGGAATGAGGAAAAGTAATTCTGTAATGAATGTTTGATTAAATGGTGAAAATCCACGGGGATGGAGATGCTGGGATTTAAAGGTAATGTGAATCTTAAAAAGGAGCAGTTTTTTTTGAATGTGATGCCAATTCAGTTTAATTTGGGATTTTTCATTCTTAATTAATGTTTAAAGAATTAATTAACGTACAGTGGAACTGATAAAATAAGAATGGAGTAATCTAATAGAGCTCTTCAAATGGTTGTGTGCCTGTAGGATATCTAGTCTTTGAAGTAGCAGCCTGGAGTCTGAGAGACGTTAGCTGCAGTTGTATCTAAGAGTAGGTAATGCCCATAGTGTGGATGTGAGTTACTTATATATTCTGTACTTTTTGTGTTTCTATACGCTACTCCACCCTGTCGGTAAGGGCAACTGACACCCCGGGGATTCTGAGCCCTGGGGGGTGTTTTCCCCAACATTCTGATGAGAGTTTGAATGGATGAATACCCCCTTTGGCCCCACTCTCTTCTCTTGGTAGATCTTTGTGCCATGAGGCACACCGGTTAGTTACCCCATATATGTGTGTAGAGGGCTGTAATGGCTTGTGGTTATTCACACGCATATATTCTGGATATAGTATCCTATGGACTACTATATGTGTAACGTGTATAGGTTATGATGGCTTGAGGATCCTTACTCGGAGTATGGGCTGTAATGGCTTGAGGTATTATACCCGACGTATGATACATGTTATGCGAGCGATGGTGGCTCCCGGAAATCACCTGGTTACTTTTGGTTGTGAGGACGGTGTGGTGCTTCGCCCAGGTGTCTGCGGGCAAGCCTATGTGGTGCATGAGGTGCAGATTGTGGAGCTTAGCCCAAGTGTCTGCGGGCAAGCCTTTGGAGAGAGATGCACAGGACGTATGTTGTTGGGGAAAAGCGGCAAACCAGTGGGGAAGTAGTAGCGGGGTACCCTTGATATTCTTTACTATATGCTGTATTCTTATATGCGTTACTTGTTGAGAGTAGCAATGGTGAGGTTGGGAACATAGTATACCTGTTTAGGTGATGAGTTAGTTTCACTTGTTGTTCACTGGGCTTTAGCATGCTTTCTTTACTTTTGCACGAGAGGCTTGGGGAGGATCCTACTGAGTATACTGTTATACTCACCCTATGTATAAACTGTTTTTTTCAGGTCACTCGGAGCAAGTTGGAGATCAAGCGGGTTACTACTAGCTTGTGGTTGGAGGAGGAGCTGTCCGGGCTCATGGTCGCTACCGTTTTTCTTTCTTTTGGGTACTTTTAGTTTTCCCTTTCAGTTGTAGTACTTTTGCATGACATTTCATATATGTACTTGGGTTTCTTTTATATTTCAATTATGAGTTGTAGTTGGTTGGAGTCTATTCTATCTCTCTCTTCTGCATGTGTTCTCTTAGAGGGTAATGCCTCCCATTTGTGTGTGTATTATACCCTCGGTGCTAGTCGCCAACCCGGGGCCTACTGGAGGCGAGACTCGGGGGTCATTATCTCCCTTCTCACATTGCCGGCCCAGGAGGGGTACACCTTCTGGGGAGGGGGTCGTGACATATAATCTCAATGCCAAGATAATCATTTATGTAAATATGTTGAATCTCCAAATAGCCATATAAAAACTATATATGATTCTAAAAGATAATTCATCCTTATTCCTATAATATAATCTAATAATGACTTATTTAAATTTATCATATATTGATCCCAAAGAACTAAACTTCTTCATAAATAACATTAATCCCCAAAAAATTTATTCCCATATTTATATTTAAAATAAAAAAGAATCCCCAAAAAAACAAAATACTTATCAATCATATAATTTTAAAAAATGAAATTTCATAATTTGAAAGAACTCAAATAGGCTAGTGGTAGGTAATTCACCCTTATTTCCCTTCCGTTGTGGGTTCAAGCCCCAAATAATTTTCAAATGTCATAGGTTTTGCATATTAACAATATTATATTATCATAATTCAAATAACATCACCAAAAATATGATGGAAATACTAATAAATAGCCTTAATCATAAATAATCATTTAAAACCCAAATGTTATCCATACGTTTAATGTTATAAATGAGAATTCTTCTCATATAGAACATCATTTTGATCATAAGCATAAAATATAACTTTCCTCAATAAATATTCTCTAAAAATTGCATTAACCTCATTAAAATCTCATCACTTAAATCCTTAAATTTTTTAATTTGAACTTTTAACTTTGAAAACCATAAACACATGATGGTATCCATAAATGATAAGTTAATCTTATATGAAGACATATATGTTTCCAAAATACCACTAGTAATGTTATTTCTATATGGTATTAATTGAATTCATATATATAAATTCTTAAACCTTTTCACTTAAATTATGGTCATAACATTGGTCTAACCATGGACTAGGATTTACATTTAAAATAGATCATTCACTCAGATAATGTCTAAGTTCCCCACATTTAAGAAATAAAAATATAAATGGATCTCTCATTTAGAATTATCTTCTCTCTAATGAACTCATCAATTTTCCATGGTAATTAATTTATATATTCCCTTATTTTACAGACATAAAACATCTGTCTATTTTATATAGACATTATCTTGGGTTTCTACCTGCACATTTCTATCAGGAAGGAAATTGAGCCTTTATTTCACCATGGTTTCCACCACTGTAGATCTTAAAAGACTTCATACTTCTATACTTAGGTGATTCTAAGAGTTTTTAATGTATTAGATATTAGTCATGTATCATTATAACTAATTTGGAATAATAATAAAAATCATTCACTTCATTCATCAATCCATTTGATTAGTCTGAATCACCACATTGTCTATCACATTTAACGTTAACATCTTCCCTCTTTGTTCTAGTCATAGACTAAAACCAAAATTCATTTTCTCGAAAAAAATAATAATTAGGAAATATCATTTTCTGGATGTCTAAGACATGAGATGATATTTCATTCAAATTAAATTTATTTTTAACCTAGGTCCTATATAATCGTTATCTATTAAAATCCTTTATGATGGTTCATAAACATAATTTGAGTGGTCCAAAGAATATCCCCTAGGAGTGGAAAATCAGGTGCTCAGTAAGGGAACACTCACCATGCATTATAATTAGGTAAATGATATAATATACCAACTATTTTTATTGTATTCATCCAAAGGTTCATCTGTTCCAAAACCACATCCACTTGTAATATCTTGATAGGAATATTTTTCTAATAAAAACACACTCCTCCATTTACTTAAACATAGGATGTCCTCATATAAATAGAATTATAAGAAGGTTTATCTCAATGTTTTCTCATCAAAGTTCCCAATGGTCACCTAAAACGTTCTCTAATATAGACTATAGTGACCTACATATTTCATAAATTGTATTTAAATATTTTTAGATTAATATTTAGTAAATACAATAATGATCAATGAAAAAATCATATTCGGTTATTATCTTCTAAAACACACACACATATAAATAAAACTACTTCATATGTGAACTATACTATTTCTCAGTAATATCAGAATAAATAGAACCATCATTAGTCATATCATAATTAGAACCATTATTCATATCCTAGGGAAATAGAATGTCATGAATGTGTGTGCTCAGATACTCAGTAATGGTAAACAAGGGAGATATCAATGATCACGTAAAATTAGTATTAGAATAAGGGAATGGGAATTTGAGAATAACATTTAAAATCATACCCTAAACATCATCGTTCTAACTTTGGAGACATGGAATAACTCTCAGTATTACATAATTAAAAAATCATAAATGTAAAGATCAGGCTTTTTTAAAGCATAATATTGGAACAATACATAAGTTTATGCAATACACATAAGAATAGAAAATAATTTCCATAGTGGTCATGGATTTCTATCATGAATATCATATTCTATTGGATTCATTCTTCAAAGCATTATTGTAGATATGGATCACTCCAAAGACTATTTTATTTGGCAGAGTACCTTACCGAACTAAGTTTACTCCACATTCTATTCTTTTTTATCTCATGAGATATCAATCATTCTCCAATGCATTAGGGAGATATACAATTCCAAGACTACCCTTCACATAATTAAAATAATATCGATTTTTTCCATAGAGAAAAAAAATATGCAACATATCAAATCTCATGAAAATAAATATCTTTCATAAACATTCCATCAGTACATAACCAAAGAGAAAATTTATGTTTGATACTAATTTTATCAATTCATCATAACAGAACACAAGGAAATGTAATGGGGTTCATAAACATATTATCATCATAATCATAAACTACCCAGATAAATAATAATTATAGAATCATTTTACAATATATTGGGTAAAACATAAGTAAAATCATAGGATATTATCATAAATTAAATATTCCATTAAAGGATTAGTTGGAAAATTTCTTGAGGAAAATTATCTTTTCACTTTGAAAACACATAATTAAAATAAAAAAAATCCCAAATTTTAAAGAAAATATATTCTTTTACACAAAACATGAAAACTTCTATAGGAATGTTTTAGTAATTTAGTGGTCATAGTGGATGTAAATTATGTTCATTTGGAATAAGTTAAAATAAATCTTTCCATTCACAATTTTGAAAAAAGTAAAAAGGTACATCATTAGGAAAACTAAATGATATTAAATTTAAACAATTCTTTAGAAATTCAATCATGTTTTCACAATAATTTAAATCTCTATTAGAGATTACTGTAATAAATAATGATAAACTTTTTAGAAAACATGGTCATGGAAGAGAATGGATTTTAGATTAAAGAGGGAAATAAATCTTATTTTACCTAAAAACATTCTTCTAGTATACTTTTTATATAATGAGGGGAAAATGAATGGAAAAATTTTTAAATTCAAAAACAGAAATAGGAGAAGAAATATATAGTGTTTCCTGAAACATAGATCATAATAATTCATCATCATAATCATAGCCATAAAAAACCCTGATAAAAAAATTAGACTTTGACATTAAACCCTCACGAATTAGGTAACATTGTGAATTGTAGGCCCCATGAAAAATAACCATAGATGGATATGTAATTACAAATAATTGTTTTAATAATATTCATAAAAATAATTCATGTGTAGTATATACACCACATAAAAAATCAAGTGTTTAATATAGACTATGTCTTATATAAATAAAATTAAGATGAGAATATGTTAACTTTGGTCCAACTCACTTAATCTATGTCAAAACCTCCTATATAAAAAATAAATATTTATTATACATATATTATTGATCAGAAATCATATAAATCATGTCACAACCATATGGATTGGGTATTCTCTCTTTTAATGATTAATAGTTTGTATAACAAGTCTTGTATGTTTTAATGCGATATTATATTTATTAGTATTTGAATAAGAGGTTGTAACATAATGGGTCTAGAATATGTTGTAGTGGAGGCTAGCTAGGATGTATGAAACATAGATGCAACATAGGTCCCTTGGGGGTGTTTTTTAGAGCTACAAAAATATTTTGAATAGGAATGTCATGGTCACTAAGAAACAAAATATTCCTTTGGTGTGGTTGATCCCTATAGAGTGGAGGGACCTATGAGTTCGATGGGTTGTTTTAATTATGTTCGTTCCCTTTGGACACTATTATGACAAAGTGGTGGTAAGATAAATATGTACCGCCTATCTAAAAGTATGGTTTCAATGTGGGAAAAATTATTCAACATGGTTTTTCCCTAGGTAAAGATGATTAGGGAACAAATATTTCCATGCTTTCTAGTGTGCTTTTGACCAGGGTCCACTATGTCATGAGCAGGGTCTCTATAGCATGGTCTGGGGGTTTATGGTATGTCCCATCATAAAGATCCATGGAATTATATCCTAATAATATCCAATAAATAATCTTATCCCCTCATAACCCTACCTTCTTCCATCTTTCCCTTTCAAACATTAGGCACTCAGGAAAGTGTTTTAAAGGTCAGAAAGCCCCTCTATGATAAGAAATAACCCCTTGGTTATGGGATACTAAATAAAAGTGATTCATCTATATTTTTGTGGTAGTTTCCTATATAAATTTCATCTAATACATTGATATATTACTTTTATGAATATATTACTATGTGTTGTCATATGAAATGTGTGGATCCGATAATAATGGGGATTAAAATTTGGAACTAAAAATTTTTAACTGAATTTATTTATGTATAGTTTTGAAAAAATGATTTGTTATTGAAATTACTTTAATGGTGGTTTTGGATTTAAAAATGGATTTTCATTGATGGAACTTGTAAGGATTTCCTCGGAGACAGATTTATAAAAATAGTGATCAATGATATCAATGTTTTTGAAAATCATTTCTCATTTGGAACCCTAGGTGAATGAGGAAATGGAAATGTCAAATTAGTTTGTGGGACACCCCCAGACGTACATATATGGATTTACTGTGGATGTAATCCATATCTATTGAATTCAATTTATTCCAAGATTATCTCATTATTTTTATGTCTACTGTATATTCACATAGAATGGATGTAATGAACTGATCCTAGTTGCCCGACGCCGGTGTCTTATTTTGGTACATTGGCATATAAACAAGGAATATTCATCTCAAAGGAAAAATTATTTCAGTAGATTTTTGAAACAAGATACATATATAATTTCAACATTACATCTTGAATGGAAATAAATCACTAGTTTATTCCGTTAAAAACATCCATGCCTCCTAGATTAAGCCAACAGGTCACTCATAACTTATTTCCAAATATCATTGTAAAATGAAATAATGGATAGGGGTGACCTCAAAAACTATTTAATAGTAAGCACTATAGTTGAAGATATAATAAAAATAAACATTAGTCATGGTGAAAAAATGAAACTCATTCTATTACAAATAATAAACAGGAAAAAATTATGGCAGGAAAATGAGCTGAGAAAATAATGCTATAATAAAACATAAGCATGGGTATTATACTAGTCAAATAAACATAATGAATTTCAATCAATAGCTTCATAATGAGAGAAGATCATATTCTAGACATTCTAAAACATTTCATCAAACCTCTTCCATGACTTCTAAAATGAGTAAGGCCTCGGCCTAAACCATATATTAAATTGGGAAAGGCATTAACCAATTCCACGTCTATATGTCTAGTGAGACCTACTGATCCATAGAGGGGCTATATCTGGCCCCATACATCACATAATAAGTCCAATTCATTCCTTATATGAGTAGTGATATAAATAAACAACATATAAATTAATATTGAACCTAACATATGAAATATAAATAACATTCCCCGAATATTAAGTTTAAACTATAAGCATTCAGAGTAAATTGTTAAATGGTTTCTGGATGGAAAATACACAATAAAAATAATAACAATCTATTATATTAAATATGTATTATTATATCATAATATTTTATTCCCAAAAAATACATAATAATCAACAAAAGAGTTGAACCAGACGAAAATACTCTTTAAAAATCATTGACTAATTCTTTAGATAAATTTTCTTTTATTTTGAAAAGAAGATTTAATTTGGAAAATTATTTGTATAAAACCATAAATAATGTAATATTGTATTTTTATAATAAAATTATTGATTTCATGAAGGTAATGGTTGCAAAAAATATAGTATAGAGTTCCTAATGAAATATACAAGGATTTGAGAAATTCCCTAGAATCGGGCTTGTATTTCAGATATAATTTTGAATTTCCCATTTTAAAAAAGTAACCATATATAATATAAGGAATTATTATGGGTTCTTAACATATATTTCACTCTCACGTAGAATTTATGAGGAGTTCACAATAATATATAAGAACTTCATTTAGGTATGTAGACAAAAAATGTAACTCGATGAAAATGGACGTTCAGGTGAAAACCCCTTATAATAAGTATGAATGTGTTCCACACTTAAACTTATGATCATGTAATATGAAATTAGATGTATTAATAAATTTTTTAAGAACATATTAGTCATGTATGTATTTTATCATAATATTTTTAGTTCATTTATTCTTTTATTGATAAGTTAATAATTTGAATTCCTACGTTCTGGAGTGTTCTTTTTTATTATTTTCATAATCGGTTCACTTGATATTAAGTAGTAAAGTTCATGTGTAATGGTTTTAAATCTCAATAATTGAATTCAAATATTCTTTATGAGCATCCATAATTTTTAATGGTCATTTATATCATTTTTTTACCTAGAATGATGATGAATCATTAGATGAAATATTATTGACATTCACGTAGATTATTTTAAAGGTATTATGATTATTAGGAACTTGTTTGGTCATATGATTTAATATTATGTACATATAATGATATTTGAATATTAATTTGGTTATATTAAATATATTATATTCTTTTTCAACCATAAAAATGGCACTATTACCAGTAATGAAGGTGAAATTGAAGAATGAAACTTCGTCGTCCACAGAGGTTACAAAATGGAACCTCATGGACGTTGATTTCATTTATAAAATAAAAGGGAGAGAGTAAGAATATTGATGATAGTTCTTCCATTAACATGATATAATTACAGTATATAGATGATACTAGAGTTATTATTTTCATTTTTATATATGAGTAGGTGATAGGATAACCAAAGAAGGTAAATTTAAATGAAACTAAATGAAAAAGATGGGTGCTTTTCTTCTTGAAATAACGTCCTTGGGAACTGCCTTAAGGTAAAGAGTTTTGGTCTTTTCGGCATACCAAAAGCTTCTTGGATGTGGGGCGTGACTAGGGAAGGGTATTTGGGTAGAACATTGAAGAGATCCAAGGCTTAGAGGAGTGAATAGAAGATAGAGCGAGGGGGGTTTTATAGTGGAGGAGAGGGGGGAATTTGGATTATTTTATTCATTATTTTATTATTTCCTTCAAGACAACCAACAATACTGTTTCTTGTGACCCCTAATAGTAATAAGTGCATGTGAGTTTAAACCATGAGGGATTACATCACTTATGATGTAATAAATAGTGTATTGAACTAATAATTTTTTATACGGTATTTTACTATATTTCACTATTCATAAAAAATCGAGTATTTTAGAAAAACACTAGAAATTCACCCTATCTATTATTCAACATGTGTAATTAAAAAAAATAACTCCGTTTTTTTAAAATTTAATTTTATAAATTATTAATTTAATTTTTAAATAATATCATAGATAATTTGAAGAATTACAATTTTAAAGGTATTATTAGTTTTATATAACATTGAGAAATTAATGAAGTTATCATTATCTATTTTACTTAAGAAAAAAAATAATATTATTTACTATTAATATGGGTCATATTACTATTTATATGGGTATGTTACTATTCACCAAAAATATAAGTTGGTTCTATCAGACTCCAAATGACTTACTGATCAAAACATCAGATGACTGTTTTTTAAATTGGAAAACAAAGTAGAGGAGATGTTGTGTTTAATTGATACATTATAAAATGTGATGTTTTGTCGGGACTCAGTGTTTCATGAATTCAATATTTATTTTCAAAACCCTGAGTTGTCACATTCTCCCCTCCTTACAAAAACTTCATCCTCAAAATTCTCAAAAAGTTATCTAAAAATATTCGGGTATGTCTTCAACATAAGCTCCCCAGGCTTCCATATTGCATCTTATGTATTATGGCTACTCCAACGAACATTTATAAGATGAGTCGTTCGATTTCTCAATACATGTTCTCTAGTATTAAGAATCATGATATGCTCTTCACAATAAGATAGATCAGGCTCATGTTCTATTTCTCATTAGGTGTGTACATATATTGGGACTAGCATGTATTTCTTTAACATTAATAATTGGAACACATTGTGAACTTTGGAGAGACTTGGCGACATTGCAAAATGGTGAGCTACATTTCCAATTCGATCCTAATTTCAAATGGTTCGATGCACTTGAGAAATAATATCCCCTTCTTACTGAATTGTATAATACCCTTACATTGAGATACCTTTATGAAAATATTTTGTAACAACCCAATAATTCATGGTACGCTTCTCTTTGAATAATAAAATATCGTGTGTTATACGAAACTTCGAGTTCTAACAGACCACAACCGATCATACAAGCTGTAAAGAATAGTAATACCCACTTATTGTTATTTTATAAATTTTATCTTTCAAATTGAACTACATTTTTGGATTCAGACTATCAAAATTATATTAGGTTGAATTTTTGGCACTTTTCTGATAACTTTAATATTTGATAAATAGTAAAAATTACTAAATTTTATTTAAAAACAAATTTTTTAATCGAAATAAATAATTGTGAAAAATTATTTATTTGAGTGATTTTAAAGTATAATTATATTATATTATTACCATTTAATCCAATGTGGGTCATTGGACAAAATTTCACATTTAAACTGGACATAAGCAGGTGTCAATCTTTTGATAGTTATTATTTCTTAAAAACAAGCTATTTGTTTTGAAAATGGGAATTAATTTAATTTAATTAATGAAATTTATATGTTTTGAATTTGTTAAAATAGACATCATTTTTTAATTTATAATATCAAATATAGCTTAGGCCGAATTTTTGGTATTTTTCTGAGAAACATCAATTTTTGATGAATAGTGAAAAACACTAAGTTATTTGTTAAAACCTATTTTTTATTTAAATAATTATTTATTTTATTTAAATTAATTTATATAAAAATAGATACATAATAATTATATAAGTTCATTGTAATTCATTGAATTCAGTTTATAACAATTTTACATATATAAAATTTTTTATTTAACTTTTCACCGTCTTTTACCCACCTCCTAGGAGAATTTTAAAATTCCCGTAAAAAATAATTTTACCACTTTTTTGAGTTGAATCTCAAAAATCCGAGACACACATTTAATATCAAGGAATAAAATGTGGTTCAATAAGTTAAAAATAATTATTGGTGAATAGTAACTTTTTACTTTTATTTACCGCGGTTAAAGGTAAATAGGGTAATTCAAGATAAAAAGAATATGTAATAATTTAAAATTACCTTAACACATGTCCAAAACTTATTGGATGAGTAATGGAAGACCAGGGGCATCTTTGGGTCGATTTTGAGGCCCAATGGAGCCACTTATGAATGATAATGACATTTTAGATTAATTAATTTAATGTGAAGGCAAAATTGACATAAACAAAAACCTTTTAGTAATTAAATTTTATATATAGTTATATAAGTAATATTTTTTACTATAAATTTTCATTAAAAATATAAAAATATTTCCGACATAATGTTATTTTATTTATAATTTTTAGAAATTAAATAATATAATTTATTTACGACACAACGATGATGCAGTAATTGCTGTATTAATGAGAGATTAAGATAATTGATATTATAAATACCCAAATAAATATAATTTGAGACTTTTTTTTATAAATTCCAATAATATTTTAGGTTAATATGACATATTAGGATTTATTATATGAATTTTTTTCGGATTAATAATTCTGTTATGAATTTATCAAAAACAAAATCCCAAATAGTTCCAAAATTCACATAAAAGAGTTTTTAAAACAAATATTATATTATTAATTGATATTTTATTCTTAAAAATCTAAGGTTCGTCCAAAGGACTTATATAATGATATGTGTATCATTAATGAAGCAATTTGGGGTCGATTGGAAGTTTATACTATCTTTATTAACCATATAATATAAAAATACAATGAGACATGGTAAATGTCAAACAAATTTACTAATAGTGAAAACTAAAGGATAAGGTTAATAAAGTGACACAAACCTATCTAAAAATTATTGGTTAAGTTTTATTAGAATTATCCTCACCTTATAATTTGAATAATACACTTTTGAGCCATTAGAAACTGAATATTATTTTATTATTTAAATAATACTTTACGTTTTTCCTAAATAGCCCATCCTCCCCCTTATAAAAGGACACCACTTCTAACTAATTCCACACACCTCTGAGGCCTTTTTTCTCATCCAACCTCTTCAAAATTAATATCCATACATCCCTATCCTACTCATATAAGACTTAACTTAGACAGAAGGCACTTCAAGAGTCCTTTTTGGATCAAACCAAAGGGATTTACTCAAATTAAAGGTAATGATTTCACTTAGCTTATTTTATTTTATTTTAATTCTCCAACCCCTAATATCTTCGTATTATTTTTATTTTGTAAAAAAAACAGTATCCAAAATATACTAGGATATTTTTATGAGATTTATTTGAACAACACTTACACACACCTCCATCTAATGGGTGAAGAACATAATGTTTTTGTGGATGGAAACCAAAGGCCTGATTAAAGGATGATTGTTCAATTATCTCCTACCACCTCTCATGGTGGCCATTATGATGGCACTATAATTAAATATGAAAATAATGGTATTTATTTTATATATAATACTCTGTAATTCCATTTTATATCATACCATTATTCGTTTCATGTTGTATATATATACGATAATTTCATTTGAGGAAGTGCGGACTACCGCCCCCTCAATGTGATATGGCTCGTTCATACCATACATGGAACGTATAAAGGATGGTGTAAATGAACTTAAGTAACATATATAAGATATTATTTTATACAGGAATAATAATATAATTATGCATCATTTGGTTTTGATTCCTTTTAAAATGAAAAATGAAATGGAAGTAGCGTTCGTGCGTACGTACAGATTACCGTCTCCACGATCGTAATGAGATTTATTTCCCCATCATATCCATTCAATAATAATTCTAATTTGATGATTACAAGTAATTTTTAAGGACTTGATATCATTATGGATATGAATAATATGCAACCTATCCATAACAAACAAGGCTTACGTAACAAAGAATATAAAGGGAAACAAACCAGTTAACACCTGAAACGACAATAATACTAAAACATTATTAACAAAACAATATTGAAAGATCATATATGATATCATATTTATATATATTATTGTTGTATAATTTAATAACCATCATTTAAATATTATATAGGAGGTTAACCTACCATCAACCAAGGAAAATTTCAAGGTAAGGGGTTTTCATCTCACTATTTATTCTCGTGAGATTCATGCCATATTGCCAATATTACCTATTGTGTGGTGTATGTGCTGCCCATAATTGTATTATTTTTTTAATACACTTAAATTTATTTGTATTTACATATTAATTGTATGATACCTATTTCATTGGGTGTATGTTTCATAAGTTCCCATATTGGTAATGGTTAATTCCGCAATCTCATTATTATCCGAGATTGTTTATGTGTAAGTAATTACTAGGAAATTTTTATTATCCATGTCCATTTTTCACAAAAATGATTTAAAAATGAATATTGAATGCATTTGTGAAAGGTAATCTTTATCTAGATCATAATTTTAAATGTTGTTAAGATTTATCTTTCTAAATATTTTTAATTAATGTCCCTGTTTTCGAATTGATTTTAATGATTTATTTATATGTATATGAATGTTTTGAAATGATAATTTTTCTCTATAGTTTGAAAATTGTATGGGATTGTTTGATTCAAAAATCTCTTTTAATCTACTTCATTTAAAAATGTGTGACTTTTAAATGATTTAAATAATGATATTTCTTTCAAATAGTTTTGATTTCATCTATGTCAACATCCTTTGAGGGATTTTAAGTTTATTTAAAGTTGGTTTATTATGATACAAATCTTCCATATTGTATTTAAGGTTTTGTGATATGTTTGACTGTGGATGTGTTATTTTTTTACCATTCATGGTTTATGGAGAAATTATTGACATTTCGTATGCTATATTTAATACGAATTTTTATGTTATGTTTAAACCTATTCATTTAAGGAATGCATTGGTCTTAGTAAGTGACAGGTGGAGCCCGCTATAGCTCCTTGATGCATCGGTAGGTCTCATGAGACAAAATAGTTTCTTGGCACAAGGCCTTGACAAAATCTTATTTGTAGTCTTGGCACAAGGCCTTGACTATGTGGTTATGATAGTCTGGAATTATGTATTCCATCATTAAGAAAGTGGTTAGTGATATTTCATGTGATTATTCGACCAGTATAATATCCATGTTAATAAGTAAATGGCATTACATCATTTTATATTGGCCATATTATGATGATGTTCAAGTTTAAAAGGATTTTGTTTTAGTTATACATTGTTTTAAATGTTTATGCTTATTTATGAAAGTTTCTGTTGTATTGTTATCCTTACTAAGAATCTAAGCTCACCCCTTTCTATGTTATATTTTTCCCAGGATTCCAATAAGTGTATTGTGATTGATATGAAGGGTTAAGACAAGAGAATAATGGCAGTCGTGAAGGATTATTTCTGTTGTTTTGTATGTTATGAAGTGTAATGTAACATTCATGTATGTAATCTATTTTCCAAGATTGCTAGACTGATCGGTCCTTTGTGACTTGATTTCTTGTAATCATGCCGATGTATTAAAATAATGCACCGATTCTGGGTAACTTGGGCTAGGGCATTACATATTCTCTCCTTGAAATTCCAATTCCTTAATTTGGTTATTAGAATAGATATTTTACTTACATTGATCTATTTTGACATGGGCTTGGATAGTCTTTACCTTTCTATTGTCTCCTCAAGAAGTCCTAGGACTTCAATCATTCATTCACCAATATCATCCCCGCAAGTTGGTGTATTACATTTATTTCTATATAATGCTTCATATGGTGCCATCTGGATAATTTAATAGAATCTATTGTTATGGTAAAATTCTACGAGAGGTAAATATTGATCCCATGTACCTTGAAATTCATGTGAACAAGACCTCAACATGTCTTCCAATGTTTGAATAGTCTATTCTTATTGTCGATTAGTTTTTGGGTGGTATGCAGTGCACTAAGGAAGATCAATATCTAGGGCCTTCTGAAGACTTTTCCATAATTGTGATATAAATAGAGATCATGACCAGAAACAATTGATAAGGGTATACCATTAAGTCTTAAAATTTCATTAATATATAGTATTTCTAAAAGTTCATGTGGTAAATCTTCTCTTATAGAAAGAGAATGCCCTAATTTTGTAAAATGATCAACAATGACCCATATCACATCATTATTTCTTGGAGTATTTGGTATCCCCATGACAAAGTCGATCATAATATCATCCCCTTTCCACATAGGTATAAGAAGGTGTTGGTTGACTCCTCCAAGATGTAGTCATCCAGCCTTCACCTGTTTAATAGAAAACATATTGACACATAATCACCATTCTCCCTCTTTATGTTTTCCCACAAAAAATGTTCCTTTAGATCTATATATTTTTTTTCTACCAAGTTGTATAGAAAACATAGATCTATGTGCATCATCCAATAATTCCATCCTTAGCTAATGAATAATGGGAACACAAATCCTCTTTTTGAATTTAAAAATTCCACATTCATATTTAACGTTTATCAACATCCAATCATTTGGAGCTTTAATTTTCTTTTGAAACTCATCATTATTAGCCTGAGAACTTGTTATCCTATATAGTAAAGAAGGTTTTGAAACCATTTGAAAAAGTAATGATGTGTTAAATTCCATGATAATTTCCATATCCATATTTTCTAGATCCATAAGCATATAAACCCTTTGAACTCTCATAATGTTCATAATTACATGGTACTTTCTACTCAAAGTGTTTTCCACCTCATTTTCCTTCACTGGGTGGTAGTGTATTGTGAAATCATAATCATTGAGTAGATCAATCCAACACCATTGTATCATGTTGAATTCTTCCTGTGAGAAGATATATTTCAAACACTTATGATCTGTATATATCTCACATTTTTTCCGTAGAGGTAACCTCTCTTCAAATATTCAATGAAAATATTACCACTGCTAACTCAAGATCAATATTTGAATAGTTTTGATCATGAAGTTTTAGGTACCAGGATACATAGGAAATCACTCTATCATTCTATATAAGGACACAACCAAGTAATTTCTATTATGCATCACTATTGATCACAAATCCATCATTCCCTAATGGTAGAGTCATTTTGGGATCATTCAATAATCTTCTCGTCACTTCCCTAAAACATTCATCGCATTCCTTTGTCTATATGAACATAACCACTTTTTTGTGTAATCTTGGTAAATGGGTTGTCTATACAAGAGACATTCTGAATGAAACACCGTTAATATCACGATAAACTAATAAAACTATGTACAACAGTTAGCTTTGTTGGAGTAGGCCATTATTGCAGTGCCTTTGTCTGCATAGGATGTATAGATATTCCATCACTAGAGATAATGTGGCTCAGAAATGAAACTGATTGGAGCCCAAAATCACACTTTCTAAACTTCCAATGTAAATTATTTCTTCTAGGATTCTTCCGAATAGTGAATATGTGATTTTTATGTTCTTCATAGATTTTATATTATACCATGATATCATCAATAAACACCACCACAATGTCATTATGATATTCCTTAAAAACCTTATTCATTAGATCCATTAAAATAGATGGTGCATTAGTTAGTCTAAATAGAATTAATGTAAACTCATAATGCCCATACCTAGTTTGAAATGTTGACTTTGGAATGTCTTCCTTGCTCAAAAGAAACTAATGATATCAAGATCGAAGATGAATCATTGAAAAATATTGGGCTTTATTAAGTTGATCAAATAAATCATCAATGCGGGGTAGGGGATACTTTTTTATTATTGTTCTAACATTGATCTCCATGTAGTCAATTCTCAACCTCATAATCTCATAATTCTTCATAACGAAAAGAACATGGACTCCCCATAGAGAAACATGGGTGAATAAATCCTTTATCACTCAATTCCCCTAGCTGTTTCTTTATTTCCACCAACTTCACAGTGGACATTATATAAGGGGTATTTGATATGGTCCCAAAACCAAGAATTAATTTAATAGAAAACTCAATTTCCCACTCTGGGGGATGTCCAGGTAAATCCACTATAAAGAAATCAACATATTCTTGCACAACATGAACATCTTCTATTTGGACATTCTTTTCCTCACCCATATATATTGCATTCCCTTACTCCCCATTAACTGAAATTAGTAGAGATATTAGGGGTAGATCTAGATGAGAATCAAATGGTGAGGTTTCTGCTCAAAAGATAAGGGATTATACACCATTATCTAAAATTGAAACTCCCTTCTTCTTGAAGTAGATCTTCATATCATAATTTGATATCCAATTCATACTGAGAATTATATCAATGTCAATCATTGGTATGGTGATAAGGTTAGCAACTAAAGCACATTTATGTGTCATGATATGGACTGATCGACATTCCTTTGTCGCAATGATACATCAACTACGAGTTTTGATTGATAACTCATTTACTAAATAAAATTGGGAATGTTTATTTTTAAAAAAATCATGGAATATATAAATGAATGTGACGATCTAGAATCAATTAAATCATTTTTTAAGTTTGTTGAAATGATTAATGTATATACAACCACTTCATTTAAAACTTCAACCTTCATAGTTGGGAATGCATAAGCTCGTCCCTTCTCCCTTGGCCTTTTCGGTAGCATGTTTCTTCGAAGATTTAGACAATCATTAGCATAGTGTCCCATCTTTTGACTATTATAGAATTGAATATTAAGAAATTCTTTCATCCCCTTATAATAACCAGCAAGATGGACTTTATATGCACATTTATAGCATACTAATTTTCCCTTTATGAAGGCACCAGGGTGTTTCCTTCCACAATTGTGATAGGGTGTAAATTCAATACCTCCCTTCTTACCTGTTTCTATATTTCTTTCGCAACGTTTTCAACAACACTCTTCTTCTCTTTCTTTCCGTTAAATTCATAACACATAGAGAAATAATTTTCAGTCTTGGTAGCACATGAAACTATATCATCATATGATTAGAAACATTGAGAGACCGGTTCCCTTTAGAAGAATGAATTTAGGCCATCAAATAATCGATCAATCATGCTCATCGGATTTTGTATGTAGTCCACAACATGACTTGATAGACTTGTGAAGTTATCTTCATACTTTATAACATTATCAACATCCTTTTTCCCCAAATTTAGAAAATTTCTTTCGAAATAAGCTCATTGTTCATGAGGAATGTATTTATCTAGGAATATTTCTGTAAAGTCCCTCCATTCACTATCTTTAATATCTTCCTCCTCCTTTGTGTTTTGGATTAATTACCACCACTTATCCACATATCCCGATATACAATAAATTTCCATGACAACCTTCTATCTTTTGTTAGGTTACAAAGATAGAAATATCTTATCTAGGGAACTTATCCTCTGTTAAGAAATAATTGGTTTTTAGTCCCATATAATGATATCGGTTATTATCGCATAAAGCGGTCTAACAAAGCACCTCCATGTGGAGGATCCTAATACTATATACAGATATGGTTATTGTACATAACCCGAGTAAGTTGTCCCAATATAGTTATAACATGCTCGACACCTGTCACAACACCAGAGCCAACATCATTATATTACGTCAGAGGGCAATCGCTACATGAGATACGTGTGCTCAGGCAGTTTCCATTTCTTCTACAAGGCTCCATTTCTAGATAATGTAATACACTAGATTAGGTTATGAATCATAATGTATAATCATAACATAGCAAAATATTTAGCATAAAATGAAATTGTATCCATGGCTAATCCTATAATCACCAAAATGAGTTCATTAAGGAAAAATTTAATTTGAAATACTTTATAATGACTTGTAAACAATATTTGAATTATCCTAATCATATCCCATGGAGTGTCAATACCAAGAGTATGACATGTCCTATTATCATGTTCTAGGATACCCTGGGTCGAGCCCGGAACACCTTATCAGAGTTTTCACTCCTAGGTACATCTGTGCCACAGCCACCACTACCTATTTGTACCCAGAAAGGGATGCATTTTATTGAAAGATAAACATAATATATTCCTTACCAAAATACTAGAATGTTCTCTTATGCTTATCCTCAATGACTATCTGAAGGATTTGTTCCCAAAACTATGATTTCTAAATCTAGTTTCCATGTATTCTACTAAACATCCTCTGATACCAACTGTACGGACCCGATCCCAGTTTCCCAGAGCGGGTTACTTATTTTAATAAATTAGTACATAAACAAGGAATTTTCATCCCAACGAACCATTTAGTTTAGTAGATTTTGGAAACAATCATACATATAAAAGTTTAACATTACATCTTGAATGGAAATATAACCATAATTTATTACTTTAGAAACATCCATACCTCTTAGATTATGCCTCCATATCACTCATAACTTATATCTTCGTATCCTGGGAAATTAAAACATAAGAAAGAGGGTGAGATCAAATGCTCAGTAAGAGTAATCAATACCATGGAAGATATCATATAAATTATCATTAGTCATGGTGAATAAATGAAACACATTCCATTACCAATAGTAAACTTGAATATGTTAAGACAATAATATGATCTATGTAAATAATTCCATAATAAAACATAATCATGGGTATTCTACTAGTCGAATAACTACATGAAATTTCAATAACTAGCATCATAATGAGGGAAGTATATATGTAATACATTTTGAAACTTTTTTTCAAGGCCTTGGAAAATACATCTTAAAATAATTATGGCCTCGACCAAAACTATATATCAAATTGGGAAGGGCCTCAGCCAATTCCATTTCTATTTGTCTCATGAGATCTACTGATCCATCGAGGGGCTATAGAAGGCCCCAGAAATCACATAATAAGTCCAATTAATTACTCATATGAGTGTGGATAATCATAGACAACATATAAATTAATATTGAAACCAACATATGAAATGTAAATAA
Source organism: Viscum album (assembly GCA_963277665.1). NCBI lineage: Eukaryota > Viridiplantae > Streptophyta > Magnoliopsida > Santalales > Viscaceae > Viscum > Viscum album. The sequence continues at coordinate 1,956,091,109 of OY728164.1, forward strand.
CTTTCCCAGAATATTAAGCTTAAACTCAAACCATTCTGAGTAAATTGGTGAATGGTTTTAGGATGGAAGATCCAAAATCAAACTAACAATAATCCATTAAATTAAATATATAGTTTGATAACATAATATATTAGTCCCAAAAATATATATTAATCAACAAGAGTGTTGAAATGGATGAAAATTATCTTTTAAAATCACAGAGCAATTCTTGAGATAAATGCTCTTTTATTTTGGAAAGAAGAGTTATCTTGGAAAAGTATTTGTATAAAACCAGAACTAAAGTAAGATAGTATTTTTATAATAAATGAATTATTTTATAAAGGTAATTTTTTCTAAAAAAATATTATATAGTTTATTTTAAAATTGGTATGGACTTGATAAATTCCCCCGAACCGGGCTTGCCTTTCGGAAATAATTTTGAATGTTCTATTTAAAACGTGTAACCATCTATAAAATAAGGAAGGATTCTGGTTGGTAAAAATATATAGAACACTCACACATAATTAATTAGGATTACACAATAATATAAAATAACTTCATTGTGGTATGTATAAAATTATGTTAACCTGAATGAAAATGGAGGTTCGGGTGAAAAATCCTTAACTTATGTCTGAATGTGTTCCACTCTTGAAGATAAGGTCCTTGAATATGAAATTATAATCATTAATAAATTATTTAAGAACTTATTAGACATATATTTATTTTCTCATAATTAGTTTTAGTTCATTTATTTCCTTATTGAAAAGTTATTGTATTGAATTCCATCATTCCGAAGTGTTCGTTTTCTTTATTTTCATAATCAGCTCACTTGTTCTTATGTAGTGATGTTCGTGTGGAATGGATGTAAATCACCAGAATTGAAATTAATTTTTATTTATGAACAAAAAAAAAGTTTGAATGTTCATTTATATCATTTTATTTACATTTAATGAGTATGAAACATTAGATGAAATATTATTGACATTCACTTTGATTATTTTAGTAATATTTTGATTATTAGGAAATAGTTTGGTCATATGATTTATTATTATGAAACTATATTGGTTCTAGTATATTAAGTATGTTATAATACATGTATTATTGTATGGTTCAACAATAAATATGGTTTCATGACTTGTAAATAAATAAAAGTTATAGAACTAAACTTCGTCGTCGATGAAGGTAGTAAATTAGAACGTCACGGATATTGATTTTGTTTTTGAAATAAAAGGGGGAGAGTAAGAATATTGATGAATGTTCTTGCATTCACATGATATAATTCTAGTGTATAGATGATACTAGAATTTTCATGTTCATTTGGATAAAGGAGGTAGGGATAGGATAACAAAATAAGGTCAATTGAAATGAAATTAAATAAAAAATAATGGTTCTTTACCTCTTCAAATAACCTCATTGAGAACCTCCTCAAGGGAAGGGGTTCTATTATTTTGGGAAGTCCAGGATATTCATGGACGTGGGGAGTGTCTAGGGAATGGTATTTGGGTAGAACATTGAGGAGAATCAAGTCTTAGAGGAATGGAGAGTAGATGGAGTGAGGGGGAGGGGGGTTATAGTGGACGTGAGGGGTGAATTTGGAATATTTTATTCTTTATTTTATTATTTTCATCAATACAACTGGTAGTGTTGTTTTATGAGGCCGCTAATAATAATATGTGCATGTGAGTTTGAACAAAGTTTCCTTTAATCACTAATGATGTCACAAATAGTTTATTTAACTGATAATTTGTATATACGAAATTTTACCGTATTTCACTATTCATAAAAAATTCGAGTATTTCAGAAAAATAAAAAAATTCACCCAAACTATTACGTAATGTGTAGAATTAAAAAATGAACTCAATTTTTTTAAAAAATTTTACTAAATATTATTAATTTAATTTTTCAACAAAATAATATTTAATTCTAAAAATAAAATTTTTAAATTTATAATTAGTTCTATATAACATTAAAAAATTAATTAAGATCTCATTTTCTTATTAAAAGATGAAAAAAATAATATTATTATATACTATTCATAAGTTTCACATTACAATTTATATTACTCTTCATTAGGGCATGTTACAATTGCCCAAAAATTATGTTGGTTTTATCTAACTCAAATGACTTACTAATCAAAACTCTAGATGACTATTTTTTAAAATTCAAAACATAGCAGAAGTTGTCTTTAATGAATACATAATAAAATGTGTTTTTTAGGGGATTAGTGTTTCATTCATTCAATATTTATTCTCAAAACCCCGGTGTGTTACACTGGATCCCATATCTTGTGTATCATCATTTATTCTTGTTTTATTACATGATGGAATATTATATGGTTGTATTGATCACTTTTTCATCTTATCATGTATCGATGGATAGATTATCTAATAATCACCTAATTTATTTCATATATATTACGTATTATATGATTATGAGAATATGGTAATGATTTTATGAAAACAATAGAATGGTTTACAAAATGGTTTAGTCTTATGAAGATTCATTATAAACATGTTTTACATTAAATATTAAACTAGTATTTTCTTGATATTATAATTTTTATTGATTAATAGAATAAATAATAAGGGTCTTTGAGAAAAAAATATATTTTACTTTGGGATCTTATAGATGTTGGTTTGTAGAAATATGTAATGGGAAGGGAGCCTTGTTGTTCTCTGGATTGAAATGAGTTTCATTGGAATCTTTTAGATGGATGGTGTGATGGTGGAAGATAATAACATAGAGTTTTCAATACATTTATTTTCATGTTATTTCTTTCTTATTTAGATCTTCATGTTTTATATTATATGTATCATGGATATGGACTCTATTTTACATTATATACTATTTTTTTCCTTGTTTTGTTTATACTAGATTAATATTTAGTTATTCTAATGATTATCACATTATAGTGGCCTATATAGGGTTATATGTTCAATTAATTCAAGATGATTCATTAAAAAATGGTATTAAAGAGAATATAAATCCCAACGTGTAATGAAAATACATGGGTTTGGTTAATATTTTTTGATCAATATGTGTTAAATCGATCAGAACATGACTAGTATGTTTGGCTAGGTTCTTACACAGCACAATTCTATATCTAAACCTAATTTACTATGGCTAGTTGGGGTTTTTTCCAAGAATTAGACTTGGTTATTGAGGATATTTATATGATGACAATAAGGGTTTTACATTAATAGTCTACTTCCCTTATTTATGTTTTTAATTTCATTTTACAAAATCATAGGTGATTTAAATTGTTATTGATTAATGATATTGATATTGAATATCGATGCAGTCTTATGAAATGAGAGTTTATAATTAGATAATTGGATATTTTTAGTGTTTATATGACAATTCCTCCTAGAAGATATTTTTTGAATTTGAGTTAGGATGAGGTAATACATGTTTTATAGGGGATCCGCCAATGGACCATTCCATGGTGGAAGTTGTAATCCTATTCATTCATACTCTAGGTTAGTTGGGTATTGGCCACCCAAAATGAGTGGTGGATCATGTCCCAGAATACAGTAAGAAGAATCCACCCATCTATTGTGGTGACAATTGATCCCATGAATCATAGGAGAGTCCAGAGTTGATTGATTTGATTTTATATAACCTAAATACTCATGTGGACTCTATGGTGGGATATTCTATGCTTGTTCATGAGTGAAGGAGAGGTATATGGCAGAACTCTATTGAGTTGGATAAATACCTTGATGATCTTTCATTGGATACCACCACGAAAATAATTAACTAGAAGTTTTATTATAAGGCATTGTGTATGGTGAAGAACCAGGAAAATCTAACCTTAGAGTAAGGGGTGGATATAGTTTTGGAGTAACTGGCCCATTTTACCATGTTACTACACATAGAACACGATCTTTTTACAATGTAATACCTACTTTCTTAGTGGGTTGTGATAGTTTTGAGGTAGTGAATTAGAATTCACTTGTTCCATCTCATCTTTTATAAGGAGGTCGATAAAGATGTTATGGATGTGGTTGACATAACATAGTAAATATGTTTAGGTGCAACATCAATTACTAATTTTTTTAGCCAGTTTGTGTTTTCTATTAAGAATAGAAAACACAAGGGTGCCCATATTTATTCGAGACTTATTTAATGGATTCTTTAGAATATTAGTAGGTTGTTTACTATATATGTGTGAGAAATGAAAAAACCAATCCTAACTATATGGAATCACCCTGTACTTTCCATTGTTGTGGATTATCTATTCAACTCAATTATTTTTCTTGTAGTACTTCCCAATGGAGTACGTAAAGATCCACACACACAAAGGGTTTAGAAGTTTTATTTAAAGCTTCCAAAAGTGGTGGGTCATGTCCTTATGACAAGAGTGATTTTCATGAAGATTAGAAACATAATGTATGAGTTTAGAATAAATTTATCTATGTAATAGAGTACACCATAATGGAATCATAAGTATGGTAGTCTACTATTAGAGGTGAAATGTTTATTATATCATGTATCATATATGATTTTTTTTATATAGTTTGTAATAAATCATTTAAATATATATTTTTTTGAAATTTTGGGATTACATTCCATGCTTATTATATTAATTTTGTATCATTCCATGGATTTGGGAAAGAGGTATAATAATGGTTTTAAATTTCCTTCATTTCAAGTATCGATATATGACATTGAAGTGGTGTGGAAAATCTTTGATAGACTATTATCATTTTTAAGTTGAGTTTCTATCTCCCTATTTAGTTACTCATATATTTCATGAGGAGTAAGATTTTAGTTGTGGGAGAGTAGGTAATGGTTTTCTTTATTCTAGAGTTATCTAATGCTAGTTATCAAATATGTTTCTTTATGTCATTTGAAATCACTTGAGCATCCCACATCCAAAACTATGGTGTGTGTATCCTATCGATTTTCTTGATGAATTCAATGGGTTACCACACTATAGAGATATTGATTTCACTATTCACATGATACAAGGTACAATTTTCATTTCATTTCCATCTTAACACATGGTTCCTAGTGTGTTTATAGGGTTTAATGTTCAACTTAAAGACCCTGAGGATAATGGATTTAGTCATCATATCATGTCACTTTGTTCATCAGCTATTCTCTTTTCCATGAATGTTTATGGACACCTCATGCATTTAATTGAGGATAAAAAGTTAAATATGTTGACTATTAACAACAATTATCCATTTACAAAGATTGATGATCTCTTTGATCATCCAAGTTGGGCATATTGGTTTTAAAATATTAACCTATTCTTTGGGAACCACTAGTTGAGAGTCCATGAAGAGGATATACCTAAGACAGTTCTTTGGAAGTGGTATGGTAATTTTCAGTTTCTTATTATGCCACTCAGTCTCAAAAATTCTCATGCTATGTTTATGGAATTGATTAACTAAATCATTATTTTTTTATTATAATCATCAGTTTATTGGGGATGGATGGTTAACACTTACAAGTTTTTCATGTTTTTACCAAGAATTAATCTACTTTGATAGCTTTAACCCACTTGGTTGTAAATTTTGAGTGGAACAACATGTGTGAGAGTAAATTTTAGGAACTGATGTTGAGCTTTACTTCAACCCTAGTTTATATTCTTTTAGAATAGTTTTCATGTTAATATGTCTTCTTAGATACTTCTGGTATGGGTTTTTGGTGTGTCTTAATGTATAAAAAGTATGTAGTTGACAATGGATACCTCTAGATAATCCCTCATGAGATGTACTCCCATAACCACGTTCTTGAGATAGTATTTGTTACGCATGGACCCAATATATTCTACCACTATCTATTATGTGATAGGTCTATGGAATGTTCTGATCATAAAATATAAAAGTATATTTTTAATCAATGACACATGAACTTTTGATAGAGAAACATGGTTGAGTTTATGCATAAATTTTATTTTTGATATTTTTTACACTCCTAAAAAAGTCATCATGGTTACTAATATGTTGAGATGAAAATTATGGATTGAAGACGTGGAGTAATTAGTAGAGAAGTGGCATCTGTGATATATTTTTTCTATTATGATCTTGTATTTGTAAGAAGAATTCTAATATTTTTACATAGATTTCGTAAAGGATAATAGCCATTTGATGAGTGTTTTCATATTATGAAATTATCAAACAATAATTTCTATTACTTTTATAAAATCCTAATATGTGGGAAGATGTCGGATGAGTTGTCTTAGTATGAATTTTACACTTTGAGTCTATAGGGATGTTTGATTATTTTGATATCTGAGGGTAGAGATTAAGGATAGTGGAAAATGTTTTTTCTAGTTTCTACATCCTAGGACTACCATTATGTAACATGATTTGAGCCATTTTTATTGGTGGTTGGTAATGAGGAAGAAAATTGATTTTTATGTCGTGTTTCCTTAATTTTTAAAAAATAAATGGGTAACATCATAGACATATTAGTTTTTTTAATCAATTTACCATTCTATTAAGGACGTTGGATGAGATTCAAAGGGACTTCATAGTTATTGTACAAAAAAATCGAAGTGGTAAGGATTTGATTTGTTTAGTAATTAATTAAATTATGATAATATCTCACTTCCTCCAATTTCATAGGTGAATCTGGTTGACAATATTGAGAAATTTTATGTCTTAGAGGTTTTAAGACTTCATAGGGTTCCCAATGTGAATCTTTTTAATAGGGAATTAAGGATAAAATGTAGGACAAGGATAGGTTTTCAAAAGGTTATGGTTTCCTAGTTGATGGTGATAACGAATTACATTATAAATATTGATGGGAAAATGAATAAATCTGTCCAAAATCTTAATGATATTATCTAAGTATGCATGCTTGACTTTTGAAATTTCTAGGAAAGGAATATTCTTATAGTTTATTTTTTGAGATAAAATATGAAAAATTATATTCAGAGACTCATACATTTCATAAATAAATATATATATATATATATATTAAAAGATAAAATATGGATAATCATAACATAACATAGTGATCCATGTCAGGATCATATAGGTATTGTGCCTTTGGGAACTTTGATACACAATAAACATTTTCATGGGTGAACAAAAACATCTTCCACTATGTTTTCTAAAACTACATACGTTCAAATATATATAACACATAATATCATTAATAATAAATAGGGGAATAGAATCATATGAAAGGGTGAGATCATATTCATAGTAAGGGTAAACACGAGGTATATAAATATAACATGAGCATATGGGTATGAGAACAAGATAATAACAATTAAAAAGAATACCATATCTATGATATATCATAAACATGAGTCATGAAATAAATCAAAAAAGATCATAAGGCATTAATGGTAATTGAATAAAATAACATGATCCATGAGGGAATGGGATTGGAATAAGGTATTGATTTTTTGAATTAACATATTCATAGAAAACCATTTCATTTGTATTCAGGGATTATTTCCAAAAAATATCATATTGAAAATTGGTCACTCCCCAAACCACAATAGTAGTGAAGATTAAATCCAAAGAATATCATTATTGTCAAGGTATTTTAATGAACTATGTGAACATCCCAATGAAGTCATGTTTATCCCATGATATATCAACCAATACCCAATTCATTAGAGGGATATATAGGTCTCACCCCTTATTGGTTATAACATATCCATCGTTATTGGGTATATGATAACCACTATGAAATAATTAAAACCATACATAAGGGTTACGAAATAACATAAATACATTTATCATATCAAAACCCATGAAAATAATTGAGTTTCATAAATATTTCGTCACCACATAGTACATTTAAAAGAAATGGTCTTCAAAAAATGTCATTATTTCATCATAGCATAACCAGTATAAAAGGAATAAGCGTCCTAAAATTATTTCCATCATTAAAATAATCCATATGAATATTGATTAAGGATTGTATCATTATATCATATCTCTAGTAAAATTTATGTTACATTAAAGGATGTCATCTTAGATAGAAAATGATTTTGAAGTTTACTCAAATCATTTTGTTTAGAAAAAGATTTTTTTACCTTGAAATATTGTATTTGAAATCTAAAAACAACCCAAATTTTAATTAATACATATTGTTATAAAAGAAATGTATAAAAAAGTAATTTATTCTTTAAAACATTGAGTGTTAATGGAGGTGCAAAATAAATTTCATATTTTAGAAGTTGAAGGAAAATATTCTTTTCACATTTCTTTAAAAGGGAAAAAGTACCTAGTATAAACAAATGAGAAGAAGATCCATTTAAAACAATTTTTCTAAATTACAACCTTTGAAAAAAATACATTAAAACAATTTTTATAATATTAAATCCATTATTGAAAATATTTGTTTAAAACATGGAAACAAATGAGAAAGGATTATCAAATTTAGAGAGAAATACAATTAATTTTTCTTAAAAATATTATTTGTAAATCAAAATCAAATAAGAAGAGGAAAATGAGATGAAATGAATATATCTTCACAACCTAATTGTAGGATATTAAAAATTCATGTGTCTCATGAGAGATATACCATCATATTCTACCATCAAAAACATAATAATAAACAATCTTGATAAACAATTAGGTTATATCATAATACCATAAAAAATTTCAAAAACTCTGAATCATAGGCCCCATGAAAAATAGAAAATTAGATGGATATGGATATAAAATAATTTATTTAATATAATCACAAAATAAATTCAAGTTATGTATATATACCACCCAAAATAAACAATTATTATATAAGGTAAGCAATCTACATATGTAAATATGAGATGAAAATCCCTTTCATTAAGTCTCAACTTCCTTTATACACGTTAGAACCTACTGTATAATAAATAATTTTTCATTATAAAATTATTTTACAACAAAAATAATATTTTTCATACCATATTTAACATTATTATTACCATTTTAATCATTTATTAAAAATTAATTATTAAAATAACAATTCTGTTAATAACATATTTTTTTCATATATATATTATTTCATATTTTCATCCCTTTAAAATTAAAAAAGGATCCATTACATCAATAATTTTATCCATTATATAAATATAATTTATTTTCAGTGCATATGTATTTATATTAAAACATTAAATATAGAGTTATATAATGAATTACACTATTTATAGTGATAGTAGACCGCACGTACCCATGAGCGATGTTTCTATTTTTTGAAAGAAGTAATGAAGTGAAGGAAAATAATATGGAAAACGCATAGGGTATTATGAATTAATATACATGACATATTTTTAATAAATTTATTTTTATTACCTTTAATATAAAGTGTATGTGAAAAATGAATCAAATTTCTTCGCATGGAGGTAGTCCGGTTTACACATGAGTGTCATTATGATGTTCCCCCAGAATGGAATGTTAGTATGTAAATGTGATATAATAAGTTTATAAAAATTATTATGTTTTAAATTTAGTATAAATATAAAAAATCCATCATTATAACCATCTCTAAGCTGTGGTGATGGAAAAAAATTACATTAGTTTGTGAGGCAGTAGTCCACAGTAAACATGATCAATGGTTTAGTTTCTCATTTAATGAAAGATAAGATAGATTTAGAATATGAATATAACAAAATAATATAGTATTATTTTAGAGATAAAATAAATATTATATCATAAAAATTTATTAATATTGTAAGAATGTGGAGGAAGAAATAAAACAGAACCCATGTGTAAGATTTTTCTATCTTCTTCAGAGAACCACATTTGGTTTATACCAGAAGACATTCTAAGAGTCATTACTAATTAAGCTTTGGCCTAAAGGATGTGGGTTGGAAATTAAGTAATGTAAATGGGGTGGGTATTGGATGATCCAAATAAGTTTCAAAGTGTGAATAGAATAGGGTAACCCGTTCCCTTATAAGAGTGGGAGAGGAGAAACATGGAATTTCTAGAAAAGAAAAATCTATAACCTCATATTAAACAACTCAAAAGGATCCAAAATGGATAATTATCGAATATTAAATGTGATAATGTTGAAATATTACCATCAAAGGGGATTTGAACATGTTTTTATGTTATTTATCCTCATATATTTTTAGTTTAAACCCTGTAAACTTGTTTTAACTTTAACCAAAATAATTACATTTTACTAATTTTACTATTAATTTTAACCAAAAATGATGTTGAACTTATTATATAATATTAATTAATCTGATTTAAAATATTGAATCAATTTTTACAATTTCCAATAATATTTGTGAGAACAATTAGTTTAAAACTGAACCTATAAAGTCATGAAAAAACAATTTTCTAAAGATATAATTTTCATATTTATATAAATATTTAATATAAAAATAAAAAATGAATTTGATTAAAATGAACTTACTTGTTTTAATCCAAAATCTTTAAGAAAATGCATGTTTTTGAAAGTTTTTAAGAAATATTTTAAATTTTAAATTTGTTAAACAAAATGATTTTTAAATATAAAGTAGTGTTTTATACTGTATATTAAAAAATTAATCTTTTCAAAATATTATAAAAAATTCACCCTAAGATATTATTGAAATGTTGATTAAAATATTATTTTTATTTTTTAATAATATATCTAAATCTTTCAAAAATTATTTTTATTATTGGTCCAAAAAATTAATTAAAATAATTTTTTGAGGATAATGTATCGTGAAATAATATAAAGACTTCACTAAAAATTATATTAGTACTTATTAAAATATTTTAATTATTTAAAGAATTTATACATAATTTTAAAATATTAGTAACACATATTAATTCTACCAAATATAATTTCTAGTTTATAATGTTCATGATTAAATAATAATATTAACAACATGTCACGGTTAATTAAAACTCAGTGTTATGTGTAACACAAACTATCGATGAGATTATATTTATTTGTGAAGAATTATTTAAATATTAGGGTGTTAAATTTTACCCCCATAAAAATAATTTAACTCTCAAAATTATTTTCCTTTTATATATACCACTAATGATACCTTTTCTCGATTACATCATTTTATTCCGACATAGGATACAGAAGATAGTGGTCTTGCTGAAAAACCATGACTTGGTGAGTGGTCCTATTTCATAGAACTATATACGTATGATCACAAAAACCCAGTTATTTTTCACGAAATTAATATCATTATCTAGTGGTGTAATATCTATATTTATTACATGCGATGTATTAGGTTTTTACTTCCTCAGAAGAGATACATATAACTCTTGATAAACCAAAGAGAGGTTCGATGGAAGCAATAAGTGATAATATATGGTTATAAAATAATCATGAATTCAAAGGAACTGATATAAATAGGTATCAGTTTTACATTCATTCTAAATATCATAGTCTTTTTCCATGGAGAAATTCATAGAAACTCATTATCAAAAACATCATATTCTGGACCTCATCGATGATTACCAGCATAAATTTTTTATCGACTTTGTGTCTACCTTACCTGTTGTTGAATGGATATGATCTTCCCCAAACATTCTTTCAAAAGCTATGGTACAAATATTTTTTTCCCTACAAATTCATTGCTACCTTTTGACATTCTAAAACTCCATCCCTGTCGGGATTCAAAAGGATTCATCTAAATGATCAAGTGATAGATATTTTTATAAGATAAATAAATTAGAGGATGGTTTTGAACCCAACCACATTTGAAATCTAGATACTAAGATATTTGTATATACTGTTGGTTTTGAATAGTTATATCCAACTGAAAATCAATTTTAGGATGAGAAAAAGTGTTGTAACACGAATCTATATCAAGAGATTACTAAATAATTCACTAGAACATTGAGTTAAACCATATATCTCTATTTTTTACAATTAAATGTTGTACCCCGAGAAACCTAACCAATTTTTAATGTTTGTCCTAGTAATATGATCCAGGGTTAAATATTTTCTAATACAGACTTAGTGTTCTATTTTTCAATGATCAACTACAACAGATACTCCATAATAAGATTTTGGGTTTTTTTCTTCTATTCTAATGAAAAATACCATGGTGACATTTTCCCATTCTCATTATATTATTGGTAATGGTTGTAACACCCCCTTAATCTCTTGTATCTTATCATTAGCATGTTAGTATCCTACATATTGAGATAAAAACTCTACGATATATCTCTTCAAGAAATCCAACCACAAATACTCCTTCAAATGTATATACCCCTTCATACTTCTGGGATAAAATTTGAATAATGAATTATAAGCTTCCTCTAAAAACTATTTCCTTAAAAATGGTATGGACAAAACACATACATAGATCTTGATCCTTATCTTCAATCAATATCATTTTCAAAACCAGGAAAATTTATGACCATATTTTATAGATCCATAACCTCAATCTACCTCTATTTTTTCCATACATGTATTAATATATTAATACTTATATGAGATTGAAATGATTTATCCACTTCCTTATTTATTTCATGACCCATACATTGAAAGTTGAAAAATATTAGATCTATTATGATCCCCATTATAGATATGATTGTATGATCCTTTTGACACAATAAACTGACCCACTTTTATCATTCCTAGGGTGGTATTGTTTTGAGCCGTTATAATATTTAATCATCTCTATCCATGTTTTGAGGAATATATTCAACTCCAACTATGAAAATATAATATTGAATCATTTTTTATCTGTATATAAACCATCCTTTTCCCCATACATATAATACCTTTGAATCATTAATTCACTAATTACCATATATAACTCAAAATTATGAGTTGGGTATTTTTTTCTTATTAACATTGAATTATAATCCTTCATAAGTTATAACCATTTCATTTTTCGTGAGACAACATACTTGTCCCTTCATTGATGCATCACTAAATACTAAAAAACATTATTAACTACATGGTAATGTAAAAATAGGGGAACTGATTAACCGTCTCTTATGTTTTTTGAAATTTTCCTCATCTTTATCTTTCCAAAGGAACTTGGATGCCTTATGGGTTGACATGTTGACTGTATTAGTTGGAGAAATTATCGAAAAACTATCGATAATATTTCCCTAAACCAATAAAACAATGAATCAAAGTAACGATGGTTTCTCGAGGGAAACATTAAATAGAATGCCTTATTTATGGATGCACCAATATAACCAATACTGAGGTTATATGAACATGAAAAGGATGTTTTTGTATAAAAATTCACACTTTTAAAATTTTAAATATATTTTCTCTTTCATTAGGGTCTTTAGTACAATGACCAAGTGATATTGATGCTCTTCATAGCCCAGTGAATGAATGAGAATATCATCTATAATGGAAAATAATAATAATCAAATTACCCTTTAGATATTATATTTATTATGTCCATGATTATAGTGGGGAATTAGTAACACTGAATGGATTCACTATATACTATAGTGTCCATACAATGTATATAATGATTTCAAGGGTATATCCTCCTCCATGAAAATTAATTGATGTTATTGTGAATGAATTTTAATATTTGAAAACCATTTATATTATTGTAGTAGATCATACAAGTCATAAATACATGGTAGCGGATACTTTATCTTGATTATGATCATGTTCAACTACTGATACTCAATGAAGATTCACATCAATATCTTATTTATAGCTAAAATAATAGGTGTACCATAAGGTGATACCCTTGAACAAATGAATCCCCATTCATGGATACCCTAGAGTTTATTCTTTTATTCCTACAACTTAATTTATTTTATATTATATGAACTCATTGAAATAGGTGTACCAACAAGTATGAGTTCATTGTAGAACTCAACATCATGTTTTGGTGGAAGATTATGCAACTCATTAGTAATGAAATTTCAAAAATCCATCAATAAAGGAATATCATTGATTTTGAGTTTCTTCCAAAACATATAAGATAAAAACCCCTTCTGAATGAAAATCATGTCCCATATAACGGATGTGATATTCATTTGATGTTTATATCTATCATCACAAGTATAGAAATTGAAAGGTTGGGTTGGAATATAAAAGGATACTTACCAAAATCGAAATCTTATGTGAGGTTTATATATGAAATGACAGTCCAGGCCTAAGATAACATCAAATTCAACCAGGGGAAGTATAAAAAGATTTTCAGGAAGTATATTCACAGAATATTAGAATACAAAGGAATCATATAATTGAGATGAAATCATTATACCATTTAGGTATTCATCCTGTAATTAAATTTCTAATAATTTGGATTTAATCATGGTGACATTTAAAAATTCCTCAAATATTATAAATTTGGAATATCTAGAGTCAAATTAATCACTAAAAGTTCTATATTGGATGGTATGTTTACCATTCTCACAATCGTTATGGTACCCCTGATTTGGAATAGTGGTTCCCTAATATTCCCATTTATTTCACAACATAAGATGTTCCTAACATTGATCACCACCATTAACCTTTATATTCTGGAACTCAATAAAATAATTCTTATACTATGTGAATTTGAATCACAATAGTGTGGGTGGTGAATTATGGGGATCTTTATCTCTATTCAAATCATTATCTACATTTTTTTAATTAATTTGGTATTTGATTTTTGGATGACCTTCCATTCCAAACATAAAAAATTTACGTGTAACCTTATGATAATATCCTTTATGATTATTTTAAACCACAATGTCTAATGGAAAGATTATTTTTTCCCTCCATGGTTTTTCATCTTTCCATTGAATTTCATCTTCCTTATATTATAAAAACAATGATATTTTTCATTAACTCTGGTAACCTTTTAGACATTAAGAGAACATAATATGATTTACCCATAACTACCAGTATCCCTCATGGATAATTTGCTTCACAAACCTCTTTTTAATTCACCTAAAACTTCTACAACTTTATATTCATGTTGGATGGTACTACTAGAAGTGTTTGTCATATGTATTGTAATATTTTCGTCATAGGTAAAAATTGATTCATTATACTTCAAAATTTTCAAAATGAGTTATTTCCCCATTTTAATATGAGGAATATGTGGAAATTACTTATTAAAAATATTTTCTTAAACTAAAACCATTCTAGGGAGTAAATTTCAATTTTTAACTCTTATTTTTTATATGATTCTACCATTGATCTAATTTTACATCAATACAATAGAGATCTAATATGAATGTATCATGATCCAGAACACAATATAAAGTAAAATATCTTTTATTGGGAACTAATAAATTTTTTCATAAATTATTTGATCAATTGAGACTCTAAATTATGTTTGGAATTTCCTCATTATAGACTCAACAAAATGTTATTCCATATTTATTCTCATTTGGATGTTCAAGATGATTTATATCTGAATAACATTATACAAGCCTAGAAAAGTGATATTTTCTTATAGATACCATAACATTTGGTTTCCCAAAAGTAAAATCATTTAATTTCCCATTTTATTCATCATTGCCATGACTGCTTTAGGTTCAATCCATCGACTAAAACAAAAAAAATAATTTTAGAAAAAATAATCATTATCAGAAACAATGAATTAATGAAAAATAATTTACCGGATGCCTATATCCTGATACATTTCATTAAATATATGACACCTAAGGATTATCCTAGTTCAATCATGGTCATTATTCAAATCATCCATGATGGTTTGTAAAGAGTTTATGAATTTCCCATATATATCCATTAAGAGGTTAACCTAGGTGTGAAACAATGCCTATTTTCAAGCACCACATGACAATAGATTCCAACTCAATGTTCTTTTGTTGTTGTTATTTATTCTAGTTATAACTATACATGTGCATCATATGCATGTAGTATCTATCAAATAATGTTTTTAATGGAAAAAAACTGCTTTTATAACTATAAATTAATATGTTGTTTAATAATAATGTTTATCCAAAGAGTAATCATTAATTTTTTCACATTCTAGTTTCCAAAGGATTAACTAAATCTTGGTGTGATACTAACTATAATGAACAAACCAATTTAGACATATATATAATATATTAAGAGATGAATTTTCATCATATATCCAAAATATCTACATGTTAATCATATGTTTCTACTACCTTTCGAATAATGGATACATAATGATCCTGTTCAAAGGAAATATACATCATGTCGCACGATGTTCTTTATAAATAAAATTCTTCTTAGATATATCATACATAATAAATTTCTTCATAACCTAGGGAGAAAATCATAAGAAAGTGTGACCACATACTCTTAGTAAGGTTATAAAATGAAGATATCAATATTGTTTGGGAATAAGTGTATGAGAACTAGAGAATAACATTTCAATACCATAAATTGTATATCATAGATCATAAACAAGAGTCTTTTAACGAATCTTATAAATTCATAAGTAATTAATAATAATGGAATCGAAGAACATGATATATTAGATCATAACATTAGAATAAGGCATATATTTTGTCATATAGGTAAGAATAGAAATTATTTAGTTATTATTTATGGAAAATTTCTAAAACAATTATAGTGGAGTGGGTTTACTCACTAAACCATCTCAGTATTCTTGGTTCACATCCAATAATGTCACAGTGGACAATTCCCCTTCTTAAATAAGGTTCACTACCTATTACATTATTTTTTATCTCATGGGATATCAATCATCACCCAATTCATTTGAGGGAGATATAACTATTAACCATCCTTGGTTATAATGTATCCACTATCCATGGTTGGAACATAACCAACATAACTAGTAATTATTTAACCACAACCACCCAATTAAAACGATACGTATGTGGTCTATAATAACATAAATCATTAATGATTTTATTACCCATGAAAATAAATTTGTTTCATAAACATGTCATCATAGAATATGTTGTTCGGAGTGGACACTCAAGAGGGGGGGTGAATTGAGTTCCAATTAAAATTTCTGTTTTAAAAACTTTGTCTTAAAATCCCCAAATAAAATACTGAATTAAACTGTAATGAATTTATATCAAAGTAAGGGTTTGGTTGGGTTCTCAAGGTATTGATTATTTCCCAGTTAATCAAAACAGAAAGGTTGATTAACTTTTGAAACCAACTTACCGATTTTCAACTGATATAAACACTTGCGAATTTAATTATCAAAGTGACTTTAAAACAGTTTTGGATTTAAAGAGATTAGCAGTGGAATAAAAAAATAACTTTGAAAGATATAGCACATAAAATATAACCAAGAGGTTCAGTCTCAAGCTGAGACTTAGTCCTCTAAAAAAAATTTATAAAAAGATGATACACACCCTGGATCGTGGATAAACAACAGCAACCAGCTATCCAGGTCAAAGACCTCTACCACTATTATTCGTGGGAAAAAGAACAACAGCAACCGGCTGTCAAGGTCACACACGACCTCTACCACTATCCCAGTGGGAAATACAAAATGTAAGAGAGGTGAGTGAGCATTTACAAATCCTCCAGTTAGAGTACAAGAGACAGTGTGTGTGTAAAATGAAATAGATAACACACACTGCTCAATATGTAATAGAATAAATCACAGAGCAAATATTTAGAGTTTAGAAATGGCTCTAGTGATTGTCATGCAGTTCTGGACTCCTTTGATTGATCAGAATTCGCTTTGAGTCCTCTTCTGGTTTTTGTCTGGAAAACAGAGTATCATCTGTTTCCTTGACTTCCAGGTGTAGAGAAAGTCGATGAAGCTCTTGTGTTATGTTCTCGTTCTCAGCTCTTCACTGGTATGCAGTAATGAGGTTGTCATGTATGTTTTGTCGTCTCTTTGCATTCACGCTCTATTATTCTTCCAACACACCTTCGTGTTTTGTATGACTCGTGTATTCATCTATGTCTCGCACAACCTGTGTTCTCTATTTCTGTATTCGTCTATTCATGCTCTTTTGTAGTAGCATCCTTCCTTTAGTTAAACCACGTGCTCCAGCAAAAGATGATTTACTTTTTGCAGGTACGGGGTATGGTTCCCTGACATCCAACAACACACATTAAATAAATGTCAGTGTATTAAAATATACCAGATATGACCGTTGGTTAGATTAAATAATGATAATGAAATTAAAGCAGTGTCGGGTTCTGTCTCTGGAGCAGTAGCTCTTGATATCGGTAGACTTGTGTTATAGTGGGTGTCTGTAGGTCAGAGTATCAGTAGACATTTGTAACGGTAGAATTGTTTGTCGGTAGACTTGATCACATCAGTAGCGGTGGACTTGTAATGGTAACTGTGGATCTGCCTTGTATCGGTAGCGGTATTCTCTATCGGTAGACTTTGCATAACGGTGGACTTTAGCATATCGGTAGCTCTGTATCGGTAGCTGTCGACTTCGATGTAGTGGTAGGCTTGAGTAACGGTGCGCTTGATGGATCGGTGAACTCCGTATCGGTAGCTCTATTCGATATCGGTAGCTCTAATACATAACGGTGGCTACTGTTCTATATCGGTAGCTAGTGTGTAACGGTAGCTAATAACTGTTTCAGAATTCACTTGGCAGAATGAGTTAAGTCATAGTAAACATATATCTGATAATTCAAAAGACTGAATTTAAGCATTCTGAAAGTAACAACATATATTAAAGTATATTTGGAATGTATAAAGCATAATCAATATATAACGAAATAATGGTTGGGATTATCAAAACAAAATAAATCCACTTAATTCCAGAGGGTTTAAGAATCTCCCCCTTTTTGATAATCACAACCTATGCCAAAATAAATTATTATCAGAGGAAACAAAACAAAACAATATATATATATATATCAAACTATGATATCAGCAGTATATTATCAGAGGAAAAATATGGAAATAGGAATATATCAAGAAATAATGTAGTATTAGAGGAAACCAGAAGCAAGATTCTTTGGTTTGCATATTTCTCCCCCTATCAATTTAAATACAGGATTCTCCTCCAAAGTATTGATTTTCTCCCCCTTTGTCCCCTTAGTGAATCAACATTCTCAGGTTTCCAAAAATTTCTCCCCCTTTGTGATTAAAAAAAATGAGGGTATTAGAGAAAAGAGAAGTACTAGGATAGAAAATAGATAGAGGAAAATAGACAGGGATGAGAGGAATGAAGTATTTGATTGATAAGTAAAAGATACAGTGGGAAAAACAGATAAGCACAAAAATACAATGAATCCCATAAAAAAGGCTAGAAGAACTCAATCATCCTCTTGAACAGGTGTCTTTCCCTTGGGATCAGCAGAGGGTTCAGAGGTAGAGTCAGCAGGCTTGGGAATTCCGGAAGGAACTACTGGGGGATCAGCAACTGATACAATACTAGATCTGTAATCTGAGCTCCTCTGAGTGATCATCTGTGTCAGGATCCTAGTGGCTTGAATGGTAGTCAGTTGAGGAGTACTCCCAGAGGCATAAGCAGGAAGTGCAGGAGGTACAATCCCTGGTCTGGCATCCACATGTAGGAAGGGCAGCAACAGGTTTCAGAAATCCATTATAATGCTTCCTCCTCTCTCCATTGCAGACACAAAATCATCTCTATTTTCTATAAACTTATCCAATGAATGAGTAAGCTCCCTGAGCTTACTTACTTGTTCCCTGAACGCTTGGGTAACTAGAGGAAACTTCATATTTTCATTAAAAATTTTGAAATGGTTTGTCATTTGGTGCTCGGTATAAACTTTTTCAAAATAAGCATCCACCGCATTTTTGATTGCCTCTTGAGAAGCAGTAGCTGCCCGCAGGTGATCACGAACAAAACTACTAACATCCCTAGTGGTAGCAAGAATATGAGTATCGGATGCACCACAGGGACGTGCCTTAGCCAATTCTTCCTGAATAATAGTGCGGATCTGGTCAAGGTTCACACTGGAGCTATTTGAGGGAAGAGGTTTCATTGAGAAGGCCACTGTCTCCTTGAAAGATTGTGTTAGACTACTAACTACCTTCTGAACAAGTTCATCCTGACTGTTCATATGTTCTTTGACTGACTTCTTAAAGGCCTCAAAAACTTCCACAAACTGTTTGACCACTTCTCTGATATACCGAATGTCAGTGTGCACATGGTTTTGAGAACTGTTCAAAGCAGTCAATGAAGCGATTGATTGTCAGTGAGCAACTACAGCTCCTGTCCAACTCTCAATCTGAGTGTGGCACACCTTATGTTCATCCACTATTTCATTCACAGGACTGGACACACTACATCCAATGGATAACTCAAGGGATTGCTCCACGCTTTTCATCTCTTCAACCATACTGTTCTTCATATCTGCCACTAATTCTATTATTGCTTCTTTCAATTCATCTTTTAAAGACTCAAGGTCCTTCTTGGTTTCCACATTTTCAGCCACAGTGGGTAAGGTAACTGATTCACTTTGGGATTGGTCTTCCTCATCCGAATCTCCATAAGAAAGTCCAAGAATCATATATCCGGGATCTGATGTCCAACCTTCAATGTCATATAACACTGATATTGAGCCATAATTATCCTCCGCACTTGGAGCATTCTCCTGAGATATTTCTTCCAACTGTTCATCCAGAGGTAATTCTGCACTTTCCTCTATAACCACAGCAGATTCAATAGCCATTTGTTCTGAGTCATTAATGAATCTCTCATTAATAGGTGCTGCTACTATGTCTTCATGATCAGCCAATGTCCTGACTGTACTGACTATTAGAGGACTCAAACTGATCTCTTTTTCAACCTTTTCTTCATCATCTGCTTCACCATCAGCCTCTTTTTCTCTATTAACATTATGATCAGATTCGGTTGTCTCATCCTCCTCAGAGGTGTCCTTGACAACATACTGAAATGCTTCTTCTTCTTCTTCTTCTATAGTCTCTGTATCATTGTCCTTTAAGACAGTTTCTCTTTTTGGTAGTTCTGTTGGAGGGCTAGCTGCTCCATATAAAATAACATGATGCATAGGACTAGGGGGCAAGTCTGGATCTCCTCCTTCCTCTATTGATGTCTCTTCCTCCTCAGCTTTATCATCACTGTAGACCGGTTCTAGATCATCTGGTCTAAGACCAGGATCCCTCACATCCTTTGGTCTAGAAGGATGATCCATAGGAGTATACTTGTCATAAATTTTTCCATCATCATTCACCCATGATTTCTTCCAAGGATTCCAGCTGACTTTCATGTATTTACAGACATTTCTTGTAATACAGAAGTTATCCTTGACCACTACCAGCTCATCATGAGTTCCAGCTCTCTCCTTCACTTTCAGCATCATAGAAATTAGTTTTGAGAAAAACAAGGCATTTGATTTTGACTTCGGTCTAGTCATCTCTTCCACTTGAACCATAATCAATCGACATAGATTGATTCTCACACTGTGCTTCAGCAAATGTAACAGATATATGTCTTGGAATCTCAAAGTGGCAAAGTCTCATCTTCATGGACTAACAACATGCTGAATAAACTCAATCAACAGTTTGTCTGCTCCTACCATCTCTACAGCAATCACCTTTCTTGGGGTCCCATTCCCTGTGAGTTCCAGTAGAGAATCTTCATATTGAAACACATCACGGGTTGAAGGTACAGACTTTGAGAAGAACACATAATCTCCTTCATGTGGAACTCTTAAGTTCCTAACCCATTCCTCTGAAGTAAAATATACTTCCGGACCATTTACCACAGAAACCATTCAGCTTTCTTCTACAAACTTTTCAAAACGAACGAATTCATAGAATTGTTTCACTAGTCCTAGATAATAAGGTCTGTTGTTGTTCGTGAAGCATTCTAGCCAACCTTGTTATTCTATTACTCTAAGAACTAACGATTTTCTTTCCATCAGCCATTCTGCACACACTTCTTTTTCAACAAAAATCTCTCTCCTTGAGAGATGCCGGTTTATTGGATTCCTTCGAGATACACTTCCACTTCCACTTCCACTAGAATTCGATACTTTCTGTCGTTTCACATGCCGCTCATCACTCCCATCTGTGACTTGGGGTCTCTTGACGCAGGTCATTACGAATTGGAGGCTTGGGTTCTGAAGATCGAGAGGATTAGGTTTAGGAGAATTCGAGAAGACAGGTTCGCGGTGAGATTTAGTGAGTCTAGTTTGAGTTTTAATATCATTTAGGATTCATAAATCACATAAATCACAAATAAAATAAATAACTGTTCGATGACTTGGCATTACAGAATTTTAAAATAGCGCAAGATGTACCGGTAAAGTGTCTTAACGGTGAGGTCTTCTAACGGTGAGGTTTTTCTAACGGCGAGGTTTCTCTAATGGTGAGGTTTTTCTAACGGTGAGGTTTTTCTAACGGTGAGGTTTCTCTAACGGTGAGGTTTTTTCTAACGGTGAGGTTTTTCTAAGGGCGAGGTTTCTCTAACGGTGAGGTTTTTCTCTTAACGGTTTAAGGATAAGTTATCATTCATAATTCGTGTCTAATGAAACTTAATCTTTCTGAACATAAAGGCTTAGTGAAAATATCAGCTAATTGAAGTTCAGTGCCTATAAACTCAAGTCTTATATCACCTCTTTGATAATGATCTCTTAAAAAGTGGTGTCTAACATCAATATGTTTAGTTCTAGAGTGAGACACAGGGTTCTTAGTATATTAAACGCACTAGTGTTGTCACAGTTGATTGAAACATGTTTAAAGTCAAATCCATAATCCAGTAGTGTGTGTTTCATCCGCAGAATCTGTGCACAGCAACTACCAGCAGCGATGTATTCTGCTTCAGCAGTAGACAATGCAACTGAGTTCTGTTTCCTACTACACCATGATACTAGGGATTGTCCAAGTAAGTGACATGTTCCAGATGTGCTCTTCCTATCTGACTTACAGCCAGAAAAATCTGCATCTGAATAACTTGTTAAGTCAAATGATTGTCCTTTTAGATAAAACATACCTAAATTCATAGTACGCTTATGATATTTAAAAATTTTTTTAACAGTCATCAAGTGTGATTCTTTAGGATTAACTTGAAATCTAGCACACATACATACACTGAACATAATATCTGGTCTACTAGAAGTAAGATAAACTAAACTCCAAATCATACCTCTGTAATTAGTTTGATCAACTGGGTTCCCAGATTCATCAACATCCAATTTACAGGTGGTACTCATAGGTATATCACTTTCCTTAATTCTATTCAAACCAAAACGTTTTAACAAATATTTAGTATATATACTTTGATTTAAAATAATACCATCATTAGTTTGAAAGATTTTAAAACCAAGAAAATACATAAGCTCTCCCATTAAGCTCATTTCAAACTAATTTTGCATAACTTCTGAAAAATCAGTACATAATGAATTTTTAGAAGATCCAAAAATAATATCATCAACATAGATTTGTACTATTAATACATCTTTTTAAATCCTTTTTATAAAATGAGTGGGATCAGCTATTCCTTTTGTAAATCCTTTTGAAATAAGAATGTTTGAAAGTCTTTCATACCAAGCTCTTGGAGCTTGTTTTAAACCATATAAATAATTAGAAATATTAAAAACATGATTTTGAAAATGAGGATTTGAAAAACCAGGTGGTTGTTCTACAAAAACATCTTCAACAATAAAACCATTTAGAAAAGCACTTTTCACATCCATTTGATATAACTTAAAATTCAGATGTGATGCATAGGCAAGTAAGATCCTAATAGCCTCTAATCTAGCTATAGGTGCAAAGGTTTCCTCATATTCAATTCCTTCTTCTTGATTGTAACCTTGTGCAACTAGCCTAGCTTTGTTTCTAATGATGTTTCCAGATTCATACACTTTGTTTCTAAACACCCATTTTGTGCCTATAATGATAGTGTCCTTAGGACTTTCTACTAATTTCCAGACTTTGTTTCTTTCAAATTGATTTAGTTCCTCTTGCATAGCCATTACCCAGATTGATATTTTTAGGTTCTAGCTGTGACAAGAAGGCTTGATGTTCAACCTAATTTCTGAGAGAAGCTCTAGTCTGTGTCCCTCTATCAAGGTTTTACTACAACAGCTTCTAAAGGATGGTTCTTTAGAATCCTAGTTGGTCTTGAAAAGGTAGGGCTAGAGATTTCAGGTTCATCTATAGGTTGAGGTTCAATAGAAGCAGGGTCTGGAAAATATTCAGAACTGGATGTTTTAACTACAGGTCCACTGTCTTTATCATTAAGGTTCATAACAGATAGATCATCTTCAAGATTTTCAGGAGAGGTCATAGGTTCAAGTGGATCAGTTTCATCAAATTTGATGTGAAAATATTCTTCCACACATTTGGTTTTTTTATTGAAAACCCTATAGGCTTTACTAGAAATAGAGTATCCTAGGAAAAATCCTTCATCACTATTGGATGCAAATTTGTCAAGATTGTCTTTAGTATTAAGAATAAAGACGTTGTAGCCAAAAACTTTGAAGTAGTTAACCTTAGGTTTCCTATGGTTCCACAACTCATAAGAGGTCCTCTTAAGAACAGGTCTAATGAAGACTCTATTGATAACATAACAAGCTATATTTACAGCTTCAGCCCAAAAATAAACAGGTAGGTCATACTCATTAAGCATAGTCCTAGCAAATTCTTGCAGGGTTCTATTTCTTCTTTCTACTACACCATTCTGCTGAGGTGTCCTAGGTGCAGAGAAATTGTGACTATAGCCATTGTGTGAGCAGTAGGATTCGAACTCATGATTTTCAAACTCATGGCCATGATCACTTCTCATAGTTTTAATCTTAAGTCCACTAAAGTTTTCTACAGACTTGGAGTATTTTACAAAGAAAGAACATGCTTCACTTTTGTGAGCTAGAAAATATACACAAGTATATCTAGAAAAGTCATCTACAAGAACATAGACACAATGCTTCCCATTTAAACTAGAAACTGTAGAAGGTCTAAACAAATCCAAGTGAACCAACTCGAGAGGTTGAGAAGTTGACACTTCATTCTTTGATTTAAAATAAACATTATGTTTCTTTCCCTTTTAATAGGGATTACAAACTTTGTCTCTGGGAAATTCAAGTTTGGGTAGGTCTCTAACTAAGTTCTTCCTAGAAAGTTTTCTAAGTGAATGCACGTTGCAGTGTCCTAATCATCTGTGCCAAAGACAAGACTCTTTATGAAAAGCATTTAAACAAGTAATATTTTTCTTAGCTAAAGAATTTAAATCAACAGCATAAACATTTTCATTTCTCAAAGCAGCAAACACTAAAACATTTTTTGAATTAAAAACATTGCAATAATCATTTTAAAATTTAACATAAAAACCATCATCACAAAACTGAGAAATACTTAACAAATTGTATTTAAGTCCATAAACAAATAAAACATTAGAAATTAATACTGAGTCAGTGTTACCAATCTGGCCTAAGCCGATGATTTTTCCTTTTGAGTTATCACCAAACGTGACAAACCCTCCATCAACTCTGACTAAGATTTTAAAGCCTGAGAAGTCTCTTGACATATGTCTTGAACATCTGCTGTCCATGTACCAGGTCTTTTTACAGGAGCTCTTTAAGCAGGTTTCCTACAAAACAGATTTAAACAGGAAATGATTTTGGTACCCAGATTTTCTTGGGTCCAGACAGGTTAGCCAATAACACTTTAGGTACCCATATTTGTCTAATGGGTCTCATAAAATTTCTAGAATCAACAGATTTTGAAAGATAAACCTTATTAGATCCATAACTATTAATATAACTAGTTGAAGTATAGGAAGTTCCAGAGCTAGATACATTCTGTCCAGATTTAGGAATAAATCTAGTTTGGTTAAATTTCCTTTGACCAGGTTGGTATCCTATACCAGTAGTGTATCTAGGTTCTATTTGCTTACCTAGAATTTGAGTAATAGTATCTTTACCATTGGTAAATTTCTTTATGTCTTTCTTGAGTTGCTCATTAGATAATTTTAGTTCAGTATTCTTTTTAAGAAACTGAGCATTCTTTTCTACTTCAATATCCAGATCAGATTTAAGATTAACAGTTAAAGCATACTGTTTCTTTAAACCTTTGTATTTGTCTTTCAGCTCATTACATGTTTCTTCTAACATATCACAATATTCAAACAGTTCAGATTTAGACATGTTATTACATTCAGAATCATCTCCAGAATAATATGAATTAGAAGCAGCAGTTTCTGATGATACCTCAGAAGTGTTTGTCATAAAACACATGTTCTCCTTGTTTCTGTGTTCAGTTTCAGAAACTTCAGATTCACTAGAAATGTCCTCAGAAGCACTCCAAGTGGCCTTCATAGCCTTCTTATACTTGTTATCCTTGTATTCATACTTCTTCTTGTATTTCAGCTTTGGACAGTCGGCTTTTATATGTCCCTTCCCTTTGCACTCATAGCAAAAAACTTCATCTGATTTGTCAGATTTCTTCCAATCCTTTTTCCAATGTCCTTTGTTGTCATAGTTACCTTTGTAGTTGGACTTTCTCAAAAACTTCTTCTTCCTATAAAATTTCTTAAACCTTCTTGCAATGTGAGCCATCTCAGCATCACTATCAGAATCACTCTCACTATATTCACAGCTTGAACTTTCATAGTAGCTTGAACCTTTTCCTTATCCTTATTCTTTGAGGTTGTAGTTTTGAAGGAAACAGATTTTCTTCTAGGTTCATCATCTTCTTCTTTGTTTACATTGAGTTCCTCTTCATACATCATCAGTTTGCCAATTAATTCTTTGACTGGCAGTTCTCCAATGTCACACGATTTTCAAATAGAGACATAGGTTCCTCTCCATCTTTCAGGTAGACATCTCAAATTTTTCATGATTTGTTCCTTTGCTGGAATATCCTTTCCCAAGGAAGTCATTGTGTTGAAAATTTCATTGAACCTGAGATACATATCAGAAATGGGTTCATCAGGCTTCATCTTAAAATTATCATACTTAATAGTATAGGTGTTCAATCTCATTTCCTTAACATTAGTTGTTCCTTCATGAGAAACAGATAAGGTATCCCAAATTTCATAAGCAGTTTTACAGGCAGATATTCTATTAAATTCCTCATCTCCTAGAGCACAGTACAAAGAATTCATAGCTTTACAATTATTATTGTAGGCAGTCTTAGTAGCTTCATTCCAAGTAGTTCTAACAGTAGTAGGAATTTTATATTCCGATTCTATAGCAGTCCAAATATCAAAACTCATGCTCTCTAAATGAATTTTCATCTTGATTTTCCACTGAGCATAGTTAGTGCCATTGAAAAATGGTGGTCTATTGGTAGCAACACCTTCAAGTCTTTTATCCATGATATCTAACTATAAGAAAATATTTTAAAGAGATAAAAATTTAGAAATAACATAAATTTTAAGAACATTAAAATACAACTAAAATCACAGTTGATAAACAGAGTAAACAATATTTTAAATTCCCTTTCATACCAAATGTTGGTCGGTGTGGACACTCAAGAGGGGGGGGGGGGTGAATTGAGTTCCAATTAAAATGTCTGTTTTATAAACTTTGTCTTAAAAACCCAAAATAAAATACTGAATTAAACTGTAGTGAATTTATATCAAAGTAAGGATTCGGTTGGGTTCTCAAGGGATTGATTATTTCCCAGTTAATCAAAATAGAAAGGTTGATTAACTTTTTAAACAAACTTACTGATTTGAAACTGATATAAACACTTGTGAATTCAATTATCAAATTGACTTTGAAACAGTTTCGGTTTTAAAGAGATTAGCAGCAGAATAAAAGAATAACATTGAAAGATATAGCACAGCAAATATAACCAAGAGGTTCAGTCTCAAGCTGAGTCTTAGTCCTCTCAAAAACTTTTATAAAAAGATGATCCACACCCTAGATCGGTGATAAAAAACAGCAACCAGCTGTCCAGGTCCAAGACCTCTACCACTGTTATTCGTGGGAAAAAGAACAACAGCAACCAGCTGTCAAGGTCAAACACGACCTCTACCACTATCCCAGTGGGAAATAAAAAATGTAAGAGAGGTGAGTGAGGATTTACAAATCCTCTAGTTAGAGTACAAGAGACAGTGTGTGTGTAAAATGCAACAGATAACACACACTGCTCAATATGTAAAAGAATAAATCACAGAGCAAATATTTAGAGTTTAGAAATGGCTCTAGTGATTGTCATGCAGTTCTGGACTCCTTTGATTGATCAGAATTCGCTCCGAGTCCTCTTCTAGTTTGTGTCTGGAAAACAGAGTATCGTCTGTTTCCTTGACTTCCAGGTGTAGAGACAGTCGATGAAGCTCTTGTGTTATGTTCTCGTTCTGAGCTCTTCACTGGTATGCAGTAATGAGTTCGTCGTGTAAGTTCTGTCGTCTCTTTTCATTCATGCTCTATTGTTCTTCCAGCACACCTTCGTGTTTTGTATTTCTCGTGTATTCGTCTATGTCTCGCATAGCCAGTGTTCTCTATTTCTGTATTTTTCTATTCATGCTCTTTTGTAGTAGCATCCTTCCTTTAGTTAAACCACGTGCTCCGGGAAAAGATGATTTACTTTTTGCAGGTATGAGGTACGGTTCCCTGACATCCAATAACACACATTAAATAAATTTCAGTGTATTAAAATATACCTGATATGACCGTTGGTTAGATTAAATAATGATAAAGAAATTAAAGCAGTGTTGGGTTCGGTCTCTGGAGCGGTAGCTCTTGATATCGGTAGACTTGTGTTACAGTGGGTGTCTGAAGGTCTGAGTATCAGTAGACAATTGTAACGGTAGACTTGTCTGTCGGTAGACTTGATCACATCAGTAGCGGTGGATTTGTAAAGGTAACTATGGCTCTGCCTTTTATCGGTAGCGGTATTCTCTAGCGGTTGACTTTGCATAACAGTGGACTTCAGCATCTCGGTAGCTTGGTATCGGTAGCTGTCGACTTCGATGTAGTGGTAGGCTTGAGTACTGGTGAGCTTGATGTATCGGTGAACTTCATATCAGTAGCTCTATTCGATATCGGTAGCTCTAATCCATAATGGTGGCTACTAATGTATCGGTAGCTAGTGTGTAACAGTAGCTAAAAACTGTTTGAGCATTCACTTGGCAGAATGAGTTAAGTCATAGTAAACATATATCTGATAATTCAAAAGACTGAATTTAAGCATACTGAAAGTAACAACATATATTAATGTATATTTGGAATGTATGAAGCATAATCAAGATATAAAGAAAGAATAGTTGGGATTATCAAAACACAATAAATCCACTTAATTCAAGAGGGTTCAACAGAATAAACTGTGGAAAAGAAATGGGTTTTTTAATTTTTATCTCATTTAATCATTTCCTTACTTGTGGAAAAGGAATTAGTTTCAAAAATATATTTTCCTCATAAAACTACATCACGTGGATAATGAATATGGATGTTATAATTGGATAGTATCCCAAGTTAATTTTAAGTAACATTAGAGGATGCCACCATATATTGAAAATGATTTTGAATACCCCTTAAATAATTTATAAAGGAAAATACCGTTTTTTCCTTTAAATTATTTTTTTTTTGAAATAAAAAAATATATAAAATTTTAACGAAAATAGTTTCTTTGGAAAAAACCTTTAGAAGTTATTTTGTATTCTTTAAAATATAGAGTGTTTATGGTGGATGAATATACAGTTCACGCTAAAATGTAAAAAACAAATATTCCACTCATGGTTTCAGTAAAAAGTAAAAAGTACATCATTTGGAAAATAATAAGAAGATTAAATTTATTACATTTTTAAAGATATTAAATAAGTGATGAAATTACTTGAAAAATCATTTATGTAATATTAAAAACTATCTTCCAAACAATTTTATAAAATGAGGACATGGAAGAGGAAGGATTTTTGGACTAAAGAGAAAAAAATATTGATTATTCAAAATACTTATTTTTAAATATTTAGTATATAAAAAGATTAAAATGGAAGGAACAAAGTTATTTTCATGAAATAACAATATTAGAAGAAAAATAATAGTGTTTTTTGAGAGATAGATCTAAATATTTCATCATCGGAATCAAAATCACAAACAAACACAATAAACAATGAGATTATAACTTCAAAATATTATAACTTTGGTATCATTTAAATGATAATAGAATAAAAAATTATATATACATGTATATCCCATTATTTCAAGATAATAATCATAAATTACAATTTCGGGGTCATATACACACCAAAAAAAGTAACAAGTAGTGTATAAGTCATGTGTCAAAAGAAATAAAATTGAGAAGAAAATCTATTACCATAAGTATTGTCTACCGTGAAACATGTTCTTGCCTACTATGTAATTAATATAGGTTTATTATAAATTTATTTGAGAACCATAGTTATACATATATATAATACAAAATATTATTTACATATGACTTTTTATTACATATTTATTAATTATTCCATTTTTAAAATCATGCCTTGGGTAATAACTGATTTGTTATTCATGTATGTTTTGATTTTGTTTTTTCGGTCCATTTGAATTAATCATGGTTATATAATCTCCTTAATTTTAACTATGTTATAAATTCTAAATTTATATTTTTACATATCTATTTAATTTGATCTATAAATGTTAGATATAGAAAATGAATTACAAAGTCCCTAGAGACGTTAGGCCATATATACACATGAAAACAATTTCAGTTTTCTCGATCGATAGAATGGATGGAAGATAAAAAAATATATTAACATTATAGAGTTAATATTATTTCGTATATATAATATGTTTTCATTAAGCATTTACTTATTATATTATACAATAATCAAAAGTGAAAATTAATCACATTTCTTCGCGAGGTTGTTGTCCACCGTACAGATGACAGACATTGTCATATTCCCATGGAATGTAAATTAAAAAGTTTTATGTGATATAATAACTATATATGTATAATTATTTCATATATATTATATAAATATTTTAAATAAATCTTAATAACTTACATTGATAGGTAGTTATGGAATACCAATCACATTAGTTTGTGAGGCGGTAGTTTGTCATACAAAATATTGGCAATTTTGGTTCACATTTTATGGAAGGGGAGAACTATTTTAGTTATTAGATTAACATAATAACATTTTAGTATATTATAGATATTGTTTTTATTATATAACATTGGTTGAAAAAGTTTTTTTTGGAGGTGGAAGATTTAATTAAACAAAATGTAAGTTAAATAATTTTTACATCTTCTTCCAAAAACGTCTATAAGTTTATACATAAAGTGTTATTAGAAGAAAATTGTATTAAAAATAATGCCTCAAGTATGTTTTTAGATAATTTATAAATATATAATTCTGATTGTTTTTACCAAAAAGTGTTTTTGAGATTGAATATGAATGGGGGCCCGATTTACAAGTTGGGGAGAGGACATAGTTGGAGTCTTTTTTGTAAAAAAGGTGTACCTACCTTTTAAACATGAAACAAGGATCTAAAATGGATAATTATACATCCTTATAGGTTATATAGTATAAATAGAGATATAAAATGCTATTTAGGAAGGTTTTTAGGTCATTTTACATGTTATATTGTTAGTTTATTCTTTAATAATCCCATTTTTACCATAAAAATGTTAATTAATTTTAATTCTTTTTAAAATTTATATTTAAAAAATATTAACATGAAAATATAATATAATATTAATTATTATTATTAAAAATTATGAATTTATATTTTTAAATTCCTTTCTAATAATTGGAAAGTTTTAATTTAAAATTGAACCCAATGATTTTAAGAAAACATGGTTTTCCAAATAGATGATTTTGAAATATATAGAAAGTTATATTATTAGAAGAAAACATCAATTTGACTCTAATGAAAAAAATTTGTATAATTATAACATTAATGCACTAATTTTTCTTTTAACTCATTTTTTCACATTATGGATCTTTGTAAAGTCTATATAAGATAATATAGTTCTTAATTCAAAGTAGTATTATTCTATATTTATAGAAAAAATATTATTATAAAAAAATTACAAAAAATTAAAAATAATATAACATTTAAATGTTTATACATGAAAATAGATTAATCTTTAAAATAAATTTTCTAAATGATCCAAAAATTTATTTATAATTTATTCAAAAAAACAAATATAAATCATTTTTTGAGAAAAATGTATTTTTGAAGCATATAAAGACATTACTAATAATTAAGTACTTATATATATATATATATTTTAGTTATATAAAAACATTATACATAATTATAAATATGTTTTTTATTCCATTTCATACAACCATATTTAATATATAGGTTATAATTTTCATCTTTAGATAATAATATTGAAAATATTACCTTATTCATTAAAACACTATGTTTCCTATAATGCAAGATATTGAGGAAATTAAATAATCTTAAAAAATATTTCATAAAATCTTGGGGTGTTTTAATATTAGATTAATATAGATAAAATTGAATAGTTTAATGAGTGGAAATGTTAATCTTTGTTTTGCTTGACAAAGATGGGGGTAAAATCATTGGTTGGACAGATCCTTATTAAGGAGATGGTAGAAATGGCGCAGTTGATCTGGAAGAGATTGGTCACATCCCAAAATAATAAAAAACCAATTCGTAATAAGATTGGTGATATATATAGTTTTATTATGGTTATCATGAGATTTATTGGGGTTCATCCCAAATTGGAAACTGTCGTTTGGGAAAGTAGGGTACATTGGTACTGAGGATTGTGGGGCCATTTGAGATCATGAAATACATTAGAAAGGTAGAATATCAATTGGAATTTACATCAGGCTTGAAATAATTTAACTGTGTTTTTAATGATTCTTAGTTGAGGAGTCATCAACAAAACCATTCCCATGTGTTTTGGGTTCAAGGACATTTATCTTGATCCTGACATAATTGTCATTGAAGAACCAATTTAGATTATGGATCTATAGGATAAGTTATTACATAGTTAAATGACTCCATTATTTTTTTGCTGTGGTAGTATCGATTAGATAATAATTATATGGGGGTGCATTTTGTGGAAACAATTGAATTTTATTTTCATGAGTCTAATATCATGAGAAGATTATGCGTACAAAAAGTGTTTATGGTGTTGAAAATTTTACACCCTTAAAGATTTTTAACATGTTATATAACATTTTTGTATTTGAATAATGTGTCTAGGATGAATAATAGGTGATCATGTGTTTACTATTTTGTTAAGGGAGCCACACTGAGGATGGTTGGAATTATAGTGTAG
Source organism: Viscum album (assembly GCA_963277665.1). Lineage (NCBI taxonomy): Eukaryota > Viridiplantae > Streptophyta > Magnoliopsida > Santalales > Viscaceae > Viscum > Viscum album. Next base: position 1,956,124,023 of record OY728164.1, read on the forward strand.
TAGAGAATTAACAAAAATGGGAAATCAATTTGTGGTGTAAGGTTTTGGGAGATGTTTTTTTGGAGCTACTAATGTATTTAGAGTAGTAAAAAAGTTATAACAATCCAACATAGGTAAAATTGAGAAGCCACCCAAGGTGGGTCTCTATGTGGTGAGGTATATAAATGTTAATGGATAAAATCCTTGATTATAAACAAAAAAAATATTAATATAATGTGGAAGAAACAGATAATAAAATATCTAAAATATAATCCAGGAATTTTAAACTAGAAATGTTTGAAAAGAGAAGAAAAAAAGTCTATATCTTACCAACTATCACCTCTAAATGATCCCACTATGAAGGAAATATATGAAAAGAGAACCCAAAATGCTACATGATTTGATTCCCTTTCAGTAATTGTGGAAAAAAGAGTAAAACCAATCAAAGGAAAAATTATGGTGTGAGAATAGATCATAGTATGATACATGTAAATAATCTCTACAAGTTATAATATCCAGAATGCAAAAGTTCTATCTTTAAAAAAATCTAATTTATAATGAATTCTCTTATATAATTACATTTTTAATCATTCCCTCTAACTTCTATAAATTAAAACCATATTCCCCATAAATAGGAATAAATCATGTATAAAATAAAATTATGTAAATTATATATGTGAAAAAATATCCATTAAATAATCCATCATGTGAAAAAGTATTTTTAAAATAAAAGGCACATTATTTGGGCCATAGCCTATGGGAACACATACTATACCTAAAATAAGCTCAAAGAAGGAATATGTTGGTCATAAATGAATTCAAATCACACCATATTTTTTTATTTCAAAATATATGCCCTTATTACTTCCACACACAATAAGACCACCTATTTCTATTTCCTAATGCACCTTGGATTCCCAATGTGCTATGTTTGTTCAAAACCATTTCAAAAACCATGCTCACAGTGATTTAAAACCCCTTTTCACCCAAGAAAATCCATCAAAATGACTATCCAAAAGGGTTAAAAAATGAATATATAGAAAATAATTAATTAGAAACACTAGTATAGATTCACTTACCATAAAAATGATGAAAACCTAAAATAATTTGAAAACAGTTATTGAAAAACCATAGATTAGGCATCAAATGAAAAGGAATAATAGGAAACTTAAAAAGGTCAATGGAAAACACCAATAAAAAAATATAATATGAAACACAAATATATTCAATGGCACAACCAGGACCAAAGGATGCAAATATGTAGAAAGAAAACTTACTAGGGATATGTGCTGCATCCTCCATATGAATCAAATTCTGAATAAAGATAACTATAAGAAGGTATATTAACCAAAATGACCAAAAATAACTGATGGTTTCTATAGGAATGCTGGTACACTGATGCATTAAATATCAATTCATGGAGAAAGTTTAAAACCATGGGTCCTAAGAAAATTTTGTCATGAATCCCTCTCATGGCATGAAATATCACATATAAAAAATACACTAAAAAAGTAATAGCCTTTGATTAAATTAAATTTTTTTCGATGTTTTCATTATGTGTAAAATATACATGGCCTATAACATTTTCACATCCTACATGAGATTCATTAATTCTACCCTACATTATATTTACATCATTTAACCCATTCATGATGTGACTGTGTCCAATATGTAGTACTAAACTATGTTTTCCATAAAAAACATTTGAACCAATAAATAAGGGTCTAGGATCCTATGTAGAACCCTCTAAATTCATTTACCCATTTATTAATGGAATCTATCAATTCAAAGAAACATAAGCCACCAAAAAATAGTCCATTTTACTTAGAAAATTCAATCCAATCCAAAGAAGCCTCCATTGAACCCAATCCGATTGCGAAAATATATGAAAATATAATGAATATCAAAAGGAAGACAATGGGATGTTACAATATCCCCACAATTAATGTATGTTTTCAAATATCCTCCATATTTTAGACTCACATAAATTATAGGCCACTTTGTCATCATTAATAATTACCTCTCCCACTTCACATGGATATACTATCTATACATTAATTGTATAAGGACTGAATGAATATTTTTATCAGGAATCACCTAATCTCAAGGATACATTATATGACCAAGTTTTCCAACCATATTTATGTCATGATCAAGATCGACACCCTCTGATGCAATGACATGGGACAGATCCAGGTGATACATTCTCAAATGGGAATAATGGAACAAGTCATATATGAAAGTCAATTGAGAAGTTAATTTCAACTAATTTTCCATATTTCTTAATAAACTAATGACATAAAAGGTTTCTGCGATCCTTGGTGCTATCTTACCAAACTTACGAAACTGATTATGTCCCATGCTAGGAGAAACTCCATGAAAGAACTGATCACCAACCTGGAACTGTAGAGGATGATAAAGGTGGGTCACATAATATTTATGATGACTCCATTCCGAGATCAATCAATTCCAGATCAACTACACCCTCTCCATCATCTCCTGAACACGATTTGGCACATCCAAGGTCCATTATACCAACTCTTCCCAACATAAGGAATATTTATATGGATTCCCATATAATTCCTCATAGTGAACCATTTTGATCAAGGCCTGATAAATATTGTTATAATAAAATTTATCTAATGGAAAATAATTTCCCAAGATATATCAAAATAAATCACATTAACTGAGATCATATCCTAAAAACCCTCAATATCTCTCTTTATCTATCCATTGATCTATGGAGGATATGATAAAATCAAATCCAACATGGAACCCATTGCATCCTATAAACCTTCCCAAAACCAAGATGTGAACCTTGTGTCCCTTTCAAAAAAAACCACAATGTGAACCCAATAAAAGATCATAATCTCTCAAAATTAAATTTCCCCATGTTTTTCTACCATCACCATCTCCTTGAATGTTTGAAAATGAGCCGATTTTCGGAGTTTATCATTGATAACCCAAATCAAATCCTTCCCACAAGGAGTCTCAGGTGAAGTAATGATGAAATCCATGGAAATGTCATCCCATTTATATAGCATTATGGGTAAGGGATGAAACATACTATAATGTCTCTATTATTATATATTATTTCTATAAAAATTAAGACACCTTGATAGAAAATATGTAATCATACCTCTCACACCCGACCACTAATAATAGTGTATCAATTCCTAATACACCATGGTAGTCATTTTGTTTATATACAATCATGAATGGTTTCCAATTTACATCAACTCATACATTTGGGAAAGAGAACAACCTACTTTTTTTTGCAATCATAAATCACCAATAGGATACATAGACCACTTAACCAAGGTCTCCAGACCATACACGATTTTACAAAATCACAATAACTCAGGATCAGTTATATTCTCAAGATGAACCCCCCATAAAATGATGAATCTGAATTCATTAATGACAGAAATAATCACCCACAACTTCACATATTACTAAGATAATCTTAGCAAACTAACTAATTAAAGACCACTCCTCCACTAATTTCTGCATTTATTGTGTCCGTAATTTCATTCAAATCAGATTAGCAACCATATTCCCTTTTTAAATAGTATATGTAATATAAAATGAAAAATTATTGAGATACACCAGACAAAATATTTGTTACATGTTTAGATCCTTCTATGTGAAAATATAATTCTGTATTTTAAGATCAAAATACACAATCCCCCATTTCCTAAAGCAGCAGTGACACCTTGTTTTGGGTTCACAAATGACCGGAAAAAAATATTGACCACGAGTATGGTGGTTCTTCTCATGAGAGAATAAATGCTAACATACATAGGATACAACCTATCTACCATGCTTCAAGACACACCCAAAATCCATTCCTAATTCATTATTGAAAACAATATAACAAAAAACTATTTTTTTAAGAATTGAATTAGCATTTGAAGACAATCTGACAATTAGTTCATCAAAAGCTATCCGAAACTTGTCAATACACTAAATATTTACACCATAACGAGTTAAAGCTATCATTGAAGATGCAATCATGTAGGAGTTCAGACAAAACTATCTATAATAACCATCCAACCCCATGAATCATTCGATCACAAATTCATTTCAGGGCTACTTCCAGGAAATAACTACATGTACATTTTCAGGATCCATAGAGATTCCCCTAACAGAAATATGATTCCATAGAAACATCAATTCATGAATCCAAAACCCATATTTAAAAATCTTACCACACAAATGATTTTCCACCAATTTTATAAAACTAATATCCAAATAGTCCTTGATCTCATTCTCTAATATATAGTAAAACAAAATATCATCCACGAAAATAAAAAAAATTGAAGAACCAATGAAAGGTTTGGTTCATGAAATCAATAAACACCATAGTTTTCTAGTTAGTTTTAATGTAATTTATAGAAACTAAATATGTCAATGTCGAATCGTAAACACTGTCTTATGTTTATATTCTTCGGGGACTCTCAAATGGTGGTACACTAAGTATACATAAATATTCAAAACCTAACAATACCCACTCAGATAATTAAAGATGACATCAATCATGGGAAATATATATTTGTTCTTCATGGTTACATGATTTAACATTAAATTGTTAATACAAAGTATCTGGCTACCATCTATCTTCCCAGAAAAGGGGAAATGAGAATTTGATAATTATATAGTGGGATGAATAAGTCCCTTATCTTAAATATTTTCAATCAACTATATTAGCATGATTCATATGGTATGATGATATTGAATTGGGAATCACTTCGAAAAGAAGTTAAATATTAAAATCAATATCTCTATGGGATGGTTAACAAGTTGAATCATTCAGAATGACCACATGGTACACACACACAACACCATAGATAGATGACTACCTAAACAAGGGAAAATAATTTTAGGAAACATCTCTAAAAACTAGAATGATATTAACCCACCATAAAGAACATTAAACCCACATTTCTTGATCTAGATTCCGAATATCCCTGTAAAACATGATTATCCCCCTAATAATATAAATAATAGTCCCTAAGGTGAAAAAATTCTATGTAACACCTAACACTGTTCATCTAATCTGTGATAGTAATCAAGTTAAATATTCCATGATCGAGCACTGAGAAGTCCCAAATCTCTTTAAAGTAATGTATCATAACCCGACATGCAGGGAACTTGAATCTTAGTTCAATACTCCTTGCCATAGACATAGAAATATACAAAAAGAAGGACATATGTTCTTAATGTAATCCCAACACATTAAATATCATTGAGGATATTAAAGAATTTGTAGTACCAGTATTAAAGAATCTGGAACCATAAATGTTTAAATAGACAGCATACCTCTAACTATGTTGGACCAAGATTTAGATTCCTCTTGTGCATACTCCACCACATAAATACATTAAGTCTTTTAACATCCCTAATAATTCTTTTCCACATGAACATTCCCCTTAGGCTAAAATCAAGACTACCCACCCTTGGAAGTGTCATTAAGAACCTATGAACCCTTAGCGAATGTGGATCTAGCATTATTGCCTTAGAATATCCAAATAGAAAAACATTTATTGTAACCAAATTGTACACAATAAAAAAATTTAATTGGATCCATTTCATAAATAGACATGGTATGAATAGGATAAACACATTGATATAAAACGTTTACAAAATTCTACCAAAAACCTTAAAAAATCATCCGGAAAAAACTAGCTACCTCTATGCTTTATTTATTTTCCAGAAGATACACCCTGGTGAATGAAAATACAAACTTAATCTCCCATGAAACCTATTTTCATAACTATGTCTACCTCTTCAAAACCTTACTTTTCAAATACCATTGGAAAACTGAAATTCACAAGAGAATCAATATGAAATTAATATCATCCGAAAACATCAACTCAAAACATCCCAGCCTTTAGGTAATCATTGTTGACTAGCTCCCATTTTACATGCACCATCTCAGAAAAATTGGTATAATACTTTTTAATGGTACATTCTCCCCACTATAATCGACAATGACTCCTAGGTATTTTCTACATGTAATATATATTGATAAAATCAATGTTTGATAATTTCTTAAACGAATCCCTAGTAATATCATCATGAATCCTAGTTTACACAATATAGCTTTGTGGCCTACTACACATCCATTCAATAATATACATGAAAAAATGCATCTTAGAGTCATTTGGTTACTCTAGAATGTTCAGAATCCTCTCAATATATTCCATCCATTTGTAATATTTCTACTATCCTTTGTCACCACAGAATGCAAGTGGATAGTTCTTTGTAAATTCTGATCCATAATCCACCACTCATCGAGGGTTCCCTACACTTTCTTGACCTAGAGTCTAAAAAGTTAAGATGATATATTCTACCAAAGTAGTTACAATTAGGGGATTTTAATATAGAACATTTATTGTAGTTTTCTTAGTCCGATTTAGAGGAGCTCTTATAAAGAATCACAAGATAAAAACCAATCAGTACAATGAAAATATCAAAATCATTGAAATACCATTAGGAATCGATATCAACAGTTTAAGGTAAAATAATGTAAATAAATTATGATTTTTTCTAATGAAATATGACTCCGTAAATTGGGAAATTTTAATTTAAATAATTTTACCTTGAAATTCAATCAGATGACCTCAAACAACTAGTCTCAAACAAAGTTAATATTTTCTGAACAACCATGGTAACTAGAGTTCAAACACAGAAGTGAGTTGGAGAATCCCCTTAAAAAATATTACTTCCAAAATTATAATGATTTTAACAATTGTATGCACAAGAAATATAACAAAATCCATGACCTATTAACTCAATTCAGGCCGATCATACCATTGATACAAATTTTTAACCAACCAACATTGGTCTACTGGGAATGTCACTCAAGGTGGACCACAGTGTGGTGAGGAATAAAAAAGATAATGTAAACATATAAAATCCCAAATTTTTATGAAATGTATCTAATAAAATAAATTCAACTTAATAGATAGATTATATTTCATGAAACAATGCATTTAAATGAACCATGATATACTATTAAATATTAACATGCAAATTGGAATAGTAATGGGACCGTTATGAATAATAAATTAGAAATTATAATAATAACCTCATATGTGAAATTAAAAATTATATTTTAGGTATATCATAAATGATAATAAGATATATTTATATCACAGAATTGGTAAATATGTTTTTTTAGAGACTATAAATTTATCTGTCTGTATTTTTTTTTGGAAATGAAAATATTTATTTACAATTTTATAATTGATATAAAAATTAAATAGAAAATTTATTTTCATAAAATTGATTCATAAATTTTTATTTTTTGGTATTGTAATTATAATAAAATTTTATGAGACCTTAATTAAAAATCTGAAGTGTCATAAATTCTATTTTAATTTTAAAAACAATATATTCAAATAAATGTTGATTTTCATCATAAATTAAATTTCACAAATTTAAAAAAAATATTTAAGTAAAATTGAGACTATTTTTTAAATATACACATTAAAAAGTATTTAGGGTGAATTTTTTTGTTTTTCTAATATAGTTGAATTTTTGTTCAATAGTGAAATATAGTAATTCACAATATTTAACATTTTATGATAATTATATATGAATTTTTGAGTAATAGAAAATGTAATAAACCATTATTTTTAAGTAACATACACTATTAACTATACATAATCACAATAATCAACACTATTTATAGTCTTGATCCAATTTAATAAACAAATGAATAAAATAATCAAAACACCCATCTCCCTCCACTCTCTTACCACCCCTCAACATCCATTCTACTTACTCTTTCTAATACATTAAGATTATATAAATTTTGTCCAATTATATTTCCAAACCACTTCTCTACGTGTAATACCTTCTATTATTACCAATAGAGAAAATCCATTTGCCTTTTAGAGGTTCTCAATGTGACGATATTCAAGAGGTAAAATCCTCAAACTTTCTCTTTTAATTACTTTTATTTTATTATCCTCTCCTAAACACCCCTATAAATAGTGGAATAGTAACTATTGTATTATATATATACTATAATTTAATTGCGTAAATAGAATATCCATCCCCAAATATATTCCCATCTCCTTTTAAATTTTTGAATGAATTCATCGCCCCTGAGGTGTTGATTCAACACCTTCAGGGAAAATGAGTCTTTATTTTTCATTACCTCCATCAAGGATGGTCAAAAAAAATATCATTAAAAAATATTATATGTTTATTAAAACTTATTTAATATTTTGGGACAATTATATAAACAGAATATTTAATAAATTATACTAGTTCATGATGGTCGTAGTAAACTGCCAAAACAAAGTAATTGTTTATCATTAAAATTTAATCTAATAAATAATCATCATGTAAAAGAAAATTTAAATTATATATGGGAAAATTTAAAATTATATAATAACATTAATAAACTTTCATTACACTTATATATAATTATTCCAATTTTATAGAAACATCTATAATTATTCACAAGCGAACTGATCATGAAACCATGAAATGAATTCTACTAACAACAAGATTAAACATTACAACTCATCAAAATGACCGTAAATGTAAATAATAAGATTATAATAAATAAAATATATTTTTAAGAGGTTAAAAATTATTTTATTAATGAATCTATGGTGATTATCCAGGGTATTAATTACAAGAGTAGAATGATATCGGACATAAGCTAAGGTGTCTCTCATCTAACATTTATATAGTTGCAATATGACTTATTCACCAATTATTTCTTATTTTTGGTGTATTTAATCAACCATTATGATATATAATATCATTAATATATTTATATTCATGGTATTAAATGTTTCATTAGATGGTTATTAATTTTATGTGTCATACGATTCGACTGACTACCAAGTGGTAAGGGATCTCTTAAATCAATTTTCATTCATTGTGTTAGAAATATAATTAATGGATTATTTCATGCTAAGGTTATGTGTAATATGAAATTTCATTATCTTAAATATTATTTAATCTTTTTAGGTGGATTTATAGTAAAAATATATAATAAAATAATTTTATTAATTATATGATCCTTATAGGGGACTTTGTCTCACTTTTCTTTTGTTGAGGCATATTTTTGATGTTCTAAACCTATTTCCATTTCTATGACGTATCTATTGAACCTTTTATTTTTCATCACTATTAATGGAATATGCAATTAAATATCCATATTTCTTATATCATGGATATGATTATTTCCTATGCTATATAATAATTTCTCATAAGGTTTTTAACTTAAATGTTATTTGATGAACTAGGGGAAATAATGTAAAATATGTATCATTTATTCAATACATTTTTTTTGAAAAGTCCTATTGAATAATAAATTAAATAGACCATTTTTTATATTTTTAAATTAGTTGGACATGAAGATATGAGTGGGTCCCAATAATAGATATCCCCTAGCTGCATCAGTAGTCTCACGAGATGATAATGTTGGCCAAATTAAATGAGTTTTTACACATAATGATTAAACTATCTTGTGAATGGCCTTTATGGTAAAGGTACCATTATTCCAAATATCATGGAATCCAAAAATTAAAAATTTCCATCTTTAATATTTCAATAATTATTAACCCTTCTATTTTCACTATGATATTATGTATGGATTCATATTTTTTTATGTTATTGATTTAATTGAATTTGTTGCCAATAATTTACATTGACATAATTATTATGCCTTAGCCAATTTTAATTTAAATTTTTTTCATTAAATGGAATGTATTTTAGTTATATAAACTTTTTCATATTGATTGTGATTCAACTTTTATTGAATCATGAAATATTCTATTTTATTTAACACTTATTGAGCATTTGAGATCACCCTTTATTTGTTATCATTTCACTAGATTATGAAGTGAAATTATTGATTAAGTTCAAGGATGATATTAATTTCCTTTTTCATTGATATATTTTTTTACCAATGTTATAAAGGTACCGTGTATGTATCAAGTTTTACAGGAATACTAAACTTATTAGTATTTTAGGATTTGAATCATATATCTATGCCAATTTAATAAATTAAGGAACTATTTTTGAGATATAAGAATCTTGGTCTTCAAAGTTGGTATTAGAGAATGTTTAATAGAGACAGTGGGAACTGGATTTTAAAATAAAATATTCAATGTGAGAAATATAATAATTCGATATAGTATTTTAACAACAATTTTCCATTATAGGAATTTTATTTTCTGGCTGAATACTCATGATGATTATGGGATATCTCAGAATTTTATATTATTTAGTGATAATACATAATTGAAGGAATGGAATAAATACCAAAAAAAATTGTAGGGATTTTCCCCTTGAGAAAGTCATGTATGTCTCTATTGAAGTTGAGACAGTCATAACCATATTAAGAGAAATTACTCAGGTTATGATGAAAAACTATACTAAACCTATGTTTGACCTTTTTATGTGGTAGAATCCCTCATGTTTTAGTGACACCACAAATCCAGTTGTAGCTGATAAATTGATCAAGTCCCTTGAAAATATATTGTTGGCATTGGGATGGGATGAAAGGGAAAATGCAGTACTAGTGGTATATTTTCCCAAAGGAGATGTTCATAAATATTCACCATAGATCTAGAATAATAAGGAGGAAGATTAAAAATAAGAAATTAATATGAGAACATTTGATGAAAAATTATTCGATAAATAGTTCCCTCAAGAGAAGTGAACATAAACGAAGAGAAAATATATTAGATTAATGAAAAAGGAAAAATATAGTGTTGCTAAGTATGAGGATACCTACACCAGACTATCTAGGTATGAAGTAGATTACATATTCATTTTTTAAAATGAAATCTATCATTTATTTAATGGTTATAAGACATGTCTATGAAGGGTACTGGCTTCTCAAACATGTTCATGATATGATTAAATTGTACTATGATCCATCCGAACGTAGAAGTAATTTTCTAGATCTTATATATTTAAATGAAATCGAGAGAAGAAGAGGTCGGTTGGGAACTGTGAAAATGGTAAAGTTCAAAATTAGAAAAAGGGAATGGAGCTTTTTAAATCTTTTGAAAACCTCACGAAGAAACATACATGAAAATGAATGAAGGGCACAAGAGTGTGTTACATGTGTGGAGACAAGGGTAATTGGTCTCACGAGTATAAGGGGAATCAATGTAATGATATCCCTTTATTCAACTACAATAAAATAGGGCATCATTACAACCAATGTCCCATGTGCCAGGTGAATATACCATAGAAGAGGCCAAGGGGAGATGGCCATGAATAAGTGATCACTACATCATATGTAGATATATGTAATTATGTGGTAGCAGGTACTTCAATACTAAATTAAAATTTTTCCATTGCTTTATTTCATCCTAGGTCATCACACACGCTTATATCTACCATGTTTTCTAAGAAACTTATATATTCATGTTTTGATTTAATATTGTATATTTTAGTTAAAAATCATAAGCGAAGTCTCATTGTAACAAATTAGAGTATGGAAGTCCCATTATAGAATATAAACATTTTTTATTTGCTGAAATTATCATAAAACATATGGCACAATTTGATACAATCTTTGGTATGGACTGTCTTTTAAAATATGATGTGAATTTTCAAGAATAAAATAATTACCATTTTTGAGGAAGATGACGAATTCCTTATATATAGTGTAGAAACATCATCATATAAGTATTATCTGGATCCTCCCCCAAGTTCTATACATATATAAATTCTTGGGGACTATGAGGAAACAACATCTCGGGATGAATAAGGTAATCTTAAAACCAAGTAAGTACCTATTGTACAAGGATTAATTGATGTATTTACTGATAAATGACCTAGACACCCCTATATTGGGAATTTGGGTTTATAATTGATTTAATTCTTGATGAAGAACCAATATAAAAGAAACCATATATAATAGAAATTGTTGAATTAGTGGAGCTAAAGAAACATCTAGATGAGCTTAGTAGTAAGGGATATATTTTCCTCAGTGTTTCTCTATGGTGAAAGTATATTCTATTTGTTATAAGGAAATACAGAATAATGAGGTTTTACATTGATTATAGAGAAATAATTGAAATTAAATTAATGAAATACGATTTGGTTTTATACATTGATTACTCATTTGATCAAATTCATGGATGCCAATATTTTTTATTGACATAAATACATTATTGATATCATAAATTGTGATTAAATATTGGATAAATTAAGTAGATAGATTTTCAAATGAGGTATAGACATTGTGAGTTTACAGTAATACCATTTAAATTGACTAATACACCCAAGGTTTTTAGGAATATGATGAACACAATATTGAAGGAATATATTGATGATTTTGTTATGGTATTCATTAATGATATTATTATATATGATAATAATTATTAAGATCATGGGAATCACTTGATGATAATTCTTGATACTCTTAGAAAGAATGATTTATATGATTAATTTAGAAACATTGAAGTCTTGCTTCAGGATATTTATTTTCATGACTATATTGCCTCTAAGGATAGAATCTTAGTTGATCCTGCAAAGATAAATGATGTCTTTGAATGGACTACACTGAGAAACATAACCATGGTCCATATTTTTATTGGTTTAGCAATTTACCATTAGCATTTCATTCATAATATTTCCTGATTGGCTGACCCATTAACCAATATCATGCGTAAAGGAAATCATCTTGTATAAAAAATGGAATGTGCAGAATGTTTTGAAAAATTAAAGACAATATCGATAAATTATTATATTTTTACTATACCATTATTAAATGACAGCATTGTGATATATCGTGATGCATTAATGAATGTATCAGGTTGTATCATTTTGAAGAAATGATAATTTTATTATTTATGTGGGAAGTTAGTTGATGATTAATGAATAAATAATAGAACTAATGATCTTGTGTTAGAAGCTGTAGTATTTTCTTTGAAAATATGGAGACACCATATATATGGTAAAATATGTGTGATATAAAGGGAATACAAGATATTGAAATACATAATTACACAGAAAGATCTCAACATAAGGCAAATACAATGGCTCTAGTAACTCAATTATTATGATTTCTCATGGCACTACCACCCAATAAAATTAAATAAGATTGCTGATGAATTGAGTATTAATGATAATGGAGTTATGACCAAGACAAGACTGAAAGAGATATAATGTTCATGGATTTAGAAAATATATATCTGGGAGTTGCTAAGGAAGGGGAAACATTACCCCATTTTCAAATAATTGGAAAACTATATTTACTAGATAAGATAAAAATATCTCAATCTAACGAAGATAATATTAAAATGAAAAACAAATATATTCTGGATATAAAATTGGTAGACATCATGTATGAGGAAGGAATTATGATATTTGGAATTATGTTATGTGTTCTAGTAATACATAACTAAAATGGAAATTATAAATGATTACAATGGATCAGTATTATCTATAAACCCTAGAACCAACTAGATGAAGAGAGATCTAATGGAATAATTTTTCTATTTTAATATGAAGCTGTAAAATTTTGAACATATCTCAATATTACTAGTTTTACAACAAGTTAAGGATGAGAGAAAACATCCTAGAAGAGCAATCTAAACTCTACATATTCATATGTGGAGGTGGAATGCCATTTTTATGGACTTTGTCATAGAACTATATAGAAAACCTAGATGTAATGATGTGATATGGGTTATTGTTGATCTTCTTAAAAATTGGCACATTTTTGCGCTATAATTGACTATTTACCTCTAGAGAACATATAAAGTCTCAATATTAATTATGATGTAAAACAACTTGGTGAAACTCTATCTATTGTGTCTTATCTAGATCCCTATCATATATTAACATTTTAGAAGAGTATTCAGAAGGCTCTAGATACTGAGCTTCATTTGAACACCGCCTACCATTCCAAAACCGATAGACACTCCGAAAGGAATATTAAAACATTGGAAGACATGTTGATGTCATACTCTGTTGTCCTTAGAGGTATGTGGGATCAATATTTTAGATTGGTATATTTTTTTTAAAAAAAATAGCTTCCATTTATTTATTCTAATGGTACCATATGAATCATTACATGGTTGAGATATCATACTCCAACATATTGGGATGAAGTAGGTGAAATGAAACTTATTATCCCAAAATTTATTAACAAAATAACGATAAAGGGGAAGACTATTCGAGATCATATTAAAGGATATCAAAGTAGGAAAAATATTTATTATATAAACCAGAATAAGGATTTATAATTTTAATTTGGAGATCACGTCTTGTTGAATGTGTATCCAAATAAGGATTTGATAAGGTTCAAAAGAAATGGAAACTAAGCCCTGGAACATTATAACATTTTAAATTTTTGTACGTATTAGAGTTGTATCTTACCTATTAGAAATTTAACCATGCCTCTATGAATTTTATTATCTGTTCAACGTATAATTTTCTAGGAAGTACATGCCTCAACCAACTCAGGAACTCACCTATGAGTATATAGAACCCAAACCAGATTTTTCATACTGTGAAGAATCTATATAGATCTTTGATACTAAAGATATTGTATTGAAAAATAAAATGACTTGATTGGTAAAGGATATTTTAGAGACTATAAATTGAAAGAAGTAACATGGGAATATCAGGATTTAATGGTGAAAACCACCCACATCTTTATAGAAGGAACTATTAATAAAACAATATGAGGATGAAATTTTCTATGGGGGGAAGAATATACCACCCCACGATTTTATGGTATGTATCTTATTTTATAAATTGAATTTATTAAATATCATATATTTCATGAAATAATGAGCTAAAACAAATCATGATATAAAAAATATAAACCTAAACAATGGAATAGTAATTTGACAATTAATAATAGTCATCTGGTCCATATAATAATAGCATCCCCTATGAATGTATAAAAAATATTTATGTATGTCATAATTGAAAATATAATTTATTTATATCATAGAATAAGTAAATAAATGTTTTATTGATGCTAAATGATGTGTTTATATTTTTGTTAAAGATAAATGTTTATTAAAAATTTTATTACTAATATAATGATATAAAAGAAAATTTATTTTTCTATTGAATATTCATAATTTAATAAATTTTTTTCTTAGAATTATAATATAATTTTATGAGACAACAAAAAATTCTCCAATGTGTCATAAAATCAAGCACAACTTTTAAATCTATGTTATCACATAAATTATTATTATAATTGAGAAATAAATTATCATATAAAGAAAATTTATTTCGTGAACTGGAGAAATATTTAAAATCTACATATCAAAAAATGGTTTTGATGAATTTTTGGTATTTTTTTGAAACAATTGATTTTTTGTTGAATAGTGAAATATGGTAATTTATGGTATTAAAATTTTTAAGAAAAATAAATAAATTTGGGAGTCATGGATGATGTAAGACACCATTATTTAGAACTCTCATGCAATAGTTATTATACATAGTAATAATAATCAACACTACTGATAGTATTGAGACACAATAATAAATAGATGAATAAAATAATAAAAAACACCCCTCTCTTCCCACTGTAAATACCACCACTCATCACCCCTTATCCTCACACCTTATAAGGCATTGATCATTTCTTAATTCTATAAAATTACTATAGCATGCTTCTTACCAATTTCCAAGAAATTTTGGTCTTTCCAAAAGTCCAAATCCATGTGTCTTTTAGAGGATCCCAAGGAGAGGATATTCATGAGGTAAAATCCTCCTTCTTTCGCATTTATTTTCTTTTATTTTACTATCCTCACCTCACATTAACTATCCAAAGTAAAATTTTAAATAATGTTTGATATATATACCATAATATTTTTTTAATGGAATATCAATTATCAAATATCTTCTCCAATATATTTAATTCTAAAATGAAAACATCAGTAGCTAGGTATCAATTCACCCCCTTCCTAAACGACAAGTTTTCTTTTTTCATTACCCCCTTCAAGGATGCTTATAAAACAATTTTTATTGTAAAAAATGTTTATAATATGTATATTAAAACTTATTTAATGTAGAGGAAATAGTATATAAAAATAATATTAATTAAAATCATACTAGCTCACGAGGGAGATAAAAATCTCCCAAATAAACTATTAGTTTTTCATTAACATTTTTTCTAATGAATAATTGTCATTTTAAAAAATTATATATGGGAACTTTTAAAAGTGAATAATTATAATAATACCATTTCATTAATTTTTTGTTGAATTATTCCAATTCTATAATAAATTCCATAATTATACACAAGAGAATCAATCATAAAACTCCGAAATAAAAGCTCATTGAACACCATTATTAAAAATTATAACACGTCAAAATGGACATAAATGAACTGTATAAATTTTTAATAAATAAAATATATATTTGAATAGGTTATTAAGTAATTATAAATGAATATTATTTTCTAATCTGGGACATTATTTACAAGTTTAGTACACTTTCACAAATAAGTTTTGGGGTTTCTCATCTCATTTTTATTTCTTTGAGATATGCATTATTAACCACTTATTTATTATGCATGGAATATGTATACTACCCTTTTGATATATCATATAATTAACATATTCATATTATTGGTATTATGTGTCTCATTTTATTATTATTAATTTTTTGGGATATACGTTCCAACTAATGAAAAAGTGGTAAGGAATTTCTTACGTCAATTTTAATTAATTGGTTAAAACTTCTATTTTATTGGTATTGTTATGCTAAGGTTATGTGTAAAATTTATTTTGATTATTCTATTTTATATTTCCACGTTTTTATTTTGATTAATAGTGAATACACATAATATATTCATTTTATTTATTATATGATCCTTATAAAGGACTTCATCTCAATTTTCTTTCATTGACGCATATTTTTGATGTTATACAACTATTTTATATTTATTATGTATATTATGAAACTTTTTTATGATCATTTTTCACTAATGATTTCATTGAATATTCATATTTATTATATAATGGATATGATTGTTTCCTATGTAGTGTAAAACTTTTTCATATTCTATTTACAATAAATGATATTTGATTAACTAGATAAATAATTTTAAATCTATATCTTTTATTCAATTTGTATTTTTTTTGATAAATCATATTAATTATTAAATTAATTTAATCATTTTAATTTTTGTGGAATGTTCGGGATATTTAGACATGGGTGGGTCCCTGGAATAGATATCTAATTGGTTCATGTATAGTCTCATGAGAGGACAAGGTTGGACGAATTAAATGGGGTTTTACCTATAATGATTAAACTGAATTATAAAAGGTCTTTAATTTTATGGTACCATGATGCTTGAGATCATAACATCATAATTATTATTAATTTCCTTCTTTTTGATTTCATTCATTGTTATCCATATGATTTTCTTTGATGATATTATCTGGGGATTCAGATTGTTATCTAGTAATTTATTAAATGGCATTTGTTCCCAATATTTTACATTTCTATGATGATTAGGACTTATCCTCTCATGATTAAAATGTTTTTAATCAAATGGAATGTATTTAAGTTATATATAGCTTTCCATATGAATTGCGTTTCAATTTTTATTAATCCATTATTGCATCTGTTCTGTTTAACCCAAACTGAGCATTTGAGCACACAATTTTATTTTTTCTCTTTTCCTTAGGTTATCAAGATCAGATAATTGAATAAGTTCAATTATGATTCTTCTTTCCTTTTTTATGTTTTATATTTTATTAAAAATTTATAAGGGTACCGTTTATTTATCTAGTTATTTAAGACTACTAAACTAATTGATCGTTTGGTATTTGAATCTTGAAACTTTTTCTAATGTAATAAAGTAAGGATCCGACATCGGGCTACTGAGGTGTGAGTAATTATAACAAAAAGTATTTCATATAACCAAACAATACAAAAAAAAAGTTTCTAACACGAAATAATGACATAGAACATAATCCATACAATCCAAGTCAACATTATTAATAAGAAAAATATGAGAAGAAAATAACAAAAACTCTCAATGTGACCTATTATCACCACCAAACCATCCCACTACGAAGGAAATTGGTCATTATCGGATTTGAAATGGAAATTTATTTCCATCCCATACATAGATTACTAAAAAAATGAGGTCTAAAACTTCAAAAAGGAAAAATTAGTGTGTTAGAAAAGATCCCAGTAGGATAAAACCAATGAATCTATACAATTTATTATATTTTGAATGCATATATTATAGTTTTAAAACAAAATCCAATTTATAATGAATTTTCATTAATTAAAAAGTTTCTAAATATCTTTGTTTTCTATAAAATAATACCTCATTTACCAAATATTTGAATTATTATGGAATATAATAAAAAAATTAAATTAAACTTGTGAGAAAAAATAAATGAAACATACTATCATATGATAAACAAGGTATAAAAGGCGATGCCCACCATTTGGGCCCTAGACTATGGGAATACATACTAGACATAAAATAATCCTAAAAATGAAATATTTGGTTATAATTGATATCAATTACTTATATAGTTTGTATAGTTCACAATATTCACCACTAGTGGTATCACACACACTAGGGCCACATGTTTTTATTTCCCAATACAACCATGGTCCTAGTATGCTATGTTTGTTTGAAACTATTTCAAAAACCATTATCATATTTAATTAAATTATATTTTCCATAAAAGAAAATCCATTTCAATGAAAACAAAAATGTTATCAATTAGATCATATAGAAAAAAATGAATTACAAACACTATCATAGATCCACCTACTTCAAAAAAGTTGGAAACCAATCTACCATCAACAATAGAGACAAAAAAATCTAGGGATGAGCCTTCAAAAGACAGTTCAAGAAAAAAAACAACAATATATCTATATTAAATACTAATAAATAATGAATATGAAACACAACCACATACAAAGCCAGAAACACAACCAAATCTAATAAATAAGCACAATGACCACATTCTAGGGATTTACGATGCAACCACCTCATGTATCAATCATTGAACATAGTGATCTGGATGGAGGGAGGTCACTCAAAATCAATAAAAATCACCATAGGGTTCTAGTGGAATTCATGTTCACTGAATTATAAAATATTAAGGTATATTTCATATTTTCTAATTAGTGGACCATTGTATTTCACAACATGAATCCCTTTCACAAGGTGAAATAAGATGACTTAAAATTTCATGGAAAAAAGAATCAAACGGCATTAAAATAAATCATGATATACATTTTAATGATCTGTAATGTTTTTATATCATTCAATCCTCTCACACCCTACATGAGATTAGTGGATTCTAGCCTACCAAATTTTTACATAGTTTAACCTATTCATGATATTAATGTGTAAAGGTGGAAGTAATCAACACTAATTTCAATATTAAACATCCAAACCAAAAATTAAGGATCAATAGTCACAAGGATAACCCTCTATTTCCATTTACACATTTATAAATAGAAGACATTAATTAGAAAAATATCTATTCCTTAACTTATTTCATTTTCCCCATAAACGTCAATCCATTCTCTTGAGGCCTACAATATACACTAGAAAAAGAAAACCAAAAAATACAAGTAATACCTTAAGAATGGTAATGGGATATAAAAACAGTGGTCACCATTATATGGAATAATCATTGTGTGTGATTTTTACCTATGGAATGGAGTGGAATATCATGTAATTTGAGCTAGGTGGTGGTGTTTTGTTTGTTATTCTTATTTTGAAACCATTATAATATTGTGGTTGGATATATCATAGTGTATTTCTAGATAATGGAGGGGATACGACATGGAAGGAATAATTTGGTGTGATCTTATCCAGGGTAAATATGACCTATGAACACCTTATTCAATTGTTTATGTGGAGAAGTTGACCGAGGGTTACTAAGGTATGTGAATGGTTTCTTTAGAAATGTATGTAGGGTCTATGGTATTATCTATTAGACTGAATCATGGTCTTTTCACATCCATAACACCTATAAATATTATTAACCCATTAGATATTAGACATTTTCCAGATTTGCCTCCAAAATCTTTTGGAGCATAATAGAGTCTTTTGATTGCTTTGAAATCCCTCCATGACCAAGAACAACCACCGTTATTGGTAGATAGATTTTTTGTGATTCCATTATGTTATTATGGTAGGAATCTCTATTCAAATGATCAAATTTATAACGTTATAATTTTAATGAATTAAATAAATTAGTTTTTCTGAATAAAAATTGTTATGTAATATTAATGTATATTGGATTTTTGAAATTAAAATTTTAAAATGGATATTATTTAAAAATAATTACGACCATGAGGTGTGTGATTGAAATTTATTTAAGGAGTTTTGGTTCATAAAATATATTTTACAACAATTAAGTGACATGTCATAACTATGAATGTAATTTTTTTTACAAAACCTGAAAATGATTTTCAAATGGTTTTAAAAATTATTGCACATTTGGAACCATGGGTGTATCTACAAATGGAAATGTGACTTTAGTGTGTGTGAAAACACTATGAGCATTGATATCAATAGACTATAGAAGGTCATATTATTAGTTGAATTCCATTTTTCCAAGCTTAGTGCTTTTATTTTATGTGTAATATATATTCCAATAGATTAGAGCCTTGATATTGGACATTATCAATTTTGTTTGGTTTGTTACAATATGGAATATTTTATTTTTTGATTTGTAATTTTTTTACCGTATATTTTTTCCTTGTATGGATTTTTTTATTCTCACCCGAATTATTTCATGTATATGTTGTATTCCTAGATTATATGAATATAGAAATAATTTTATGAAAACAAATTAATGTTCTACAAAATAGTTTTGTCTTCTGAAAATTCGTTGTAATATGTTTTTTTAAAACAAGAATAGATGATTTCTTGATATTTCGATTTTTATAGATTCATTGGTGAAATCCAGTTGGTCTTTTACCTCAAACCATAATTTATTTCATTGTCTATTTGAAGATGTGTTTTTGTGGGACATGGGTAAATGGAGGGAAATATTGTAGTTCCTCATCTTCTCTTTAGTTTTATCATTATCATTTATTAGGATGGGGTAGTAGTGATGGATATTAACAAGATTTTTCATCTCATATATTATCATGTTCCCTCTTTTAGGGACAATATTTGGGGCATTATGTTGTGTGTATCATGGATTTGAACTATTTCTTCAACCATGTATTTTTTTGGTTTCCCTAGTAATTGTTATATATAAAATACATTTGGTTGTTTTCATGAAGCTAAGAATTTAGAAGGCTATATTGGATGATTTTTATTATTTAATAAGGTTTTTTTATTTCATATCATAATATACATTATATACATATAAAATTTTATCACTTGTTTATTAACAATTATTTATTAACATCACATTTCTGAGGGATATCTACTTATATTTTCATGTATTTTTTTGGTTTGGTGGTGTTTGAACTCGAACATTTATCATTGCTCCATTATATTCATATTTTAAATCATCATAAAAATATAATATATATTTAATATGTACCAATTTAGAGTCATCCATAGAATTAGATATATAATGATGAATTATACCTTACATGGAAATGATAAGCCATACATATGGATGAACTCAATTTAAATTTTTTAATGGTTTGAATAAACTAAATATATGTTTTAATACAAAAATATAGAATAATTAATATTTCATATATGTCATCATGATCAATTATATTTGTCCTTATTTCCATCTATTTCATGTGGAAAAAAAATGAATCACATCTCTCCGTGGTGGCTATATTCCACAAATATGCACAAGCGACGTTATCATTTTCCAAATGTTTGTACAGTACGAGAGTTGATGTGATTTTAAAATTCTATATGTATAATTACTCCATAAGTATCATATATAATAATTAAACCCATCACAATAAGTTTCCATAAAATATGGTGGGGGAAATTTTTTATATCACCATGTGATGTCCTTATGTCATTCATACACATGAGTGGTAAATTCACATCTCATTTGATGTGAAAGTAGGTGAATAATGGTTGTTTAATAATCGTAAGAAAAATTAATTATATTCAAAATACTGAATTTATAATTTTATTATAAATAAGATTTTTTATAGGTGGTAAGAGATATGCAAAAAAGTGATGTGATTTGTTAAGGAGTGTACCTTTTCTTTGAAATAACTCCTTTAGATATCCTCTTAAGGGTGTAAGGGTTGGACTTTTGGGAAAACCAGAAGCCCATTAATGTATATAATGAATTTTTTTAAGAATTTGGAAGGGTTTTTCAGAGATAGAAGAATTAAAATTATGTAAGTAATATAACGGAGGGGTGGTATTTTATAATGGAGGGAGAAAACCAACTTAAAACATCCTAGAAGATTAAAATAAAAGTAAATTAATGATCAATAAAAATTCTTCCAAATGGATAATTATTAGAAGATACAGTTTTATGGGGATGAAATAAAAACATCCAATAATAGTTGTATAGGTAAATAGTTGTTTTAAACAATATCTCATTGTTTATTTTTTTGACATATTCTTGCATTATCCGTAGTAAATTATTTTTCACTATTATACCGTTATAGTTTTAATTATAAGGTAAAAATTGGTTTATAAATTAAAAATGAAGGAATTTTTAGACCATATCATATCCATATTTTTCACTTTCAAGAAATCATTTATTTTTAATAATCTAATAACATATTATTAGTTTAAAACATCAATAATTTCAATTTTTACACTATTCTTTTAATTTGAATTAAAATTTGGAAAGGGAAACTTAAAACTCAGATATAAGCCCCTAACATAAAAATTTATATTTCATATTTATATATATTGTCCTTGTACTCCAATAATCATTCAAATTATATTATATTTAATATTTAATTCACATTTTATATTCATTTCAATTAGTCGATGAAATGATGCCTCGTCATTGTATAATCATTTAAGGTAACCATATAAATAAAAAAATGAGAAAAAAATTAAATTATGAAATTAATATTATTTTACTCACAATAAATATTTATATCCATTAATAACATTATTTTATCCCTATGTAGTCATAATATAGATATTTAAATCACAGACTTTTACATTTAGTAATTTTATCTTCTCAAAAAAATTATATCGGTCATTTTCATAGAAATATATTCTTAATAAATTTAAATTTAACCCCTTTGGTGATAGGGATAATATTACATTCATTCAAAAATAATTAAGATTAAAATTTGGGACCCTAACTCTTAGGTTTAACCTACTTTAACCCGATTTACCCTTTACTAAGGTGATACATTTTACAATGGTGAATATTCATAATGCCTAAAAATAAAAGGGACCTACTTAACAAATTAAGACCTAATTACTCAAAATATTGAATCTATTTTTACTAGAATCAATAAAAATAAGTTCAAAAAATTAATTAGATATTAAACTCGAAGAACATGTTGAAAATATAATTTTATTGAAAATTTTATTTTCATGAAATGGATGATCTCATATTGACACTCTACCTAGAAAAAATTATTGAAAGGATTGAAATAAATATATTTAAAATATATAAGTTTCATTTAAATATTGAATTATAATCAGTTATTTTAATTAATTTAAGGGAAAAGCTTTATCCACCCTAAAACTATTTTAATTTTTTTTTCAATTTTCAACATAAAAACATAAATGTATGAAAATAATGAAAACCAATTATTCAAATGAAATTATTTTTAATATCATAAATGAAATGGATAATATATCACTTAAATACTAAATCTATAATATAATAGGAACATTAAATTACTTTATTTAATGTTATGAATAATTATATTTGAAAAAATCATAAATTTTTAGTATTCAGAGAAAAAACAATTTAAGAAAAATCAATGAATTTCACATTATTTTAATTTTGATATTTTGATTTTAAAATATTATCCATACTTTATTAAATTAAATTTATAAAAAATAAAAAATGTAATTATAATATTATCCTACAAAAATAAATAAAAATAATTTTTGATGAAAGTATATTTTTTTGATGAATAAAATTCCTTCATTAAGAAATAAGTTCCTATTTATTTTTCAAGTATCAGTTATTTTATATTGAGTATAATAATTATATAAATTAATTATTAATTCAATATTATTAATTATTTTTAATTTATTATATAGTTTAAAATATTTATATTTCAATAATAATAACTCGGGTTTATTTAGGCTCAGTGTTGTGTGTCGTATAAGGTATCAAGCATAGTTTTCTTTTAAAAAAACTAGTGTGTTATAGTATCACAATTGAACAGAAAAAAATATTCCACTATTCAATGTTTTAAACCCTCTTTAATATCAACATTTAATAAATTCATATTTTAAGCATCCAACATTATTCCTAGTTTTAGAGGACGCTAAGCTAGAAACATAAAATATTCTTTCAACATAGACTGAGTATTTGTAATCATGATCTAAATAAATTAATTTACATTTATTTATATATATAATATATATGTATAATTAATATCCATGTCTATTTTAGTACTTATGAACTTAAAAAACTAAAAAGCTAATCTATATGGTTTTATTAAAAACTTGTGTTATATCATTCTGATTTTGACTTCATATTATCATGCGACTCTTTGTTTTTATATTTATCTATTCAATATAATAATTTAAAATTTCCCTATTAAGTTGAACTTATATATATACTTGTAATATTTTTTTCAATCAGAGTAATTTTTTTGGTTCTTCCAACTAGTCAACCAATAGATGGAAATATTTTCGATTACCAGTTTTAATTAGATGGAGTTGATTTGTTCTTAATATGTACAAGTAAATTGATTATTTTTGCAATATCATACAACTATCTAGACTAAAAGTTAACACACTACTACACTATTTGTCCATTAGAAATAAAGCCTTAAGTTATATATTTTCCACATATAATTTTCAATGACTAAGGTATTTGTGATACATAAATAATAAAACCATGTTTTTTATTTATTTATAAATAATGAATGGTTTTATTAATATGAAAAACTATAAATTAATTACCTAATATTTTTATATATCCATTAATAAATTATGGAACCCCCAAATTTAATTTCCTCTACCAAATTCATAATGAAATACATCACGAATGAAAAAAAATACAGGAGAAATATTACATCCTTTGCAAAAAGTGTCAATAAAAATATATCAGGATTATTTTAAAGATAAAATAGATATAGAGTTTTATCATATTGGTATTGAAATAATATACTAAAATATTTTAACAATTCATTAAAATTATTCTGTAAAAATGTTCATTGTGACAATAGTAGTATGTAAAGTAACATAATTTGTGAGTCTTGAGTATTAAATCAATGTAACCTATAACTCATTAAGTCAAAATGACTAGAGAAGTTACAGGAATTTCCATCAAACACTTTAACATGTTTTAAAATTCCATAGATCATATCTTTATTCCTAGATTATTGGAATTAATTGGTAATGAATAATTACCATTTTTATCTAGACATAGATCATGATTTAGGTTAATTTTCAATATATCTTCTAAGTACTGATACAATATTTGATTTTCTAGGACCATTAAGTAATATAGTGGTCAAATTTTTTGAATAATCATTCATAATATTCATAATAGAATGATTGTGAAAAATAAAAATAAACATCCAATAATATGTTTAGACCAATATTTTTTTCTTCAATTGATGTGTTATGATTTTAACACATGATCCCCTTTGAACACATTTCCAGGTATCATTCAAATTATACACATTCTTAATTTATCATTCAATATTTACCATTTTGTAAAATATTTTTGAACCATTCGATAACTTCATAGGAGTTATATCAAAATGAACCCATTTAAATTTAATTTTATTCAAGAAGATTTAATGAGGTACAATGATAAATATAAGATGTTCCAAGAAACACCATTTTTTATTGTAAGGAATTTTTCTATTCTCCAAGTTGACGTTAAAAAATAAGTTAACACAAAACCATATTTTTGTTCTAAATAGATACGTTCCCATGTCTGAAGAAGTCAATACTTTTTCACATTTTATCATTATGCTTCTTGAACATTGCTCAAGAAGATACATTATATGATCATTAATATTACTCCAGAACAACTAAAATTCATCAATTTAAGGTTACAAGTATATATTAATATCATTTATATGATCATTTTAGAAGAATAAAAATGAAAATGATAAAATATACTTATTCTTTACACATCCACAGTGGTAGATTGATAGGGATTAAAATAACCCACAAAATACTATGAAAAATACATAAATTCCAAAATGGTTTGAATCAAGTGAAAACCAATTCCAATATCACATTCCTTGTATTTGATGAGAAACATGAATGCAATGAATAAAATTGATTCCAAAATTTGGAATCTATTGGACGTATCATTTACCAAACATTATAATTATCTCTAGAATGACACTTTGTGTTCCATGATGTTTATAATTACATGAATATTCATTTAATAAATAGTTTTAATGTGAATTAATGGAAAAAAATTATAGATGTCTTCTTTTTCTACTTTTTCATAGTAATATGTTGATTATGTATTCCAACATTACCCATTATCTTGCATCTATAATATAAAAATTTCATGAACTCCCTCCTACTTTAATCCTCTATGTAATAATGAATACAATCATTGGGTAAACCATATTTTTTTATAATTCAAGCAAATCTTGTTAACAAAATTACATATGTCATCAAATGTCATAGGGATATATGATTTAGGAAATGTGTCGAGAAACAATTACCATCACTTGGAAATAACCATATTTTTTCCCATATAGGCATTTGATATTGGGGAACCTCAGTGGATTGTTTTGAATATTTCAGACATCCTCTATACATTTACTGACTTTTATCATCATCTAATAATTGAATCACATTTTTCTAAACATTAATGTTATCTATTACACTATTCTCAACTAAATTAATATGTGGATCCACTAATATATTATAATATTGATCTGGTTTTCCAATGGTACAAAAAAATATCACCATAAAGTTATTATTTTTAGAAACATAAATTTATTATACTCATATTTTTTAGGATAACAATGTTTCCATAAAATTTTTAAATAATAATTTATAAAGATATAAATTTAATTTTATATTGTCGATGATGTTGGGAGGTTATTGTGTTGACTTCCATTAGTGGGAATATATTCTGTGACATCTAATTCTATATTCAAAATTCAACAAAAGTATTTCTATTAGAATTGATTCAATGTAAAGTGTTCAAAAAATTATCTATTCCACAATCTTATATTTTTACATATCGATAATGAACATCATTTTTTCTAATCAATAGATCAATTTGATATTGAAATATCAATAAAAGATTACATATAGTTGTCATACTAAGCTATATATATATATCCAATGTGATCTATGTTTTTTGGAATATGTTATAATGTGCATATAATTCGTTAAAAGAAATAAAAAAATAAATATAATGTTATTTTGATACAAAATTAACGATTTTTTTTGAAACTATTTATAGTCTACTCATCATCCCTATCATATGATGTTAGAATCATGGAACACTTATGGGAAGTTTCATAAAAAACAACCTATAAAGTTATATTTTATTTAAAATAAATTATCATCGTCATGAATAAAATATCATTTAATTCAATCACAATCCATTAACGATAAATCAATCTCAACTTTTTAGGTTTCTAATACTTAATTATTATTCCTATATTTTAAAATCCTAAAAATTTCTTGTATGTTTTATTTAGAATAAAATAAATAAATATAATTCTTACAAAATTGGGGCTTTTATATATTAATATTTTACACAAGAATGAATTTTTAATTTATATAACAAGGAATTTTTTTAAAAAAATAACAATAAAAAAAGAATTGAATGTTGATTATAGAACCTGTCACATATGATGATTAAGTCGTATATTTGTTCCTCAAACACATTATGAAACAAAAACAAATTAATCAAGTATCTTAATGAAAAAATGTAATATTGTTTTTAATTGAGTAAATAATTAATGATATATGTAAGCATACCAATTCTAGTAACTATTATATAGTTATAAAAATTATCATATAGGTTGAATTAATTATGTATATTCTCATAACACACCTTTCAATAAAAAACAACTTATTAAAGAATATTTTCTTAAAAATAAAATTATTAATTTCATAGTAATGTTGGTTGTGTGGGACACATATCTATAGTGGTGGAAAAGAAGGAAAATAGTTGGCATGACTGTAGGTGGTGAGGGCTCTACATTAGAGAAAATGGGAAGAGAATCACACCAATAGGGGAAAGAGGGGTGACTGGATTGATGACTTTGGGAAACGGGGTCGACGGAGTGCCACAATGATAGGGGATGAGGGCTATGTAGGGGGAATGGTGAGAGAGGGAGACTCCATGGTTTATGGAAAGGGAAATATTTAAGATTACAGAGGGATAGAATGGGGGTGGGGTGGAGAGGTGGGATAGGGCTAAATGGATGAAGGAAAGAATTTTTTTTAATAAATATTTGTCATGGATTATTAAAAATCCGCCGATATAATATTTGAATTTTATTTAGAGGTTGTTTGATAAACATAAAATTAAAACCAAATGATAAACCATAATTTTGGTGTAGTTAACATAGTGGTTTTACTTATATAGGATGATCCTTATAGTGAGGAAAACCCATTATAAATAATTGATTGTCAATATAATTTTCTAGGGAGAAATACTACTCACATGGCTAATATTCTCTAGAGGAATCATAAATTCGAAGGAGCCTCATGAGAACCCAAGGATGCGATGCAACCAAAATATTCTCATTTTTTGTATGATACTGATGAAATTTTGAGGTACAAATTCAATTTAATAGGTGTCTAATGTAACACACCATGAAATTATATATATTTCTATTTAATTAAACTTGTTGTATTGAATAACTTTCTTTATACAAAACACTTAGTTTAAATGATCTATATTGTACTATTGAATTATTATTATTTAAAGTGACAGTTACTTCTCAAAAATTGGATTGGAGGGTAATAATCATAATAAAAAAATTAATAAAACAATTGTAAATAGATTTATATATATAATTAATTTTTAATAATTTGATAAAATCTTCTTAAAGTAAAAAAATGAATTTTTTTCATAATAAATATTTAATGCACACATTCTATTTTTAAAATAATAAATTATGAAAATTAATATAGTTGATTTATTTTAATGAAATTTATAGTTTATATATTAAATAAAATGTTTTTTACATTAATATTTATCTAATTGGCATGACAAATGAAAAAATCCGGTTTTATGTTTAAAATACATTCTTCTAAAAACAATTTTTGTTTTGTTTTTCGCCCTTATATTAAAATGGATTTCTGCCACTTCTAGAAATTAAATCATGAAAAATTAATACCATATTTTAGATAAGAATTTAATTATTTTTAAATAGGTTATAATTACATATTTCATTATAAATAGTAATCATGATAAATTTTATTCACAATAGTAAGAGTAAATTTGCTGATTACGGTTAAAAATAACGTGAACAGGAATTTAAGATATTTATAACCCCTTAATTATTTATGTTGTATAATTTTATTCCCACAATCATCATCCGATATTCTAATTTATAGAAAACATGTTACATTTTTCTCTCATAATGACATTAATATTATTTTAAATAATGGAAAAAATGTTTCTCCCTTTGATTTAATAGTTGTAATAATATTTAATAGGGATCAATAGAGATTATGTTATATAAATTTTTTTTATTTAATAATAAATTTTTTTATCATGGTAATTTATTTTTAATTTTTTTATGTAATCAAAATTATAAATGATTAAACAACACAAACACAATCCTATAAGAAGTAGTAGTAGAATCAATTAAAATGTAAAATAAGTCAAATTCAATATTCATTCGATGAATTTTTGTAGAAAAATGCATTTTTTGTTATTAATAATTAATAATTTATATTGCAAGAAATTATATTTAAATTCAATACCTAAATTGATGTCTTTAAAACCAACACATGTGAATAGTTATTAAAAAGGATTTAATGGTATTTTATGTTAAATAATATATTATTAAATGATTTAAAATAACAAATTTATTAAAATAGGAAAGGATAATGGGATATGGTAGATAATTTTATCCCATAACCATTTATAATCTAATTTTAAATGTCGATGTAAATTTGGAACACCTTAGTATTGAAATATTTGTTACCATGGTAAATGCTAAAATTATTTGGCAAATGGGTTAAACAAAAATATAATATTTAAAAATAAATAAAATAATCTAAATTTCATTTAATTGAATTATTTTTAACATACCATATATTATATTATATCTTTTTCCACTTGGTTCTACTTTCACATGAAATAGAATTTACAATATTTAAATCTTTTCTGTAATTTCATGTGAGCCATTTCCTTCATTTAAAAATAACACAACCTTCCAACTACTCTTCACACCAATTTGGGAAAAAAACTCTAAATACCCATGAATTTTTTATTACAATGATCCTTATCTATGTGATGCAGTATTTTTAAAAAAAAATATATTCCAAGAGTCATTTAGAATAAAAACAATGGAAGTCTCAGAAAGGGGACTAAACATTTTAACCGACCTCTTACATTTAATTATTGTTACACCTTCTCCAATTATTTACTAACAAGTACAATATAATTAAAAAATAATCTAATATATAATGTGATATTATTATGTTTTTTTTATAACCATATTCATATCATTTTTTCATCTAATAGGAAATAAATGTATCACACATGCGTACATGTGGATGACCACTTCCATGAAGTTATGTAATTCATTCTACATGATCATCTCAAATAAATTTTTATAGATTTATATTTATTAATGATATATAATATTTTTTATATTATCAGGTATTAATAAAGGTGATATATTATTTATCATTGTTTCATTCCATCTTTAAAAATGGTAATATCACACCTTCGTACGTATAAAATACCATCTCCATGGTCTAATGTAATTTATTTTTCTCACCACATTATATAGACAGTTATAAATGTGTATAAAACTATAATATTATATAATAATGAAATTATTATCATTATCTATATTATAATACCATAATAAAATTAAAAGTATATGAAATTCTGAATAAAAACATTCATGAAAAATAAAACAGTTAACATGCAAAAAGAAAGATTTTGATAAAAAAAATTAAAAATGATTATTGAAATGTTTTATAAGGATAATATTTTATATTATTATTATTACTATGTATAATTTATATAATAAGAAATATATATCTGTTAAACTAGATGTTAGAGCAGTTTTTCATCAAGTGAAACTTGAGGTAAGAATTTATTGTCTTTTATTTGTCTTAGACATATGCTATATTCACTAGTTGTTTCCTTTATATGTTATAATTTCTTCCCATGAATATATTTTATATACATTTAATTGAAAATTACATGCACTTAAAAATACATACAATTTTACATATTTCATGTGTTTTTTATTTAGGAATTATAATAGTTATATAGGGGGTTTACATTATAATCTAAAATTTTAACACGATTATTATTGATTTGTTTTTTATGGAGAAATTATATGATATTTCCCTATATAATATTATATATTTTATTCTCATATGTTAATATATATATATAAATATATATATATATATATTTGATGTTTTACATTTATCTTAATCACTTTATGTATAGATGATAATGAAATAATTTCTCATGAAAAAATGTTTTTTTACTATGTGATTGGGAATATTTTTCTTCCATGTATATATTTACTTTATAATGTTTACATGAGTGATTTTAGTGTTATCCTATGAATTTTTAAATAAATTTTCATCCATGTTCTAATTTCAATAAATGAATTTAAAAAGATTATTGTTATACTTTTCCAAATGCATTATTGTTTCTTTTTAGAGAAAATGATAAATGAAAAATTATTTTAATGCACATAGCATTAAGGAAATTTTTGACCATCATGAAAAATCAAACAATTGAATATAACATTTTATATTTAAATTTATAACTTCAATGAAAATACTTCCAATAAATTTTTAAAAAAATATCGATTTTAAATTTTTTATTTCAAAATGACGTGGAAATTTTCCTAAAAAAGTGTTTTGATTATTAGTAAAATCCAAATTTCATCTTTGATAACATCCTTTGATGTTACTAATTATTAATAGGGGATATTATTTTATGAATACTTCATTATTTATCCTCTAGAAAATATACAGTTATGATAATCAAATATTGATGAAATTTATTTTCTTTTTCGTATGTTATGTTATGATAGAGTGATACTTTTTTTCATGTTTTTATGGAATATATAGGGATTGATTAAGAAAGTGAAATGGGTGGAAAAGGAATTACATCATCTATTAAATAATTTCGAATGGAATAATATTATATGTTCTCAATGGGAATATAAAAATTTATCCCAACTCGTATAGAGAGTACACTATTGGTTATCATATGTCTGAAAGAGGGTACACGAGAGGTTATCCCATTCCTGAATAATGTAGTCATTCAGTTCTCCAAAAAATTTCATGTGATGAATTATTATTTGGCAGATTTGACATTAAATATCTATTATTTTTATTGTCCATCACTATGGACACTATTTTATTATATGAACTTATGCCGTTATTTTTCTCTCATTGCTCATATTATTTTACTCCTTTTTGATCCACGTATTATGAGCTGGAAATCGTTGTGAAAAGAAACATGATTATGTTCCATGATGTATTTGGTATGGTTTTAAAATATTGAGATCATATTCACATACCCTTATTATATTATTATTCTTAAATTTTTATTTATATATCCCTTGTTTACCATTAATGAGAGTCTATGATCACCCTATATTGTGTTTTATTTTTCCTAGTATAAGAAGAATTGTTTACAAAATGAGATATTTAAGAAGGGATATAGTTATGATTAAATGAATTTGAGGTTATTTAGATCTTTTCTAAAAATGTTTTTTATGAATAATAATTTCAATATACTCTAAACCATTAATTTTATTTTCATGTATCATAATGATATGTAAATAATATCCATATATTAAGATGTAATATTTCTAAATGAAATTTTTTGGTTACAATAATATAGAGTATCACCAATTAACTAGAATTTTTTTATTATAAATTGTAATGTCTATAGAATAGTCACCCATCGAATTTTTTACTTATTATCCATAAGGAGGAGAATTATATAAGACTCCTTGATGGGGCTAGTAAAACATCAAAACAATAAAATAATGTGATGGAATATGCTCATGTGCATACTCTTACATAGACAATTGAGGAACTTCAAAATCCACCCAAGTAAGAGAAACATGTATATCCCAACCCCCTCCCATCAAATACACTACAATGAAGGGAGTGTGATAATGACCCATGAATTCCGTCTCTAATCGGATAATGGGTGGATACTTGATCCAATAGTATAAAAATCTCATGAAATGGGATGCATTTCCCTATATTATTATAATGGATTATGAGATAGTTTGAATTCACTATAACCAACTCCAAGGAATAAAAAAAATCAAAACTCACCCCATAATCCATGTACAAATAATTTGATTAAAGATAAAAGTATTGAAATGAAAATACACAACAGTAAAGTTAATGAAATGACACATAAACTATATTAATGTCCAATATATTAATGTCCAACATGGTCTATTTAGTCCTCCTAGAGACTGGAAAAATAGGTTATATATGCAAGGTGATAATAAATGTATAGTCAATAGAAAAAACAATGATTCCAATATTCATGGGATATAAACATACTACTGCACCTATAAGAATACAATAGAACCAATGATATCTAAATATGTCAACTGTATAGTCCCAAAATCACTATGGAAAACTAATAAAAATATCTTAATATATGTATATTAACATAATATGAATGATATCCAAAAAGGGTACTAGAAACCTCTATCCCACTAATTTTCTTCTATCACACCTCAATATTTTATGTCTCAGTGCTCCTGTCTCATTTGTATAACATATACCACCACCGCACAACATGATACAATCACATCTTACCAGTAGAAACCTTTTCCACCTCCCCAATACATGGTAACTTTACTTATCACCGGAATACATTTGTTCTATAACATCAGAACCATAATAAGAGTAGTAGAGTATCATTAAAATGAAGGATATCAACTACAATTCCACATTTTTTTCATGTAAAACCACCACTATATGCCTCTCCGAATCACGAACACATATAATCTATACTGAAGACACCTAAGATGTCATATAGTGCACTATCAGACCTCTATCCATCGCAACCTATTTATATCTACTCAAACAGAAGAGATATGGGGGGAAATAGTGTGTAGTTAACCATCCATTATCTTCAATAGTACATTTTAAAAAATATCACCGTATAAATATATGTGTGTCGTCACATAGATCTCAATGTAGTTAGTGTGAATATTGAAATTTCAAAGAATATGAATGGAATATATATATATCCACACACAAAATAACATCCTATGGTCCCACAAAAAGAACTAACCAACTCAAAAAATCCCCACATTCTCTACCACCTCTAAACACATAACACCACACAAGGTAAAAATAAATTGTATATATCTTTCCAACAGTATTATCTACCACATTCATTTCATTATAAATAATCAACTACATTTAACCACATAGCCCATAATTTATTTGTTCATTAATAAATTAAATCCAATTAACCAAAACCATCCCAATCCAGTTAAAATATTACCAACCTATTATCCCATAAGTTCTTGTGAATATATCACAACATTACCACACATCAGAATCATCTGATCATATCCA
Organism: Viscum album; assembly: GCA_963277665.1. NCBI lineage: Eukaryota > Viridiplantae > Streptophyta > Magnoliopsida > Santalales > Viscaceae > Viscum > Viscum album. Next base: position 1,956,158,833 of record OY728164.1, read on the forward strand.
TAAAACTATCACCTCAGCAACCCAAAATCAAGGCCAATTCAACCTTCACCTCACCACAAAAAAACATAGTAAAACAAACCATCACCTCAACTCCACAAAATCACATACAACAAAACCACACATAACCCTCTCCACCTAAAAAAAAAATTAATCAGTACCCTAAAACAAGAACACATGACAACACATGACAACCTATCAAATTTTTGCGGATTTTCCAAGTGGGGTATCACATGCCACTTCTTTATTTAGGCAATTGTCACACAAGACAATGTCCAGGGGAAACCACATTATTTTATTAATATATTCTATTATGAAATTTCAATTTCATGGTGATTGGAAATAATTAAAACATGTTTCTATAGTCACAAAAAGAACTATTCAAAAAAAATCCCAACAACCACACTTTTTCCATAGGGTATGTGGCCCATGAGATTACAATATCAGAGTGAATAACAAAGCTATAAAAGCATGTGAAACAACCTCCCTTTCCACATTAATTTTAATTAACTGATTATTTTTTCTTTATAAGACAAAAACATCCATCCCCCATAGATAAAAGTAGTTATTCCATCAAACATGATATACGTAATTAAGAAAAATGGGATTCCCTACTTGGAAGTAAGAAGCTTCATGCTATTCGCAACACCAAAACATGAGTTTCAAACTAGATGGAATCTCCACTAAGGTGAAGTATAAACAATGGTAGAAGGGTTCCATTAATATATTGTAAAGGAAATGAGACCTACTATTTTAATGAAAAGTGTGAAAGAAGTAATAGAGAAAGGATCATAATTTTTGAGTGAATAGAGAAAAATGATTAGGACTTCAGATCACAATAGAATTAATAAACCATTTTTATGTCATTAAACCCCATGGTGAAGGACTCATTTACAGACATGGTCATAAAAAAATCAAGTTAATAATTATCCTGGATGAAATAAACATTAAATTCCCCTTATTATTGCTTCTAAAAGACACCAGGTATATTTTTTAACGTAACATATAGTAAAATCCCTTTCACTATTCTAACATAACCAAATTCCACACATATCAAAATAATAATTTTCACATATATGATTCATATAGTCAATCAAGAGATGCAACAAGTTTGTTTATGTAGATAATATGTATAGTGTATCGCTCTGGATAGCTGATTCAGGTGGTCAATAGAGCAACATTGTCGATCCATCTAGGTAACCAATTCTTCTGTGTCGTCGAATCACATAGCCTATCTAACCACATAATCGATTCAAAAAGATTATCCATCCATATAGATGATTTATTTACCCAGATGATTCACATAGATGATCCAACAACGATATTGATTCACACAGACAACACATCCACATAACTGATTCAAATACCCATGATAAGATATAAGTGACCATGAAAAAAAACTACTGAATGGGAAATAACTGCACATCCAAATAAACTATGATTCTAAAAAAGTGTTTGTTCAGACAAACCACATGAGCAACCAAAAACCGCAAAAACAAACATGTGACCTTGCACAAAAACCACATTATGAGCCTACCTTCAAAAAAACTTGTATCCGCACAACGGAAAACATGTGGCTGAAATAAGGGGTCATAGAAGATCAAGAGGAAAAGACCCCAAATAACATATTGACTCCACCATTACTTAAAAATCACAATGGAAATTGATTTATAAATTAAGGACCTTAAATAAGATACCTCTAAAACATTTATCATCCTCTAAAATCCATGTGAAAGGAATGTAAGGGAAAGGAATGTTCCGTACAACCATCCCATGAGGTACCCCAAATGGATCTCATTACAATTGAGACTATACCAACATAAAAACATATAATTATCAGGCCTCATATAATTTTCATAATCAATTAGGAAACTAATTCAACCTCTATACAATACAAGACAACAACTTCCACAACCATCTCTCAATAGGGCTGCATATACATAAATCAGGAAATTCAATATCCCATGTCAAGATACTATACTCTATAGGTGGCACTAAATCACATGCATGGTTTCAAAACAATACATAGTATAATGCTGTTTGATTTGGAATTAGGTTTTCCCTAATTTATATGTATTGAAATATTTATCCCCCATAATATCATCACTCATTAATAACATCTCATATGGTATAGTAATTTCCAAACTTTACATTGCCAAATAAAACTAGGAGAAGCAAGAGAAACTAAAAAAACTCATCGTACATAGCATGAAAATGCATACTAATCTCTTAGGTACACTCCTCTGTGTCAACATGCCTCTAAAGAAAATGAAACAACATAATTTTATGCCCTCACAACACATTATTTCAATGATACTAGATATCTATTGTCTTCTCCACGAATGTTGTGTCATCCTAAAAATCTAACTATCCCAGTCAATAATATAGAAGAAATCCAGAATATATTCGGGGATCTATGAAATGTTGAAGATTCCGTGGATATGGTCAATATTTTGTGGAACTATTATTTGATAATCCACTTCACCAATGCATACCAAAACCTAAAAGCACCAATCAAATCGGGGTGAGTGATTACTCCCCCTTCTAAAACCATGCTTTCACATCAAGGAGGGACCTCCAAGAACTTGTGGTCTCTATCTTAAAACTCTAAGGGCTCACCCCTTCAATCCTAATAATCTCTTTGTTAGTTGGTAACTAATTTTTTCCTCTCATAAACAAGATTAACTTTCTCAGTTTCTCTATGCACCACATTCAGAAAAAGAATCAATAATTACCCATCCTTGGTCAAAAATAATATATAGAGATTCAACCATTTGTTCAATGCCTAAAATAAAGACTTGTTAATGGAAGAGTGATTAATTTTGTTATATTCAAACTCAACGAAGATAATAGGATTTAATAAAGATTCATCCAAGTCCATGATGCATTCTCGCAACATATCCTCCATATTTCTGGTAGTCTTCCTTGTCTATCCATATTTCTAAGAGTGGAAAGAAATGATGAGGTGGAAATGAAGGAAAAAATAATACAGAAATCCTCTCAAAACATTGGAGTTAAAATGAATGTTTCGATAATAGACAATGAATATCATGAATCCATGAAACAACACTATCTCATCCACATACAAGCTCGATAAAACATTCACTACACTAGACTACGTTACTTCAAAGATGTTAATTGATTTCATGAACTGATCTATGATTACCTTGATATCATAACAATAAACCTTGTATAAGAGTAGCCTTATGATGAAATCCCTCAACATTTAATAAAATTTCCCCTTAGGTATATCCAAGGGCTATACCAAACTACCAAGAACATGATACTCGACCATTAATTGATTGAAAAACAATCACTAAGGTAATAAATCCATCTCATCTAATTTCAGCCTGGGCCACAAAATCTACATCCCCAAGCCATGGAACATTACTGAAACTACTTGGTTTACCAAAAATGGTGATATATAAAACTCATGATTGAATCCCTAACGTATCACTACCCTAAAATATCTCCCATGAAATGAAATCAGGTTCTAGCCATCCCTATAGAGCATCACCATATCTAACATGGTCACACAACACCTTTTCTTTTGAGACTTTCCACGAGGAATCCTCTACATAATACATCATATAAGACTAGACTATCATATGAAATAAACAAACTCCACCATAAATCTACCTTGTATCCAAATTTATGGTTGGAAACTCATTCATCACTCACCAAGATCCTTTAAATTGTTAAAAATCATCATTATGTGACTACCTAATAAACACATCAGCCAAAAAATTCATCTCTCGTAAGGTGTTGGACATCTCAAAATCCTAACGCCCTAGATTTGCAACCACCTTCACATCCATATATTTAGATCCTGCAGATAAAAGATATACCTCAATCTCTTATGATCTGTAAAGACCACAAAACACTCCCCAGTTAGGAAATGTCACCACTGATTTACCACAAACACAATCGTTTCTAACTCTATTGTATAGTTGGAATAGTTATTCTCATGGATATGTAATTTTGAAGACACATAATTGATACCCCACTCTAGTACATCAACATGAATCCTAAGAAATGATAATAACCATCCCAAAAATCCTCAAACATCACCCCATCCCATATAAATGGGAGCACTAGAGCTCCAAAAAATCTCCCCATCAGGAAGAAAAATGCTACTTGAAACAAGTTAGTCTAGAAAATAAACTTTTACATCCTTTCCAATGATATCAATTAGGCCAAAAATCAGTAGTAATTAGAATGTAAGATTTGATAATAGCCTACAACCATAAGGAAACAATGCATATCTAAAATATTTTTGGGTGCATCACAAGAAAAACTATCTCAATATTTGGTAGGTACACTTCTACACCTTGACGAGACACCACATTCCTATGGAAATAAAACTCCCATGTCTAGAACAAGCCCTATAAGAAATTCCATAGAGTCTGTTTAATTGAAGAACCTACAAGATAGATCTGAGATGATCAACATGCCTATCCACTAACTTTTAGTATATCAATATGTCGTCGAGGAACAAAAAAATAATATTCTAGGAATTAATAGAACCTATATTTCATTAGTTCCATGAATACAATGGGTGTTTTCCTGACACCAAATTAAATAACCTCATACATGAACTTCCTTTACCAAAATCTAAAGGGAATCATCGGGATATCTTCCTCCATCGCCTTTAGCAGTTGGTTCCCATACCACAGATCAAACATTGAAAACAAAATCGCCCCTATTATCTGGTCAGAAATGTAACACCCCAAGCTTCCACGATACGTTACTCTTTCAATAATGCAATAGCTTCCATTGTACGTAAGTTTGAGATTCTAACGCACCGCGACCAATCAATGTAGCCTTTATTAATAGTAATACCCAATTTTTGAAATTAAATAAATTTTATATTTCAAAATGGACTTCATTTTTGTATTCTTAATATCGAAATTATCCTATGTTGAATTTTTTGTAATTTTCTGAGAACTTCCAATTTTTTATGAATAGTGAAAAATACTTAAAACCAACTTTTTTAATCAAAATAATTTAAAGTGATAAATTATACTATTGAGTGGTTTTAAAGTATTATTATAATATATTTTTACCATTTTATCTAATGTTTGTCATTATAATTAATTTTACTTTGAAATTAGACATAAACAATTGTCAATCTTTTGATATATATTGTTTCCTAAAGACACGTTATTTGTTGTGAAAACATGAATTAACTATTAAATTAATTAATTAAACTTATATATTTTTTATTTTTTAAAATAGACATCATTTTTGAATTAGGAATACCAAATATATCTTAAGGTGAATTTTTGGCATTGTTCTGAAAAACATCAATTTTTGATGAATAATGAAACCACTAAGTGCTTGTTGAAAAATGATTTTTCGTTTAAATGAAACATTACCACTTCTGTGATTTGATTTTTAAAAATCCAACATACATGGTTGTAATTAAGAATTAAAATGTGGTTCAATGGGATTAAAATAATTTTTTCGTGAATAGTAATTTTTAAGTTTAATTTATCATGATTAAAGTTAATTAGTAAAATTTACGGTAGAAATGATATTATAAAAATATGAAATTACCATTAAACTTTTCCTACCCTTATTTGATGAGTCATGGCCGACCAAGACAATACATGGGTCTACTTGGGGACCCCATGGAGCCACTTGGGTAAGAAAATGACATTAATAACATTTTATTTAAAGTAAAAATAAAATTTTCATAAACATGTGTTGTTTTACTAAACCAATTATTACATGGGGTTATATAAGCTAACCATTAGACTATAAATATTAATTGGAAGGATAAAAATATTTTCTACATCATGGTAATTTTTTTATAATTTTTAGACATTATATAAATTAAATTATTTATGACACTATGATGATGCAGCGATTACCTCATTAACTAACAATTTAAATAAAATGAAAAGATAATGTGACATATAAGACTTACACTTGTCAAAAACCTATTGTATGAGTTTATTTCAAACCCCTATCACCTTATCCTTGAAATATATAAGTGTGGGACCTTTAAAATCCGAAACTCATTATATAATAAAGTAACATTTCATGACTTTCCAGGAGTGCCACTCCTCTCCTCTTATAAAAGGCCCCTAACACTACCACCTTATTGACACCTTCAAAGCCATTTGGCTCGGCCAAACTCTGAAAAACACTCTCTAAACTTCCCTCTCTAACTCCTAGATGTCTCACTTTGGGCAGATTTCTTCCCAACGAAGCCTTTGGCTCAAATCAAAAAGAGTTACCCGATTTTACAGTAATGTCTTCTCTTATGTGGTTTTGTTTTATTTTGCTTCTCCAACCCCCTAAACAATTTTTATTATTTTATGTTGTAACAAAACCAGTATCTTAAATATAGTATGATGTTTTTATGAGAAGGATTTTATTTACCCTTACACCCACCTTCATCAAATGGTTAAAGAACATATTGTTTCTGTGGGTGGTGAATTACTGCCTCACGAAACGATGATTGTTCAATTTTTTTTTAACACCTCTCATGGTGGCCATTATGATGACACTATTTTTTATATATGATATATATTATGTTTAGGTTTTCCTTGTTCTTATGTATTTTTCATTTATGGCATACCTTTATGATTTCCATTATGGGTAAACACGATAATTTTATTTTAGAAAGGGCGGACTACTGCCCCCTCAATGTGATTTGAATCATTAATTCCATATGTGAGATGTATAAAGGATGGAGTAAATGAAATTATATATGATATTATACTTGAATTATAATATACCTTTATATCATTATTATTTCATTCCATTAAATATGAAATAGAAATGAAAGTAGTGTTCATGCATACGTACGACTTACCATCTCCATGAATGGTGCATTTCATTTCGTACCTCTAAATGTTATGTAATATTATAAAGGCAAGTATATTCTAGATATATATAATATATATGATATCGAAATCATGAATATAATTCTAGATATAATGGATATTTTACCACATGAACAACTTGTAATTATAAGATGTTTATTTTGACTCAAGTACCAAAGATCGAAAAAACGGCCATTATTAACATAAATAATTACATAATGTTCATAACATGGTAATAAGTGATATAAAAGGAATAATAAACTTGAAAAAGGTTTTTAAGCAAGTATAAATTAACTATAGTTTATTATTCAGGAGATTTAAGAACGATCGAGTCAAGTCAGACATGAGGTAAGGGAACTTCTTAACCCAATTTTCGTTCTTTGGGTTAATCTCCTAATTTCAAATTATGTCATGATATTATTATGTCATATCTTGTATTTTTAATTTCTTTATGTGTAATTATAGTGAATAAACATAATATATATATTTTATTTAAAAAATGATCTTCGTAAGGACTTCGTCTCAATCTTCTTTCATTGAGGCATACTTTATTTTATACACAACTTTATTTTATACAGTGTATAAACCCCTTTGACTTTTACATTTATTCAAAAAGAATCTATTTTATATGAAGCATTTTACTAAATGACAAAAGGGAATATTTTTTTGTCGTACGTATGCGGCGACAACAATTTCTCTGCTGCCATGACCATTATTTGAGTTTCGGCTTCCTCTATAAGTCATAACTTTTTTTAAAATGAAAATTAAATACCAAGATTTAATTATCTTTTATTTTGGTATTGAAAATGGTTTTGAAAGTGTTTTTATTATATCAATGTGTTGTATTGATATATTGTGATTGAAATGTGGAAATGTTATGTTTCCTTGATTAATGTTTTATGTGATACGATTATGTTATGGTTTTTGATATGATTAAACCTGTTCATATGAGGAATGCATTGGACTTAATAAGTGACGGGTGGAGTCCTCTATAGCTCCTTGATGCATCGGCAGGTCTCATGAGACAAACTACTGTCTTGGAATGAGGCCTTGAAAAAACCTTATTTGTAGTCTTGGCACGAGTCCTTGGTTACGTGGTTATGATAGTCTGGCATTATACATTCCATCATTATGAAAGAGGTTATTGATATTGAATGTGATTATTTGACCAGTAGAATATCCATGTGAATAAGTAAATGGAATTATTTCATTTTACTTTTTCCATATTATGCTAATGTTAGAGATTAAAATCCTTTTGTTTTAGTTCTACATTGCCTTAAATGTTTATGTTTATTTATGAAAGCATCCACTATATTTTTATCCTTAATGAGCATCTGAGCTCACCCCTTTCAATGTTTTAATTTTTCTAGGATGTGATGAAGTATATTATGAATGACCTGCAGGGATAATATGAGTGGATATGAAGACAAGAGGTTTTTTTTATTTTTGTTTTACTTTATGATGTAATGTAAGACTTATTAATGTATCTAGTGTTTCCAAGACTACTAAACTAATCGGTCCTTCGAGACTTGATCTTTTGTGATCATGCTAATGTTACGCAATAATGCACCAACTCTGGGTAACTAGGGTTGGGGCATTACAGTTGGTATCAGAGGCAGTTTAGTACTAACCTTGGAAGCTATATTTAGATAAACTATGATTAGAGCACGTAGCCTAAAGATAGAATTTGAGGATTAGTATAGAGTAAGTTCCTAGAATTTTGGTATTATAGAGATTTTGTGAGTTTTCCGAGAAATACATCCCCGTCTGGATACGAGCAGGTAGAAGTGGCTCTGGCACAAATGTACCTAGGGGTAAAACCCGAAAACACCACGTTGAGCTAGACTCGAATGGGAACTGGTGCACGACAATGGGCCTTGCTACACTCTTGGTTACGAGATTCCCGCGTGAGATGATTAAGATAATTTCATTTTATTTACAAACCATTATGAAGGTTTTATGAGCATATACTACCACAAAGAAAACATTTTTATGATTATGGATTATATCCATAAATAGTTCAATTTATGTTAAGTGTTTATCAAGTTTGTTCTTATGTATTTCGTTTTATAAACTAATCTAGTTTATGACATTGTTTAAAAATGGCACATAGTGGAAGGAATGGAAACCATATCAATGCATGAAATCCATGTAGGGACTTCCCTCCTGCTCAAGATAATTAAAATGGAGCTGGTGATACAACTGGTGCTGATCAGCTTATCACCACACTGGGATGACTCACTCAGATTATGAATAATAACCTTACTCATATGGATCACCCAAATCCACAATGTGGAGGATCAATGTTAGACTGCTTCATGAGGAAACAACCACCAACATTCAATGGGATAACTAATCTGTTAGTTGCTGAGCAATGGATAAACTCCTTAGAGAAAATATTACACGCCTTAGGGAGTAGAGAAGGGAGAAGGTTGTCATGAAAGTTTACTGCCTCACTGGATATGCTGATCAATTGTGGTCACTGATTCAAAACACAACGGAAGATGATGAAGTATCAAGTATGTAATGGAGGGAGTTTATGGAAATTTTCTTAGAAAAATACTTTCCACATGACCATCGAGCAGATTTGGAAAGGCAATTTCTGAGTCTGAGGCAGAAGGAGGATGGGAATGTCGCAAAGTATGAGGATAACTTTACAAGGTTAGTGAGGCATGCTCTAGATTATATACGTAACCCAAGAAGTAATATTGAATGTTTCTTTGATTGGTTAAAACCATTTCTTCGTCGAGCCTTAGTCTCACAATATTTCTCATCGTACGATGATATTGTCTCATGTGAAATCAAGATAGAAAAGGAATTCTATAAATTTTATGACAATAAAGTAATACAAGAGAATAACAGGACAACGGAACAAGAGACAGATAAAGGGAAAAAGGGAAAGAAGGATTTTCCATTATGCAATAATTGTGGGAAGAATTGCCCCAGTACTTGCCTAAAAGGAATGGGAGTTTGTTATAAATGTGGAGAAAAAGGTCACCATGATCGTGATTGCAAGATAAAGAAAGAGGCTATCAATGTTGAATGCTACAATTGTAGAGAAATGGGGAATTATGCAAATGAATTTCCTAAGCTTCAGGGAATCTTAACTCAGAAAAAGCCAAGGGATCAAGGCCAAGCTTATGATGTTACTACATATGAAGATGAATAATTATTGTATTTGTGTTTTTGGACTCAAGATCTATATTATGTTTATAAGAATAATGTGAAATATAAATAAGGATTGTACTTCAGTACTTGTTTTTTTCATTAAGGTATTAATATGATGAAGGTAATCATATATTTAGTATGTGACAATAAGAGAAAATTTACTTTGTTTGGGGAATCTGATTTTACAATTGATTTTTGAATTTGGAGAACTTTTAGAGAAAGTTTGGACATAGGTATTTTGGATAAATATAATTGTTGGAATGGATTAAGTTGAACCTTGGATAGTATTGTTTAAGGTTAAAAAAATTCTGAAGATTATTTTTGGAATATTATAATAATATAGATTTAGAAAAAGGACAACCTGCAGGTTGGGGGATAACCTGTCGCGTTGGACAAAGCTGTAGGAATCAAACCCACAACCATAGTGTGACACGCCTTTATTACCTACCACCATCATACAGGAAGTCCCTGGTTATTACAAAATAGATTTCCTAATCTAAATGGTATTTGGTAATATTTGGAACCTTATACAATTAGGATAAATAGAATATTATTGAGTTCTGTTACCATTTGGAGTGAATGATGGGTTTGTGGTAAAAAATATTAAAGAATTAAAGTCTACATGAAATGTAAGTATATTTCCTTAGGTTCTTAGTAAGTATCATAAATAAATTCCTCAAATTTATGAAAGGTAACTTAAAACAAAAACGTTGTCGGTTAACTTTTCCAATTGGGGATTCAATGACTGTTTAACTAATCACAAGTTTGTGATTTTCTTGTGGTTAACTTCTCCTAATCCTGTTTTCTACAACTCTCAATCAGACCTTGATGGTTTTTTTTCCTCCATATCCATATTTTCATAGAATCCTAGTATGGGCTATCTCGGGTGACATTTGTACTTCTCTTTCTTTCTTTTAATGTTATATTTGTATTAACCTTATTTCTGATGTGGGTTTTCCAAAAAGGCATTTTATATTTTAAACCTTTTATTTTCCAATAAAAATTTCAAATTTCAAGGATGCAATTTATTGAAGGAGGGGAGAATGTAACACCCCAAGCTTCCACGATACGCTTCTCTTTGAATAATGCAATATCTTGCATTGTACAGAAGTTTGAGATTATAACACACCGCGACCAATAAATGTAGCCATTATGAATAGTAATACCCACTTTTTAAAATAAAATAAATTTTATATTTCAAAATGGACTTCATTTTTCTATTCGGAATATCGAAATTATCCTAAGTTGTATTTTTTTGTAATTTTCTGAGAGCTTCCAATTTTTAATGAATAATGAAACATTCTTCAAAGAAAATTTTTTAATCAAAATAACATAAAGTGATAAATTTTACTATTGAGTGGTTTTAAATTATAATTAGAATATATTTTTAATATTTTATCCAATGGTGGTCCTTAGAATTAATTTCACTTCAAAACTAGACATAAACAATTGTCAATCTTTTGATATATATTGTTTCCTAAAGACATGCTATTTGTTGTGACAACGGGAAATAATTATTAAATTAATTAATTAAACTTATATATTTTTAATTTTTTAAAATAGGCATCATTTTTGAATTTGGAATAACAAATATATCTCAGGGTGAATTTTTGGCATTGTTCTGAAAAACATCAATTTTTGATGAATAGTGAAACCTCTAAGAGGTAGTTAAAAACTGGTTTTTCATTTAGATGAAACATTACCACTTCTGTGATATGATTTTCAAAAATCTGACATACATGGTTTTCATTAGGAAGTAAAATGTGGTTCAATGGGATTAAAATAATTTTTTCGTGAATAGTAACTTTTATGTGTAATTAATCGAGATTAAAGGTAATTAGTGAAATTTATGGTAAAAATTATATTATAAAAATATGAAATTACCTTTACACTTGTCTTACCCTTATTGGAAGATTCATGGGCGACCAAGGTAATACATGGGTCAACTTGGGGACCCCATGGAGCCACTTGGGTAAGAAAATGACATTAATAACTTTTTATTTAAAGTAAAAATAAAATTGTCACAAACATGTGTTGTTTTACTAAAACAATTATTACATGGGGTTATATAAGTAACATTTCGACTATAAATATTAATTTTAAATCTAAAAAGATTTCCTACATCATGGTAATTTTTTTTATAATTTTTATACATTAAATATATTAAATTATTTATGACACCATGATGATGCAGCGATTACCTCATTAAATAATGATTTAAATAAAATGCAAATATAATGTAAAATCTAAGACTTACACTTGTCAAAAACCTATTGGATGAGTTTATTTCGAACCCTTATCACCTTAACCTCGAAATATATATTTGTGGGACCTTTAAAATCCGAAACTCATTATATAATATAGTAACATTTTGAGACTTTCCAAGAGTGCCCCTCCTCTCCTCTTATAAAAGGCCCCCACCACTACCACCTTATTCACACCTTCCATGCCATTTGGCTCGGCCAAACTCTGCCCAAATACTCTCTAAACATCCCTCTCTTACTCCTAGAAGTCTCACTTTAGTCAGAAGTATTCCCAAGGAAGCCTTTGACCCAAATCAAAAAGATTTACTCGATTTTAAGGTAATGTCTTCTCTGATGTTGTTTTGTTTTATTTTGCTTCTCCAACCCCCAAAACTCTTTTTAATATTTTATTCTGTAACAAAAACAGTATATTCAATATAATATAATATTGTTATGAGAAGTAATTTATTTACACTTACACACACCTTCGTCAAATGGTTAAAGAACATACCGTTTCTGTCGGTGGTGAATTATTGCCTCACAAAACGATGATTATTAAATTTTCTTTTAACACCTCTCATAGTGTCCATTATGATGAAACTATTTTTTATATATGATATATATTATGTTTAGGTTTTACTTATGCTTATGTATTTTTCATTTATGGAATACCTTTATGATTTCTATTATGGGTAAATGCGATAATTTAATTCTAGGAAGTGCGGACTACCGCCCCCTCAAAGTGATTTGAATCGTTAATGCCATATGGGGGATGTATAAATGATGGAGTAAATGATATTATATATGATATTATACTTGAATTATAATATAACTTTACATCATTATGATTTCATTCCATTAAATATGAAATAGAAATGAAATTAGTTTTCATGCGTACGTACGGCTTATGGTCTCCATGAACGGTGCATTTCATTTCTTACCTCTAAATGTAATGTAATATTATAAAGGCATGTATATACTGGATATATATGATATATATGATATCCACATCATTAATATAATTCTGGATATCATGGATATTTTACGACATGAACAACTTGTAATTATAAGAAGATTATTTTTGACTCAAGTACCAATGATCGAAAAAACAACCGTTATTAACATAAATAATTACATAATGTTCATGACATGGTAATAAGTAATATAAAAGGAATAATAAACTTGATAAAGGTTTTTAAGCATGCAAAAAATTGACTCTAGTTTATTATTCAGGAGATTAAAGAACGATCGAGTCCAGTCGGACACGAGGTAAAGGAACTTCTTAACCCAATTTCTGTTCTTTGGGTTAATCTCTTACTTTCAAATTATGTCATGATATTATTATGTCATATCTTGTATTATTACTTTCTTTATGTGTACTTATAGTGAATACACATAATATATCTATTTTATTTAAGAAATGATCTTTTTATGGACTTCGTCTCAATCTTTGTTTATTGAGGCATACTTTATTTTATACACAACATTCTTTTATACGGTGTATAAACCCCTTTGACTTTTACGTTTATTTAAAAGGAATCTTTTTTATACGAAGTGTTTTACTAAAGGAAAAAGGGAATGTTTTTTTGTCATACGTATGTGGCGACAATGACTTCTCTACCACCGTGACCATTATTTGAGGTTCAGCTTCCTCTACAAGCCATAACTTTTTTTAAAATAAACAAATAAATACCAAGATTTAATTTTCTTTTATTTTGATATTGAAAATGGTTTTGAAAGTGTTTTTATTATATCAATGTGTTGTATTGATATCTTGTGATTGAAATGTGGAAATGTTATGTTTCCTTGATGAATGTTTTATGTGATACGATTATGTTATGGTTTATGATATGTTTAAACCTGTTCATATGAGGAATGCATTGGACATAATAAGTGATGGGTGGAGCCCGCTATAGCTCCTCGATGCATCGACAGGTCTAATGAGACAAACTAGTGTCTTGGCATGAGGCCTTGACAAAATCTTAATTTTAGTCTTGGCACGAGGCCTTGGCTACATGGTTATGATAGTTTTTGATTATGCATTCAATCATTATGAAATTGTTTGTTGATATTGCATGTGATTATTCGAGCAGTAGAATATCCATGTGAATAAGTAAATGACATTATTTCATTTTACTTTTACCAAATTATGCTAAAGTTAAGGTTTAAAAGGCTTTTGTTTTAGTTATACATTGCCTTAAATGTTTATTTGTATTTATTAAAGCTTCCGCTATATTTTTATCCTTAATGGGCATCAGAGCTCACCCCTTTCAATGTTTTAATTTTTTCAGGATGTGATGAAGTATATTATGAATGAACTGTAGGGATAGTATGAGGGGATATGAAGAAAGGATGTTTTTTTAGTTTTGTTTTACTTTATGATGTAATGTAAGACTTAGGAATGTATCAAGTGTTTCCCAGACTATAAACTAATCGGTCTTTCGAGACTTGATCTTTTGTGATCATGCCAATGTAACACAATAATGCACCGACTCTGGGTAACTGGGGTTGGGGTGTTACAATAAATAACATATATCTTTGATATATGTTAATAGTTATTAGACATCACCTTATTAATCCTTTGGTATTCTATAAAGAAGACCGAATTACCATAAATCTTCTCATAGAACAATAACAATGTAACCCATTATGACACACTAGGTCAGATAAAAACAACTGCATCAAATCATCTATCTATGTCATCTATTACCATAACTCAAAGTGAGTTGTCTAGTAAGGATCCATTCTCATCAGAGATGCATCAGGTTGTATGTATATCCAAAACACAACAAGACTTCATGGTTGTTGTGCCACATCCTCCTTGAGAGAATCATAAAAAATCAACACAAGGTCCCTAGGAAATTCCACCATGCTAGCATCAACTAATTTAATAGAACCCTAAACTATCAACGAAATAGGGTGATCCACACAATGACTGACCACCTATAGACTCTAATCACAAACAAAAACTATAGGCTATCCATACATATCTAAGAAAATGAATCTCCCCTAAATGAATTTGATAATAGAACACATAAAATACAACAATTTGATGCTAAGGTAAACATCATATGGATTAATATTATGAAATAAAATATCCCCATAAGACTGAATTGGCTGCATCTTCAGTCTACACCCCCCAATACACAACAATCAATTTGGTCAGGATTTTGACTGGTGTAGTCAACACCTGATGCACGATAATCCACCCCATGTCTAATCCTAGAGAATAGACTAGAGTGGGAGAAAAAATGTGTGTATCTCCTAAATCCAATATGACACAAACTATGGTAGAAAAAATTGATCGCACAATGGACAACCTCTAGCCCCTATAACACTACCACCTACACCATATTCAACTGACCACACCCAGCTCCTCTATTATTCTTCTAACACCCACATCCATGGACAAGATCTTATTGATCTCCATAAACTGGATTAATATCATATGTGAATCCTATACCTACTCCATCTCACTTTAGCGGAGCTTAAGACTACGAATCTACTAATAATCCAATGTCTGTGGATACTAATGCTGAGGCTGTCACTAAATCAGACCACCACCAAATTGATCATGATGAATAACCTAGAACTTTGTATAGTGTTGTCCATGGAATCTATAGAAAATGAACATTACATTGATGTTCCTAGGAAAATAATTAAATCATTGTGTCAATAAGGATGGAAAGTAAATTATTGAGGTTGACACCCTTTTAGTTGAAACAATGAATGTCCTTGAACATAAGACATGCTAGTGAAAACATGGCTACTCAAGGAACCATGATGTATCCTCACGCATTGTAAAACTCCTCGTATAGTCATATGATATATCACCATTACTTTCTTCTGAACCACTAGACACACTCAAAACATAAAATGAGTAACTACATACTAGATAGAAGGGATAATCACCTCCTCAAGACATCTCACATGAGACACCTCATCTAGAAAATGATCTAGGGAACATTAATAAGTTCATTGAACTTTATTTCAAACTCTTGTACTATTATGATCCCCTATTAATGTGAAAGAAACTCTTACCTCTTTATTAACTTCATGGAAAATGAAAGAAACTCTACTCAGAACTCTTTCAGATTGCCATCCAATGGAACATCTACCTACTTCTACTCATCCAAAAACGAAATCCCCCTATAATACATAGCTCATCAAATATGAACAAGTTCCAAATAGAAGTATTTCACAATAGGGCCTGGATAAAAGTTATTGTGATCCCATGGTCTTCAACATAACTCCCCACCTCCATGATAAAAAAACACACCTCATACTTTCCCAAAGACCCAAACTGAAAATCATACATCATACTTGGATATTAATCATCCTTCTCAATAAGATTTACAATTTAGATATTATATATTTCATCCTGAAAAACCTAGACTACAAGAACTACACATGGATGAAATCTAGGAGTCACAGGTGACACTCAATTAATGTTTGCCCAAAATAAGGAAATACATAATTTTATATAGATTAATTTAATTCATTTTACTTTACTTTTAACCTCCGAAAACCATCCAGATCAAAGAAGAACACAAGTCATCCTAATATATGTAGATATCCCATGCTTATATCGTAAAAATTGGTCCACCTCACTTGTTGACTAATACGATTTGAGTCCATGAAGTGAATCATAGGGGGGTTAAAAATAATTTCTTTTATCTAGTCTCCCTGGCCTATGTGAAACAAAAATTTCAAATTTCATTGTTTCCATATCAACCCATGTAATCCTCAATAAACCCAACTCTCTAATAAATCGTACTACTAAACTATTACCTGTGAGGCCAATCTATCATTACCCCATCCCACCAATGAAACCTCAATGAAGGGTGGGAGATAATGACTGTCAATCCCACCTCTAGTAGGCCCCTGACTATAAACTATCACTAAGGGTATAATAATATAATTAAATGGAAGGAATTACTCTCTATAATAATATAGGATTGGAATATAGGATAATTCATTCACATGAAACACTGTGGATTAAAAAAATGATACCAAAAACCATCTCATAATTATTTAACAAATTATAATAGTATAGATAAAGGTATCCAAATGTAATTACCCAAAAAGGAATGTTAATGTGGATATGTATCAAAAATCAAATGGATTGACCTAAAAATTTCATTAATGGCCCAAGAAGTCCCCATAGATACCTTATAATCAGTTTATAAACATATTATGGGATTACAAGTTTAATTAGTAGGAAAACCAACATATCTAGTGTACTTTTTAACGAGACATAATAATACACTGTTCAAAAAATTGATGAATCAATAGAACATATACATGTAAACTAAAATATAACAATTAACACAATAGAACACCCATAAAATAATGATTTCCAAGTATAATTACCTAATATGAAGCATATCGATAAAGGTGACCCCTCATTTTCTTTCCAATTATTATATACTATCAAACCCTAATGCCTTATCTCCTAGAACTAGAATATCTTATATAAACCATATATAAACTCCCAAAATCATGGTCGCATCACATCATGATCACAAATACCTAGTCCAGCACACCATAACATGGTCACATAACATCTCTACTGAAGACACATAGGCCATAAAATCATATCCATAACTGGTTTAGTATGGTATCATGATCATGAATGAAATCAAACTCATTACCTAATCCTTCCAAGAATAACAACCACTACAATCATCCTAAAAACACCACCTCATCAAATATCACCTAAAGAAACTTGATATTTTACACTGTAAAATATCAAACCTCTATCCATCAAAACGTGTGTATATCTACTCTCTTAGAAGATAGAGTAAGAATGAGCTGGTATCCATCTGTCCATCCTCAATACTAGGGTGTTATATAGAACACCCCTTATAAATATATAGGTGTCAGCACATATTGTTCGGTGCAGGTGGGGTGTATATAGAAATCAATAGGAACATACAAGGTATATATATATATCCACACACACAAACCCTTTATATGGGTGAAAACAACCAATAAGAAACTCTCAAGAACATCACTTTCACTGCCACCTCAAAATGTATAAAATCACACAAGCCACAAGAAACATTTCAAATTTCAAATTCATCCTATTATCGAACCCATTAATTTTATTATTATTAATCATAAACATTTAACCACACAAACCATCCTTTTTTATTAATTATTGTCATCCCATTAACCAATATGAAAAAATCCATTTAATAATTTATTAATTAAATACAGAATCACAACCAGATAATGTAGAATAACTAAACCACACATCACAACAATCTCATAATCCCAATCAAACCATCACCTCACCTCCAAATAATCACAACCAATCAAACCATCAACTCTACACCCTAAGAGCATGGTCAAACAAAGAATAAACTGACAACACCAAATGCATGTCCAAATAAACAACCACCATACCACTCAAAAGAATGCATAAACAAACCACACATCACCCAACAGCACATCACAACTTCATACATAAAGTCCCCACAACATGACCACACCACAAAACACCAAAAAAAATTATTTTAAATATTTATAAAGGGTTTTTATCACATTCCACTTATTTAATTACAACATTATTATAAAATTCATAATCCAAGGGAAACAATTTTTTTCAAAATATATAATCCATATGATAATTTTAATTTTAGGGTGACAGAAAACAATGAAAACAAGATTTTATAATCACAACATAAAATCTATAAACAAATCCCCCAATAGCTTTATTTTTAGTTGATTGTTTAGCCTATGCGATTATAATAACCCAAAAAATAAAAAATCTGTATAAGAATGAGAAACAAACCCCTTTCCCATTAAAATAAAATTAACAAAATAATTTAAAATTATTAGATATAAAAACCAAATTATATAGATAAAAAGGTATAATCTCCTCCCATATTATAGTAAAAGAGATAAATGGTTGATTAGCTACCTCGAAAAAAGAAGATTGACATTATTTGTTGCACTACTGTAGGGGTTCCTCACAATATGAAATTTCTGCTTGAAGAAGCTTGAATCAATAGAAGTAAGGTTCCATGATTCCATGGTAATGCCTTCAGAAAAACCAATCTTGAGGGAAATATAATATGAAGGAAAAATGGATGGACATTAATTTTCTTGTCATAAAATATGAAACAATAATGATTTTATATTGATATATATTTAACTAAACATTTATTATGGATCTCATTAAAATCCACATGAAAATAATAATTTATATACCTGTTCATCATGGAAAATCAAGTTCATAATTTACATGGGTTCAATAACCATTAAATAACCCCTATTCATTCTAACAATAGTCCTATATGGAAATTTTCAGGCAATTAATACAAATCCCAACAGTTCCTTTTTCACATAGATGAAATCACTATGTATCCAAAAGCACCATGTATCCATTTTAAAATAGCTGATTCTCATAGTAAATGTAGAAACACAACTGATTTTTCTATGTATCCAATTCACGTAGTTGATATCTCTATATATCTGATTCATTTCTTCGATCTAGTTACATCTCCAATTAACATATATAATATTCCCATGTAGCTTATTCATCTTCAACATAGATTCACATAATAGATATTTTCACAATCTTGACTCACATATATGATCCATTCATGCAGATAATTCACATAGGTGATATAACCATGTAGTAAATTCATTTACTTAGTCGTTTCATGTATCTGATCCATCAATGTAGCGAATTCATGTTGTCATGCAATCAACCAAACTGATTCAAATGGACCTGAAATGAAAAAAGCGAACATATGAATAAACATGTTACTCTACCAACAGACTAAAAAATCATCCAAACTACCACACTAGAAAACAACTAACCATGAAAGTTGAATGAATTACCAAATTACCTACCTCAGAATCAAAGAATTAATAGTGTCAACTGAATCCATAACCTACCGACCTACCACACAAACAAACATGTGAATGAATGAAGAAAAAAAGTGACAGAAACAAGGTAACTTAAATGATCAAGAATAAAATACACATAATTTCCTATTTAGTTTTTTAGTAATTAAAAAACACAATGTAAATGGTTTTAGAAATCTGGGAGCTTAAACTAGAACCTATGTGGTGGTATTTTTGGAATTTAAAATTAATTTATACAAAAACTTTGATAGATTTATAATGAGAAAAATTTAATAAATTATATGGCACATATATGGGATTTTTATCAGAAGATCTATCCAAGGAGATGCCCATGAAAATGTTAAAACCCAACTAGTTGAATCAAAGGCTGAGGACTATTCCTTTATACTATTATAAAAGTCACAATCAGATATATTTTCTAACAGTATGCATAGGTTTGAATAAATTATTCTATCCCATAAATATTAGATAAGTATAGAATATAGATATATCACTAAAAATGTATTCAAAATCAAGGAATTTGATTAAATATGTACTATTTTGTAAACTAAAAGAATATATAAATGAAATATAACCCTACATTCCTACTCATGAAGAATTCATACAACCAAATATTATAAAACTATAACAATAATCCCAATCATGTTAACTTTTTTGTCCTTTACACATGACATAGACAAGGATTGGGAACCTCCATACATGAGTTCCATACAGCCAATTACTTCTCTGTTGCATTATTGAATAGCCAAGATGTAATGAAATGATACTTAAGATCGGATACCATTTTGTGACACCCCAAACTGAATCATCGAGTCTGAGCCAAAGTGCCACATGACCTCATGTATTCATCCCAATATATAAGACAATTCAAACTATTTTTGTGTGTTTAATAATTCTATATGAACATATACCATTCGTAATTATTTCCAGACAATATAATATATCAATAAAAAAATAATAAAACACAACAATTTCAAAAAAGATAACATAAATAATATGTTATAATATATTTTATATTAGGTCACAGAATAAATAGAAAAATAGACCCATAGTGTGGTATGTAAAAAAGAGTAATAGAACAACTGGAAATGAAAATAAATAATAGTTATTTGATATCCATATAGATTCTATCTCTATATTTCATCCTACAACCAACTCTAATATCCTCAGCAACCAACCGTTGTTCCCTTACACTTTGTGCGCTCCCTCATCATTTAATTTACATGCACAAAAAAATTCCATTGTGGGTGTGTTTATAAACCACACAACACACCAATAATTTTCCCTTTACCTAAGTTAACATGTATATTTATGTGAAATTCCTGACAGATGGTAATAGATCACACAAGAATATAACCAATAATACACCATGAGACCTTATGCAAACCACGAATACATGAACACAAAACATATTTGTTTTAGATAAATTATAGAACAATATGATATAAAGTAATTTTATAATATATATAATCCAATATAACATTTTTTTTCTTTATGTATTTTTCTTGTTTTATCCTTTATCAAATAACTCCATGCATGCCCTATATAGGTATACAACAAACATGACCGATCATTAACTATAAAATATATATGGTACACATTCATGGAACATCAAATGTAATAACATCGGTATTTATATAAAAAAATCTATACCATATTTTATTAGTAATAATAAGATAGATATTTATTTTCGTTATACATTTTTAAATAAAATAAAAAATAATATTATTATACAATATTATTATATGGATTAATTTGAAAGATAATTTTTCATATTAAGGAATTTGAAATTCAAAAAATGAATTTATCTTTTGAATTCATCATGTAAAAAATATATTTGGATAAATTATTCATAATGTTCTGAAATATTAGATTTTTCAATTAATAGAGAAAAAATGATTTTCGTTTTAAAATGTATTTTCTTATAAAGTATTTATGAATTCAATTAACCATTTTTTATTTTTTTTAAGCCGAATTTTTTTATTGAAAATTATTATATTATGTTATTGAAATTGTCACGACCCGACCTCGGGGCCCGTGCCGTGACTACCCCAAGCCCGCCTTCTATAGGCCAGGGGCTGGAGACTAGCACCAAGGCGTAAATCCCAACAAAAAGGGAAGGAATTGCCTTTGAAAAGTAAACAAGCACCAAAGAGTAAGCAAGCGGAAAAGTAAACACTAAGTAAAAACTGTACAAGCTGTGCTGAAAGTAAAAGGGGCCGGAAATACAAGCCCAACTGTAAAGTACAACTGAAAGGAAAAACAACAACTAAAAAGGGAAAACTGCAGCGTCGAGCCGTCCTCCGGAAGTCCCACCTGAAGGGTGGGTACAGATAGCCTCCACTACTCCTCGGGTCCACCTAACCGCTCCGAGTACGTCCCGCCCAGTGGTCCTCCTCCAGGTACTGTCCGGCTCCGCACGCCTCCTCCACGATCAGCGCTGTCCGTCGTCTGCAACCAACACCACGAAGTGCGGGCATAGCCCGTGCAGGGGTGAGTATAAGCTACTCAGTAGGGACCCCGAGACCCCCGAAGGTCTCCCGAAATCCACAAAGGATAAATCACGAAGAAGAGGTACAATCACGAAGTAACATCTGACACGGCTTAGGTATATGCCCATACATATACCTAAGTCGTCAATTCCCCGATCGGATCCAACGTCCGAGCCCAAGCACATCCCAGTCCACACAGGAAAGAAAAATGCATACCCACGCAGGATAGAACAACACAATCCACAAAGGAGAGAAACACAAGATTCAGCTCACACAGGTATACTTCTTCGGATGACGATAAAGATGATCAATGAACCATCTAAGTCTTCGGACCCACGAAGGATCGATAGATACTAACCTTGCAGTGACCCACACAGGATCGGGCCCACGCAGGACCTGTAGGAGATGGCTCACACAGAACCGCTGAGAGATGACCCACACAGGATCGGGCCCACACAGGACCGGGCCCACACAGGACCTGTAGGCGCTGGCTCACACAGAACCGCTGAGCGCTGACCCACGCAGGATCGGACCCACACAGGATCGGGCCCACACAGGACCGGGGCCACGCAGGACCTGAAGCACTGACCCACGTAGGATCGCTGAGTGCAGCAGTCGTCGCAGTCCGCTGAAGATCTCTGCACAGTCGTCGTCGCAGTCCACTGAGGATCTCTGCACGGTCATCGTCGGAGTCCACGGAGGATCTCTGCATAGTCGTCGCCGCAGTCCACTGGGGATCTCTGCACGGTCATCGCTGTCGAAGTAGCAGTCGCAGCCAGCCTAGGGTTCCCGCACATAGCAAGCTCGTTCGGGAGGGTCCGCTCCACGAGCCGAGAGGCTGATACATCAACTGACACGAATTCCGAAGTTGATGTATCCAAAAGTTCCGTATCGTCAACAGGAACTCAACGTCGCAGACGGCGCGTCAATCGGACGCCCGGTCTGAGAGATATTGGCATTTTCGTCCCAGGGGCCCGGTTGGTTTTTAAGGCAAAACCAACCCGACCGCACTCCACCTGCGTCCAAACCTCAGGCGGAGTATGCCAAAAGATCCGTCTCACTTAGAGGAATTCAACAGAGCTGACGGCTCGTCAATCGGACGTCCGTAGCTCAAGATACGAGCGTTTCCGCTCCGAGGGCCCGGTTGGTCTCGTGTACGAACCAACCCGGCCGAACTCAAAGTATTCCGAAACCTTGAGTGCGATATACCGAAACGACCGTCTCGATCCAAGGATCGTGTTGCCGCTGACAACGAGTCGTTTGGAGGCACGAAGCTCAAGATACGGGCGTTTGAACGAAAACGTCCGAAGATGGGGGGTACGGGCCCGGGCCGACCCGAGTCCGACCCGGATGGCCCGGCCCAGCCCGGCCAGGGCCGGTCCGGCTCGGCCGGCTCGTCTTGGCCGAGCCGCGTGGGTGGAAGCCGCGGCGCTGACACGCGGCTTGAGGAAGAAGCGCGGCCCGCGTGCGGGCCGCGCTGGCGAACCGCAGACGCGTTGAGCCGCGTCCGCCTGGACGAACCGGACCCGCACGGCGCGGGTCCGTTGGCTGCCGCCGCCGCGGCTTCAGCCGCGGCGGATTTCGTCCGGCGGCGCGCCGCCGGCAACTTCCGCGGGCCGCCGGCGTCGCTCCGGTGGCCCGTTTTCCTTCCCGTCTGCGCCGTTGCTCCTCCCAGGATCCGTTCTTTACTGCGGGATCGTCAAACGTCCGCTGCGGCACGTTCCGTCGTCGACCGTCAAATCCGCACAAAACAAGAACGGCGGAGGGTCGTCGGGCCGTGTTCGTTTGGCCCGCACCCTCCGCGTTAGAATTAAACAACCCGGAGAATTTGTTCAACACATGAACCAACAATTTTAATTTTGATAAAAAAAATAAAATTGTTTCCTTGAATCTGGTTCTTTAATTTAATTTTTTTTAAAGAAACAAGGACGGGAATTAATTTAAAAAGGGGGGTAATTCCCATAATGAAATCCCTACCTTGATGATCGTCGAGCGCGGGCGTTCTTCGCGGATGAGATCGTCGCGGAAGAGATCGATCGTCGCGTCGTCGCGGGGAGTAGTCGCGTCGTCGCGGAAACCAGCGTTGAGTCGGCGAACTCAACGAACCAAGAACAACAGATTTAATTTATAATTAATTAAATCTGTGTTTAAACCCAAAGAAATGAACCTTGAACGGAAATCCGAAATCACTCACCTCAAATGGTCGGTGATCGGAGATCGGAAAAACGTCTCGGACGAACGGCGTCGTCGATTCCCGGGTTCGGCGTTCTTCGCGTTCTTCGCGTTCTTCGCGTTCTTCGTGTTCCTCGCGAGGGAGAAGAAGAACAAGGATCCTCTCCAATCTTCTCAAGCGCAAATAACCAGAGGTTGAGCGTTGGCCTTATTTTATTATTACGCCAACGAATTTTAAAAACTCGTTAAGAAACGATCCATCAATTCGTTGAATTAATTCAACGAAAGAAATGACCCATTTAATTCACGAAAGAAACAGCCCATTTAATTCACGAAATAAACCGCCCAATTAAATGGTCTGTTAAGAATTTAGAAAACGCGTCAGTTGACTTTCATTAAGACGGGTTTTCACGGGTGCGTTTCTTATCGGAAAGAAACGGCGGAGCTCGTGCGGGCCCCACCTCACAAATATCCTACCAAGGGGGTAGGATATTTATGGATAGCATCATATCCAGTTCAACTCAGTTCAAGCAGCCTTTAAGTGGCTTCAAGTGGCTTCAAGTGGCTTAAGTGAAATAAAATAAAGTTGTCGCAAAATTATTTTATTTCTTAACTTTAAGCCCGAAAATTAAAAACCACACCCGAGCAAACGCAACTCCGGAAGAGGCGTTTCTAAGCGAATACCGGCGCTGCGATTTCATCGGTTCCCTCATAATTCGATTCCGGGCACCGGTTCAAATGTTAGAAAAACCCGCTCGTCCGTTCACTGAACGTACCCGAGCCAAACTTCGGAAAATGATTCCGGGCACACCGGGCCTCGGAATCAGGCGCCGTCAGAAACCGCGTTCTTGTAAAATTTCAAAGAAAATTAAGAAAGAAATTTCCTTGAAATTTACGGGTCTTTACATTACTCCCACCTCAGGACTTTACGTCCCCGTAAAGATACATCAAAAACTAGGGAAACAAATGTGGGTACTGAGCACGCATCTGAGCCTCCCGCTCCCAAATGCTCTCCTGGAGGTTCCCGTGCTGCCATCTGATGCGCATAAGAGGAATCGATTGCCCACGCAGGACCCGCTCCTGTCGATCCTCTATCTCCACTGGGACCTCCGCAAAAGTCGCCCCATCATCCACGTCTAGCTCCCCATAGTCAATGATGTGCGTCGGGTCGTGCACGTATCTCCTCAGCTGGGATACATGGAAGACGTCGTGCACCCGGTGCAACTGAGGTGGCAGAGCCAGGCGATAAGCCACCTCGCCAACCCTGCTGAGGACCTGGATGTAGAGACCCGAAGCCTGACGTACATAGACTTTACATTACATTTGCGGAATACTTAGTACATAACAAAAACACACACTAAAGGATCGTAATAGTTTAGTGTCTTTGGAAACTCGGAACGTAATCTTCTAATCGTGGTGAAAGTTCTTCAATATCTCCCATAAAGGTCATCCCTTTTTTTTTACCTAAAACCTTTCTTTATATCCTGGGGAAAAGAAAACATAAAAGGGTGAGCTCAAATGCTCAGTAAGGGTAAACAAAAGAAATATCAATCACATCATATATATAAGAACATAGCTTTTGGAAATCTTAACCTGCAAAAAAAAACTCATAATATCATAACATGGGATAAATCATAGAAGTGAAATGTAATCCCAAAAATCATAACTTAAAACATGAAACTTTGTGGCATACACACATAATCATAGATAATCATTTCTTGTTAGTCAAGACTCAATGCCAAGACTATCTTAGTGGACAAAGTCCCTTTCTGAATCAAGTAACCCTCGTTTCAGTCCTGTTTTACTGAACCGGTATAACCTACCATTTCAGCCATGTCTATCTCATGAGATATAAAATCTTTACCCAATGAATTGGAGGGAGATATAGGTCCCACCCATCTTATAATGAATCCTTTCTTATGTGTGCCACAAAATCATAAATCATACATCATTGCATAACCCATGTAATAAAAATGGGATTCTTAAACAACATGACATCATAAAACCATTCATATAAGATAAAGGAATTCATGAACATAATTCCATCACAACATAGTCAAATCAATGTAAAAATATGGATAGAAACAGAACCCTTTATTATCTTAGATGGAAAATAATTTTGATAAAACACTTGAAATGAATTCTTGAGGAAAATATCCTTTCTTCTTCAAAATCAATTTCTTTTCACAAAACATCATGCAATTTTAAAAGAAAGATATTTTATTAAAAATAGTCATGAAATCTTTTGGAGGAAGCTTCATGAAAATAAGGCTTTATAAAACCGTAAAAATCCGTTCGGGCCATTTATGTTGAAAAAAACATTCTTCGTACTTTTGTCGGAAAATCAAAAAGTACCTCGTACGAAAAACGACAAAAGATTCCTTTCATTTCTTTTACTAAAAACTCACCGAAGGGTAAAAATGGATTTAAAAAATTGTAGGTGGATGGAAATAATATTACATATTGATGAAACATGGATGTGGATGATAAAATACACCCCAGTAAATACTTACGAATAAACAATCTCGGATAAAAATGAGATTGTAATATTTCCCTTACCTTAGGTCCGACTTGCTTTGTAAGTGTCCGAACCTCCTGTATAATGATTTAAATCATGTTATTGACTTATTCCAGAATCATATTTATTGTTATTATATCATATAAGGTCCACTTATGACTTTATATTACCCGTTCTTTTGTAAATTTATGTTAAAGAAGCGTTTTGGGTAAAATCGTCTCATTTGTCGTTCGTGTTTTTAACTTGTAAATTTTTATATGATTACTTAGATCATGATTACTTAATTACAGAATATAAAACATGATTTATATATATATATTCAGAATATACATATATAATAAATCAGTAAATGGAAAGAAATACACCGTTCATGGAGACGGTAGTCCGTACGTACGCATGAACGCTGTTTTCGTTTCCTTATTGAATTGAATGGAATTAAGTAGATGACATACATATAAATATAAATAATTCCAGTATCATTATTATTTCATATATTTCATTAGAACTTATTATATATACTTTATAATCATTCATGAATGGTTAATCATTGAGAATGAATCTCATCGCGTCGTGGAGACGGTAGTCCGTACGTACGCACGAGCGATGATATCATTTCTATAAATATTGAATTGAATTGGAGTGGATTATACAATATATCAGAATCAATATGATGTTGTAATAACTATGCATATTTATTCTCTACACCATTATACCCATCCATGTAAGGTGGTGGTGGAAAATAGATTACACCACGGCGTGGAGACGGTATTCCGTACGTACGCACACGCGGTGATTTCTTTTTCCGTAGGATGGATAGATGGTGAAATAGGGTTGTTTCATACTTATAATAACATATCAGTATATTAGTGATACTGATGTTATTACTTCATAATGAAACAACCTAATAAGAAGAAGTGGAAGAAGAAATAAAGATGAAAGAATTGGTTACGGTAATTACCTCTTCTTTGAAGTGCCTCTTTGAGACCTCCTCTTAGGGCACTAGAATTGGTCTTTGAGGAAGACCAGAACCTCTAGGATGTTGCTAGGGAAGTGGAGAAGGGATTTTGGCAGAGGTTGGCCGAGCTTGAGTGCTCAAATTGGTGTGAGGTGAAGGGGGAGGAGGTACCCTTTTATAAGGGAGGAGAGGGGCACCTTAGGAATTCTTAAAAATATTAATTTATAATAAATCTAACCCCACTTAAAAACCTCCAAAAATGACTCATATTCAAAGATTAGATGAGATAGGGTTGTAATCTCATCAGCCAATCAAATTTAGACATGTTTGGATCTTATTTTAAACCTTATCATTTTGATTTATCCTTATTTAATCTATTTAAGTTTATTTGTGGTAATAAAATTCTAAATTTTAAATTATAACAAATAATTACTTATTTGTTGTGAATCTTCCATAATTGTTTACTCTATAACATTATAGACCATATAAATATAATTTATAATTTTTAAATATTTTTGTGATTTTTAAACAATTTTATAATATGTTATTTTTGTAAAATAACAATAGTGTCAATTTTGACACTATTCATTTATTTGAATTTAAATAAAATATATACCGAAGATATGTTCGAACTAAAAGCTTTAATATATTAATAAAAGGTCATATGTATCTATAAAATTACTGCATCACATTAAATAGTTCATATAATATTTATTTTATTATTTTTAAAACCATTTATTTGGTTTATCTCTTAATAAAATAATTACTACATCATTTTTGTATAATTATTTAATATACTTATTTGTTGTATAAAAATTTAAAATAAAATTCTATGATGAAGATAAATATATTACCTTTCACAATAATACTTTTACTCGAATTTATCATCTTAAAATCACAATATATAAATTGTTATATTTATTAAATTATGAAGGTGACAACTTTGGCATCATTTAAAATAAAATAATATAAGTGTCATAATCGCTTTTATAAGGCTCCAAATGGTCAAATATTCGACCATTGGATGCTTATGGTTTACATTTACATGTACAATAAGTTTTGGTTAGGTATTTGTGCATTTTATGGTCACTAGTAGTTAAAAAAAACAATATTCTTTATTTTTCACTAGATAAACAATTTCTGCATCACTATTGTGTCATAATTAATGCTAATTATTTAATCCCTAAAAATTATAAATAAATTTATATTATGTAGATAATTTCATTAGCTTTCTGGAGACTATTCATGTTCGAAGTTTCATGAAGTTTATCACTAAATTAAAATTAATATACTTATAAAATTTAAGAGAGTGACATGTTGTCACTTTCATTGGTTTTAATAATAATTAAGTTATTTTCATGGACAAATGTCCATTAAATGATTCTAATCCGACCCTTAGGTGATATTGGTCGACGTTTAGTCATCCAATAGGATTTTGACATTTGTTAGGGTAATTTTAAAATATTATATTTACCCTTAATTACCCGATTTACCTTTAACTATGGTAAATAAAATTTACCGTAGTTACTATTCATAATTCCCAAAAATAAAAAGTAGCTTATTAACATAATTTGGACCCACTGATTCCAAATATGGAATCCATTTTTTAAAATTCAATACACAGAAGTTTCAGAAATTAAATTAAAATTAATCCCGTTGTCGAATAAAAACGGGTTTTTGTTTAAAACATTGCAAAAGATTGAATTGATTTAACCTACGAATTCAAGGTAAAATCAATGCTAATGACATAAATTATATTAAATGGTAAAAATATATTCTATTTATACTTTAAAACCATTAAATATTATAATTTAACCACATAAGATATTATGATGAAAAAAGTTGTTTTTAATTAAAATATAGCGTGTTTTTACTATTCATTATAATGTGAAAGTTACCAGAATAATATGAAAAATTTATCCAAAGTAAATTTTTATTTCTTGATTCCAAAGGAGAATTTTATTTTGTCAAATTGAACTTATAAACATGTCAAAAACTATATTTAAAGTGGTTGCGCCATCAAAAGGCGGTAAAACTGCATTTTTTGAAAAATACTTATTTTACCTGAAAAATTTATTTTGTTCTTATACCATGTTTTAGAAATGTGTAAGATGAATAATAATGTTATAAAATTCAAAATTTAGTTAATACTATTCATAACGGCTAGTTCATGACAATATTATAATAATATAACATTGTTTATTAAAACCCGGTATTGCGTACAACACACGCTATCGAGGAAGGTCGTGATTGCGTGTAATGCAAGCCAAGTCAGGGTTGCGTGTTGTAAAAGAATCCTTCGTTGTTTCGTATAACAGAATCCAACCATATTTCATTTATACATTTAATATATATATATATATATATACTCAATGTTGCGTAGAATAACTATTATCAAAATTGTGTGTAACACGGTCCAAGAATAGGGTTGCGTATACTGCAAGCTAATACGGTGTTGCGTATAGCGCAAGGTAATCTTGGTGTAGAATACAACATAAGACATTAATGAAATTAAAATATAAAATCTCGGGGTGTTACATTCTACCCCCCTTAAAATGAATTTCTCCCTCGAAATTCGTCGGGGTTATAAATGGTTTACTATTTGAAAGTTTCTTTGATAGAAAACCACATCGTAAAAAGGAATACCAAAACTTATCTTTAAAAACAAAAGTATGAAACGTAACGGTTACCCAAATAAACTAATCACTGGGTTTCCACATAGGT
Organism: Viscum album; assembly: GCA_963277665.1. NCBI lineage: Eukaryota > Viridiplantae > Streptophyta > Magnoliopsida > Santalales > Viscaceae > Viscum > Viscum album. The sequence continues at coordinate 1,956,189,819 of OY728164.1, forward strand.
GAAAATATGGATATGGAAGAGAAATCTAACCATCATGTTCTGATGGAGAGTGGTAGAGGACATGGCTATGGAAAAGCCAGTAATCACAAATCCATAGATTTGTGATGATATAAGGTACAATCCAATTCATCAGGTATAAGATCACTAGGACAACATTTTTGGTTTTCAAGATCATTTCCCTAAAGTTGAAAATTTGAATTAGAATAAATACTTACTTCAATTTGGTACAATCTCACTGTTGTTCGTGCCTTGAACAATTTCCACTTCATCTCTTAAATAAATGAAGTTAAATTTGTTATTCATGCAGTGTTAGCAGATCATGTGATAGAATGACGGGTCATTCCATCTGTCTCAAACAAAAGGTTAGCAAAAATTATATACATAAGTCGATCTATAGTGAGATTAATCATATATGGTTCCAAAAATAGACTTATACTTCATATATCATACTGCTTAATATAATAAAACTAGTTTCCACTAAACAGGGACTTCCTGTAGGCCAATGGTAGGCGATAAAGGCCAGTCGCACTTCGGTTGTGGGTTCGATTCCTACAGCCTTGTCCGAAGCGATGGGCTGTCGCCCGTCCTACAGGTTGTCCTTTTTCTAAAGCTATATTACTATAACATCCCATCAATAATATCGAAAATCTTCTATCCTTAAACAATACTAACTTATGTCCAACATAATCCAGTCTAATCTTTAGGCTTATACATAATACTGCAGTCCACACTCATAATATAGTGACAACGATTACCAGAGATTTAATACTGTCGTTGATCCCCACATATCATAAGATATGTCTTGTTGGTCACATTCCAAACATTCAAAGTCCTTAATCGTGTATTCTCTTGAATACCTTAGTGAAAACATGAGTGCAGTTAAAAGTTAACACTTTCCACATACCAAAATCCTCAAAATTCTATATACTCATTCCATGACATCACTTAGTCCTTATATCAATCATGAGCTCATGAATACTATTAAACATTTCATTTTCTCGTCTTCATTATGCGCATATCATCTTATTTCCAGAAAATATCTCAATCACTTTGAATACCACATCAATAAATATTGCAATACTCAATGATACAACATTATTTTGGAATCCCATTACATAAACACTTAATCATTCCACCACATCGTTGTCATATTCAACATTGCCAATAGTGATCGCATGTGATTTCCATTTGTCCTTTGCCTTCAGTGGTTGCTCATGTTGATCATCACTAACCCTTGGGTTAGGGCAATTATTAGCATAATGCCCCATTTCCTTGCACTTGAAGCATTGAAGTGTTGGCGGTGCGTTCTCTGCAGTGTTTGCTTTATTCACATCATTAGAAACCCTTTTTCCATTACTTCGACACTCAGCTGCTCGATGACCTTCTTTTCCACACTTAAAACATTTTCTAGTCCCTTTAAGACAATCTCCACCATGCTTCTTTCCACACTTTGTGCATAAGGAAACATTCATCTTCTTTTCACCATTATTCTGAGATTTCTCCTTAAACTCCATCTTTCGTTTCTTGTCAAAACCATGAGATGGATATGTAACACCAACTTCCATTTCTACCTTGATAGCACAACGCACAATTTCTTCATAGCTACTGAAGTCTCTTATAGCTAATGCCCTTCGAAGACTTGGTTTTAAGCCACTGAAAAATCGATCAACTTTACTTTCAGGTTGGATGATAATTCCAGAAGCATACCTTGCAAGTCTTGTAAAATTTGCTTCATAGGTACCAACAGATTCATCGTCCCTTTGCTTCAGTTCAAGAAACTCTTTCTCCATCTTTGTTCGAAGAATACGAGGTAATTACATACTGAAAAATAAGTTCTTGAACTCGTCCCATTCCATGGACTCAATTTCATCTCTTGGCCTCGTATTCTTGATAAGATTCCACCATTGATCAGCTTCACCTTCCAAACGATATACTGCTAAGATGACTTTATCATGTTCAGAACATTGAAGAACGGAAAATATCTTTTCAGTAGTACTGATCCATTGTTCAGCCACAAGTGGATTAGAAGACCCACTGAAAGAAGGTGGACGTTGCCTCATGAAGGACTCAATAGAATATTGTTCCCTTCTCTGATCATTTGGAAGTCTAGAATGATTCATAGCTTGTGTAAGTATAGCAATAAGATTTTGCACTCCATCTCCCATAACATTTGTTTGTTCAGGAGGACAATCATTGCATTGTCTATTGCATTGATCAACACGGTTCCTTCGGGTTCTAGCCATCGTCTAAAACCCAAAAAGAATAGTGTGAGAGGCAAAAATCACGCTAGGGAAAACAACATTATAAAGGGGAAGTATCCTCAATATCTAACTTCTTAGGTTAAATTCTAAGATCGTTAGCGCAATTCTAGTACTATAACCTATACGTATACTTAACCTTAGGGACATCCCTAGACATACCTTATAAATATCTCTAGGGATCTCACTAACGTTTTCGCGTCCTAGTTTCCAAAGGTTGACTAAACATTTCCTCTGATACCAACTGTAGAGACCCGAAGCCTGACGTACATAGAATTTACATTACATTTGCGGAATACTTAGTACATAACAAAAACACACACTAAAGGATCGTAATAGTTTAGTGTCTTTGGAAACTCGGAACGTAATCTTCTAATCGTGGTGAAAGTTCTTCAATATCTCCCATAAAGGTCATCCCTTTTTTTTTACCTAAAACCTTTCTTTATATCCTGGGGAAAAGAAAACATAAAAGGGTGAGCTCAAATGCTCAGTAAGGGTAAACAAAAGAAATATCAATCACATCATATATATAAGAACATAGCTTTTGGAAATCTTAACCTGCAAAAAAAAACTCATAATATCATAACATGGGATAAATCATAGAAGTGAAATGTAATCCAAAAAATCATAACTTAAAACATGAAACTTTGTGGCATACACACATAATCATAGATAATCATTTCTTGTTAGTCAAGACTCAATGCCAAGATTATCTTAGTGGATAAAGTCCCTTTCTGAATCAAGTAACCCTTGTTTCAGTCCTGTTTTACTGAACCGGTATAACCTACCATTCCAGCCATGTCTATCTTATGAGATATAAAATCTTTACCCAATGAATTGGAGGGAGATATAGGTCCCATCCATCTTATAATGAATCCTTTCTTATGTGTGCCACAAAATCATAAATCATACATCATTGCATAACCCATGTAATAAAAATGGGATTCTTAAACAACATGACATCATAAAACCATTCATATAAGATAAAGGAATTCATAAACGTAATTCCATCACAACATAGTCAAATCAATGTAAAAATATGGATAGAAACAGAACCCTTTATTATCTTAGATGGAAAATAATTTTGATAAAACACTTGAAATGAATTCTTGAGGAAAATATCCTTTCTTCTTCAAAATCAATTTCTTTTCACAAAACATCATGCAATTTTAAAAGAAAGATATTTTATTAAAAATAGTCATGAAATCTTTTGGAGGAAGCTTCATGAAAATAAGGCTTTATAAAACCGTAAAAATCCGTTCGGGCCATTTATGTTAAAAAAACATTCTTCGTACTTTTGTCGGAAAAGTCAAAAAGTACCTCGTACGAAAAACGACAAAAGATTCCTTTCATTTCTTTTACTAAAAACTCACCGAAGGGTAAAAATGGATTTAAAAAATTGTAGGTGGATGGAAATAATATTACATATTGATGAAACATGGATGTGGATGATAAAATACACCCCAGTAAATACTTACGAATAAACAATCTCGGATAAAAATGAGATTGTAATATTTCCCTTACCTTAGGTCCGACTTGCTTTGTAAGTGTCCGAACCTCCTGTATAATGATTTAAATCATGTTATTGACTTATTCCAGAATCATATTTATTGTTATTATATCATATATGGTCCACTTATGACTTTATATTACCCGTTCTTTTGTAAATTTATGTTAAAGAAGCGTTTTGGGTAAAATCGTCTCATTTGTCGTTCGTGTTTTTAACTTGTAAATTTTCATATGATTACTTAGATCATGATTACTTAATTACAGAATATAAAACATGATTTATATATATATATTCAGAATATACATATATAATAAATCAGTAAATGGAAAGAAATACACCGTTCATGGAGACGGTCGTCCGTACGTACGCATGAACGCTGTTTTCGTTTCCTTATTGAATTGAATGTAATTAAGTAGATGACATACATATAAATATAAATAATTCCAGTATCATTATTATTTCATATATTTCATTAGAACTTGTTATATATACTTTATAATCATTCATGAATGGTTAATCGTTGAGAATGAATCTCATCGCGTCGTGGAGACGGTAGTCCGTACGTACGCACGAGCGATGATATCATTTCTATAAATATTGAATTGAATTGGAGTGGATTATACAATATATCAGAATCAATATGATGTTGTAATAACTATGCATATTTATTCTCTACACCATTATACCCATCCATGTAAGGTGGTGGTGGAAAATAGATTACACCACGGCGTGGAGACGGTATTCCGTACGTACGCACACGCGGTGATTTCTTTTTCCGTAGGATGGATAGATGGTGAAATAGGGTTGTTTCATACTTATAATAACATATCAGTATATGAGTGATACTGATGTTATTACTCCATAATGAAACAACCTAATAAGAAGAAGTGGAAGAAGAAATAAAGATGAATGAATTGGTAACGGTAATTACCTCTTCTTTGAAGTGTCTCTTTGAGACCTCCTCTTAGGGCACTAGAATTGGTCTTTGAGGAAGACCAGAACCTCTAGGATGTTGCTAGGGAAGTGGAGAAGGGATTTTGGCAGAGGTTGGCCGAGCTTGAGTGCTCAAATTGGTGTGAGGAGAAGGGGGAGGAGGTACCCTTTTATAAGGGAGGAGAGGGGCACCTTAGGAATTCTTAAAAATATTAATTTATAATAAATCTAACCCCACTTAAAAACTTCCAAAAATGACTCATATTCGAAGATTAGATGAGATAGGGTTGTAATCTCATCATCCAATCAAATTTAGACATGTTTGGATCTTATTTTAAACCTTATCATTTTGATTTATCCTTATTTAATCTATTTAAGTTTATTTGTGGTAATAAAATTCTAAATTTTAAATTATAACAAATAATTAATTATTTGTTGTGAATCTTCCATAATTGTTTACTCTATAACATTATAGACCATATAAATATAATTTATAATTTTTAAATATTTTTGTGATTTTTAAACAATTTTATAATATGTTATTTTTGTAAAATAACAATAGTGTCAATTTTGACACTATTCATTTATTTGAATTTAAATAAAATATATACAGAATATATGTTCGAACTAAAAGCTTTAATATATTAATAAAAGGTCATATGTATCTATAAAATTACTTTATCACATTAAATAGTTCATATAATATTTATTTTATTATTTTTAAAACCATTTATTTGGTTTATCTCTTAATAAAATAATTACTACATCATTTTTGTATAATTATTTAATATACTTATTTGTTGTATAAAAATTTAAAATAAAATTCTATGATGAAGATAAATATATTACCTTTCACAATAATACTTTTACTCGAATTTATCATCTTAAAATCACAATATTCAAATTGTTATATTTATTAAATTATGAAGGTGACAACTTTGGCATCATTTAAAATAAAATAATATAAGTGTCATAATCGCTTTTATAAGGCTCCAAATGGTCAAATATTCGACCATTGGATGCTTATGGTTTACATTTACATGGACAATAAGTTTTGGTTAGGTATTTGTGCATTTTATGGTCACCAGTAGTTAAAAAAAACAATATTCTTTATTTTTCACTAGATAAACAATTTCTGCATCACTATTGTGTCATAATTAATGCTAATTATTTAATCCCTAAAAATTATAAATAAATTTATATGACGTAGATAATTTCATTAGCTTTCTGGAGACTATTCATGTTCGAAGTTTCATGAAGTTTATCACTAAATTAAAATTAATATACTTATAAAATTTAAGAGAGTGACATGTTGTCACTTTCTTTGGTTTTAATAATAATTAAGTTATTTTCATGGACAAATGTCCATTAAATGATTCTAATCCGACCCTTAGGTGATATGGGTCGACTTTTAGTCATCCAATAGGATTTTGACATTTGTTAGGGTAATTTTAAAATATTATATTTACCCTTAATTACCAGATTTACCTTTAACTATGGTAAATAAAATTTACCGTAGTTACTATTCATAATTCCCAAAAATAAAAAGTAGCTTATTAACATAATTTGGACCCACTGATTCCAAATATGGAATCCATTTTTTAAAATTCAATACACAGAAGTTTCAGAAATTAAATTAAAATTAATCCCGTTGTCGAATAAAAACGAGTTTTTGTTTAAAACATTGCAAAAGATTGAATTGATTTAACCTACGAATTCAAGGTAAAATCAATGCTAATGACATACATTATATTAAATGGTAAAAATATATTCTATTTATACTTTAAAACCATTAAATATTATAATTTAACCACATAAGATATTATGATGAAAAAAGTTGTTTTTAATTAAAATATTGCGTGTTTTTACTATTCATTAAAATGTGAAAGTTACCAGAATAATATGAAAAATTTATCCAAAGTAAATTTTTATTTCTTGATTCCAAAGAAGAATTTTATTTTGTCAAATTGAACTTATAAACATGTCAAAAACTATATTTAAAGTGGTTGCGCCATCAAAAGGCGGTAAAACTGCATTTTTTGAAAAATACTTATTTTACCTGAAAAATTTATTTTGTTCTTATACCATGTTGTAGAAATGTGTAAGATGAATAATAATGTTATAAAATTCAAAATTTAGTTAATACTATTCATAACGGCTAGTTCATGACAATATTATAATAATATAACATTGTTTATTAAAACCTGGTATTGCGTACAACACACGCTCTCGAGGAAGGTCGTGATTGCGTGTAATGCAAGCCAAGTCAGGGTTGCGTGTTGTGAAAGAATCCTTCGTTGTTTCGTATAACATAATCCAACCATATTTCATTTATACATTTAATATATATATATATATATACTCAATGTTGCGTAGAATAACTATTATCAAAATTGTGTGTAACACGGTCCAAGAATAGGGTTGCGTATACTGCAAGCTAATACGGTGTTGCGTATAGCGCAAGGTAATCTTGGTGTAGAATACAACATAAGACATTAATGAAATTAAAATATAAAATCTCGGGGTGTTACATTCTACCCCCCTTAAAATGAATTTCGCCCTCGAAATTCGTCGGGGTTATAAATGGTTTACTATTTGAAAGTTTCTTTGATAGAAAACCACATCGTAAAAAGGAATACCAAAACTTATCTTTAAAATCAAAAGTATGAAACGTAACGGTTACCCAAATAAACTAATCACTGGGTTTCCACATAGGTGAAAATATGGATATGGAAGAGAAATCTAACCATCATGTTCTGATGGAGAGTGGTAGAGGACATGGCTATGGAAAAGCCAGTAATCACAAATCCTTAGATTTGTGATGATATAAGGTACAATCCAATTCATCAGGTATAAGATCACTAGGACAACATTTTTGGTTTTCAAGATCATTTCCCTAAAGTTGAAAATTTGAATTAGAATAAATACTTACTTCAATTTGGTACAATCTCACTGTTGTTCGTGCCTTGAACAATTTCCACTTCATCTCTTAAATAAATGAAGTTAAATTTGTTATTCATGAAGTGTTAGCAGATCATGTGATAGAATGACGGGTCATTCCATCTGTCTCAAACAAAAGGTTAGCAAAAATTATATACATAAGTCGATCTATAGTGAGATTAATCATATATGGTTCCAAAAATAGACTTATACTTCATATATCATACTGCTTAATATAATAAAACTAGTTTCCACTAAACAGGGACTTCCTGTAGGCCAATGGTAGGCGATAAAGGCCAGTCGCACTTCGGTTGTGGGTTCGATTCCTACAGCCTTGTCCGAAGCGATGGGCTGTCGCCCGTCTTACAGGTTGTCCTTTTTCTAAAGCTATATTACTATAACATCCCATCAATAATATCGAAAATCTTCTATCCTTAAACAATACTAACTTATGTCCAACATAATCCAGTCTAATCTTTAGGCTTATACATAATACTGCAGTCCACACTCATAATATAGTGACAACGATTACCAGAGATTTAATACTGTCGTTGATCCCCACATATCATAAGATATGTCTTGTTGGTCACATTCCAAACATTCAAAGTCCTTAATCGTGTATTCTCTTGAATACCTTAGTGAAAACATGAGTGCAGTTAAAAGTTAACACTTTCCACATACCAAAATCCTCAAAATTCTATATACTCATTCCATGACATCACTTAGTCCTTATATCAATCATGAGCTCATGAATACTATTAAACATTTCATTTTCTCGTCTTCTTTATCCGCATATCATCTTATTCCCAGAAAATATCTCAATCACTTTGAATACCACATCAATAAATATTGCAATACTCAATGATACAACATTATTTTGGAATCCCATTACATAAACACTTAATCATTCCACCACATCGTTGTCATATTCAACATTTCCAATAGTGATCGCATGTGATTTCCATTTGTCCTTTGCCTTCAGTGGTTGCTCATGTTGATCATCACTAACCCTTGGGTTAGGGAAATTATTAGCATAATGCCCCATTTCCTTGCACTTGAAGCATTAAAGTGTTGGCGGTGCGTTCTCTGCAGTGTTTGCTTTATTCACATCATTAGAAACCCTTTTTCCATTACTTCGACACTCAGCTGCTCGATGACTTTCTTTTCCACACTTAAAACATTTTCTAGTCCCTTTAAGACAATCTCCACTATGCTTCTTTCCACACTTTGTGCATAAGGAAACATTCATCTTCTTTTCACCATTATTCTGAGATTTCTCCTTGAACTCCATCTTTCGTTTCTTGTCAAAACCATGAGATGGATATGTAACACCAACTTCCATTTCTACCTTGATAGCACAACGCACAATTTCTTCATAGCTACTGAAGTCTCTTATAGCTAATGCCCTTCGAAGACTTGGTTTTAAGCCACTGAAAAATCGATCAACTTTACTTTTAGGTTGGATGATAATTCCAGAAGCATACCTTGCAAGTCTTGTAAAATTTGCTTCATAGGTACCAACAGATTCATCGTCCCTTTGCTTCAGTTCAAGAAACTCTTTATCCATCTTTGTTTGAAGAATACGAGGGAAGTACTTACTGAAAAATAAGTTCTTGAACTCGTCCCATTCCATGGACTCAATTTCATCTCTTGGCCTCGTATTCTTGATAAGATTCCACCATTGATCAGCTTCACCTTCCAAACGATATACTGCTAAGATGACTTTATCATGTTCAGAACATTGAAGAACTGAAAATATCTTTTCAGTAGTACTGATCCATTGTTCAGCCACAAGTGGATCAGAAGACCCACTGAAAGAAGGTGGACGTTGCCTCATGAAGGACTCAATAGAATATTGTTCCCTTCTCTGATCATTTGGAAGTCTAGAATGATTCATAGCTTGTGTAAGTATAGCAATAAGATTTTGCACTCCATCTCCCATAACATTTGTTTGTTCAGGAGGACAATCATTGCATTGTCTATTGCATTGATCAACACGGTTCCTTCGGGTTCTAGCCATCGTCTAAAACCCAAAAAGAATAGTGTGAGAGGCAAAAATCAAGCTAGGGAAAACAACATTATAAAGGGGAAGTATCCTCAATATCTAAATTCTTAGGTTAAATTCTAAGATCGTTAGCGCAATTCTAGTACTATAACCTATTCGTATACTTAACCTTAGGGACATCCCTAGACATACCTTAAAAATATTTCTAGGGATCTCACTAACGTTTTCGCGTCCTAGTTTCCAAAGGTTGACTAAACCTTTCCTCTGATACCAACTGTAGAGACCCGAAGCCTGACGTACATAGACTTTACATTACATTTGCGAAATACTTAGTACATAACAAAAACACACACTAAAGGATCGTAATAGTTTAGTGTCTTTGGAAACTCGGAACGTAATCTTCTAATCGTGGTGAAAGTTCTTCAATATCTCCCATAAAGGTCATCCCTTTTTTTTACCTAAAACCTTTCTTTATATCCTGGGGAAAAGAAAACATAAAAGGGTGAGCTCAAATTCTCAGTAAGGGTAAACAAAAGAAATATCAATCACATCATATATATAAGAACATAGCTTTTGGAAATCTTAACCTGCAAAAAAAAACTCATAATATCATAACATGGGATAAATCATAGAAGTGAAATGTAATCCCAAAAATCATAACTTAAAACATGAAACTTTGTGGCATACACACATAATCATAGATAATCATTTCTTGTTAGTCAAGACTCAATGCCAAGACTATCTTAGTGGACAAAGTCCCTTTCTGAATCGAGTAACCCTCGTTTCAGTCCTGTTTTACTGAACCGGTATAACCTACCATTTCAGCCATGTCTATCTCATGAGATATAAAATCTTTACCCAATGCATTGGAGGGAGATATAGGTCCCACCCATCTTATAATGAATCCTTTCTTATGTGTGCCACAAAATCATAAATCATACATCATTGCATAACCCATGTAATAAAAATGGGATTCTTAAACAACATGACATCATAAAACCATTCATATAAGATAAAGGAATTCATAAACATAATTCCATCATAACATAGTCAAATCAATGTAAAAATATGGATAGAAACAGAACCCTTTATTATCTTAGATGGAAAATAATTTTGATAAAACACTTGAAATGAATTCTTGAGGAAAATATCCTTTCTTCTTCAAAATCAATTTCTTTTCACAAAACATCATGCAATTTTAAAAGAAAGAGATTTTATTAAAAATAGTCATGAAATCTTTTGGAGGAAGCTTCATGAAAATAAGGCTTTATAAAACCGTAAAAATCCGTTCGGGCCATTTAAGTTAAAAAAACATTTTCGTACTTTTGTCGAAAAAGTCAAAAAGTACCTCGTACGAAAAACGACAAAAGATTCCTTTAATTTCTTTTACTAAAAACTCAACGAAGGGTAAAAATGGATTTAAACAATTGTAGGTGGATGGAAATAATATTACATATTGATGAAACATGGATGTGGATGATAAAATACACCCCAGTAAATACTTATGAATAAACAATCTCAGATAAAAATGAGATTGTGATATTTCCCTTACCATAGGTCCGAATTGCTTTGTAAGTGTCCGAACCTCCTGTATAATGATTTAAATCATGTTATTGACTTATTCCAGAATCATATTTATTGTTATTATATCATATATGGTCCACTTATGACTTTATATTACCCGTTCTTTTGTAAATTTATGTTAAAGAAGCGTTTTTGGTAAAATCGTCTCATTTGTCGTTCGTGTTTTTAACTTGTAATTTTTCATATGATTACTTAGATCATGATTACTTAATTACAGAATATAAAACATGATTTAAATATATATCTTCAGAATATACATATATAATAAATCAGTAAATGGAAAGAAATACACCGTTCATGGAGACGGTAGTCCGTACGTACGCATGAACGCTGTTTTCGTTTCCTTATTGAATTGAATGGAATTAAGTAGATGACATACATATAAATATAAATAATTCCAGTATCATTATTATGTCATATATTTCATTAGAACTTATTATATATACTTTATAATCATTCATGAATGGTTAATCATTGAGGATGAATCTCATCGCGTCGTGGAGACGGTAGTCCGTACGTACGCACAAGCGATGATATCATTTCTATAAATATTGAATTGAATTGGAGTGGATTATACAATATATCAGAATCAATATGATGTTGTAATAACTATGTATAGTTATTATTTACACCATTATACCCATCCATGTAAGGTGGTGGTGGAAAATAGATTACACCACGGCGTGGAGACGGTATTCCGTACGTACGCACGCGCGGTGATTTCTTTTTCCGTAGGATGGATAGATGGTGAAATAGGGTTGTTTCATACTTATAATAACATATCAGTATATGAGTGATACTGATGTTATTACTTCATAATGAAACAACCTAAGAAGAATAAGTGGAAGAAGAAATAAAGATGAAAGAATTGGTAACGGTAATTACCTCTTCTTTGAAGTGCCTCTTTGAGACCTCCTCTTAGGGCACTAGAATTGGTCTTTGAGGAAGACCAGAACCTCTAGGATGTTGCTAGGGAAGTGGAGAAGGGATTTTGGCAGAGGTTGGCCGAGCTTGAGTGCTCAAATTGGTGTGAGGAGAAGGGGGAGGAGGTACCCTTTTATAAGGGAGGAGAGGGGCACCTTAGGAATTCTTAAACATATTAATTTATAATAAATCTAACCCCATTTAAAAACCTCCAAAAATGACTCCTATTCGAAGATTAGATGAGATAGGGTTGTAATCTCATCAGCCAATCAAATTTAGACATGTTTGTATCTTATTTTAAACCTTATCATTTTGATTTATCCTTATTTAATCTATTTAAGTTTATTTGTGGTAATAAAATTCTAAATTTTAAATTATAACAAATAATTACTTATTTGTTGTGAATTTTCCATAATTGTTTACTATATAACATTATAGACCATATAAATATAAATTTATAATTTTTAAATATTTTTGTGATTTTTAAACAATTTTATAATATGTTATTTTTGTAAAATAACAATAGTGTTAATTTTGACACTATTCATTTATTTGAATTTAGATAAAATATATACAGAAGATATGTTCGAACTAAAAGCTTTAATATATTAATAAAAGGTCATATGTATCTATAAAATTACTGTATCACATTAAATAGTTCATATAATATTTATTTTATTATTTTTAAAACCATTTATTTGGTTTATCTCTTAATAAAATAATTACTACATCATTTTTGTATAATTATTTAATATACTTATTTGTTGTATAAAAATTTAAAATAAAATTCTATGATGAAGATAAATATATTACCTTTCACAATAATACTTTTACTCGAATTTATCATCTTAAAATCACAATATTTAAATTGTTATATTTATTAAATTATGAAGGTGACAACTTTGGCATCATTTAAAATAAAATAATATAAGTGTCATAATCACTTTTATAAGGCTCCAAATGGTCAAATATTCTACCATTGGATGCTTATGGTTTACATTTACATGGACAATAAGTTTTGGTTAGGTATTTGTGCATTTTATGGTCACTAGTAGTGAAAAAAAAACAATATTCTTTATTTTTCACTAGATAAACAATTTCTGCATCACTATTGTGTCATAATTAATGCTAATTATTTAATCCCTAAAAATTATAAATAAATTTATATGATGTAGTAATTTCATTAGCTTTCTGGAGACTATTCATGTTCGAAGTTTCATGAAGTTTATCACTAAATTAAAATTAATATACTTATAAAATTTAAGAGAGTGACATGTTGTCACTTTCTTTGGTTTTAATAATAATTAAGTTATTTTCATGTAAAAATGTCCATTAAATGATTCTAATCCGACCCTTAGGTGATATGGGTCGACTTTTAGTCATCCAATAGGATTTTGACATTTGTTAGGGTAATTTTAAAATATTATATTTACCCTTAATTACCCGATTTACCTTTAACTATGGTAAATAAAATTTACCGTAGTTACTATTCATAATTCCCAAAAATAAAAATTAGCTTATTAACATAATTTGGACCCACTGATTCCAAATATGGAATCCATTTTTTAAAATTCAATACAAAGAAGTTGCAGAAATTAAATTAAAATTAATCCCGTTGTCGAATAAAAACGGGTTTTTGTTTAAAACATTGCAAAAGATTGAATTGATTTAACCTACGAATTCAAGGTAAAATCAATGCTAATGACATACATTATATTAAATGGTAAAAATATATTCTATTTATACTTTAAAACCATTCAATATTATAATTTAACCACATAAGATATTATGATGAAAAAAGTTGTTTTTAATTAAAATATAGCGTGTTTTTACTATTCATTAAAATGTGAAAGTTACCAGAATAATATGAAAAATTTATCCAAAGTAAATTTTTATTTCTTGATTCCAAAGAAGAATTTTATTTTGTCAAATTGAACTTATAAAAATGTCAAAAACTATATTTAAAGTGGTTGCGCCATCAAAAGGCGGTAAAACTGCATTTTTTGAAAAATACTTATTTTACCTGAAAAATTTATTTTGTTATTATACCATGTTCTAGAAATGTGTAAGATGAATAATAATGTTATAAAATTCAAAATTTAGTTAATACTATTCATAACGGCTAGTTCATGACAATATTATAATAATATAACATTGTTTATTAAAACCCGGTATTGCGTACAACACACGCTATCGAGGAAGGTCGTGATTGCGTGTAATGCAAGCCAAGTCAGGGTTGTGTGTTGTGAAAGAATCCTTCGTTGTTTCGTATAACAGAATCCAAACATATTTCATTTATACATTTAATATATATATATATATACTCAATGTTGCGTAGAATAACTATTATCAAAATTGTGTGTAACACGGTCCAAGAATAGGGTTGCGTATACTGCAAGCTAATACGGTGTTGCGTATAGCGCAAGGTAATCTTGGTGTAGAATACAACATAAGACATTAATGAAATTAAAATATAAAATCTCGGGGTGTTACACTGGAAGGGTCCGATGAAGCGTGGAGACAACTTGCTGCCTCGGCCAAATCTCCTCAAACCACGTCGAGGTGAGACCCGCAAGAAGACGTGGTCGCCATCCTCGAACTCTAGTGGCCTCCGCCTCCTGTCAGCATATGACTTCTGCCGGCTCTGTGCTGTCCTCATCCGCTCCTGGATGACCTGGACCTTCTCTGTCATGGCCCGGACCATCTCTGGTCCCACAAGTGCTGACTCTCCAGGGTCTGTCCAGCACAAGGGAGATCTGCAAGGCCTACCGTACAACGCCTCGTAGGGTGCCATCCCGATGGTGGAATGGTAGCTGTTGTTGTACGCAAACTCTACCAAGGGTAGGTGGTCCTCCCAGCTGCGACCAAAGTCGAGGACACATGCACGGAGCATGTCCTCGAGGGTCTGAATGGTCCTCTCCGTCTGACCATCAGTCTGAGGGTGAAAGGCGGTGCTCAGACGTAGTCGCGTCCCGAACGCCTCCTGCAACCCCTTCCAAAGCCGGGAAGTAAAACGAGCGTCCCGATCGGAGACGATAGTCGATGACACACCGTGAAGTCGTACAATCTCCTGAACGTAGAGACGCCCCAAGCTGTCCACTGTGCCCTGCTCTCGGATGGGTAAGAAGTGTGCCGACTTGGTGTGTCAGTCAACAATCACCCAAATGGAATCGTGACCTCTGGAAGTGCGTGGAAGTCCCGTCACGAAGTCCATAGATATCCTGTCCCACTTCCACTCTGGGACCTCCAAGGGCTGTACGAAGCCTACTGGTACCTGATGCTCTGCCTTCACCTGCTGGCAGGTGAGGCACCGTGAAACGAACTCTGCCACAGCCTTCTTCATGCCCGGCCACCAGTGCTGTCGCCTGAGATCCTGGTACATCTTCGCCACTCCAGGATGTACTGCCAAAGGAGAAGTGTGAAACTCTTTGAGCACCTCCTCTCGTAAGGCGACTGGTACCAAGGTATTCCCTCTGAAAAGGACATCGTGCTCTGCTCCAAGGGAGAAACCATCAGGTGCCTGTCCCGAGGATATCTGTGCACGCCGCGTCTCACAGTCAACGTCTCCATGCTGTGCCTCTCTGACCCACTGGAGAAGTGGAGGAGAGACTGTGAGAGACTGAAGGAAGGCTGCTCCATCTCTATCCACGAAGGATATCTGCAAAGCGGCTAGCTGCTCTCTCGCCTCCTCAAGTAGCTGGATGCCCGTCCTCCTGCTGAGGGCATCAGCCACCACGTTCCCCTTCCAAGGAGTATAGACTATATCAAAGTCATAGTCCTGGAGGAACTCGAGCCATCGCCGCTGTCTCAGGTTCAGGTCCTTCTGAGAGAAGATGTACCTAAGACTCTGGTGGTCAGAAAAGACTGTGAAGCGCTCGCCCATCAGATAGTGTCGGCATGTCTTCAGGGCAAAGACCACTGCTGCCAACTCCAAGTCATGGGAAGTGTAGTTCTGCTCATGAGGCCTCAGCTGATGTGATCCGTAGGTAATCACGGCCCGCTCCTGCATCAGGACACACCCGAGTCCGGTCCCTGATGCATCGCAGTAGACTACGTATCCAACTCCCTCCTCAGGCAACCTCAAGATAGGTGCGCTGGTCAACCTCTGCCTCAGCTCCTGGAAGCTCTGCTGACATCTGTCTGACCACACGAAGGTTTTCCCTTTCTTCGTCAACGCTGAGAGTGGGGCCGCAACTCTGGAGAAGTCCGGCACAAATATCCGATAGTATCCGGCTAGGCCCAAGAAACTCCGCACCTCTGTCACGCTCTTGGGTGGCTCCCAAGCTAGAACTGCCTCGATCTTCGCGGGATCCACTGCAACTCCCGCCTCAGAAATGACGTGCCCCAAGAAGTGGACCTCACGTAACCAGAACTGACACTTCGAGAGCTTTCCATAAAGCTGGTGCTCTCGGAGTGTGTCTAGTACAACACGCAGGTGGTAGGCGTGCTCCTCCTCCGTCGTCGAGTACACCAAAATGTCGTCGATGAAGACCACGACAAAACGATCGAGGTATGGCTGGATGATCCTGTTCATGAGGCTCATGAACACTGCTGGAGCGTTGGTCACGCCAAAAGGCATAACCAAGAACTCATATTGGCCATACCGACACCTGAAGGCCGTCTTCTGCACATCCTCGTCTCGAACTCTGAGCTGATGATAGCCTGACCTGAGGTCTATCTTCGAGAACCACCGTGCTCCCTTGAGCTGGTCGAAGAGTTCATCAATCCTGGGTAGCGGATACTTGTTCCTCACTGTCACCTGATTCAGGCGACGATAATCGACACACAGTCGCAAGCTCCCGTCCGCCTTCTTGGCGAACAAAATTGGGGAAGCCCAGGGCGAAACACTGGGTCGGATGAACCCATTGCCCTGCAAGTCCTCCAACTGTACCCGTAGCTCTCGAAGCTCAGCGGGGGCCATCCGATATGCTGGAGTGGATATCGGGGCTGTCCCGGGGTACATGTCAATATAAAAGTCTACCTCTCTGCGAGGACGTAGTCCTGGAACGTCGTCGGGAAAGACGTCCGCATACTGATCCACCACTGCAGGAAAACTGGGACTCCGCACGTCAACTGCTCCAAGGATGAGGCTATCCAACTGATGAGTGATGGGCTGACCTCTCCTCTGCGTGAGTCCGTCCTGTCCTGCTAAGGCTCCCTTCTCGCCGGTGAAGGTGAACCTGCTCCCGTCGGTGCGCACACATCGCACCTTGCGCCTAATGCAGTCAATCTGGGCATGGACCGTAGATAACCAATCCATGCCCAAGATGACGTCGTAAGGCCTCGACGCTGCTACAAGAAGATCCCAGCCGAAGCTCTCGCCTCCTAGAGTAAGCTCACACTGCCGGCACCAGTGCGTAATCGTCGAGTCTGATCCCGTAGGAGTCTCTAGCCGTAAGGATCGAGCCAACGGCTCTGTCGGAATCTCCGAGCTCCGAACAAGGGCAGTGGCTATGAAAGCGTGACTCGCTCCTGTGTCTATCAGAACTGCAGAAAGGGTGGAATAGACCCATATCGTACCTCGAATCATCTCTGGCGCACCGTGGTCGTAGGCCTCCGCTGCCTGGAGCTGAGCCTGTCTCTGCCCGCCAGCGCCCTTTGGTCGAGGCGGGCCTCCTGGTGGTGGTGGTGGCAGAGCCTCAAAGCGTCGCCCACCACCTGCTTCTCGGCCAGCTCCTCTGCCTCGTCCGCCTCCTCCCTGCGGACCGCCACGGTCGACCCTCTGCCTCTGCCTGGGTGGTCCCTCCACCGTCTGCTGCCCCTCGGTACGACGGGTCGGGCAGTCACGAGCCATGTGGCCCTGCCCGCCGCACTCGTAGCACTGTCTGCCTCTCGGAAGGCTGGCTCCGGGCCGGGTGCCCTGCACTGCTGAGCCAGCGTCCCGAGGTCGCCTGCCGGAAGGTCTGGTCCGCCTGGAACCCTGAGTCATCCGCCGACTACCAGCTGCCGAAGACTCCGCTATCTGCCGCCCTGCGGTAGGTCTCGCTGTGGACTCAGCCAGGAAGCTCTCGATCAGGAGGGCTCGCTCCAGTACTCCTGCCTGGGTCGGGATGCTGAGGGAGATCAGCGATGCCCTGATCTCGTGTCTCAAACCCTGCTCGAAGGTCCGGGCCCGGAAGAAGGGGTCCCGTACCATGTCTGTCGAGTACCGAGAAAGGTCTGTGAACCTCGCCGCGTACTGAGCGACCGTCAAGCTGCCCTGCCGCAGCTGAAGAAGCTTTTGAATGCGCACCGCTCGGAGGGTGGCCGGGACGAACTCTGAGCGGAAGAGGCTCTCGAAGTCCGTCTAGATGAGGGTGGCCTCATCGTGTACCTGGAGCATCAGGCTCCACCAGCGCCCGGCTGCTGCGTGCAGTAGGCTCGCCGCGAGGATCACCATGAGGTCTGCTGGCGTCCTCACTAGCCTGAAAACTCGGACGACTGCCTCCAGCCAGTCCTCGGCTGCCTGGGGGTCCGACTCCTCACGGAACCTGGGTGGTCGCTGGCGCTGGAACTCGTGCAAAGCTCCAAGGCGTCGTACATCGTCAGCTGCCAGTGCTGGAAGCATCGGGGGCTCGGCGGGTAAAGGTACCGCCGGTGCCTCTGCTGTCAACGGGCCCTGTACCGAGGCCTCGTCGCTCGTTGGGCTGTCGTCGCGCCCTACTCTAGGAACACTAGCTGGCTGCTGTTGTCGTGCCATCCTGAAAAGGAAACAAGTATGCCACGGTCAGAACGGTATACCTGGTGAGCTGACACAAGTAATCACAAAGAAAACTTGAAACACACATGCAATCAATGTTTTCGTGCATTAAGTCGGGAATCAGAAGTTAGGGTCCTGGTGTATGGATACGTCGGCCGCCGCACCAACACCGGACTCCCTGGACTGATAACCACACCCAATACGCTAAACACTATTGCTTCACATAGAAGAAAGATCAGAGTCTGCGGTAGAACCGACCACCTCTGATACCAATTTGTCACGACCCGACCTCGGGGCCCGTGCCGTGACTACCCCAAACCCGCCTTCCATAGGCCAGGGGCTGGCGACTAGCACCAAGGCGTAAATCCCAACAAAAAGGGAAGGCATTGCCTTTGAAAAGTAAACAAGCACCACAGAGTAAGCAAGCGGAAAAGTAAACACTAAGTAAAAACTGTACAAGCTGTGCTGAAAGTAAAAGTGGCCGGAAATACAAGCCCAACTGTAAAGTACAACTGAAAGGAAAAACAGCAACTAAAAAGGGAAAACTGCAGCGTCGAGCCGTCCTCCGGAAGTCCCACCTGAAAGGTGGGTACAGATAGCCTCCACTGCTCCTCGTGTCCACCTAACCGCTCCGAGTACGTCCCGCCCAGTGGTCCTCCTCCAGGTACTGTCCGGCTCCGCACGCCTCCTCCACGATCAGCGCTGTCCGTCGTCTGCAACCAACACCACGAAGTGCGGGCATAGCCCGTGCAGGGGTGAGTATAAGCTACTCAGTAGGGACCCCGAGACCCCCGAAGGTCTCCCGAAATCCACAAAGGATAAATCACGAAGAAGAGGTACAATCACGAAGTAACATCTGACACGGCTTAGGTATATGCCCATACATATACCTAAGTCGTCAATTCCCCGATCGGATCCAACGTCCGAGCCCAAGCACAACCCAGTCCACACAGGAAAGCAAAACGCATACCCACGCAGGATAGAACAACACAATCCACAAAGGAGAGAAACACAAGATTCAGCTCACACAGGTATACTTCTTCGGATGACGATAAAGATGATCAATGAACCATCTAAGTCGTCGGACCCACGAAGGATCGATAGGTACTAACCTTGCAGTGACCCACACAGGATCGGGCCCACGCAGGACCTGTAGGAGTTGGCTCACACAGAACCGCTGAGAGATGACCCACACAGGATCGGGCCCACACAGGACCGGGCCCACGCATGACCTGTAGGCGCTGGCTCACACAGAACCACTGAGCGCTGACCCACGCAGGATCGGACCCACACAGGATCGGGCCCACACAGGACCGGGCCCACGCAGGACCTGAAGCACTGACCCACGTAGGATCGCTGAGTGCAGTAGTCGTCGCAGTCCGCTGAGGATCTCTGCACAGTTGTCGTCGCAGTCCACTGAGGATCTCTGCACGGTCGTCGTCGGAGTCCACGGAGGATCTCTGCACAGTCGTCGCCGCAGTCCACTGGGGATCTCTGCACGGTCGTCGCTATCGAAGTAGCAGTCGCAGCCAGCCTAGGGTTCCCGCACACAGCAAGCTCGTTCGGGAGGGTCCGCTCCACGAACCGAGAGGCTGATACATCAACTGACACGAAGTCCGAAGTTGATGTATCCAAAAGTTCCGTATCGTCAACAGGAACTCAACGTCGCAGACGGCGCGTCAATCGGACGCCCGGTCTGAGAGATATTGGCATTTTCGTCCCAGGGGCCCGGTTGGTTTTTAAGGCAAAACCAACCCGACCGCACTCCACCTGCGTCCAAACCTCGGGCGGAGTATGACAAAAGATCCGTCTCACTTAGAGAAATTCAACAGAGCTGACGGCTCGTCAATCGGACGTCCGTAGCTCAAGATACGAGCGTTTCCGCTCCAAGGGCCCGGTTGGTCTTGTGTACGAACCAACCCGGCCGAACTCAAAGTATTCCGAAACCTTGAGTGCGATATACCGAAATGACCGTCTCGATCCAAGGATCGCGTTACCGCTGACGGCGAGTCGTTTGGAGGCACGAAGCTCAAGATACGGGCGTTTGAACGAAAACGTCCGAAGATGGGGGGTACGGGCCCGGGCCGACCCGGCCCGACCCCCCCTGGGTCGGCCCGAACCGGGTCGACCCGGGTCCGACCCGGATGGCCTGGCCCGGCCCGGCCAGGGCCGGTCCGGCTTGGCCGAGCCGCGCGGGTGGAAGCCGCGGCGCTGACCCGCGGCTTGAGGAAGAACCGCGGACGCGCTGAGCTGCGTCCGCCTGGACGAACCGGACCCGCGCGGCGCGGGTCCGTTGGCTGCCGCCGCCGCGGCTTAACCCGCGGCGGATTTCGTCTGGCGGCGCGCCGCCAGCAACTTCCGCGGGCCTCCGACGTCGCTCCGGTGGCCCGTTTTCCTTCCCGTCTGCGCCGTTGCTCCTCCCGGGATCCGTTCTTTACTGCGGGATCGTCAAACGTCCGCTGCGGCACGTTCCGTCGTCGACCGTCAAATCCGCACAAAACAAGAACGGCGGAGGGTCGTCGGGCCGTGTTCGTTTGGCCCGCACCCTCCGCGTAAGAATTAAACTACCCGGAGAATTTGTTTAACACATGAACCAACAATTTTAATTTTGATAAAAAAAATAAAATTGTTTCCTTGAATCCGGTTCTTTAATTTAATTTTTTTTTAAAGAAACAAGGACGGGAATTAATTTAAAAAGGGGGGTAATTCCCATAATGAAATCCCTACCTTGATGATTGTCGAGCGCGGGCGTTCTTCGCGGAAGAGATCGTCGCGGAAGAGATCGATCGTCGCGTCGTCGCGGGGAGTAGTCGCGTCGTCGCGGAAACCAGCGTTGAGTCGGCGAACTCAACGAACCAAGAACAACAGATTTAATTTATAATTAATTAAATCTGTGTTTAAACCCAAAGAAAAGAACCTTGAACAAAAATCCGAAATCACTCACCTCAAATGGTCGGTGATCGGAGATCGGAGATCGGAGATCGGAGATCGGAAGAACGTCTCGGACGAACGGCGTCGTCGATTCCCGGGTTCGGCGTTCTTCGCGTTCTTCGCGTTCTTCGTGTTCTTCGCGAGGGAGAATAAGAACAAGGATCTTCTCAAATCTTCTCAAGCGCAAATAACCAGAGGTTGAGCGTTGGCCTTATTTTATTATTACGCCAACGAATTTGAAAAACTGGTTAAGAAACGATCCATCAATTCGTTGAATTAATTCAACGAAAGAAACGACCCATTTAATTCACGAAAGAAATAGCCCATTTAATTCACGAAATAAACCGCCCAATTAAATGGTCTGTTAAGAATTTAGAAAACTCGTCAGTTGACTTTCATTAAGACGGGTTTTCACGGGTGCGTTTCTTAGCGGAAAGAAACAGCGGAGCTCGTGCGGGCCCCACCTCACAAATATCCTACCAAGGGGGTAGGATATTTCTGGATAGCATCATATCCAGTTCAACTCAGTTCAAGCCGCCTTTAAGTGGCTTCAAGTGGCTTCCAAGTGGCTTAAGTGAAATAAAATAAAGTTGTCGCAAAATTATTTTATTTCTTAACTTTAAGCCCGAAAATTAAAAACCACACCCGAGCAAACGCAACTCCGGAAGAGGCGTTTCTAAGTGAATACCGGCGCTGCGATTTAATCGGTGCCCTCAGAATTCGATTCCGGGCACCGGTTCAAATGTTAGAAAAACCCGCTCGTCCGTTCACTGAACGTACCCGAGCCAAACTTCGGAAAATGATTCCGGGCACACCGGGCCTCGGAATCAGGCGCCGTCAGAAACTGCGTTCTTGTAAAATTCCAAAGAAAATTAAGAAAAAAATTTCCTGGAAATTTACGGGTCTTTACAGAAATGAACTTTATAGTTGTATTTAGTATAAAAACATTTTAAAATTTTAGAGGGCATTTTTTTAAAAAACTGTTTTTTGTTCAGTTTTTTGGATTTATTTATATTAAATGCATATTATTTTTGTATTGAATTTTTTTAAAAAATATTCCTTTTTTTATTTGTTGGGTGAATTTTATTAAATATTACCATTTTACATCTTTTCAATATGAACAAAAACCCAAGTAATTTTTCATCATGGTAAATGTAAATCATGTAATTAAAGTTAAAAAGAAAATGATACGCAATATTAAATGAACGTAAAAATTTACATAATTTTTTGATATGAGTAATTTTTTTCCAAAATCATATAAATTATCTTATATTTCTTTTTTATATTTAGAAGTGATTATAACATTTTTAATATTTTATTTAATGAAAATCCCAAAATTTAAAAATCCTTTTTAAAAAAATATAATATTTTAACATATGGATAACTTGAGGGAACATGATATTATAAATATTATATTTCAATATTAATGATTTATATTCATCATGGTAACAAATTTACTTTTTTAAGTGACTTAAAAATTACCTTAAATTCATATAGAATGTTGACACAATAAATTTTCAATTAATGAGAAATTAAAATAAATGACATTAAAAATATTATAAATAAAATAATTTGAAATAATTATCATGATAAACATATTCATAAGAAAAATATAACATCTTAGTGATATGATAATCTATTATTCTAAAATTCATCTGTTGTCTTAATGTTATAAAATAAACAATGTTGATGAGAAGTTCTAAAATTGACATTATTGTTATTTTATTATAATAATATTTTTTAAATGATATAAAATTCCTAAAAATAATATATTTTTTATAATAAATTTTTCATTGTTAAATAAATTATCCATGATCCATTTATGGGTATATTTTCATTATATATATACACTACTAACCCTTAATGTATATAAAAATGTAATAATTTGATAATTGTCAAAAGGTCTAACTAAGGGTTAAAAAAATAAGTGTAAAAAATATTCAAAAAACAATATAATGTTAATTTTGTAATATAATTTTGATCAATAATCATTATAAATTAAAAATAAATAATTTAAAATCTATTTATTATTAAAAATTAAATTAAATTATTTTTATATTTTGAGAAATCCCAAAAGGGCCCCTCTCCTCACTAATAAAATGAGCTTATTATTCACTTCAATAAACACTTTAGAACACATTTTTCAGGAAAAAACCAACATAAATACCTTCCAATAATACCTAATATCATTATAGATTCATTTATATAGTAATAATACCATATTTATATGGGTGAAGGTTTTTATCAATAGAGAGTTTCCAATAAAGATGTGTAGTATTTAACCACATGTTTTAGTTTCATTTATTCTCCCACATGTATAAAATAATTCCCCCCAATGAATGTATAATAAAAACAATATATTCCATATCATTAGGGGTTTTATATTAATTTCAAAACTCATATCCATGTCTTCTACCATCAAATAGGAAATAAGACGATCATTTTTGTGTGTGGAGGACTACCACCTCACAAACCGATGTAATTTGATTTCAATCACCGTATCTAACTGTTAGTTATAATGATGCGAATTTTAATATATATATATTAAGGATATTTTAAAATTTTTTAAATATTAATATATAATTACTTTCTTACCTTTCCATTCACTGAAAAATGATAACATCATTCATGCGTATGTGTGGACTACTAACTCTGTGAAGTGATGCAATTCACTTTTCATCACCACATATTATTGATGATATATATAAGTATTAATAAAGAAATAATATTTTATTTATGAAGTTATTATAAATATGGAATTAAAAAATTACACATACCTTATTTCTATAATCATCATTAGAAAAAGTAAATGTTACTCATGCATACGTATGACCTACTGTCTCTCTGATTATAACATAGTTAATTTTTCAGATCAATCATTCATTATTGGTGTGCAATGTATAATTATATAAAACATGTGATTATTATTTAATGAATATTTTTTTATATGAATTAATAATGACCTATTTTTCCATATTTATCTTACGAAATGCATCTGAGACATTTTAAATTAATATAATCGAAACATCCAATGTGAATTTAAATTATTAAATAATAAAAAATTGAATTCTAAGAGATAGAATAAAAGGAATAATAAACTTGTAAATGTTTTTTATGAAATTAATTAAGAAACTTATGTTAATTTTTTGTGAATATAATTAACATAAATGATGATTAAGACTCAACTTAAGAGAATTTTTTTAATGAAAAATCCTATTTTAGTGTTTCTAATAGAAATACTCTTTTTATTTAATGTAAATATTTTTAAAATATTTTTTTGGATTTATTCTTAATCTAAAATCCTGGAAATTTTGGAGTCATATACATAGTTAAAAGTTGGATTCAATATCATTTTTTGGTTAATGAAGTGTTTTCCAAAGGTTTTGGGGCCTTGAGGGTGTTCTCGGGGTTCAGGACACAAAAGAAAGGAAAACAGGGACAACCTATGCAAGGTGAAAGGTTGAAACATTAATGCTGCACTATTAAGTATACCTTGCAATGGGGGAGACCAAGATGTACAATTTTGGACTACATCATATCACACAATTGGAACAAAATTTCCAAAATGGATTGGGATTCCCAGGTAACCGTGCGACACAAATCCCCTTATCTAGTGGCATGATTAGTGTATTTACATAGTTTGGAAAACATTGTGTGTAACCCATGTGCCCCATTATAAGATGAATTATTTAAAGTTTTTCCATTATAAGAATTTAAATCCTAACCTGATTTTCTACCCCATTCCCCCTTGAAACCCTAATGATGAACAAGAAGCCTCAAGATCCCTAATGAATCGAGCTACCACATTTCTAGGCTGTTTGGAGTGCCGTTGGTTGGGAATAAAATATTTGGGTGAGTCTGTTGCTCCCATTTCTTCTATTTCTCTAATTATGGTTTTCATCGTGGGAGATATTTTTCTGAAGATCTAAAATAATCATTCATTGGTTATTTTTAGGTTTAAGCTTCATGGTGTGTTTGAATCCTAATATGAAACCTCGATTTGGACCATGTTCATCACCAGATTGAAGGAAGGTGGTCTACAAGTTATATTCCATATTTTTATTATATATTTGTGAATTTATGTTAATATTTTGCTTCCCACTTTTTTTTATTTGTTACATTGAGTAATATTAAGTAAAATGGATGTATAATGAATGATTTAGACCCCTCAAGATCCCAATAGGATACATAAAGGATGATTATAATGATTTTAGGAAACCAATGTGGTGTTATGGGATTCCTAAACATATAAATTAGTATGGTTAATGGAAGAGTTGTCCTATGAAAATGTACATCCCATGATGAGCATGTTAAAATGTCAAATTAAGTAAAAATAGGATTATTTATAGAAGTGTTAAAATATATGTAATGTCATAAGTGAATATTTTGATTTTTATTATAGGGTTATTGGGAAATACAATGTGGAAGGATAATTAGTAGATTTTCTAAGGCTTAATAATAATGAATAAAAAAATTGGTTTAACTGAGATTGTTTTAAAGGGTCTATAAACTATGTTTTATCTTCTTAATAGGGTTAGTGCATTTGAAATGGTGAACTCGTTAAATGGGTAACAACATGGGAATTAAGGAATGTATCAAATGAGATTTCATAAGGGAACTCATGGATATGTTTGATGAGTTAACATATGATAATTTATGAATATTGTAAATGGATTATGTAATACAATGAAAATTGTGGGAATGAGTTATGTAAATTGACATGGGTGAACTATGGAATACAATATGTGGGTTAATGTACGGGAACTAGTGTATATGCAAAGTGAATTGGGGATAAAAAGAGAATTGGGACAAATTACAATGTAATGTAAAATGTAAGAGTGTTAATGGGTTATGGAATAATGTTTCATCCCCTGTTGATTTTTATGGTTTGAATTTACTATTGGGATTTGTTGGGTTTGGTTGTGTTATGGTATATGTGTGAATAATGGATAAATAATAAACTTCACATGAATGGTTGTGTGGGGTGTTGACTTGAATATCTATGCCCATAGGTCGAGTTAGATTGAGGTTCCAAAAATGACCCCAAAATGCATTGGTTGGGGAAGGGGATGGATGATTTAATCCCTAACGATTTCATTTCATGAGACCACCTAGACTGAGGATTATAGGGGAGTGAAATGTTTTCTTCTGATATGTTTATACCTAATGAGATAGGGACTTTTATTAATCTATATTTATTAGTTTTTTATTGTCTTATCACCTTTTTTAATGTTTGTAAATGCCAATCCCATTATATACATGATGAAAAGGGATTAAATAATGGAGATTATATAAGTGTTAAAAATGGAGGTAAAGCTTGAAATGGTTTAAGTATATATTGTTATATAATGGAACATAAATTGTACATTTTTATCTTACCTTATACATCATACATTTATGCACTATCAATTTAGACTAGATATTTTGTTGAAACAATTAGTG
This sequence comes from Viscum album, assembly GCA_963277665.1. NCBI lineage: Eukaryota > Viridiplantae > Streptophyta > Magnoliopsida > Santalales > Viscaceae > Viscum > Viscum album. The sequence continues at coordinate 1,956,217,025 of OY728164.1, forward strand.
GTTGAGTACTATGTTGTACTCACACCCTGCTCAGGCCACCATTGGATTACCGAGTAGACTTCATGGATTTGGGTGAGGATAAGGGAACGAGTCTTGGGCTTGGGAGTTGACTTGGGTTTGCGATGTACATGGATGAGGTTATGGGCATGGAGTCCGGATGTGTTCTGGGATTCTGCTGCTTGCCTTTTTTTGTTTCCTTAAATTTAGCGCAGTTAACATGACACCACATAGATACCATTGGTTTGTGGTTTTTACCCATCATTGGGAGATGTATTCCTACACATGTTTGTTTATTGTGTCATTATATTTCAATTATTTATATTTTCATCTATTGGGGATTAATATGTAAATGAGGGTATGGTCTCCAAACATGGCTTACGAGACCCTCACTACTAGTCAGAAACCTCTGGCATATATCAAGGCACACTTGAGGTCATGTGACTACCCGTGCTGTGGAACTGATTAGTGGAACCCATGTCGAGCAAAATAAAATGTGGTATCATAGGAGTACATTTCTATTGTCTTGTTACATGGGATGGTATACATGAGGCTAGGATGTGTCGGGCCTTGGTAATTAGATCATGCTTGGGAGTAACTAACCAATGTATGAGGGAAAACCCAAGTCACACTGGGTGGGAATTGTCATTCTTGGTATGTGTTGTTATAGTTGAATGATAATTCACCATTGGTTGAATCACATTTTGTGTGATGTTACTATTTTATTATAGTTTTATCATGGACAGAATGACATGAGGTTGTGAGTTCACGAATCCGTTTAGGTACCTAGGGACATCATTGGCATGCCTCATGGTAGGAACACACAAGGATGGGTGTGGGATATGATGGGTGGAATGAATTTTACCTTTCATGAGAAATTTAAAGTAAATTATTCCTAATAAGAATGATAACAATTGGTAAAAGGGAAATTATTTAAATAATTGGTTAAGAATTGTTCAGAATGGAAGCTGTAAATTAGGAAAAATGTGGGTTGTAATAATATGTGAATTTGGTAAATATTCATAAGAGGATGGAATTATGTTCCGAGTGTGGAAATATTTTTCCAAAGGTGTTTATTGAATGATCATGGATATGTATATTAGTCCACCCATGTTGAACATGACCTGTAGTAGGTATGGTAGGGGGTAGTTTTACAAGTGTGATGATGACTATTGGGATAGTGTATGAAGATTGGGTTCTTTATGGATGATAGTGTAAGATCATTTCCATATGTATTTTAACCATGCCGTCCATTATTCAAGGTGTTATTTGAGGAGAATTTTTTGAAGTAAGATCATGAATAAGATAGAGAATTTTGAGACATTGGGTGAATGGGGTGTTTCAAATTTGAATACCCATGTTAAAAAAAATCATGATGTTAAATATTGGCAGATGTCTAAGGATGGATCTTTTGCGTGATCCGAGTAGTGCTTATTCCTTGTGTTGTTTATTAGACAATTATATGGGTGGTCTGGGTTAGGGAGACTGTCGCTCAATAACATTGTTTTTTTGTAACTTGATGATTATGGTTGATGATAATACAAATATATTTTTATTTTAGTTATACCATTTTAGGGATTTAGTATCATTCGACCATCATGGTGACCTATGAGTGCGGCCTAATAAGTTTCTAGTTACATTGATTGTGTTTCACATATGTGGAAGTTTTTGGACTAGATTGTGGGACACATAGAGTGTTGACTAATGTGGGATTGGGATTTCTTTCTTGGTGGGAGTTTCGATGGTATGGGGATGAGACCCATGTTTGTGGTTATTCATTGGACGTCATGGAATATTATTGGGTGGAATTTGGGGGGGGGGGGGTGGGTTAGCCTAGTGTTTTTGGCGTCTCAGAATATGAATCCCGTGAGATGCTTCAGAGGTTGGATTGATGTATATTGAGTACCATCGCATTTTAGTAAATTGCATATCTGTGACCTAGTTAATTAAGATGTGAACCCAATTGCTTGTTGATTTTGGTATGTTTATTTTCAAAGGATTGAATCATGTAGAATTATGAAACATCTATTCAAATGATGACTAATGTGGACTCAATGTTGGTTTGAGGTAGACAAGACAAGATTGGATTAAACTCAGATATAATCTTTTCTTATGAATGTGACACCTAAGGAGAGGCTGGTTACGAGGTTGGGATTGAACATATTAATGGTTTGGTCAATGGGTGACATGTTGAGAATTACATGAGGGCCGATTGGGATGACGAACTAGGTGAAAATGTCTGATTAGTGAGTGGGCATTGGGCTTGGCCCTGGGGAAGTTTTGATCTTGGGATCTAATTTGGCTTTAGTGGGTTTTCCCAAGAAATTGTAAGACCATGAGGTCTCTGATGAGTTACATATATGGGAATGGTCTATTGAGGCATGATTTCATTCAGAATCGGTAGGACAGTGGCTCAGGATATGTTCATTTCATATTAAATGAAACCAAAGCCGGTCGTATGGCCTTGTGAGAGACCATTGTTATTGAATGTTGTGATGGACCATTATGTTTTGGTGGTTAACTATCAAGGGTGTACCGAAAGAGCATGAGTGTTTTGGAAGATGTAGTTATATAGAAATTGTTGGCTCACGACAGTGTGGTGGATTTTCATGGAGTCGTGGTGAGTATTGGTTGGAAAACACGCTTGAGCGGTGGTGGTTAAATATTGAGGACATATGTGCAGATAAAAAAATACCAAAACACTTGGTAGTTCATGGTGTGCCATAGTGCGATGTAACATCAATGTTGGATGATTTTTGTTAGTGTTATGGTATAACATCTAACTATACATTTACCATGTGAATATCATTATGAATATATTAACATCATCCCAGGTAAGTTTAGAGATCACTTAATTTAGGCCTGGAAACTTGTAGTTATTTTGGATGGATTAATACATCATGTATATTATGTTCATGGGGTTGTATTTGTGGAGCTTTATGGTATGATGTGAACCATTAATAGTTTATGGGTATGGTCCTTAGGATGGACTAGATGTCAACAAATGCTATGGGTTCCATTCATGAATGCCAGAAATAGGCACTGGGTGACATTCATTTTCTTGTTCTGGGAAGATCAAGATAACCATGTCCACATTTTTATATTTCATCTTATGATTCATGCGTGAGACGTAGTTGTTGTAATTACTCACGGAAAGCGATGTCAATAAAACTTTTATGTTTGGGAGTGATAATATAGTCATGAATGTATAAAGGAGAGTGTGGAGGAAATGTATTGGAATTTCCATACCAATGAGAAACATGTGAGGTGAACATTGGGTTCCTTGGAAAAGGACTAGGTGGGACTTTAATGTGGGGTTGGTGGAGGCATGCATTTACTTAAGTCTCAAGGTGGTTCCAAATGAAATTATAGATGGATGCTTTAAACTCATTGAATGTATGGGAATGTATGGAAACCGTTTTTTCTAGAGTGGTTGGGTTTTATGACACCAACAAAAATTATGATTATACTAGGCTATACATCTTTGGGTGGTATTAAAATGTATTTACGTTGGAGGGAACCTTAGAAATATGATGTTGTGTCATGATAATTGTGTTTCTAATCCTTCCAGAATGATTTATTTGTGGACAAATATTCTCAACTAGGAGTGGGGGAAATATGTAGAGTCATTTAAATCACAATCGGTGGATGTTTTGCATTGAGATGTATATTTAACATTTTGTAATATCATTGAGTGATATCCTATCCGTCATTAGTTAATGTACTAATGTTAAGAGTTCTTGTGTTGGGAATATTTATGGGGGAGGTGGAGCGTAATAATGGGTAGAGGGTAGTGATTTCCTGATGGATAAATTCTATTTGATGTCAGAGGATGACCTCTATGGTTGCATTGAATGAAAACCACATGATTCATGTTATTTAGAACTTTAGATAGGTAAAAAGGGGTGGCATGCCAAAAATGTTAGATGGTTATTCTATTAAAATCTAGTCGGGGGGTGGTATGACACAAAAATGGTAATGGGGAATGGGTGTGGTAGGAGTGACCCAGCATCAAATTGATGTTGTACTGGAATGTGCCATTATGATATGACATTGTACTTTGGTGAGATAAATTTGATATCAGTCCACGCATGAATGGTGTAAGAATTTCCTCCTTGATGGTTTCAAAATTTAGGATAGACGCCAATATCGGTTGATGTTTATATGAAGGTTCGAGTGTTGTGAATTGGAACACTTCAGGAAATTTTTTAAAGTTGAGTAATGATTTTGGTGGTATTCCTTTGACAATGGGGTGAAAGAAAACCGAATATTATGGAGGGAACCCTAAATGAAAATTATATGGTTGATTATATGGACAGAGTTTCGGATTGGAGAGAATTAAGTGATTGCTATTTAGA